>CM077665.1:12691989-13310322 GCA_039707655.1 Elymus sibiricus | reverse complement strand
AGCATCAGAAATAGAAATATCATTTGGGTTTTCATGAGTATCAATAACAGGTTCACTAGCAGCATGCAAAGTCCTATCGTCATTCTTTTTCCTTTTATTACTAGGATGACTAGGTGCATCAGTATTAACTCTCTGAGAATCTTGCTCAATTCTCTTAGGATGGCCCTCAGGATACAAAGGTTCCTGAGTCATTCTACCACCTCTAGTCAAAACTCTAACAGAATGATCATTGTTCTTACTAATCATCTCATTAAGCAAATCATTCCGTGCCTCAAGTACTTGTTCTACTTGAGTAGTCAAGTTACCATGGAAGCATGTTTACTAATAATCTTAAGATCATTAACAGTTCTACTCATATAATCACCCAAGCGATCAAGCATGTAAGCATTATGTTTCAATTGTCTACTAACATAAGCATTGAAATTTTCTTGCTTAACAATAAAGTTATCAAATTCATCCAAGCATTGGCTAGCAGACTTATTATAAGGAATATCACCTTCATGAAATCTACGGAGGGAATTTACCTCTACTACCTATGTCGGGTTATCAAGACCATGTATTTCTTCAATAGGTGGTAGATTCTTAACATCTTCAGCTTTAATACCTTTTTCTTTCATAGATTTCTTTGCCTCTTGCATATCTTCAGGACTGAGAAATAGAATACCTCTTTTCTTCGGAGTTGGCTTTGGAGGTGGTTCGGGAATAATCCAATCATTATCATTGCTCAATATATTATTCAATAGTAGTTCAGCTTGTTCAACAGTTCGTTCCCTGAAAACACAACCAGCACAACTATCTAGGTGGTCCCTAGAAGCATCGGTTAGTCCATTATAAAAGATATCAAGTATTTCATTTTTCTTGAGAGGGTGATCAGGCAATGCATTAAGTAATTGGAGAAGCCTCCCCCAAGCTTGTGGGAGACTCTCTTCTTCAATTTGCACAAAGTTAAATATTTCCTGCAAGGCAGCTTGTTTCTTATGGGCAGGAAAATATTTTTCAGAGAAGTAATATATTGCATTCTAGCATTCAAAGATTTTTCTTTCCACTTGCATAGTAATTTCTTAAGATCATCTCTATCCTTACAAGCAAGAAAGTCCCTAGCTACCTCTCCTTCCATAACATAACCTTCAGGTATATCAGGCAATTCATATCTAGGAGAGCTAGGCTTAGCAGGTGTATCATAGTGTTCAGTTTCAATAATTTCATCAGATTCAGAGATATCATCAGTTTCAGCATTCACTCTAGCAATTTGTTCATCAAGAAATTCACCCAGTGGCACAGTAGTATCAAGCAAAGTATCATCATAAGCATCTTGCATAGTAGAAGTGGCATCATCAATTACTTGCGACATATCAGAATTACTAGCAGGTGGTGGTGTCGCAAATTTACTCATAACAGAAGGTGAATCAAGTGCAGAGCTAGATGGCAGTTCCTTACCTGTCCTCGTAGTTGAGGGGTAGATCTTGGTTTTAGCATCTTTCAGATTCTTCATAGTGATCAACAGATATAAATTCCAAGTGACTCAGAGAATAGAGTTATGCTCCCCGGCAACGGCGCTAGAAAAAGGTCTTGATAACCCACAAGTATAGGGGATCGCAACAGTTTTCGAGGGTAGAGTATTCAACCCAAATTTATTGATTCGACACAAGGGGAGCCAAAGAATATTCTCGAGTATTAGCAGCTGAGTTGTCAATTCAACCACACTTGAAAGACTTAATATCTGCAGCAAAGTATTCAGTAGCAAAGTAGTATGGAAGTAACGGTAACGATGGCAAAGTGACAGTAGCAGTGTTGTAGTGATTGTAACAGTAGCAACGGAAAAGTAACTTAGCAAAGATCAATATGGGAAAAGCTCGTAGGCAATGGATCAGTGATGGATAATTATGTCGGATGGCATTCATCATGCAACGGTTATAACATAGGGTGACACAGAACTAGCTCCAATTCATCAATGTAGTGTAGGCATGTATTCCATATATAGTCATACGTGCTTACGGAAAAGAACTTGCATGACATCTTTTGTCCTACCCTCCCGTGGCAGCGGGGTCCTAATGGAAACTAAGGGATATTAAGGCCTCCTTTTAATAGAGAACCGGACCAAAGCATTAGCACTTAGTGAATACATGAACTCCTCAAACTACGGTAATCACCGGAAAGAATCCCAGTTATTGTCACCCTGGGGGATGCGGATCATAACTCGTAATAGGTGTCTACAACTTGCAAGATAGGATCAAGAACACACATATATTCATGAAAACATAATAGGTTCAGATCTGAAATCATGGCACTCGGGCCCTAGTGACAAGCATTAAGCATAGCAAACTCATAGCAACATCAATCTCAGAACATAGTGGATACTAGGGATCAAACCCTAACAAAACTAACTCGATTACATGGTAAATCTCATCCAACCCATCACCGTCCAGCAAGCCTACGATGGAATTACTCACGAACGGCGGAGAGCATCATGAAATTGGTGATGAAGGATGGTTGGTGATGACGACGGCGTCGATTTCCCCTCTCCGGAGCCCAAATCAGGCTCCAGATCAGCCCTCCCGAGGAAGAACAGGAGGTGGCGGCGGCTTCGTATCGTAAAACGCGATGAACTCTTCTCTCTGATTTTTTTCTTCGCAAATAGGGTTATATGGAGTTGGAGATGACGTCGGAGGAGCCACAGGGGCCCCACAAGACAGGGGGGCGCGCCCTAGGGGGGGGGCTGGCTTGTGGCCAGGTGGTGGCCCCTCTCCGGTTGATTCTTTTGCCAATATTTTTTATTAATTTCAAAAATATTCTCCGTAAATTTTCAGGTCAATCCGAGAACTTTTATTTCTGCACAAAAATAACACCAAGGCAATTCTGCTGAAAACAACGTCAGTCCGGGTTAGTTCAATTCAAATCATGCAAATTAGAGTCCAAAACAAGGGCAAAAGAGTTTGGAAAAGTAGATACGTTGAAGACGTATCACCCGGTACCATTGGATTCAGCCAAGATTCGTCTCCTTCCTCCCCCTCAACCCCGCTAGTGAACGCACGGCACCCCCTTTCTCTCCCGCTCACCTCCGCTCATCTCACCTGCACCATGTGGCACGCCTCGCCCCCATTGCCGGTTACAGCAATGTCATGTGCCCCGCCGCTTCTCATTGCGCGACCGTCGGGGATTGCAACACAGCTACAGTGGAACTCTCCACCCGTCGCTCCTAGCGCATGGGAATCGTGATTGCGGCATTTCCGACAACCATCCAGATATGGATCGCAATCGTCGGTTTCCACCACTGGTGGTCCAGGAAATAAAGAAAACTCAGCAACAAAAACAGCGTCGTCGGTCGTAACCAAAAACAAACAATGTTCTAGCAAAACACATCACCGGTTCAAGCAAAAATCGTGCCTTCGCTGCCGACGGTCGCAACAATACAAAGAGATGATCCAGCAAAAATGGAGTTTGATTTTCATGTGTTTGATTGCAGGGCGGTTCAGTACCTCATCGCCGATGCACCTGAACATGGAGTCTTTGGTGGGTGACTTGGGGCTGGACCGCATGGCGTCAGGTGAGAGCACCGCCCACCAGGGTGATGACGGCGCGGCTGTTAGAGAGAAAGCGATCCATGCACTCCACCAACGGCTTGTCGGACCTGTCCCAGAGGGCCGACGGCAGTTGATGTCTACTACACAATATTATTCTTGTAGACTTTGTTGGGCCTCCAAGTGCAGAGTTTTATAGGACAGTAGCAATTTTCCCTCAAGTGGATGACTTAAGGTTTATCAATCCGTGGGAGGTGTAGGATGAAGATGGTCTCTCTCAAACAACCCTGCAATCAAATACAAGAAATTTCTTGTGTCCCCAACACACCCAATACAATGGCAAATTGTATAGGTGCACTAGTTCGGCGAAGAGATGGTGATACAAGTGTAATATGGAAGGTAGATATAGGTTTTTGTAGTATGAAAATATAAAAACAGCAAGGTAGCAAATAGTAAACAGCGAGCAAAACAGTATATTAATGCTTGGAAACAAGGCCTAGGGTTCATACTTTCACTAGTGCAATCTCCCAACAATGCTAACATAGTTGGATCATATGATCATCCCTCAACGTGCAACAAAGAATCACTCCAAAAAGTTCCTATCTAGCGGAGAACAATAAGATGAAATTGGTGTAGGTAGTAGAACCACCTCAAAGTTATTCTTTCCGATCAATCTTTTGAGCTATTCCTATAAGTGTCACAAACAGCCCTAGAGTTCGTACTAAAATAACACCAATGATACATATCAATCAACACTAATGTCACCTAGGAACTCCAATGTCACCTCAAGTATCCGTGGGTAAATTATGCGACATGCATCAAACAATTTCAGATCTATCATATTCAATCCAACACAAAGAACTTCAAGGAGCAACCCAAGGTTTCTATCGGAGAACGTAGGACAAGAACGTGTATCAACCCCTATGCATAGATTACCCCAGTGTCACCTCGGGAATCCACAAGCCGAGTACCAAAACATACATCAAGTGAATCACTAAAACACCCCATTGTCACTACGGGTATCCACATGCAAGACATATATCAAGTTATCTCCAATCCAATATTCAATCCGACATAACAAAATCTCAAAGGTAAAGATTCAATTCATCACAACAAGGTAGCAAGGGAATAACATCATATGATCCGACTATATTAACAAAGCCCGTGATACATCAAGATCGTGACATCTCAAGAACACGAGAGAGAGAGAGAGAGAGAGAGAGAGAGAGAGAGAGAGTTTGAACACATAGCTACTGGTACATACCCTCAGCCCCGAGGGTGAACTACTCCCTCCTCGTCATGGCTCTGCCGGGATGATGAAGATGCTTATAGAGGAAACTTCAATGATAGACCCTATCCCGATAATTCCTCTAACAACTATGGAAATCCTTATGGTAATTCACATGGCAATGCTTCTACAAATTCTAATAGGGTACCTTCTGATCTTGAGAATACAATTAAAGAATTTATTAATTCTCAAAAGATTTTCAACACTACGGTAGAAGAAAAGTTGCATATGATTGATACTTTGGCTAAAAACATGGATATAATTACTCTTGACGTTGAAACTCTAAAAAATTAGTCTTTGCCACCCAAGCATGATTTTAATGAGACTATTAAATCTATTCAATTGTCTATTAATGAAAGTAAAAAGAGGACCGCTAAGTTGAGAGCTACCTATGGGTTGAGTGTCAAAGATGACAACACTTGAAACTATGTGCTACTTCTTGAGCATGCATTGGTTTTCCCTTGAAGAGGAAAGGGTGATGCAGCAAATTAGATAAGTATTTCCCTCAGTTGTTGAGAACCAAGGTATCAATCCAGTAGGAGATACAAGCAAGTCCCCAATAGATGTACCTACACAAATAATCAAACACTTGCACCCAACGCTATAAAGGGGTTGTCAATCCCTTCACGGTTATTTGCAAGGATGAGATCTGATAGAGATAGATATAGAAGATTACTAAAACGAAAAGTAAAACAAAAGTAAAAAGATTGCAGCAAGGTATTTTTGGTATTTTGGTTTATAGATCTGAAAATATAATATGGAAAATAGACCCGGGGGCCATAGGTTTCACTAGAGGCTTCTCTCATGAAGGAAAATAATACGGTGGGTGAACAAATTACTGTCGAGCAATTGATAAAAAAGCGAATAATTATGAAGATATCCAAGGCAATGATTATGCATATGGACATCACTTCCGTGTCAAGTAGACCGAAACGATTCTGCATCTACTACTATTACTCCACACATCGACCGACTCCTGCCTGCATCTAGAGTATTAAGTTCATGAAGAACAGAGTAACGCATTAGGTAAGATGACATGATGTAGAGGGATAAACTCAAGCAATATGATGAAAACCCCATCTTTTTATCCTCGATGGCAACAATACAAATACATGCCTGGCTACCCCTACTGTCACTGGGTGAGGACACCGCAAGATTGAACGCAAAACTAAGCACTTCTCCCATTGCAAGAATTACCAATCTAGTTGGCAAACCAAACCAATAACTCGAAGAGACTTGCAAAGATATGAAATCATGCATATAAGAATTCAGAGAAGATTCAAATAATATTCATAGATAATCTGAACATAAACCCACAATTCATCGGATCTCGACAAACACACCGCAAAAGAGTATTACATCGGATAGATCTCCATGAAGATCATGAAGAACATGGTATTGAAGAACATAGAGAGAGAAGAAGCCATCTAGCTACTAGCTATGGACCCGAAGGTCTGTGGTAAACTACTCACGCATCATCGGAGGGGCAATGGAGTTGATGTAGATGCCCTCCGTGATCGAATCCCTCTCAAACAGATAATGCATATAAAATAGCATATTAATGCATATAAAACATCCAAAACAGATAATATAATAGCATGGAACAATCAAAAATTATAGATACGTTGGAGACGTATCAAGCATCCCCAAGCTTAATTCCTGCTCGTCCTCGAGTAGGTAAATGATAAAAACAGAATTTTTGATGTGGAATGCTACCTAACATATTTATCCATGTAATATTCTTTATTGTGGCATGAATATTTAGATCCGTAAGATTCAAAAGAAAAGTTTAATATTGACATAAAAACAGTAATACTTCAAGCATACTAACAAGGAAATTGTGTCCTTTCAAAATAACATGGCCTCAGAAAGCTATCCCTACAAAATCATATGGTCTGGCTATGCTCCATCTTCCCCACACAAAGTATTTAAATCATGCACAACCCCGATGACAAGTCAAGCAATTGTTTCACACTTTTTATGTCCTCAAACCTTTTCAACTCTTACGCAATACATGAGCGTGAGCCATGGATATAGCACTATAGGTGGAATAGAATATGGTGGAGGTTGTGAGGAAAAAGGAGAAGATAGTCTCACATCAACTAGGTGTATCAACGGGCTATGGAGATGCCCATCAATAGATATCAATGTGAGTGAGTAAGGATTGCCATGCAATGGATGCACTAGAGCTATAAGTGTATGAAAGCTCAAAAAATAAACTAAGTGGACGTGCATCATGATGAAAAATTCCACTAGCTATATGAAAGTGACAAAATAGGAGACTCTCTATCAAAAGATAGTAGCATTGTGCCTTCTCTCTTTCTCTCTTTTTTTTGGTGGGCATCTTTGGCCTCTTTTTTTTATTTGGGCTTCATGGGCCTCTTTTATTATTTGTAAAGTCCGAAGACTCATCCCAACTTGTGAGGGAATCATAGCTTCCATCATCCTTTTCTCTCACGGGACAATGCTCTAATTATGAAGATCACACTTTTATTTACTTACAACTCGATACAAAATATTGTGACGCCCCCAGCCTCGACCTTACGCTAAACATACACGCAAGGCGTACGACCAAGATTAGGGACTCATGGGAAGATATCACAACACAGCTCTAAACACAAATTAAAATAATTCAAGCTTCATATTACAGCCAGGGGCCTCGAGGGCTCGAATATAATAGCTTGAGTACAAAGTCAGCGGAAGCAACAACATCTGAGTACAGACATAAGTTAAACAAGTTCTGCCTTAAGAAGGCTAGCACAAACATAAGCAGCGGATCGAAAGAGGCAAGGCCTCCTGCCTGGGAACCTCCTAACTACTCCTGGACGTCACAGAAGTCTACGTCGTAGCAGGCTCCTTCCTGGTAGTAGTGGCCTCCGTCGGGGTAGTAGTAGTCGTCGACGGGGTGAACTGGATCCGGTGTCTCCTGGGCTCCGTCATCTGGTCGCGGCATTGTATCAAGGGGAAAGAGGAAGCAAAGCAACGGTGAGTACTCATCCAAAGTACTCGCAAGACTTACATCAGATCTATACTAGATATGCACCAGTATCAAAGGAATGGGGCTATATCTTTGGACTATACTGCAGAAATGCCAGAAGAGGGAAGAAGGCCTAGTCCTATCGAAGACTAGCATCTTCAGCGTCTTGCAGCATGAGAAGAGAGTTGAGAGCAACATATTTTATTAACAGGGGTAAGTTAGCAAGGCCCAGAGATCCTTCCTCGACTCCCCGCGAGAAAGCAATCCCGGAGCCAAATAATTCAAGTAACAACATAAGTATCCAGTTCTAGTTATCATAGACCCGGATACAACTCTGAGCGTCCATAACCGCAGACACGGCTAATCGATTAGTTTAACTTCCCTGCAGGGGTGCACAAACTTACCCAACACGCTCGATAAACTTTGGCCGGATACAATTTTCGGGTCATACCCGGCCTCATCCATCGACACGACGTAGTCCTACCTAGGCTCAACAGAGAAGCCAGCATGCCGGTCTACATCCTAATGGCTCGGGGTCTTGGGCCATCGCCCTCGCCATCCTGCACGTTACGCCATCGGCCGGGATCAGTCCTAGCACGCCTTCCGTCAAGGTCCCTGCGTTCCAGACCACCCGGGCGCGAGTCGAACCATGTGGCATCTGAAGAGCTTTCAGGAGAATGTACGCCGTAGAGTGCCCACTTTTATTCCCGCGTGGTGGTTAGTGCGAAAGAGGCCAGAGGCTTTCGCTGAAGGCCTTCTCAGATCACATATCCAAACCCATTAGTGACTTTATAGTTTGCGGAGACGATCGGTCCCACCATCCCGTCGCCCCGTCTCGAGAACTTGCGGCAAGGACATCACTATCCAGCCACGCCGCGTCTATATCCCTTCGGGTGCCTTACCGGCGCACCCCACCACATCTCACACACATGGGTACCCTTGGGGCCGACCCATCTCAAGACTGTCGGGAACTCAGGTCCACCTCAACAGAGTGGTACCGCCTGTCCCTTCAGTCCCGTCTTTCACATGTAATTCAGTGTCAAGTCAAAAGGCTGTGTGTCAGTACACCAAGTGGATATCCGAGGAATCACTCTCGATATATCACACTCGGGGTATGTGTGGTGATGTGTCGGTAACGGCTTGTCAGTCATGTTGACTGAGTCTTCTGTCTTCAAGTCCTCGATGACGACGGTGATGAAAGCAGGGGCAACGACAATAGTAAAATGGGAGTCACAGGGGGATACTATCCATACCTATACTACAACATTATATGAAAGCAGGTATGAAAGCAGTATTCAAAAACAGGCTATGCATCAGAATAGGTACTTGTTTAATTACAGTAGCAAAATCTAATGCAAGCAGGAGGGGGAAAGAATAGGTGATATCGGAATGCTCAAGGGGGTTTTGCTTGCCTTGTTGCTCTGCTGCAAAAGGCTGGTCGTCGGCGACGTAGTCATACACAACAGCGTCGTCGGCAGTCTCGGGGTCTATCGAGAGAGAAGGAGGGGGAACAAACAGTAAATACAAAGCAAACAATGCAACACAATACAAGACATGGCGATAAGCTGTGCCGGGTGTGATCTAACGCAGTGCTTCACGATACCGAGGAAGGGGGAACCCATCCGGGAAAGTTTTCCCGGTTCCGGACAATTGTCGGACAGATGACCGGAGGGGGGGATGTTCCAGGTTTGCGATGTTAGAGGCATGGGACAGCTAGGATGCAGTGCAGGGTTGCCTAAAATCATGTCTAAACCATTTTAGCTAGGATGCAGTGCAGGGTTGCCTAAAATCATGTCTAAACCATTTTAGCTATTTTAGGATTAACGTTGAAATTAATAGTCGGTAGTTATGCACTATTCATTTGCCGGAAACAGGCGAAAAGTTGCGGGTTCACCTACATAGAGGGTCCCGCCAGGGAAACAGGTAGCACGGATAGATTTGTGGGATTTTTCTGAGCAACTTTCATGTTCAAAACTTTTTAATCCGGACTACGGTTTATTTTATATTAATTTAATAAGATTAAACATTATTCTGAAATTCATTTAATCATTAATTTCGACTTATCCAAAACAGTAATTATCTGTTAATTAACCTAAACAGTAAACACTGTTTAAATAACTAATTAATTTACTTAAATCCCTAATTAATTAATCTAATTAATTAATTATTAATATTAATATCTATTTATTTATTTTATTTTCTAAATTCATTTTTATTAATATCTCTATTTTGTTTTTACTGCATACGTATATACATGCATATATATACGTACATACGTATGTATATACACACATACACACACAAACATAGACACACACACACGCGGGCGCACACACACACGCACGCAGCGCGGCCGGTCGGACCGGCAGCGGCAGCTGCTACGGCAGCCGGCCGGTGGGGCAGCGCCGGGGGGGGGGGGGGGCGCTCACAGGGGGGGGGGGGCGGTCGGCGGCGGCCGGCGGGAGGCGGCGTTGTGACGGCGCGAGGTGGCGGTGGGGTCGACGGCGACGCGGTGCGGCGGTGACGGCGCTCGGCGGAGGAGGCCGACGGGGCGGCGAGCGGCGCGGGCGGCGTCTTGGCGAGGGCAGCGGGCCGGCGGCGGGGCGCGGCGTCGGGGTGGCCGGCGGCGGCGAGCAACGGCAGGCGGGCGCACCGGGTGCGGCCACCGTCGCGGGGGGGGGGGGGTCGGGCGCGGGCGAAGGCGGCCCGTCATCGGGGGGGGGAGGGCAGAGGCGTGCGGCAGGTCGGGCCAGCTGGCCTCGGCGCCGCGGGGGGGGGGGGGGAAGGAGCTGGCTCGGGGGCGAGCCTGGCGGCGCGCGTGGGGGGGGGGTCGGTGCGGGGGCTGGGGTGGCTAGGGTTGCCCCTGGCCCCTTATATACGCCGACTGGGCCGGACTAGTTTCGGTCCAGTTAGGCCCCTATTTTTAAAACAAACTAGCGACAGTTTTTCAAATGTTTTGGGGCATTAATTAAATTCCAAAAATGCCGGTTTCAATTTTACAAAATCCCAGGGAATATTTGCAACCCATCCAGCATTTTTAATTTTGGTTTTGCACAACTTTTAAATCCACTTTTTCAGACGAATTAATTTTGCAACGGAACTGAACGGGGTTTGAACCAATGCGAGATTAGCAACAATAAACAAGGTGACGTGACATCATTAGCGTGGGATTACTATGGCCTAACACTGGGGGTGTTACAACTCTCCTCGTCTAACAAGAATTCTCGTCCCGAGTATTTAGAGGTAGAGTAACGGGTCTTCGCGTTCTTGGTTGCTCTCATCGAAGAGGTTGATCCCCTTATGTTGAAGTCTTCAATCCCTGTTCCAGGTCACCCTGATGAAGTCGTCATCCTTTCTTCGGGATCTTCATCGTCCTACGAATGTGATTAGAGGGAAAACTCTGGAGGAACGTATCTCCATAAGGTTGGCATCTGACGGTGAACTCAGAGAAGAAGACTTGAATTATTCCTCGAGTTGTAGCTCAAGGAATTCATTGAGAGCAAAATGCGATGGTACAAAAGTTTCAAACGGGTAGGCAATCATTCGATGCCTAAACAATGATGGAAGGGTTCAGAGCAACGAATTAAATATTGCGTCTGATACTAGATTAGATCTTCCATTGGACGGTGGCTCGGGAATTAGATACGAAGCCAAGTGTAAAAGATACCTTGGAATCAAAGTGGTACAGGAGAGTCAGGTTTCGATCCTGTGGAACTATGGGTTATGGGCCCATCATGTGGATTAAGAGTAGGAAGAGCGGTGACATCTTGCACGGTCATGCTAGCAAGACATGTCAGAGGATAGTCTGTCAACTATGTCGGCAACAACATCGGTACCAAGGGCGGGGGACGAAGAGAGCCATCTTCCTGGTCGTCGAAACGAGGCGGACCAATAGGCAAAGTTCTCGTCCATCGGCGGTTACCGGAATGTTATCAACAATAGTAACAGGATCTTACTGACAGAGTAGTACACCGAGGTATTTACCTAAGCAGGGAATTATCACTGCTCAGATCAAATAAATCTCAAGAAAGGTTAAACAGACCAATGGAAAGGAAAAAGTGTATACACGAGCATTAGGTGTATATCCTTTCCAAGACAAGCAGAGCGAGACAATCATGACAAGGCTCTAGGTAGGTAACCATTAAGACTAAGGGGCAAGGAATTTAAGATGTTTACCCATACAGCGATGTTTGGATAATTGATCGAGAAACATTTAGCATTATGCCTCCAATGTTCTTGTTGAAATTCAGAATACCACAGTCATGCTTTGAGATAGCAATGACATGGTCACCAGGTAAAGGTCGGAGTTTGGGAACAAAAAGGATCTATCAGGAACAACTTATAAAATTAAGTCATACAATTTTCTCATGGAAGAATGGCTAATCTTGCTGAACAAGATACTATAACCATAGGCCCTCCTGCAAGGCATGCTAGCCATGACATCACCTTACCGAGTATATAGGGACCAAAATTATAATTCTTGGAAGATGTCCCAACCATCATATCTGACTGAGATTCAGATATGTTTGGTATTTCAATACCTCAGACTTAGCAGTCCTGAGAAGGAAAAGGGATGCAACACAAATCGACAAGATCACGTTGCAAGAATCTCAGAACATGGAATACGAAGGCAAGCTCCGAAACAGGAGTTCATCATTAACCATGGAGAAGATGAGAATGTGGCCGATGGGACCAGCAACAATTTATCGGGATTCCATAAAGATGGATTTCCAGAATTATGTGAACAAGGCGCTAGCATTGGTCACAGCAGATGATATAACAATGAATGTTCGGAGAGAACACCCACAATTTAAATATCGATAGATAAGTGCACCTAGAAATAAGGATTGGGTAGCACGATCAATGTTAGAACAGAACATAAGCTGGATAGCAAGGATCTCAAGATACAACACAAAACAAGACCAAGTCTGCATTTGAGAGGAAAGCAGGGATGTTGTCAACGACAACACAATTTACCAAGGGCAAGGATGATATTTCTCATCATGAATTTAATTGATACCTGGAAGAGCTCAGAATGATGATGACGATCACGACACATTTGTCGGGAAGGTTCATGAAGATGTAATCGATCAGCGATGACATCAAGCAAAGTAAGGGTGAAGCGAAAGGTTGTCGGGATCACCGATAAGATTGCTAGCTCAGAATCGATGTTGCCTTTCAAGACAACGAACATGATGTTGAAAGCTCGATGTAAGATTAGCACACTATTGGAATTGTGTTCCGAGGATGAAGGACTTAGGTGGCATGGTCAAGCTTTAGCATGATGATGATGATGCAGCCTAACAGCTTGGAATGGCATGATCGAGTACAAACTCATAAGCAAAGTAGATTACTAAGAGTTGTTGAATCGCAATGCGGACTCGATTCACTACGATGTTCTCGGTTGATGACAACCCAGAACCCGTGGAGTGGCTATGACCTGGTAAGGTATTACTTCATCTTAAATTCCTAAGATGTAGTGCAAGGACACGATATCCTCGAGATACCAGGGGGTAATTTTCGAAGGTAGATCAAAATAGAGGCTGGGCAGGTGCATTGATCTGCCGAAGACAAGTGCTTGAACTTGTCCAAGAAATGGGATCAAGGAAGAACAATCATGGTCAAAACAACGGTTGCAAAGTACCAAAACATAGATACAAGATCAATACATACAAAGAGAATGATTATTGTCACAAGAAGCTCCATGATAAGTTATACACTGGGTCCATGGGCATGAACACAAAGTTCAAGGTCGACTCCCACTTCTTCAAGGCATAACCTCTCATTCACTTCTCGCTTTCGATGAAGTTGCAATGTTGAAATTTTATCGGGCTAAACAACAGAGAATATGACTCGTGAAAACTCTCGGGTTCACACAGATTAGGGAAAGCATAGGTTCAACCCATAGGGGCATCTTAGGAACATATACCACAAACTTCAAGGGTGAATAACACAAGTTCGAAAGTAGAGCATGGTTGAAAAAAGGAGAGGATACTCTCTACCAAAGACATTATGTATCAGGGGAAGAATTCACAAGAATTTTGAATATGTATGCCACTGTCGGATAATAATCCACCAAAAGATCTAGTGGACTACAATTGATCCGATGTGAGTAACGATACTCACCCAAAAGAAGAAAGAATGCAAAGGCATCAAATCATTGAATTATCTGAATAAGTCGAGTCTTGAATACAAAGGAATAACCAATCAAGGTTTGATTTACCTAGAACCAGCTCATGCTTGGAAGGACGTCTGAGCCGAAAGATAATTTGTAAGGTTCAACTGAAGACTGCATGCATTCACACACACAGATTGAATCAATAAAATCAAATGGCAACCACAAAGGATTTCAATGAACATTACTAGACATCTGGAATTATCCATAATGCAAGCAGGTAAGGGAATGTCAAGAGCAAAAGGCTACTGAGGATTTCGGAAAATCGAATAGTAATTCGAATGATTTTGTGAAACTCATGACAACTGAGGGCAAACGAATCACCAGTAAGTGAGAGGAATTATTCGGAGGGATTGACTATGGAGGGAATCGCAAAAGCGATGGACACAAGTTCTCGGAAGAACATCGGAGAGTATCTTCGGAATCTTCTGATGAAGCAGGCGATCATCTGGAATGAGGGGCTCTCCGGGAGGAGTAGTTACGAGAACCTAGAGTTAGAGTTAATAAAATCTTTAACCCGAAAGAGAAGAGAGATCAGAACCCAGAGTAAGGATGAGGAATAAAAGATCCTAATACCACCCGATTGAGATGTGGGCCCGTAAGCCACAACATCAGTGTTAGTAAAAGTTTTTCAAAGACTAGACTCAATTTCGGCCAAGGATGTGGAAAGGGGGCTACCTACAGGTAGTCGGCTCTGATACCAACTTGTGACGGCCCCAGCCTCGACCGTACGCTAAACATACACGCAAGGCGTACGACCAAGATTAAAGACTCACGGGAAGATATCACAACACAGCTCTAAACACAAATTAAAATAATTCAAGCTTCATATTACAGCCAGGGGCCTCGAGGGCTCGAATATAATAGCTTGAGTACAAAGTCAGCGGAAGCAACAACATCTGAGGACAGACATAAGTTAAACAAGTTCTAACTTAAGAAGGCTAGCACAAACATAAGCAGCGGATCGAAAGAGGCGAGGCCTCCTGCCTGGGAACCTCCTAACTACTCCTGGACGTCAGAGAAGTCTACGTCGTAGCAGGCTCCTTCCTGGTAGTAGTGGCCTCCGTCGGGGTAGTAGTAGTCGTCGACGGGGTGAACTGGATCCGGTGTCTCCTGGGCTCCGTCATCTGGTCGCGGCATCGTATCAAGGGGAAAGAGGGAGCAAAGCAATGGTGAGTACTCATCCAAAGTACTCGCAAGATTTACATCAGATCTATACTAGATATGCACCAGTATCAAAGGAATGGGGCTATATCTTTGGACAATACTGCAGAAATGCCAGAAGAGGGAAGAAGGCCTAGTCCTATCGAAGACTAGCATCTTCAGCGTCTTGCAGCATGAGAAGAGAGTTGAGAGCAGCATATTTTATTAACAGGGGTAAGTTAGCAAGGCCCAGAGATCCTTCCTCGACTCCCTGCGAGAAAGCAATCCCGGAGCTAAATAATTCAAGTAACAACATAAGTATGCAGTTCTAGTTATCATAGACCCGGATACAACTCTGAGCGTCCATAACCGCGGACACGGCTAATCGATTAGTTTAACTTCCCTGCAGGGGTGCACAAACTTACCCAACACGCTCGATAAACTTTGGCCGGATACAATTTTCGGGTCATACCCGGCCTCATCCATCGACACGACGTAGTCCTACCTAGGCTCAACAGAGAAGCCAGCACGCCGGTCTACATCCTAATGGCTTGGGGTCTTGGGCCATCGCCCTCGCCATCCTGCACGTTACGCCATGTGACACCCTGGGCTTATGCTACAGTGATCATTGTAATTAAGCTACAGTAATGATCATGAACAGTGCCAACTTATTTTGCTAAGTGAAGTTTGCCTAAGTTGGTTTAAGTTGGATTCAAAATTCAATTCAAAATCCAATGCAAATTGCCATGGGAATTAGGGTGATAAAATAACTCCTCAATTAATAAAAGAAAAATGTTCCAAAATTGTGGAATATTCCAAAACAAAACATGTTGAGGAAAACAACATCACCACTTCTCTGGTTTGGACACTCCAAGAAAACAGTGGGCAGAAACAATAAAAATTTGTCATTAAAATCATTTTGATAATATTAACAGTGACTAAAAATGCTCAAAGTTGCTGTGGAGCTTGGATGTATTGCACATGAAAATATGGACCCCATCCCCCCTTTTTTGCTAAAAGGAATATAGGCAAAATAATTAAAACAGAATAAATAAAAAGGAAACAGAAAAGAAAGATAAAAGAAAAAGAAGAAAATGGGCAAAGCCCACTTACCTGGACAGCTGGGCCGAACCGGCCCAGCCCGTCGTGGTCCTCACCTGTTCCCCCTCCGTGTCACTCCCGCCATGGAGGAGCTCGGCCGCACCGGCCGCTGCTCGCCACGGCGACGGGAGCCGGTGGGAAGGGATAAGGGCGAGGCCAGTGCCTCCCCCCTGGTCGCCCGCTCCCAGTTCCCCCTCTCTCCCTTGCACCACTGTCAGCTCTCTCCCTCGCCCCAGATCCGGTCGTCGCCGTCGCCATGGACGCCGGCTAGGCGCGGCCACAGCCTCCCCCGCGCCTCCCCGACGTGCCCACAAGCTCCGCCTCGACCTCCTCTTCCCCCTCGTGCACGAGCCCGACGCCCGGAGCCCCTGGAACGCTGCCCCCGTGTCGTCTTCAACCTCGGGACAGGGCGCTCGTCGCCGGCAATTAGCTGCACCACGCCCTCCCCGAGCACACGTTGAACGGCGCCCCCCACTGTGAGCTCCCCCTGCGTGTTTCCCCTCTCTCAATTGCCCCTGCGGTCGCGCGTAGCTAGCCCCCGCCATGTCCGAGCTTGGCTCGCCGCCGTTGAGCTCCTGCTCGTCGCCTCCGTCGTCGTTAGGCTCGTCTGAGCATCGCGTCGTGTTCCTGGTGCTTCCAGGAGCACGACGAGCACCCGTGCCTGCCCGCTAGTGCCCCCTAGCGCCGACGCCGACAAGGACCCGAACGCGCCGCCGCTCGGGCTCGTCGTCGGCATGCCTCCGGTGACCAAATGGTCCCGGGCTGGCCACCGTCGTGATCGTCGCATCCCGTAGGTTCCGTTTTGCGCTAGCCCCGTTTCGTTTACCCCTAGAACGGACGCGCCCAAGTCGACCGAACGCCGCCGTCCGCCGGTGAGCTCCTGGCCATCGCTACACGCCGTCTCCGGCCGCCGCACCACCACAGATCGACGCGGCATCGCCCCCGCGTTCGAACGCGCCCAGCCGCGCTCGATTTGGTGCACCACACGCAAATCCCGAGCCTCCCCGCGGTTCGGTGGCTCGCCGGAGCGTCGCCGGCGCGTCTCCGGCGCTGGTCGCCGACCGGGTTGACCTGGGGCCACCCTCAGGGTCGCTGCCAGGTGGGTCCCCAGTCCCAGTTGACCCGTTGACCGCGGTCAACTGCTGACTGGGCTGGCCCCTGTCACTGACAGTGGGGCCCCACACCCCCTGTGTCTATGACACTCGGGCCCCACTTGTCAGATACTTAATTAGTGAATCAGATTAATTAAAATTAATTAATTAGCCTAATCAGTCACTGACATATGGGACCCACTTAGTAATTAAACTTGTTTAATTTAATTAAGTAAACTGGATTAGCCTGAGTCTATGACAGGTGGGACCCACTGGTCAGGTTTGACCTGGCCAGCACCTGTTGACCTGCTGACGCAATGCTGACGTCATCATTGCACTGTTCTGGATAATGTTGAATTAATAAATATAAAAAAATAATTCCAGAAAATTAATAAAACTTTAGAAAATCATAGAAAATAATCTATAAGTCAGATGAAAATAATTTATATATGAAAGTTGATCAGAAAAATCCAGAGAATGCAATGGTGCCATCCATTCATCTGTCACATGCCCCTAGCTACCTAAACATGCAACTTTTTGCCTGTTTCAGATAGATGAATAGTGCATGCCTACCGATAAATAAATTCAAATTAAATTCTAAAAATAACTAAAATGACTTAGACATGATTTTAGGCAACCCTGCACTGCACCCTAGCTGGCACATGCCTCTAGCACCGCAAGCATGGAACTTTCCCCTTCGTTTCGCCTGTTCGATAAAACAACAGACCCGGGAAATATCGACAGGTATTCTCCCGCTTTGTTTGAAACGGTAGAATTACGTTAGATCATCCCTAGTACTATGACTAGCCATGTCATGCATCATATTGCATTTGAGTGCTTGTATTTATTGTTTCTTCCCCCTCTTCTCTCTCGGTAGAGCCCGGTACCGACGCCATCCCTGAGACCGACGCTGCTGCCGTGATCGCCTACACCCCTGACGACCAGCCTTTTGCAGCAGAGCAACAAGGCAAGCAAAACCCCCTTGAGCATTCCGATATCACCCATCTCTCTCTCTCTTATGCTTGCATTAGAATTTTGCTACTGTACTAGATAGATCCTATTCTGATGCATAGCCTGATTTTGATGAACTGCTACTATACTTGCAATCATACCACTGCTTAGTATAGGTGGATCAGTAAACCCCTGTGACCCCGAGTCCCAGTTGCCCCTGCTTGATCATCGACGACTCGAAGACCCGAAGACTCGGTCAACTGACCGATGAGCCAGACCCCTCACAGCCCTACACACCCCTTTAGTATGGCACTGCAGAGCTACCATCGAGTGCCGAGGGTGATACCTCACTTAGCACTCCAGATGTTAATTCTGTAGCGTAGATATCGGTCATGGGTATCGAGGGTGATTCCTCCTTTCCATTTACCGGTATCGACTCTTGTCATACCCTTACGTTGAGTGGGATCCCTCGAGGGTGATTCCTCGGATCTCCACTTGGTGTATAGACACACAGTTACTATGACCGGGTTACAATTACTTGTTAAAGACGGGTCGGCCCCAAGGGTACCCGCGAGAGATATTGGTGGGATGCGCCGTAAGGCATCCGGAGATTTGGTGGGATGCGCCGCAAGGCATCCGGATACTTGGTGGAGTGCGCCGGAAGGCACTCGAGTGTTCTCGGCGGGGCGACGGACTGCAACATGTTCGAGCTTGCCCCGCACAACAAATAAATTGCTAATGGGTTGAGTATTTAATCTGAGTTGGGTCTACGGACCTTTGTCGCACTAACCACCACGCGGGGTAATCAGTATGGGCTTCTCGGCGGCGTACATTCTCCCGAAAGCTCTTCAGATGCCACAAGATTCGACTCGCGCCCGGGTGGTCTGGAACGCAGGGACCCTGATGGAGGGCGTGCTAGGACTGGTCCCGGCCGAGGGCGTAACGTGCAGGATGGCGAGGGCGATGGCCCAAGACCCCGAGCCATTAGGGTGTAGACCGGCGTGCTGGCCTCTCTGTTGAGCCTAGGTAGGACTACGTCGTTTCGATATGTCGAGGCCGGGTATTGACCAGAAAATCATATCCGGCCGTAGCTTATCGAGCGTGTTGGGGAATGTGGTGCACCCCTGCAGGGAAGTAAACTATTCGAATAGCCGTGTCCACGGATAACAGGACGACTTGGAGTTGTGCTCTGACCTACTACAACTATAACCATAAACTTAATTAAAATTGAACTGTGGCTCCGGGATTGCTTCCTCGTAGGGAGTCGAGGAAGGATCTCTGGGCGTGTTACCTAATTAAAATTGTTCAACAATATGATTATATGCATGAGCTGCAGGTCTATTCTCTTCTCATGCTGCAAGATGTTGAAGATGCTAGTCTTCGATAGGACTAGGCCTTCTTCCCTATTCTGGCATTTCTGCAGTCTAGTCCAAAGATATAGCCGCATTCCTTTGATAATGGTGCATATCTAGTATAGATCTGATGTAAGTCTTGCGAGTACTTTGGATGAGTACTCACCGTTGCTTTGCTCCCCTTTTCCCATTGATACGTTGCCGCGACCAGGCGATGGAGCCCAGGAGACGCAGGATCCAGCCTACCCGGTGGACGACTACAGCTATCCCGATGGAGGCCACTACTACTACGAGGATGGCGCCTACTACAACGTGGACTTCTCCGACGTTCAGGAGTAGTTTAGGAGGTTCCCAGGCAGGAGGCCTCGCCTCTTTCGATCCGTAGTTTATGTTTGTGCTAGCCTTCTTAAGGCAACCTTGTCTAACTATGGCTGTACTCAGTTATGTTTGCTTCCGCTGACTCTTGTTTGTGTCGGAGCTTATATTCGAGCCCTCGAGGCCCCTGGCTTGTAATATTAAGCTGTATGACTTTGTATTTGTGTCTTTTGTCGTGTTGTGGTACTAATCAGTGAGTCCCTAATCTTGGTCGTACGCATTGCGTGTTTGATTAGCGTACGGACAAGGATGGGGGCGTCACAAGTTGGTATCAGAGCCGAGTGCCTGTAGGTAGCCCCCTTTCCAACTCCTTGGCCGAAGTTGAGTCTAGTCTATGAAAACCGTTTTACTAACATGGCTGTGTGGCTTACGGGCCCACGTCGCCAATTGGGTGGTATTAGGATCTTTTATTTCTCGTCTATACTCTGGGATTCTGATCTCTCTTCTCTTCGGGTAAAAGATTTTACTAAAATCTAACATTAGGTTCTCGTGATCACATCCACCCGGAGATTTGTTTCGTCGAAAGTTGTCTTCTTTGAAGTTATGATACACGCACTGTCATTTGACATCTTGAATCTTCTTGTTACAGATGCGTCCTTCTAGGCAGATCGTCCGTCTGATCTATGCGCACGATACGACTGGGTTCCCGGCCATTCTGAACGGTCTCTTGAAGACACTAGGTTATCGTTGGTACCCTGAGTACACTGTTTATGAGGATTACCACGAGTTCAACCAGGTGCAGTATGAGGCCGAGATGGTTATCTGGGATAAACATAATCATACCAGAGATGGGCTGCACACCTTCCGTGGCATCGGAGTGACTATTGAGATGGCAGTACAGGATGCTGCCTATGCTGCTATTGTTCGTCTCCGTGCAGCGAACCACAGCTTAGAGGATTCGGCATACCGGTACATCCCGTATGTCCCTGATGGAGTTGATACGCCAGCCGACGCTGAGGTCCTGATCCCTTTTGCACGGCAGCGTACCGACCGGTCCTACACAACTGTTTGTGCCCCCTATGTGACCCGCCGCTACGACCCACGGGTTCTGGTTCAGTACACCGAGGCTCTGGATCGCACTGTCAGGGCTCTTAACTTTGAGCTGTACGCCACCCGTGCTCGTCTTTACCGGGCTTTGGAGCAGTTGAGGCCAGCAGTCATTGCGGGGTTGCATACAGAGTTTATTCTCCACCCGCGTCCGACTGTGTTTCCTCCAGGACTTGAGTGGCCTGCTGTTGGAGGTCATGCTCCCGCACTTGGACCTAAGCTCCCTGTTGATATGCAGATTCTACATCAGGGTGTGCATGGGATGCAGTACTCCTTCACCAGATTTCAGGGTCACCTGCAGCTCCCCGACCTTTCTCGTTGTCTCCGACGCTGATGCGTTGTTGTATCCCTCCACCGCGTGCCTGCGTGCCGCCTAGTTGTTTAGTTTAAATTCATGCCGGATCTATCGTCTATTTTGTAATGAACTTATGGTTTGTAATAGACTTATGTATGGATCTGTATGATGAAATCTGAACTGCTATGTTTTAACGGTGGCACTTCTTTCCTTGTGCAAGTTACCTCATGATTGATTCATTGAGTTCGCAATTACAAAATGCTAAACTACCACTGTTATTAATTTGACAGAATGGTTAGGCCAGCTGGACGTGGTCGTGGTACGCCTGAGCCACCACCACCACCACCACCGCCGAACTACATGGCTGCTATGATGCAACAATTTGAAATGAACCGTCAGTTTATGCAAGGACTGATGGATCAGATGCCAAGGCCGAACATGAATCAGCCGCCAGTCCCAGTGACGCTGCAAGACTTCATGCGTCTCAACCCTACGAATTTCCGCAGCTCAACTCAGCCGCTTGACGCAGATGACTGGCTCCGTGACATCACCTATGAGCTGGAAGCTTCAGGCGCCCCAGAGGCTAGCTACGTCACTTTTGCCTCGTACTTTCTGAAGGGTCCCGCTGCTCAATGGTGGGACAGCCACAGGCGCTCTCAGCCTGTTGGAACAATCATCACCTGGCCGGAGTTCCAAGCTGCTTTCCGTGCTCGCCACATCCCTCAAGGGATAATGGACCGGAAGAAGCAAGAGTTCCGCAACCTTATCCAAGGCAACAAGACTGTGGACGCCTATCAGCGGGATTTTCTGGACTTGTCCCGTTATGCTGAAGAGGACCTGCCAACTGATGCTCGCAGACAGGAAAAGTTCCATGAAGGGCTTCACCCAGACATTCACCTGGCCCTTCTGGCTCATGAATTCCCTAACTTCGCCACTTTGGTGAATAAGGCTATCCAGGTGGAAACAGGTCTGCAGAGGTACAAGGATCACACCAAGCGCAAGACTGACGTGGGTTCATCTTCGGGCCCGCGTCCTCAGAAGCAAAGGGTCTGGATTCCCAACAACTATCGTCCACCTGTTTATGCACCGAGGCCATCCTATGTGGCGCCTCGTCTGCCCCCTCCACCGCCAAGGCAGCCAAGAGTTGTACCACCAAGAGCACCTCAGCCTCCACCATCCCGTCCTGAAGATGGGCTGTGCTTCAAGTGTGGTCGTCCAGGTCACCGTGCTAGAGAATGCAGACAGGGTCAGAAACAACTTGCAGTGCCAAACAACCAGCCTCACCACAACAACGCCAGAGCTCCACATGCTCGTGCTCAGGTCAGCTATACTGATATGGCTGCAGCTGAAGGCCAGCCGTCTACTGTGATGGGTACACTTCTTGTTAACTCAATACCAGCATCCGTATTATTTGATACGGGGTCATCGCATTCATTCATGTCGGAAGAATTTGCATGTAAGCATGGCCTTAGGACCGAGAACATGGACATTCAAATAATGGTGTCCACCCCCACGGGAAAATGCCAGACTTCTATGGTGTGTCCCAACGTCGCTGTAGAGATCGAAGGACTAGAATTCCTCGTCTCGCCTATTGTGTTGGTGTCTTCCAATATTGATCTACTCTTGGGAATGGAGTGGATGAAGGCACATTGTGCTTCAGTCGCTTGTGCCACTAAGACCGTGCATCTCCTGCACCCATCCAACGAGCTAGTGGTTCATACCGCTCGTCTCGTTCGAAATGCCGAGAACCAAATTCATTTCATGAATGCATTGAATGCTTCACCTCTTGAAGGGATTGAGAGCATTCCAGTGGTTCGAGATTTTCCAGATGTGTTTCCAGAAGAGCTTCCAGGCATACCCCCTGCTAGAGCAGTCGAGTTCGTCATCGACTTGAAACCAGGTACCACTCCTATAGCCAAGCGGCCTTATAAAATGCCTCCTCATGAACTTCTTGAACTTAAGGAAGAAATTGAAAAATCACTTCGCAAGGGTTTTATTCGTCCTAGTTCCTCCGCTTGGGGAGCACCTTCTCTCTTTGTTAAGAAGGATGGTACTAATCGGCTAGTACAAGATTACCGGCCTATTAACCAAGCAACAATTCAGAATAAATACCCGCTTCCCCGGATCAATGACCTGTATGATCAGCTTGCTGGATCATCAGTATTCTCTAAACTCGACTTGAGGTTGGGTTACCACCAGATCCTTGTACGTGAAGAGGATATTCCAAAGACAGCATTTGTTACTCGCTATGGTTCATACGAGTACACCGTCATGTCTTTCGGCTTGACAAATGCCCCAGCAACTTTCTCTCGGTTGATGAATTATATCTTCATGGATTATCTCGACAAGTTTGTCGTGGTATATCTGGATGACATTCTGGTATTCTCCAAGAATGAAGAAGAGCATGCCGAACATCTTCGTCTCGTGCTTGAAAGGCTTCGAGAACATCAACTATATGCAAAATTCTCTAAGTGTGAGTTCTGGCTAGATGAAGTGACTTACCTTGGTCATGTGATTTCCAAGGATGGTATTGCCGTCAACCCTGAACGAGTTCAAGCTATTCTTGACTGGACTCCCCCGAAGAATGTCAAGCAAGTCAGAAGTTTTCTCGGTCTCGCCAGCTATTGCCGTCGATTCATCGAGAACTTCTCCAAGATCGCAAAGCCCCTGACCCATTTGCTTCACAAAGGTGTTAGGTTTGAATGGACAGACAAATGTCAGGAAAGTTTCCAGACTCTCAAGGACAAGCTTACATCAGCACCAGTGCTTGCTCCTCCGGATACTCGTAAGGACTTTGCCATATATTGTGATGCTTCCCGTCAAGGATTAGGCTGTGTCCTAATGCAAGAGCGTAGAGTAGTTGCCTATGCCTCAAGACAATTGCGTCCTCATGAAGAGAACTATCCAGTTCATGATCTCGAGCTAGCTGCAGTGGTCTATGCTCTGTTGAATTGGCGACATTACCTTGTTGGTAACCGTTGCGAGATCTATACAGACCACCAAAGCCTGAAGTACTTGTTTACTCAACCGGACTTGAATCTCCGCCAGCGAAGATGGATGGAATCCCTCACAGACTATGATTTCGGTATTTCATATACCCCTGGCAAGGCTAATGTAGTGGCTGACGCCTTGAGCCGTAAGTCATACTGCAACCACCTTCAGGTTCACAAGGTTCACCCTCTGCTTCAGGAAGAGTTTCGCAAACTGAACCTCCATATAGTTCCTCAGGGTTATCTCACTCCCCCTACTGAGGAGTTCTTCAAGATGAACCTCCACGTTGTTACTCAGGGATCTCTTAATAGCTTGATTGCTAAACCAGATCTTGTGGACGTCATCAAGTGGAACCAGAAGTGTGACGATGAAGTCAGGAGGATTAAACTCGAGCTCTCAGAAGGAAAGCCCTCACCCTTCACCACTACTGAAGATGGCACTTTATACTTCAAAAACCGGCTAGTGGTACCAAGAGATGTGGTTCCGGAGGTCATGAAGGAAGCACATGACACTCCGCTCTCTATTCATCCCGGTAGTACCAAGATGTACCAAGATATTCGTCAGAGATTCTGGTGGTCAAAAATGAAGCACGACATTGCTCGACATGTATCAGAGTGTGACATTTGCCGTCGCGTCAAGGCAGAACATCAGAAGCCTGCTGGAACTCTGCAACCTATTTCTATTCCTGAATGGAAATGGGATCATGTTGAAATGGACTTCATTACTGGATTCCCCAAGTCGCAGAAAGGTAATGATGCAATTCTTGTCGTCATTGACCGACTGTCCAAAGTTGCACATTTCCTAGCCGTCAAAGAGACAATCACTGCTAGTCAATTGGCAACTCTGTATATGTCCAGGATTGTTTCACTTCACGGTATTCCCCGGATTATCAGTTCAGACTGTGGCAGTTTGTTCACTTCAAGATTCTGGACAAGTTTCCAGGAAGCCATGGGAACTCGTTTGAATTTCAGCACCGCTTTTCACCCTCAATCTCAGGGACAAGTGGAAAGGGTCAATCAGATTCTCGAAGACATGCTTCGAGCTTGTGTCATATCATTCGGCAAGAAATGGGAGGAATCTCTTCCGTTTGCTGAGTTCTCCTACAATAATGGCTATCAAGCTAGTTTGAAGATGGCTCCTTTTGAAGTGTTGTATGGACGTAAGTGTCGGACCCCTCTGAATTGGTCGGAAACTGGGGAACGTACACTTATTGGTCCGGATATTATCCAGCATGCCGAAGAACAAGTCCACATCATTCAAGCAAACCTTAAGGCTGCTCAGTCTCGTTAGAAGAGTCAGTATGACCGTCATCACAAAGATATGGTCTATCAACCTGGCGACAAGGCTTATCTTCGAGTCACGCCTATGAGAGGTACTCACCGATTTGGAATCAAGGGCAAGCTGGCTCCTCGGTACATTGGTCCTTTCACTGTACTCGAAAGGCGTGGTAAGGTGGCATATCAGTTGGAACTACCGCCGAACCTTTCACAGGTTCACGACGTGTTCCACGTGTCACAACTTCGTCGCTGCTTCAAGGATCCTATCCGAGCAGTGGACCATGAAATGCTGGAACTGCAACAAGACCTTTCTCACAAGGAGCAACCAGTCCGCATTCTCGATGAAGCATAACGTCGGACTCGTCAGAAGGTTACCAAGTTCCTCAAAGTGCAGTGGGCAAATCACTCTGAAGATGAAGCCACATGGGAACGCGAAGATCATCTTCGTGCAGAATACCCCGGGCTCTTCCCTTCTACTTCTTAATTCTCGGGACGAGAATTCTTGTTAGTAGGGGAGAATTATGAGACCCTGGGCTTATGCTACAGTGATCATTGTAATTAAGCTACAGTAATGATCATGAACAGTGCCAACTTATTTTGCTAAGTGAAGTTTGCCTAAGTTGGTTTAAGTTGGATTCAAAATTCAATTCAAAATCCAATGCAAATTGCCATGGGAATTAGGGTGATAAAATAACTCCTCAATTAATAAAAGAAAAATGTTCCAAAATTGTGGAATATTCCAAAACAAAACATGTTGAGGAAAACAACATCACCACTTCTCTGGTTTGGACACTCCAAGAAAACAGTGGGCAGAAACAATAAAAATTTGTCATTAAAATCATTTTGATAATATTAACAGTGACTAAAAATGCTCAAAGTTGCTGTGGAGCTTGGATGTATTGCACATGAAAATATGGACCCCATCCCCCCTTTTTTGCTAAAAGGAATATAGCCAAAATAATTAAAACAGAATAAATAAAAAGGAAACAGAAAAGAAAAATAAAAGAAAAAGAAGAAAATGGGCAAAGCCCACTTACCTGGACAGCTGGGCCGAACCGGCCCAGCCCGTCGTCGTCCTCACCTGCTCCCCCTCCGTGTCACTCCCGCCATGGAGGAGCTCGGCCGCACCGGCCGCTGCTCGCCATGGCGACGGGAGCCGGTGGGAAGGGATAAGGGCGAGGCCAGTGCCTCCCCCCTGGTCGCCCGCTCCCATTTCCCCCTCTCTCCCTTGCTCCACCGTCAGCTCTCTCCCTCGCCCCAGATCCGGTCGTCGCCGTCGCCATGGACGCCGGCTAGGCGCGGCCACAGCCTCCCCCGCGCCTCCCCGACGTCACCACAAGCTCCACCTCGACCTCCTCTTCCCCCTCGTGCATGAGCCCGACGCCCGGAGCCCCTGGAACGCCGCCCCCGTGTCCTCTTCAACCTCGGGACAGGGCGCTCGTCGCCGGCGATTAGCTGCACCGCGCCCTCCCCGAGCACACGTTGAACGGCGCCCCCCACTGTGAGCTCCCCCTGCGTGTTTCCCCTCTCTCAATTGCCCCTGCGGTCGCACGTAGCTAGCCCCCGCCGCGTCCGAGCTCGGCTCGCCGCCGTTGAGCTCCTGCTCGTCGCCTCCGTCGTCGTTAGGCTCGTCTGAGCATCGCGTCGTGTTCCTGGTGCTTCCAGGAGCACGACGAGCACCCGCGCCTGCCCGCTAGTGCCCCCTAGCGCCGACGCCGACAAGGACCCGAACGCGCCGCCGCTCGGGCTCGTCGCCGGCGTGCCTCCGGTGACCAAATGGTCCCGGGCTGGCCACCGTCGTGATTGTCGCATCCCGTAGGTTCCGTTTTGCGCCAGCCCCGTTTCGTTTACCCCCTAGAACGGACGCGCCCAAGTCGACCGAACGCCGCCGTCCGCCGGTGAGCTCCTGGCCGTCGCTACACGCCGTCTCCGGCCGCCGCACCGCCACAGATTGACGCGGCATCGCCCCCGCGTTCGAACGCGCCCAGCCGCGCTCGATTTGGTGCACCACACGCAAATCCCGAGCCTCCCCGCGGTTCGGTGGCTCGCCGGAGCGTCGCCGGCGCGTCTCCGGCGCCGGTCGCCGACCGGGTTGACCTAGGGCCACCCTCAGGGTCGCTGCCAGGTGGGTCCCCAGTCCCAGTTGACCCGTTGACCGCGGTCAACTGCTGACTGGGCTGGCCCCTGTCACTGAAAGTGGGGCCCCACACCCACTGTGTCTATGACGCTCGGGCCCCACTTGTCAGATACTTAATTAGTGAATCAGATTAATTAAAATTAATTAATTAGCCTAATCAGTCACTGACATATGGGCCCCACTTAGTAATTAAACCTGTTTAATTTAATTAAGTAAACTGGATTAGCCTGAGTCTATGACAGGTGGGACCCACTGGTCAGGTTTGACCTGGCCAGCCCCTGTTGACCTGCTGACGCAATGCTGACGTCATCATTGCACTGTTCTGGATAATGTTGAATTAATAAATATAAAAAAATAATTCCAGAAAATTAATAAAACTTTAGAAAATCATAGAAAATAATCTATAAGTCAGATGAAAATAATTTATATATGAAAGTTGATCAGAAAAATCCAGAGAATGCAATGGTGCCATCCATTCATCTGTCACATGCCCCTAGCTACCTGAACATGCAACTTTTTGCCTGTTTCAGATAGATGAATAGTGCATGCCTACCGATAAATAAATTCAAATTAAATTCTAAAAATAACTAAAATGACTTAGACATGATTTTAGGCAACCCTGCACTGCACCCTAGCTGGCACATGCCTCTAGCACCGCAAGCATGGAACTTTCCCCTTCGTTTCGCCTGTCCGATAAAACAACAGACCCGGGAAATATCGACAGGTATTCTCCCGCTTTGTCTGAAACGGTAGAATTACGTTAGATCATCCCTAGTACTATGACTTGCCATGTCATGCATCATATTGCATTTGAGTGCTTGTATTTATTGTTTCTTCCCCCTCTTCTCTCTCGGTAGAGCCCGGTACCGACGCCATCCCTGAGACCGACGCTGCTGTCGTGATCGCCTACACCCCTGACGACCAGCCTTTTGCAGCAGAGCAACAAGGCAAGCAAAATCCCCTTGAGCATTCCGATATCACCCATCTCTCTCTCTCTTATGCTTGCATTAGAATTTTGCTACTGTACTAGATAGATCCTATTCTGATGCATAGCCTGATTTTGATGAACTGCTACTATACTTGCAATCATACCACTGCTTAGTATAGGTGGATCAGTAAACCCCTGTGACCCCGAGTCCCAGTTGCCCCTGCTTGATCATCGACGACTCGAAGACCCGAAGACTCGGTCAACTGACCGATGAGCCAGACCCCTCACAGCCCTACACACCCCTTTAGTATGGCACTGCAGAGCTACCATCGAGTGCCGAGGGTGATACCTCACTTAGCACTCCAGATGTTAATTCTGTAGCATAGATATCGGTCATGGGTATCGAGGGTGATTCCTCCTTTCCATTTACCGGTATTGACACTTGTCATACCCTTACATTGAGTGGGATCCCTCGAGGGTGATTCCTCGGATCTCCACTTGGTGTATAGACACACAGTTACTATGACCGGGTTACAATTACTTGTTAAAGACGGGTCGGCCCCAAGGGCACCCGCGAGAGATATTGGTGGGATGCGCCGTAAGGCATCCGGAGATTTGGTGGGATGCGCCGCAAGGCATCCGGATACTTGGTGGAGTGCGCCGGAAGGCACTCGAGTGTTCTCGGCGGGGCGACGGACTGCAACATGTTCGAGCTTGCCCCGCACAACAAATAAATTGCTAATGGGTTGAGTATTTAATCTGAGTTGGGTCTACGGACCTTTGTCGCACTAACCACCACGCGGGGTAATCAGTATGGGCTGCTCGGCGGCGTACATTCTCCCGAAAGCTCTTCAGATGCCACAAGATTCAACTCGCGCCCGGGTGGTCTGGAACGCAGGGACCCTGATGGAGGGCGTGCTAGGACTGGTCCCGGCCGAGGGCGTAACGTGCAGGATGGCGAGGGCGATGGCCCAAGACCCCGAGCCATTAGGGTGTAGACCGGCGTGCTGGCCTCTCTGTTGAGCCTAGGTAGGACTACGTCGTGTCGATATGTCGAGGCCGGGTATTGACCAGAAAATCATATCCGGCCGTAGCTTATCGAGCGTGTTGGGGAATGTGGTGCACCCCTGCAGGGAAGTAAACTATTCGAATAGCCGTGTCCACGGATAACAGGACGACTTGGAGTTGTGCTCTGACCTACTACAACTATAACCATAAACTTAATTAAAATTGAACTGTGGCTCCGGGATTGCTTCCTCGCAGGGAGTCGAGGAAGGATCTCTGGGCGTGTTACCTAATTAAAATTGTTCAACAATATGATTATATGCATGAGCTGCAGGTCTATTCTCTTCTCATGCTGCAAGATGTTGAAGATGCTAGTCTTCGATAGGACTAGGCCTTCTTCCCTATTCTGGCATTTCTGCAGTCTAGTCCAAAGATATAGCCGCATTCCTTTGATAATGGTGCATATCTAGTATAGATCTGATGTAAGTCTTGCGAGTACTTTGGATGAGTACTCACCGTTGCTTTGTTCCCCTTTTCCCATTGATACGTTGCCGCGACCAGACGATGGAGCCCAGGAGACGCAGGATCCAGCCTACCCGGTGGACGACTACAGCTATCCCGATGGAGGCCACTACTACTACGAGGATGGCGCCTACTACAACGTGGACTTCTCCGACGTTCAGGAGTAGTTTAGGAGGTTCCCAGGCAGGAGGCCTCGCCTCTTTCGATCCGTAGTTTATGTTTGTGCTAGCCTTCTTAAGGCAACCTTGTCTAACTATGGTTGTACTCAGTTATGTTTGCTTCCGCTGACTCTTGTTTGTGTCGGAGCTTATATTCGAGCCCTCGAGGCCCCTGGCTTGTAATATTAAGCTGTATGACTTTGTATTTGTGTCTTTTGTCGTGTTGTGGTACTAATCAGTGAGTCCCTAATCTTGGTCGTACGCATTGCGTGTTTGATTAGCGTACGGACAAGGATGGGGGCGTCACAAGCCGGTCTACATCCTAATGGCTTGGGGTCTTGGGCCATCGCCCTCGCCATCCTGCACGTTACGCCATCGGCCGGGATCAGTCCTAGCACGCCTTCCGTCAAGGTCCCTACGTTCCAGACCACCCGGGCGAGAGTCGAACCATGTGGCATCTGAAGAGCTTTCGGGAGAATGTACGCCGTAGAGTGCCCACTTTTATTCCCGCGTGGTGGTTAGTGCGAAAGAGGAAAGAGGCTTTCGCCGAAGGCCTTCTCAGATCACATATCCAAACCCGTTAGTGACTTTATAGTTTGCGGAGACGATCGGTCCCATCATCCCGTCGCCCCGTCTCGAGAACTTGCGGCAGGGACATCACTGTCCGGCCACGCCTCGTCTATATCCCTTCGGGTGCCTTACCGGCGCACCCCACCACATCTCACACACATGGGTACCGTTGGGGCCGACCCATCTCAACACTGTCGGAAACTCAGGTCCACCTCAACAGAGTGGTACCGCCTGTCCCTTCAGTCCCGTCTTTCACATGTAATTCAGTGTCAAGTCAAAAGGCTGTGTGTCAGTACACCAAGTGGATATCCAAGGAATCACTCTCGATATATCACACTCGGGGTATGTGTGGTGATGTGTCGGTAACGGCTTGTCAGTCATGTTGACTGAGTCTTCTGTCTTCAAGTCCTCGATGACGACGGTGATGAAAGCAGGGGCAACGACAATAGTAAAATGGGAGTCACAGGGGGATACTATCCATACCTATACTACAACATTATATGAAAGCAGGTATGAAAGCAGTATTCAAAAACAGGCTATGCATCAGAAAAGGTACTTGTTTAATTACAGTAGCAAAATCTAATGCAAGCAGGAGGGGAAAAAAATAGGTGATATCGGAATGCTCAAGGGGGTTTTGCTTGCCTTGTTGCTCTGTTGCAAAAGGCTGGTCGTCGGCGACGTAGTCATACACAACAGCGTCGTCGACAGTCTCGGGGTCTATCGAGAGAGAAGGAGGGGGAAGAAACAGTAAATAAAAAGCAAACAATGCAACACAATACAAGACATGGCGATAAGCTGTGCCGGGTGTGATCTAACGCAGTGCTTCACGATACCGAGGAAGGGGGAACCCATCCGGGAAAGTTTTCCCGGTTCCGGACAATTGTCGGACAGATGACCGGAGGGGGGGATGTTCCAGGTTTGCGGTGTTAGAGGCATGGGACAGCTAGGATGCAGTGCAGGGTTCATTTGCCGGAAACAGGCGAAAAGTTGCGGGTTCACCTACATAGAGGGTCCCGCCAGGGAAACAGGTAGCACGGATAGATTCGTGGGATTTTTCTGAGCAACTTTCATGTTCAAACCTTTTTAATCCGGACTACGGTTTATTTTATATTAATTTAATAAGATTAAACATTATTCTGAAATTCATTTAATTATTAATTTCGACTTATCCAAAACAGTAATTATCTGTTAATTAACCTAAACAGTAAACACTGTTTAATTAACTAATTAATTTACTTAAATCCCTAATTAATTAATCTAATTAATATTAATATCTATTTATTTATTTTATTTTCTAAATTCATTTTTATTAATATCTCTATTTTTTTTACTGCATACGTATATACATGCGTATATATACGTACATACGTACGTATATACACACATACACAGACACACACACACGTGGGCGCACACACGCACGCACACAGCGCGGCCGGCCGGACCGGGCCGGACCGGCAGCGGCAGCTGTTGCGGCGGCCGGCGGGCGGGGCGGCGCCGGGAGGGGGGGGCTCGCGGGGGGGGGGGGGGGGGGGGGGCGGTCGGCGGCGGCCGGTGGGAGGCGGCGGTGTGGCGGCGCGAGGTGGCGGTGGGGTCGACGGCGACGCGGTGCGGCGGTGACGGCACTCGGCGGAGGAGGCCGACGGGGCGGCGAGCGGCGCGGGCGGTGTCGCGGCGAGGGCAGCGGGCCGGAGGTGGGGCGCGCCATCGGGGTGGCCGGCGGCGGCGAGCAACGGCGCGGCCGGGTCGGGCCGGCTGGTCTCGGCGCCGCGGGGGGGGGGGGGGGGTGCGGGGGCTGGGGGGGCTAGGTTTGCCCCTGGCCCCGTATATACGCCGACTGGGCCGGACTAGTTTCGGTCCAGTTAGGCCCTTATTTTTAAAACAAAATAGCGTCAGTTTTTAAAATATTTTGGGGCACTAATTCAGTTCCAAAAATGCCGGTTTCAATTTTACAAAACCCGAGGGAATATTTGCAACCCATCCAACATTTTTAATTTTAGTTTTGCACAACTTTTAGATCCACTTTTTCAGACGAATTAATTTTGCAACGGAACTGAACGGGGTTTGAACCAACGCGAGATTAGCAACTATAAACAAGGTGACGTGACATCATTAGCGTGGGATTAGTGTGGCCTAACACTGGGGGTGTTACAAATATGACTCTATATGAATGCTTCCGGTGGGACACCGAGATGTGCAATGATCTAGCATAGCAAATGACATCAAAAAAACGGACAAGCCATGAAAACATCATGCTAGCTTTCTTACGATCATGCAAAGCAATATGAAAGTGATGGTGCATGTCATGAAAAACGAAACGGTGGAAGTTGCATGGCAATATATCTCGGAATGTCTATGGAAATGCCATAATAGGTAGGTATGGTGGCTGTTTTGAGGAAGAATATATGGTGGATGTTTTGAGGAAGGTGGGTTTAATGCACCGGCGAAAGTTGCGCGGTACTAGATAGGCTATCAAAGGTGGAAGGGTGAGAGTGCGTATAATCCATGGACTCAACATTAGTCATAAAGAACTCACATACTTATTGCAAAAGTCTATTAGTTATCGAAGCAACGTATTAGACGCATGCTCCTAGGGGAGAGGTTGGTAGGAGTTAACCATCGCGCGCTCCCGACCCTCACACAAAGGATGACAATCATTAAACAAATCATGCTCCGACTTCGTTACATAACGGTTCACCATACGTGCATGCTACGGGAATCGCAAACTTTAACACAAGTATTTCTACCAACCCACAATTACTCAATAGCATGACTCTAATATCACCATCTCTATATCTCAAAACTATATCACTAGTAGAAAACAGACCTTTCGTCCCGAGCATTAGTCCCGGTCTGGTCACGAGCCGATACTAAAGATGGTATTAGTCCCGGTTCGTGCCGGCTCCAACGGCTAGGAGCAGGGCGACCTTTAGTACCGGCTCGTGAGCGATCTTTAGTACCGGTTCGTGTCACGAGCCGGTACTAAAGGGGGCGTGGCAGGCTGTTGGTCAGACTTGGGCCCCGCTTGCACCTTTAGTACCGGCTGGTGACACCAACCGGTACTAAAGTGCAACCTTTAGTACCGGTTGGTGTCACCAGCCGGTACTAAAGACTTCCTACATATACGGGCTTCGTCCGCAGCCGATCGAAGGGGCTCTCATTTCTCTGTTTTCTCCCCTGTTCTTCTTCTTGCTCTCGAAGCTCATCCTCCATTTTGCCAAGGATTTGTCAAGTTTAAAGGCACCCCATCTATCCAAGTGTTCATAAAGGTTAGCAACTTTGCTCCTTCATCTCTCATTGCTAGATTAGCTTGTGGTATGCTCAAAGATATGTGATTTGTGGGTTTTAGCTAGGTTTTGGAGGAGTAGTCATTATGTGGGAGTTTATTTGATTTATATGCAATTTGAGCTCAAATTAACTTGTTAGGTTGCATATGTGTAGGTGTGGTTTATTTGGTGCCTTCCCATCCCCGTCCTAACCACCGTCGATCGTCCGCACCGTCTCATCGCGGCACCGGCCACCTTGGTGAGCCTCTTGTTCTTCTTAAAACCTTTTTGTTAAAAAAAATTACTTGTATGATTTAGATAGTTGCGTGTACGATTTACTTACTTGTATTATTGTTAGTTATTCTATAGTGTCATGGTTATGGTATCAGCCCACGTCGGCCCTCGTCCAGTCTATGATTCAGATGTGGTATGGCGTTATCTTTTATAACTATTTCACACATCATCTAATGTCTATGACAATTAATTATGCCACCAAATTGACGTAGATGTTTTTATCTATAGGAAGTAGTTGAACCAGAAATTCCAACCGACTATGCAATTCTGCTCGAGAAATTAACACAAGCTGAAAAAGAAATTGATCATTTAAAAGAAAAATTGAAAAGAACTGAAGATGAGAAGATGGGATTGGAGTTGCATGTTGCCGATATCGTCGATGATCACAAGAACAAGATGGCTGGAATGCGCTTGAAGCTTAGAAAGATTAGAAAATATGCCATTGATAAAGAGGCGTGGTATCATTATGCCGTTGGCTCAATTGTTACTTTAGTTGCGATTATGATCGCATTTGTTGTTGCATTTACATGTTTTAGATAGTTGTATGTTGTTTTATGAGATGTATGTATGAACAAGTATCTATTATTTGCAGTAACATTTGGTCACTGCTAGCTCTACTTTTGGTTGTAATGTGATGATGAAGTTGTATTAATTTGGTCACTTTGATGTTGTATAGTGAACATGAGCCGGCAATGGATGTACGATGACCGACTAAGTCCAGGGTTTCTTAATGGCATGCATGATTTTCTTCGTGTGGCTGAGGTAAACAAGCAGAATGGTTTCATGTGTTGTCCATGTCTTGACTGTAAGAATGATAGGAATTACTCTAACTCAAAAACCCTTCACGTCCACCTGCTTGAGAAGGGTTTCATGCCACACTATAATGTTTGGACCAAGCACGGAGAAAGAGGGGTTATAATGGAAGACAATGAAGAAGAAGAGGATGATGACAACTATCCTTTCGCCGATACAACAATGGGGGAAGCTGAAGAAGAGGCATCAATGGGGGAAGCTGAAGAAGAGGCATCAGATGAGCCCGCTGATGATTTGGGTCGGGTCATTGCTGATGCAAAGAGAAACTGCGAAAGTGACAAGGAGAGGTTGAAGTTGAAACGCATGTTAGAGGATCACAAGAAATTATTGTATCCAAATTGTGAAGATGACCAGAAAAAGCTGGGTACCACGCTGGAATTGCTGCAATGGAAGGCGAAGAATGGTGTAACTGACAAGGGATTTCAAGAATTGCTGATAATGATAAAGAAGATGCTTCCAAAGGATAACGAATTGCCTGAAAGTACGTACGAAGCAAAGAAGGTTGTCTGCCCTCTAGGATTAGAGGTGCAGAAGATACATGCATGCCCTAATGACTGCATCCTCTATCGCGGTGAGGAGTACGAGAATTTGGATGCATGCCCGGTATGCGGTGCACTGCGCTATAAGATCCCCCGCGATGACCCTGGTGATGTGGAGGGCGAACGCCACAGGAAGAGGGTTCCTGCCAAGGTGATGTGGTATGCTCCTATAATACCACGATTGAAACGTTTGTTCAAAACAAAGAGCATGCCAAGTTGTTGCGATGGCACAAAGAAGAACGTAAGAAAGACGGGATGTTGAGAGCACCCGCTGATGGGTCGCAGTGGAGAAAAATTGAGAGGGAGTTCGAGGACTTTGCAGCTGACGCAACGAACTTATGGTTTGGTCTTAGTACAGATGGCATGAATCCTTTTGGGGAGCAGAGCTCCAGTCACAGCACCTGGCCCGTGACTCTATGTATCTACAACCTTCCTCCTTGGTTGTGCATGAAGCGGAAGTTCATTATGATGCCAGTGCTCATCCAAGGCCCTAAGCAACCCGGCAACGACATTGATGTATACCTAAGGCCACTAGTTGATGAACTTCTACAGTTGTGGAAAAAACCAGGTGTACGTGTGTGGGATGCGCACACACAGAAGGAAATTGACCTACGAGCGTTGCTGTTTGTAACCATCAATGATTGGCCTGCTCTTAGTAACCTTTCAAGACATACAAACAAGGGATACAATGCATGCACGCACTGTTTAGATGATACTAAAAGTATATATTTGGATAAATGTAAGAAGAATGTGTACCTGGGACATCGTCGATTTCTACCGATCAAGCATATCTTAAGAAAGGCAGGCAACCATTTCAAAGGTGAGCCAGATAACCGGAAGAAGCCTGGACTCCATACTGGTGAATATATATTTGATATGGTCAAGGATTTACAGGTAATCTTTGGAAAGGGTCCTGGCGGACAATCTGTTCCGAATGACGCCAATGGACACGCACCCATGTGGAAGAAGAAATCTATATTTTGGGAACTTGAATATTGGAAAGCCCTAGAGGTCCGCAATGCAATCGACGTGATGCACGTGACGAAGAATCTTTGTGTGAACCTGCTAGGCTTCTTGGGCGTGTATGGAAAGACAAAAGATACACCGGAGGCACGGGAGGACAAGCAAAGAATTAACGAAAAAGACGGCATGCCTCCAAAGCAGTATCAAGGTCGTGCCAGCTACGCTCTTACGAAAGAAGAGAAGGAAATCTTTTTTGAATGCCTGCTCAGTATCAAGGTCCCGTCTGGCTTCTCGTCGAATATAAAGGGAATAATAAATATGGCAGAGAAAAAATTTCAAAATCTAAAGTCTCATGACTGCCACGTGATTATGACGCAATTACTTCCGGTTGCACTTAGGGGCTTCTACCGGAAAATGTTCGATTAGCCATTGTGAAGTTATGCGCATTCCTCAATGCAATTTCTCAGAAGGTAATCGATCCAGAAATCCTACCAAGGTTACAGAATGACCTGGTCCAATGTCTTGTCAGTTTCGAGTTGGTGTTCCCTCCATCCTTCTTCAATATTATGACGCACGTTCTAGTCCACCTAGTCGAAGAGATTAACATTATGGGTCCAGTATTTCTACACAATATGTTCCCCTTCGAGAGGTTCATGGGAGTCTTAAAGAAATATGTTCATAACCGTGCTAGGCCAGAAGGAAGCATCGCCAAGGGATATGGAACAGAGGAGGTTATTGAGTTTTGTGTTGACTTTGTTCCTGACATTAAGCCGATTGGTCTTCCTGAATCGCGGCATGAGGGGAGACTGGGTGGAAAAGGCACATTAGGAAAGAAAGAAGCAATAAATATGGACGGGCATTCTTTCACTCAAGCACACTACACGGTTCTACAAAATTCCACCTTGGTGACTCCATATATGGAGGAACACAAGGATATTGTACGGTCCAAGAACCCGGAGCAGTCTGACCTCTGGATTGAACGTAAACACATGGAGACTTTTGCCGGTTGGTTGCAAACAAAGCTCATCAATGACAACGATGTTCCAGATGAACTGTACAGGTTGGCCAAGACACCAAGTTCGACTGTAACGACTTTCAAAGGGTACGAGATAAATGGGAATACATTTTACACGATCGCCCAAGATAAAAAGAGCACCAACCAAAACAGTGGTGTCCGCTATGATGCAACCAACTTTCAAGACACATATTATGGTTACATAGAGGAGATATGGGAACTTGACTATGGACCTGATCTTAAGGTCCCTTTGTTTCGGTGCAAATGGGTCAAATATACTGGAGGCGGGGTACAGCTAGCAGACCCACAGTACGGAATGACAACAGTGGATCTCAACAATCTTGGATACACAGATGACTCATTCGTACTAGCCAATGATGTGGCTCAGGTTTTCTATGTGAAGGACATGTCTAGCAAACCGAGGAGAAAAAAAGATAAGCAAGCGAATACATCATACGATGAGCCAAAGCGCCACATAGTTCTTTCAGGGGAAAGAAACATTGTGGGAGTGGAGGACAAGACAGACATGTCAGAAGATTATGAAAAGTTTCATGAAATCCCTCCCTTCAGAGTGAAGACTGACCCAAGCATCCTGTTAAATGATGAAGATTCTCCATGGTTACGACGCAATCATAAGCAAGGGACAAACACGCAGAAAAAGTCTTACACCGCGAGATCCCACTCTGGGATGTGACCGGCTTCACCGTCATCACTTTCTATGTGAAGGACATGCATGCATTTTCTAGCATGGTATCTTTGTAACAGTTTGTACACGAAGTGCATCCACCAGTTTGTACACGAAGTGTAACAGTTTGTAACAGTAACTAGTTTGTACACGAAGTGTAACAGTAACCAATTCAGGGATATGTGGGTGGGTGAAATTATGATGTCATGCCAAATTATGATGTCCGGAGTTAAAATAAGTTATTAAAAATGGAGAGGCGCAATGCTCACCTACACGTTGCTTAGCTTCAGGCCTTCAGAAACTGCAGATAGCTCCGTGCAGTCTACACCATTTCTTCAAGGCCTGAAGCTAACGTGCAGGTGAGCATTGCGCCTCTCGCTTCATCATCTCTGCACTCAGGGCTTATAAACCGCTGCGAGTCCCTCTCGCTTGGCGAGGTGGGACTAAATTTTAGCCACTCCCAGGACCGAGGTCGTACCAATCAGGAAGAAGCACACGGATCGTGTGTTTCTTTCAAGCGCTTGTGAGCTGTTGGATCAGCACTATAACTAGTCCCGGTTCGTGCTAGCAACCGGGACTAAAGAGGCACACGACCCTATATATAACCCACCTCTCGGACATGTTCGACACTTAGTGTGTGTACTCATTCGGATTCAAATCATTCAGATTCCCTGCATACGGTCCGACGGTGCATTTCATATGCGGGCACTCACGAGCCACCGTCGGGCTGTATGCAGGGGAAACCGTGTGTTTTGTTGATCTATCTAGAAATCCTTTAGTTCATCGACCGAATACAAATCATTCGGATTCCCTGCATACGGTCCGACGGTGCATTTCATATGCGGGCACTCACGAGCCACCGTCGGGCTGTATGCAGGGGAAACCGTGTGTTTTGTTGATCTATCTAGAAATCCTTTAGTTCATCGACCGAATACAAATCATTCGGATTCCCTGCATACGGTCCGACGGTGCATTTCATATGCGGGCACTCATGAGCCACCGTCGGGCTGTGTGCAGGGGAAAGGATGATGCTCAATTGTCAGTTTTGTACACGAAGTGCATCCAGTTTTTGCCGTAACCCTCTCAACTTTTCAGCACTTGCTATGTGGGTGAAATGATGATACCATGCCAACTTTCAACCTTTTCAGAGTCCATTTGTAGTGCTTTTCAATTTCAGGGTCATTTAGCTCAAACAAATCAGTAAGTGCATGAAAAATACCAAATGAATTCAGAAAGGTTTGAAAATTGATGATGTGTCTTTCAATGGTGCATTTTGAACACACAAAAAGTCTGGAGTTCAAATAAGTTCAAAAAAATGAAATCCCTTTGTAACACATGAGTTTTCGTCCGAAACCCTCATACTTCGAAAGAGATTGTCCAATTTGTACACGAAGTGCATCCAGTTTTTGCCGTAACCCTCTCAACTTTTTATAACATGCTATGTGGGTGAAATGATGATGTCATGCCAAGTTACAGCCTTTTCAGAGTCCATTTGTAGTGCTTTTCAAATTCAGGGTCATTTAGCTCAAAATAAATCATTAAATGCATGAAAAATATCAAATGAAGTCAGAAAGGGTTGAAAATTGATGATGTGCCTTTGAATGGTGCATATTGAACACACAAAAAGTATGGAGTTCAAATAAGTTATTAAAAATGAAATCCCTTTGTAATAGATGAGTTTTCATCCGAAACCCTCATACTTCGAAAGAGATTGTCCAATTTGTACACGAAGTGCATCCAGTTTTTGCCGTAACCCTCTCAACTTTTTATAACATGCTATGTGGGTGAAATGATGATACCATGCCAACTTTCAACCTTTTCAGAGTCCATTTGTAGTGCTTTTCAAATTCAGGGTCATTTAGCTCAAAATAAATCATTAAATGCATGAAAAATATCAAATGAAGTCAGAAAGGGTTGAAAATTGATGATGTGCCTTTGAATGGTGCATATTGAACACACACAAAATATGGAGTTCAAATAAGTTATTAAAAATGAAATCCCTTTGTAATAGATGAGTTTTCGTCCGAAACCCTCATACTTCGAAAGAGATTGTCCAATTTGTACACGAACTGCATCCAGTTTTTGCCGTAACCCTCTCAACTCTTTAGAAGTTGCTATGTGGGTGAAATTATGATGTCATGCCAAGTTACAACCTTTTCAGAGTTCATTTATACTGCTTTTCAAACTCGAGATATGACATTTCAAATGCCATTTAGTCAAATTGTCTTATACAGCAGTTGAAGTTGTTCAAACATGCATGGAAATGCCATAAACAGATTCTTTATATTTTTCTGATATTTTTTCATATATTATTTATTTCCATTGGAGTCATAGATTTTTTTCTATGATTTTTTAAAGTTTAGGGGTTTTCCTGAAAATAATAATGAATATTGAATTAAAAAACCTTTAGTACCGGTGCGAGCCACGCACCGGTACTAAAGGTCCACCGCCCCACGCATTTTTTGGGGAGGACCTTTAGTACCGGTGCGTGTCTCGCACCGGTACTAAAGGTTCTTTAGTACCGGTGCGAGACACGCACCGGTACTAAAGTGTGCCTAGGTATAAATACTAACCCTTCGTCCCAGGCCGACCCACGCACCGGGACAAGGACAAAACGACGCCGTCAGGCTGCCGAAATCGGCCGTCGCCGCCGCCCGTCGCGCACGAGCCCGCCGCCCCGACGCCGCTCGCCGCCCCGAGCCCGCCGCCCCGACCCCGCCGCCCCGACCTCGCTGCCCCGACGCGTCCTCCCCCCTCCGGCGAGCTCCCTCGGTGAGTCTCTCCCCTCCCCCTTGCCCGTCCGCGCGCCCACCCGATCAAGTCAACTCCGGCGCGGCTCGCCGGAGCAACTCCGGCGCGGCCTAGTAGTGACGTGGAGGAAAAATAAAATGTTAATGTAAAAAAAACCTAGAAGAAAAAAAAAGAAGAAAAGAAGAAGGAAAAAGAAAAAAGGAAAAGAAGAAAAAATAATAAGAAGAAGAAGAATAAGAATAAGAAAAAGAAGAAGAGGAGGAGGAGAAGAAAAAAGAAAAAGAAGAAGAAGAAGAAAAAAAGAGGAGAGGAGGAGAAGAAGAAGAGGAGGAGGAGAAGAAAAGAAGAAGAAGAAGAAGAAGAAGAAGAAAAAAAAAGAGGAGAGGAGGAGGAGGAGAAGAAGAAGAAGAAGAAGAAGAAAAGGAAGAAAAGGAAGAAGAGGAAGAAGAAGAAAAGGAAAAAGATGAAAAAAAGAAGAAGAGGGGAAGAAGAAGAAAACGACACCCCGACACGAGACCCCCGACACCCCAACCCCGACCACGACACAGCACCCCTATTTAGTTAGTTAGTTAGTTAGTTAGGTTATCAGGTTAGTTTAGTTAGTTTAGTTAGTTAGGTTAGGTTAGTTTAGTTAGTTAGTTAGTTAGTTAGGTTCTTAGGTTATTAGGGTATGTGTTAATTTTGTTAATTTTGTTAGATTCTAAGTGTATTTAATTTGTTAAGTGTTATTTAATTTGTTAAATGCTAAGTGTTAATTTTGCTAAGTTTTATTTAATTTGTTTTCATAATTAAGTGTTTCTTCTCGACGTCGACGATGCCGATCCCGCATCCTCGTCATCGAGTCGCCGGAGGAGGTCACTTGCTTGAGCCGAGGGGCCCTGTCAGGGACTGGGCTCCGCCGGGCTGGTACTGGGAGGTGCTGCCTTCCGGGCGGCGCAGCTTGGTGAGGAGCCAGCCCGTCGTCGACCCGGAGGTTCTGTGGTGGCGGCCGCATGGGCCACGGACGATTCAGAGGCTTGAGTCCCCCGAGGAGGTGGTACAGTACCATGTCAGCAAGGAGAACGAGCACGTCCGTCGCTACATGGCAGCTTTGGAGGCCAGGTCCGACAATACATGGCAGATTCTTCAGGGATCTCACTGTAGCTATGTTCCTGTGATGGTTCCTTCTCTTTGGGTGTCCACCGCCCGCCCCGATATCCGCCGGGCGCTAGGGTTCTAGCTAGATCGATATATTAGCTAATATATATGTATTATTATGATGTATTAGCTAGATCGATGGATTAGCCGATGTATTAACAATTATCCGAGATTATGAGATGAGATCTTTTCTAAGAACTACTATATATGTATTCGATGATGCATTATTAATTAACTATCAGTTAGTTTGCTTCTTGAATGCATGCTAATTTGAATACTAATTTGTTTTATCTATATTATTATGGATTAGTTATTAAGCTATGGACAATACCGGTAGAGCTCATGAAGAGGACATCTTCGACATGATACGCTGCTCCGAAAACCCAGCGGACCTTCAGGGTGAATCACATGATGATGACGGCTCACAATATCTGAACGATTACGGTGATGGATGTGAGGCCGAGGAAGAACAACTTATGTTCCAAAATCCGGAACAACTAACAATGGCCGGCGAGGTATATACACATATTAGCCTCTGGTGATCATTACATGTGTATTAATTGATATATATATATATATATATATATATATATATATATATTAACAAATCTTTTTTCTTTAAATTATCAGCCTTCCGGATCGAGCCAATCTAGTAGAAAGGTACGAGGCGGTGCCAAAATATTGGACGGCAACGTAAAGCTCAATCTTGATGCTTTCAAACCTAATGGCGCACCGACTCACCCTGATGCCAATGCCAGGACATTTGTGCGTCAATGCGGAGTGGTTGTTAGGGATGGAGTCCCGATCACAATGCAAGAATGGATTCAACCAAACAACCCAAAACCAGGAGTGAATTATGTCGATACAAGAATTAAAGATGCCCTTTGGCGAGATCTCATGGAGCATTTCATCCTACCAGATTCTCTCTCGGAGCGCCAAAGGAACAAAGTCAAGGAGTTTGCTCTCCATAAGATGGCCGACGCGTTCCAGACTTGGAAGAAAAGATTATGGACCGACTACAACGCTAGAGGCCAGAAGGCGCCCAAATTCATAGGAATATACAAGAAGGTAAGGAATCACTATGACGCATTTATCGAGTACAAGACATCGGAAGCTGCTATGGAGAAGTCGGCAAAGAATCAGATAAATGCGAAGAAAAAAAAGTATCACCATAAACTAGGGACAGGTGGATACAACTCAGCCATTCCTAAGTGGGATGCATTAGAGAATAAGATGCTTGCTGAAGGGATCACTCCAGTAACCTTCAAGTGGCCCAAGAGGTGCAGGAATTGGTTTTTTGCGCATGGGGGAAAGTTGGACCCAGCAACAGGGAAGATTATTGCACTGGCCAGTCTGAAGCATGCATCAGATGAGTTGATTGATGCAATAAAAGCTGCCCAAGAAGGACGGTTTCACCCCGATAGAGAGAACGACGAGCTTACACTCGCCCTCGGGAATGCCGAACACGGAGGACGAACACGAGGCGTGGGCGTTGTTCCGTGGTACGAGGGGTTTGCGGGATGGAAGGACAGTTATAAAAGCCGTTCGAGAAAAAAGAAGGTGGAAGCAGACCGACTTTCAAAGTTGGAACAGAAGTACGAGCAGCAGCAGAGGCAAATACAGTTACTGACCCAGCAAAGGGAAACTCCGCAGCAGGAGGCAGGGGAACCCGTCCCATCTACACTGCCGAAAAGCAGCGTGGGTTCCACGGGGGCACCGCTGGGTCACACCCCCGTGGATGATATCACCGAGAAGACATCTTGTGAGCTAATCCAGAAAATGAAGAACATACCCGTGCGGGTCGCGACGGGCTATGTTTACCAAATACACCTGGTGTTCTCTGGCATTGCAATCCGGTTCCAGCTGGGTATGCTCGTGTCGCGGTGGACGCAATAGAGCCAGCATATGATGACCTATTGCTTGACATCCCTGGAGGTGAGGGGGAGTCCACACTGGCAGAAGCCGGCCGTGGTCTCATTCTATGGAGTAAGGACTGCATCGTCTTTCCACAAACGGTGCTAAGGCCACCGGCTCCACCGAGTATCGATGTCCAGCGCGAGGGATCCCAGCCAGAGGCATCGCAGCGCCAGCAGTCCTCCCCACCTCGCCAGCAGTCCTCCCCACCTCAAGAGGCGTCCCACCTCGCCAGCAGTCCTCCCCACCTCGCCAGCAGTCCTCCCAACCTCGGGACGGAGCACGACGCGAGTCCATATCATCGATATCGATCTCCGCCGCGTGAGCCGACTCCACCCCGGCAGCGGTCCCGCCAGCAGGGCTCCCAAAAGAGGAAGGCCACCAGCAGTCCTCTTCGGAGGAAAGCAAAGAAGAAACCCGAGCCTCCGACCAAAAGGAAGCTGCCTTACGACATGACACCAGAGGAAAACGAAATTGAATGCGACCGCCAAGTGAAAGACTTTTTTGCAAAGAAGACCGTGACGCCAAAGGAGGTAATACCCAAGGAAGTCCAAGAGCACTTTATGGAACACTTTATTGATCGACCCCCGGCATATGTCGAGCGTATGCCGACACACTATGAGCGACAGATTCAGAAGGCAAGTGAGCAGAGAAGTCGGCCCAGCCCAAGGAAGAAGTCGGGAAGTACGGCATCAACGACAGGTGGTACTACTACCGGGAAAACAGTTCCCCAGCTCGGAGAACAATCCAAGCAATCGATCTCTCCGCTCAAGGTGAGTACCAATCCAAGCAAGCAATCGATCCAACCAGTCGACGTGCAAGGCAACCCAATCGACCTCGAAGAAGTAGAGGCTGCAGGTCTCACTCTTTGCCAAATCCTTGGCACCGAGGAATTCCGCCGGTACGGTGCAACTGAGTACGCAATGCAATATGCCAAAGGAAAACCACTTGTCACACCCGAGCAGTACAAGGAACTACCAACTGCGATGCGACGGTTGCATGATTGGTACCTGCGTGAAGTAGAGCGAGGGGAGACGGCGGTCATGGTCAAAGTAAGGAAAGAGCATTACGTCAATGCATGTGACATATGTCTTGAATTCTCAGAACTTTTCCAGTTATACCACATGGAATCTATCGACAAAAGTCTCATCAGTTGCTATTGTCTGTATGTGATTTATATCTTTAATAATTTAAGTCTCTAGCTAAGATATCGTTCATTGGCTTATCCTCACTATATATGTTCTTTTCTACGCTATTATGCAGATTGAAGATGTGGGAATTGAAACAAGAGGGAATCGATGACATTGGGTTCATCGACCCACATACCGTTAATGGTCATGTGGTAAAACATTATGCCAAGGACACAGAAGATCTCTTGGAAAATTTTCTAGAGGCACTAATGAATACCAAATCTACTATAATATTTCCTTACAACATGGGGTGAGTGTTTACTCTCTTGTATACTACAAATTCTATTTTTGCTTACTAGCTCGCTGTCAAGTGTAGTTGATGAGTTATATGCATGCCTGCTTAATTATATAAACTTCTGCGCAGAGACCACTATATCCTCCTAAATATTATCCTCGCGGATGGACTTGTTCAAGTGTACGACTCACTAGATACACGAGAACAATCATACGTGGACTTGTATTTTATGATAGAACGGTAATTTCAATCTTTATCGACCTCGCTTTCTTTCATTATTTCCTGATATCAAAAGTAATTATAATAACTCTTTCGTTCTTTTTCTTTGCCGCATAGTGTTTGGAAAAAGATGATAGAAAAAAACCATCACGGTCGTCAATGGAAACCGAAGCTAAAGTGGAGAAAGATGCAGGTAATTAAGTAGTACTACTAGGTCCGCTCATCTCTTTAATTCTAGTTTCAATACCATTATCATGCTTGATTATTAATTATCTTATTGAATTCTATTCTTTTGCAAAGTGCGCGAAGCAAGATCAAGGGACAAATTTATGTGGATACTTCCTCTGCGAGAACATTCGCCTCCAGACCGAAGGCCGTATACGTCGCAGAGGAGCACGTGAAAGACAACTCCAGGTTTGGCAGATGATGTCGAAGCTCTCACCCGTGCAACGCTTTGTAGCACTTCAAGAGGAATTTGCGGCATTTCTTCTTCAACATGTCATTGATGTAAACGGAGAGCACTATTACTTACCGCCGCCTCAATAATGCCAGCAAATCAGTAGTAGAAAACTGAGATTTCATCCGGAGCACTAGCTAGCTAGTCCCGGCCGGGTTTTGGGCCTTAAGTTATAAGTCCAGAATATATATGGATGTGTAATTCCATTTGTATATATACTGTGTATGAGATATTGTATATTATATTACATATATATATATATATATATATATATATATATGCATCAACTTGTGTAATTAACGTTTACAGTATGTAGCACCGTAAAATAAATTTGAAATGAATGGAAAACACAATAAATAGAGAGGAAAACTAAAACCTAATTAAAAGCGAAAAAAAAACATAACACTTAGTACCGGTTGGTATCACCAACCGGTACTAAAGGTCTTCCACCACCAGCCCACGCAGGCAGCCACGTGGTGGGCCTTTAGTACCGGTCCGTGGTCCAACCGGTACTAAAGGTCTGGACCTTTAGTCCCGACCCTTTAGTACCGGCTGGGGAACCGGTACTAAAGGCCCTTCCCGACCGGGACTACTGGTCAACATTCTACTAGTGTATGCAAGGAATCAAACTTCTCATAGTATTCAATGCACTTTATATGAAAGTTTTTATTATATCCCTCTTGGATGCCCATCATATTAGGACTAAATTCATAACATAAACCAATTACCATGCTGTTTAAAGAACTCTCAAAATAATATAAGTGAGGCATGAGAGTTTAATTATTTCTATAAAATAAGACACCACCGTGCTCTAAAAAGATATAAGTGAAGCACTAGAGCAACATTGCCTAGCTCAAAAGATATAAGTGAAGCACATAGAGCATTCTAATAAATTCACGATTAACGCGTGTGTCTCTCAAAAGATGTGTGTAGCAAGGATGATTGTGGCAAACTAAAAAGTAAAGACTCATATCATACAAGACGCTCCAAGCAAAACACATATCATGTGGTGAATAAAAATATAGACTCAAGTAAATTTACCGATGGATTGAAGACGAAATAGGAGATGCTTTCCGGGGAATCCCCAAGCTTAGGCTCTTTGGTATCCTTGAATATGGCTTGGGGTGCCTTGGGCATCCCCAAGCTTAGGCTCTTGCCACTCCTTATTCCATAGTCCATCAAATCTTTACCCAAAACTTGAAAACTTCACAACACAAAACTCAACAGAAAACTCGTGAGATCCGTTAGTATAAGAAAAATAAATCACCACTTTAGGTACTGTTGTGAACTCATTCTTTATTTATTTTTGTGTAATATCTACTATATTCTAACTTCTCCATGGTTCATACCCCCGATACAACCCATAGATACATCAAAATAAGCAAACAACACAAAGAAAACAGAATCTGCCTAAAACAGAACAGTATGTAGCAATCTATAGACTTCGAATATTTCTGTAACTCAAAAAATTCTGAAAAATTAGGACAATCAGGGAAATTTGTATATCAATCTTGTGTAAAAATTTCAGACTCATTTGACGCTCTGGTGAATTTCTAAATTCCTGGACTGAGCGCAAAAGTTTCTGTTTTTCAGCAGAATCAAATCACAATCACTGTAGACCATCCCAAAGGTCTTACTTGGCTCAAACACTAATTAAAACAAGAAAACACAATTACTACAGAGGTAATAATGTGTAAAGTACTCAAAAACAGAAGAAAAAACAGAAACACAAAAGCATAAAAATAAAATTGGGTTGCCTCCCAACAAGCGCTATTGTTTAACGCCCCTAGCTAGGCATAACGCAATAGATCTAGGTATTGTCATCTTTGATATGCAACTCCTCAATTGCACACTTATAAACCCTAGGAGATTGACGGTGTCCTGGACTAGGGGGTACTCACCACATCATCTCCCGACCAGTGGGTCGGGCCGAGGACCCCCGTGATGATTCACTAATGGGCCACTTCGGGCAGCCCATGCCGAATACAAGGAGGATTCCATAAGACTTGGCACACAAGACAAGGACTCCTCTAAACCCTAGGCCTACGGTGCATATATAAACCGAGGCCAGGCTAGTCAATAGATCAATACATTACATCTCATAATCTCGTGGTAGATACATGTACTCTGTACAACACCCCATATGAATACAATCAAAAGCAGGATGTAGGGTATTATCTCTTCGAGAGAGCCCGAACCTGGGTAAAATCATGTGTCCATGTTACCATCACTCCAAGATGCCTAGCTTAGGACCCCTACTACGAGATATGCCGGATTTGACACCGACATTAGTGCTTTTATTGAGAGCCTGCTGGCAGTCGCCGCGGTGCGATGGGAATTCAGATCGTTTCCGGCGCGATATACGCGTTGGAACCGAGCTTTGTTGTCGATGTCGGCATCTTCGTCGCCGGCTCGACTGGTCACCTCGGCTGGACCGAGGACTGCGCTCCGTGCCGGATCGTCAAAATCGGACGGATACTTTCTTTGTCATCATCTCCGATCTCTATCAAGATCACGAGAAATCATACATGGAGCTCGGGGGCTCGATGTTGACATCGTCCTCGAGCAACCATGCAGTTTTTCTGGACAGTGACTCGTGTTCGTCGTCCCTGCTTCCTCGAGCATCGCCTTGACAATTAATTTGGAGAAATTGTGCGGAATTGAGTGTCTAATGACCCCGTAAAATTTCGTCGTATTCCGATGGAGGAATCTACGGCGATCTATGAAATACCGGAGCCCTGTCGAATCTGGACGGGAATCAGGATGAGTTTAGGGCGAGGTGTCCAACTTCTAGCTCGGACATCGTTTGGAAGATCCCACCGTTCATCGGCTTCGGAATTCCCATACTGATCACCCCTCAAACTTTCAGCTCAATCCGACCGTCCAAACTCCGGGAAACATCCGATTAGTACAACGAATTTTGGATCTATTTTCTGTGCGAAAACGAATCCAACCGAGTTCATCTTTTTCATGAACGGGTTGTCGGACCTCCTTTTTGAAGGAAATTTTCTCATCATCTCGCTCATCCGACCAAGAATCCGCGGGTTGTACGGCTGACGTCCACCACGCCGACCTGCTTTGACACGTCGGCTGGCATGGGGCTCTAGCGTCACCTTACCGATCTGCTCCGTCACCTCGGCTAGACTGGGGGCTTTGGCATCCCTTCATCAACCTTCTCCGGGGACTTTGGCGTCACCAGCCGACCTGCTTCAACACCTCGGCTGGCATGAGACTTCGGCGTCACCAGCCGACCTGCATGAGTCTTCGGCGTCCGCCGATCACAGCTTCGCCATGTTAACTGGACCGGGGACTTCATCTCGCCACATCGACCGTGCAGCGTCGCCACTTCGTAAAGCCGAACTCTTCGTTCAGGCACCTCGGCGCCCAGGCCATATTCCTTTGCTTATTTGCTTCACTTAAATTAACTAAGTAGAAGAATTTTTTTAAAATATATTATTATCTTTCTTTGTTATTACTTTTGGCTTGCACTATTTTATGAGTGCAGGAAATTGACTTCGACTGCCGTCATGCGGTCACCCCGGCGTCACCTTGCCGACCTACTCCACCACCTCGGATGGACCAGGGGCTTCGCCTCGCCACATCGGCCGAGCCGTGACACTACTTGGGAGTGCCGAACTCCTCGTTCGGTCACCACGGGACCGGCTTGGGGGCTGGGACCTTGGCCCGCTATAAGCTCGGCCTGCGTCGTCAACACCGAGCACATTAACCAGCTAAGTCGCTTTAATGCTCAAATTTCTAAATTTTTGTTCGGTTCTACCGAGCATTATATTTATGTTAAATAAAAAAGTTTGTTTGTTAACAACACTTCCTTTTCCCATGATAACTTGGGGCTTCGTCGTCACGCTGCCGAACTACTCTGTCTCCTCGGCTGGACCGGGGGCTTTGCCTCGCCGCAGCAACCGTGCTGCGCTGCCACTTCTCGGCCCGAGCTCTTCGCTCGCTTACCTCGGGCTTGGGGGCTGGGACCTCGGCCAGGCCGAGGACTACGTCTTTGTCCCGCCACAACCCCGGACCGCACCGAGCACATTAACCAGCTAAGTCGTTTTCGTGCTCAGCTCTCTTTAGAATTTTACTTTTTGTTCGGTTCGACCAAGCACTATACTTTTTTGACAAAAAGTTGTTTGCGAAAAACTTTCTTTGTCAAAACTTTCTTTGTTACAAACAAGTTCAAATACCCCGTTTACTTGGGGGGCTTCCTTTATGAAACCTTTTCTCTCTGCATGTGATTATTATTGTACAGCTTCTTTCCTTGCTCGTGTATTATGCCAAAATATGCATCATGTTGACTTAAGTGTTCCGCAAAGCTGGGTTGCTTGGCTCCTGTGCTTACCCCTACGTTCCCGATTGTTCAGCTAGGGAGTAAAGGGAGCACCTCTGCGATTGTTACGATCGGGTCATCCGAACTCGTACCTCAGACGGGTGAAGCCGAAAGCTAGCGCTCTTATTGTTTTCAACTATGGTCGGCACACGACGGAACTCACGCGTACACAAATCTATTGCACAAGTCTCATAGTAATTATGAGCGACCAAAGAAAGGTACCGTTGGGGGCATTATTTTGTTTGAAGATGCTTCTTATGTTACATAAGTAATATAGCATAAGTTCCCTGGGCGCGCTTTGTCTGTTACAGCCTCATGGCCTGATTGCCTGGTTATCCGAAGCACCGCCGATATTTTCGGTAGGCGGAGTAGATAACACTTTTCAGCCGTTGGCCGAAGAGAGAGAAGCCGACGGTCGGTTAAGACGCGTTCAAAGTTCGGGCGAACCCAGATATTATATAAGTACTTCGGTACATACAATCATTATACATAAAATTCTTTTACCCAAGTCACTTGGGGGCTCTTAAATTAATATGAGCCGTTTTATAATAAATGTTTTCTTCTTAGTCGTTGCAAAGTCTTTTTCTACCACTCCTTTCTCGACTCAAGTGTATGATCAATAGCCGGGTAGCCTGGTTTCTCTCTAAAGCCGCTCGCGTTTAGTTCGCTAAACTGGCCTGAGAAACACTCCGCCTTCAGGATAGGGAGGGTGAAGCCGAAGGCTGACCCACTTGAAGTCTAGAGATCGGATGTGTCATGTCAAAGCACGACGGAAGCACAGCTTTAAGACCAATTTCGTATTGGCACCAAAAAACTTGATTCAATCTAGACGTACAGTTTTTTATGCAAGTTTTTTGGTCTTTTGAGCTTATAACATCTTTCACCTATTTTATGTTTTCCTTTCAGGAAGCGGGACACTCTCTTGGTTGAGGTGTTCGGCGTGATGGTCTTGCTAGGAAACTCTTTTCTAAACTATAGTTCGGCATATTTCCTGCTGAACTCCACCTCGGTGTTGTCAAAACATACATGACAGTTGAACTAGTTCCCGAGAAGGTACGATCCTAGGGTCGGCCATGTTGCCCAACCCATGTCTCGGGGGCTACTGCATTGACAATTTAATGCAGAAAATTTAAGTGCAATACAGTTTCCGAGGAGATTATGATCCGCAGGTTGGTCGGCCGCACCCAACCTGAGTCTCGAGGTCTGTGCACACCGCTTTTGTGTTCCTAAGTATGCTGCCGAGCTAGAAGTTGATCCTCAGGCCGATTTCGCGAATCGACCTGAGTCTCAGGGGCTACTGGGATCAGCGGTCTTATGTCATCCTTCAGGCGCATCTCGGGTTATAGACCGACACACACCTTGAGGGCTACTGGCTATATATCTCGGTAGAGAATAAATTGCACCAACCCAAAATATCCACAAAAAATCAGCCCATGGTCGGGGTGGTGCACCACCTCGAAAGCAGTCCTGCATAAAGTTCGGGCGCAAGTGGCTGGCTCCATAGAGAGCGTTTCCGACATTAAGCTCGGACGAATTCCTTTAATTTTTTAAGGTCCAAGGTAGTTTATGATACCTCGGACGATGATCATCATTGGAGCTTGGATGCAGTCCGGCGTTGGAGCTCGGAAGCAGTCCGACATAAAAGCTCAAGATCGGAGACGCCTTAGAAGCAGTCCGGCATAAAGCTCGGATGTGAATGGCTGGCTCCATAAAAGACTATTCCGGCATTTAAGCTCGGATGAAGTCCTTCAACTTTTTCAAGACCGAGGTAATCTATGACACCTCGGGTATAGTTCGGCGTTGGAGCTCGAACATAGTTCGGCGTTAGAGCTCGAACACAGTCCGGCGTTGGAGCTCGGACATAGTCCGGCGTTGGAGCTCGGCTGCAAAAATATACCTCGGATACAGTCCAGCGTTGGAGCTCGGACATAGTCCGGCGTTGGAGCTCCGCTGTAAAAAGACACCTCAGATGCAGTTCGGCGTTGGAGCTCGGACGCAAGAGGACACCGCCGCACGGGAAACCCTTCAAACCCGAGGTGTGGCATAAAAAATAATAAGGCATTGATAAAGGCCGATAACTTAAAGGGGCTCCTCGGATGCCCGACGTGTGAACTCTTCGGATTCAGCTCGGCGATCCTCAAGATCGGACATGGGAAGATTTGTTGAACCAGTTTTCAAGACCGACGACCGAAGACAAAGAACTGTTCGGAAGAACCGAGGAGCGTCCACAACTTGAATACCGGTTCAGGGGGCTATTGACGGTGTTCTGGACTAGGGGGTACTCACCACGTCATCTCCCGACCAGTGGGTCGGGCCGAGGACCCCCGTGATGATTCACTAATGGGCCACTTCGGGCAGCCCATGCCGAATACAAGGAGGATTCCACAAGACTTGGCGCACAAGACAAGGACTCCTCTAAACCCTAGGCCTACGGTGCATATATAAACCGAGGCCAGGCTAGTCAATAGATCAATACATTACATCTCATAATCTCATGGTAGATACATGTATTATGTACAACACCCCATATGAATACAATCAAAAGCAGGACGTAGGGTATTATCTCTTCGAGAGAGCCCGAACCTGGGTAAAATCCTGTGTCCATGGTACCATCGCTCCAAGACGCCTAGCTTAGGACCCCTACTACGAGATATGCCGGATTTGACACCGACAGAGATTCTTTGGTTTTATCAATAATCATACTCCTAGGCAAGAAGTCAAGAAATTCACTTGTAGCAATTGGTTCCCGGACAATATTAATAAAGTTAGGGTGAATACTTATCATCTTAAGATCTTCATCTCCTTTACTAGAGGATTCACCCTTATTTTTAGGAACATAAATAAACTTGGCAGTCTTAGTAGGATGAAAATTTGGAGTGTTTTTAACAGAGGCAAAAGCGGAACCCAAATTGGTAATAATATCTTCTAACTTGCCAATCCTGATAGAATCCTGATCTATCTTTTCATTAACTATGGGTTCTTTCTCCTTTAAGTTTTTTAGAGTAACTCCTACCTTAGATCCATATTGAGTAATTTGATTATGAATATTTTTATCCAAGTTTCCAATGAGCTCTACAGTAGCAATTTTATTTTCAATAATATCAAGCCTTCGCATCACATGTTCCAAAGTTAAGATTGTTTCATTAACCATGAGTGGGGGTGAACCTACCAAATTTATCATAGCACTGTAAGAATCAATGGTATGGCTTCCCAAGAACCCCCCCCCCCATAATGGTATCCAGAACATATCTATTCCAAGGAGAAACACCCGCATAAAAATTGCGAAGGAGAACGGTAGTAGATTGCTTACGAGTAGATCTATTTTGAGCATTGCAAATTCTATACCAAGCATCTTTTAAATTTTCTCCCTCCCTTTGCTTAAAATTAAGAACTTCATTCTCGGGAGTACTAGCGATAGTAGTAAGGCTAGCCATATCAACAAGTAAGAGATCCGGCAGGAAAGAGAAAAACGAAAAAGAGGGCGAATAAGAAGGCAAATCTTTTTGGTTTTTTCTGAAAATCATTTTAGAAGTGGGGGAGATGAAAACGAGAGGCAAATGGCAAATAATGTAAATGCAAGAGATGAGTTTGTGATGGGTACTTGGTAGGCTTGATGTAGATCTCCCCGGCAACGGCGCCAGAAATCCTTCTTGCTACTTCTTGAGCATGCGTTGGTTTTCCCTTGAAGAGGAAAGGGTGAAGCAGCAAAGTAGATAAGTATTTCCCTCAGTTGTTGAGAACCAAGGTATCAATCCAGTAGGAGATACAAGCAAGTCCCCAATAGATGTACCTACACAAATAATAAAACACTTGCACCCAACGCTATAAAGGGGTTGTCAATCCCTTCACGGTTATTTGCAAGGATGAGATCTGATAGAGATAGATATAGAAGATTGCTAAAAATAAAAGTAAAACAAAAGTAAAAAGATTGCAGCAAGGTATTTTTGGTATTTTGGTTTATAGATCTGAAAATATAATATGGAAAATAGACCCGGGGGCCATAGGTTTCACTAGAGGCTTCTCTCATGAAGGAAAATAATACGGTGGGTGAACAAATTACTGTCGAGCAATTGATAGAAAAGCGAATAATTATGAAGATATCCAAGGCAATGATTATGCATACAGGCATCACGTCCGTGTCAACTAGACCGAAACGATTCTGCATCTACTACTATTACTCCACACATCGACCGACTCCTGCCTGCATCTAGAGTATTAAGTTCATGAAGAACGGAGTAACGCATTAGGTAAGATGACATGATGTAGAGGGATAAACTCAAGCAATATGATGAAAACCCCATCTTTTTATCCTCGATGGCAACAATACAAATACGTGCCTCGCTACCCCTACTGTCACTGGGTGAGGACACCGCAAGATTGAACCCAAAACTAAGCACTTCTCCCATTGCAAGAATTACCAATCTAGTTGGCCAAACCAAACCAATAACTCGAAGAGACTTGTAAAGATATGAAATCATGCATATAAGAATTCAGAGAAGATTCAAATAATATTCATAGATAATCTGAACATAAACCCACAATTCATCGGATCTCGACAAACACACCGCAAAAGAGTATTACATCGGATAGATCTCCATGAAGATCATGAAGAACATGGTATTGAAGAACATAGAGAGAGAAGAAGCCATCTAGCTACTAGCTATGGACCCAAAGGTCTATGGTAAACTACTCATGCATCATAGGAGGGGCAATGGAGTTGATGTAGATGCCCTCCGTGATCGAATCCCCCTCCGGCAGATTATCGGAAAAGGCTCCAAGATTGGATCTCATGGGAACAAAGGCTTCCGGCGGCGAAAAAGTATTTTCGTGGCTCTTTTTGGTATTGGGGGAATATTTGGGAATTTATAGGCCGAAGAATAGGGTTAGGAGATCTGCTGGGGGGCCACAAGCCAGGGGGGCGCCCCCCCCCTAGGGCGCGCCCTGCAGGCTTGTGACTCCCCGGCAGGTCTCCTGCCTTCGTCTCTAAGTCTGGCAGGTTTCTTCTGGTCCAAGAAAAATCATTCCGAAGATTTTATTCCGTTTGGACTCCGTTTAATATTCCTTATCTGCAATACTCAAAATCAAGGAAAAAACAAAAAATGGCACTAGGCTCTAGATTAATAGGTTAGTCCCAAAAATAATATAAAATATCATATTAATGCATATAAAACATCCAAAATAGATAATATAATAGCATGGAAAAATCAAAAATTATAGATACGTTGGAGACGTATCACTATGCATTATGCCTAGCTAGGGGCATAAAACAATAGCGCTTGTTGGGAGGCAATGCAATATGTATCTTTATTTTTATTTTAACTTTCTGTTTTTGTGTGGTAACATGATTGTTGCCTCTGTAATGATTGTGTTTTTATGTTTTAATTAGTGTTTGTGCCAAGTAAAGCCTTTGGGATGACTCACAAGATGAATAGAAACGATGCTGAATCTGAAACAGAAACTTTGACTCCAGTGCAGGAATTTTCATTTTTTACTGAAGTGTGATATTGATAGGAAATTTTAACAAAGTATTTCTATACAAATTATTTACATTGTACTAATTTTGCAGAATGTTTAGAATTATAGAAGTATGGGCTCTTTACAGATTGCTACAGACTGTTCTGTTTTAAACAGATTTTGTTTTGCTTGCATAGTTTGCTTGTTTTGATTATGCCGTGGACTATATCGGGGGGTGTAAGCCATGGGGAAGTTAGAATACAGTACCGATTATGTAAAAATGAATTTGAATCAATTTATCATTGTACCTTAAGTATGCAATATGTTTCTTATACTAACGGATCTCATGAAGTTTTATTGAGTTTTGTGTGATTGAAGTTTTCAAGTTTTGGGTGTGATCACGATGGACTACGGAATAAGGAGTAGCAAGAGCCCAAGCTTGGGGATGACCAAGGCACCCCAAGTATAATTCTATGGAGACTCAAGCGTCTAAGCTTGGGGATGCCCCGGAAGGCATCCCCTCTTTCGTCTCAATCCATCGGTATGTCACTTGGAGCTATATTTTTATTCATCACATGATATGTGTTTTGCTTGGAGCGTCATTTGCTTTTGTTTGCTTTTACTTTCAGTTTGTCACAATCATCATTTGCTGGACACACCTATTTGATAGAGACACACCTTCATGATAATTTCCTAGAATACTCTATGTGCTTCACTTATATCTTTTGAGCTAGGCAGTTGCTCTAGTACATCACTTATATCTTTTTGAGCACGGTGGTGTGTAGATTTTATAGAAATAATATGCTCTCGTTCTTCACTTATATTTGTTTGAGAGCTGAGTAATAGTTACGGTAATTTGCATGGGTCATAAGACTAGTCCAATAATATTAAGTATTCAATGAATGATAATCAAAACCATCGTGTAGCACATATAGAGAAGTTGTGGATTAATGACATCGATGTAGTAATATGAAAAAGGTGTGAGTCCAAAAATTTTGATTCAAAGAAGTGTCGAGATTAAGAGGTGTTAACTTGTTATTCATCTAAAAATTAAATAGGCATGGTGATGATGTGTGAGCATTTTGTTGGAAATATGCCCTAGAGGCAATAATAAAATGGTTATTATTATATTTCCTTGTTCATGATAATCGTTTATTATCCATGCTATAATTGTATTGATTGGAAACTCAAATACATGTGTGGGTACATAGACAACACTATGTCCCTAGTATGCCTCTAATAGACTAGCTCGTTGATCAAACATGGTCAAGGTTTCCTAGCCATAGACATGAGATGTCATTTGATAACGGGATCACATCATTAGGAGAATGATGTGATGGACAAGACCCAAACTATAAACATAGCATATGATCGTGTCAGTTTATTGCTATAGTTTTCTGCATGTCAAGTATCTGTTCCTATGACCATGAGATCATACAACTCACTGACACTGGAGGAATGCCTTGTGTGTATCAAACGTCGCAACGTAACTGGGTGACTATAAAGGTGCTCTACAGGTATCTCCGAGAGTGTCTGTTGAGTGGGTATGGATCAAGACTGGGATTTGTTACTCCGTGTGACGGAGAGGTATCTCAGGGCCCACTCGGTAATACAACATCACTATGAGCCTTGCAAGCAAAGTGACTAAAGAGTTAGCCACAGGATCTTGTATTACGGAATGAGTAAAGAGACTTGCCGGTAACGAGATTGAACTAGGTATAGAGATACCGACGATCGAATCTCGGGCAAGTAACATACCGAAGAACAAAGGGAACAGCATACGGGATTAACTGAATCCTTGACATAGAGGTTCGACCAATATAGATCTTCGTAGAATATGTAGGAACCAATATGGGCATCCAGGTCCCGCTATTGGTTATTGACCGTAGAGGTGTCTCGGTCATGTCTACATAGTTCTCGAACCCGCAGGGTCTACACACTTAACGTTTGGTGACGATTAGTATAGTTGAGTTATTGTGTTGGTGACCGAAGGTTGTTCGGAGTCTCGGATAAGATCCCGGACATGACAAGGATCTCCGGAAGAGTCAGGAGGTAAAGATTGATATATGTGACAATAGTGTTTATCTCCGGAAGGGTTCCGGAATTCACCGGAAGGGGTTCCGGATGTTTACCGAAGTGTTCGGGTGCAGCAACACTTTATATGGGCCAAAGGGGTAAAACCCACGAGGTATTGGAAAGTGCAAAAGGAAGTTTTGTTGCTGCCTTAAGAGGTACTACCGCTGGTAAGGCAGTACTACCGCTGGTAAGCGGTACTACCGCTTTTGTGAAGCGGTACTACCGCTCAAGCGGTACTACCGCTCACGAGCGGTACTACCGCTTGTGCGCGGTACTGCAGGGATCCGAGTTGGACTCTTTCCTTGCGGGCCAAACCGACCTTGTGCGGGAAAAACCGACCTTGTAGAGGTTTTCTCTCCAAGTTTAGACCCCAGGGCTCAACATATAAATAGAGGGGCAGGGCTAGCACACGGGACACATCAGGATTTCCCAAGCCGTGTGCCGGCAACCCTAGCCCTCTAGTTCCTCCGTCATAATCTCCGTAGTGCTTGGCGAAGCCCTGCAGAGATTGTTCCTCACCACCATCACCACGCCATCGTGCTGCCGGAACTCATCTACTACTTCACCATCGCTCGCTGGATCGTGGAGGTGAAGGCGTCATCAAGCCGTACGTGTGTTGAACGCGGAGGTGCCGTCTGTTCGGCACTAGTTCGTGATCGGATCGAGGGACGACTTGCGATTTGGATCGCGGAGACGTTTGACTACATCAACCGCGTTTCTTAATGCTTCCGCTTAGCGATCTACAAGGGTATGTAGATTCACTCTCCCTCTCGTAGATGCTCATCACCATGGATAGATCTTGCGTGTGCGTAGGAAAATTTTTGTTTCCCATGCAACGTTCCCCAACAGTTGTATCAGAGGTAGGTCTATGCGTAGATGAGATCTCGAGTAGAACACAAAAGGGTTTTGTGGGCGTTGATATTCAGATTGCTTCCTCCCTTGGTCTTTTCTTGTTTCGGCGGTATTGTGGGATGAAGTGGCTCGGACCAACATTACTCGTACGCTTACGAGAGACCGGTTCCATCAACTGACATGTAACTTCGTTGCATAAAGATGGCTGGCGGGTGTCTGTCTCTCCCACTTTAGTCGGATCGTATTTGACAAAGGCGGTCCTTGAGAAGGTTGAATAGCAATTTTTATATCACCGTTGTGGTTTTTGCGTAGGTAAGAATCGTTCTTGCTAGATACCCGTAGCAGCCACGTAAAACTTGCAACAACAATTAGAGGACGTCTAACTTGTTTTTGCAGGGTATGTTGTGATGTGATATGGCCAATTACATGATGAGATATATGTGATGTATGAGATGATCATGTGTTGTATAGAATATCACGACTTGCATGTCGATGAGTACGGCAACTGGCAGGAGCCATAGAGTTGTCTTTAATTATTTTCGCCGTTTTGCTTTACTTTATCGCTATGAGTTAGCAATAGTCGTGGAAGCAACAGTCGGTGCGACAACCTCATGGCGACACGTTGATGGAGATCAAGATGATGGAGATCATGGTGTCATACCGGTGACGATGGAGATCATGCCGGTGCTTTGGAGATGGAGATCAAAAGCACAAGTTCATGGCCATATCATGTCACTTATGATTTGCATGTGATGTTAATCCTTTTATGCATCTTATTTTGCTTAGGACGACAGTAGCATTATAATGTGATCCCTCACTTAAATTTCAAGATAAATTGTGTTCTCCCCGAGTGTGCACCGTTGCGAAAGTTCGTCGTTTCGAGAAACCACATGATGATCGGGTGTGATAGACTCTACGTTCACATACAACGGGTGCAAGCCAGTGTTGCACATGCGGAACACTCGGGTTAAACTTGACGAGCCTAGCATGTACAGACATGGCCTCGGAACACAAGAGACCAAAAGGTCGAACATGAGTCATATAGTAGATATGATCAACATGAAGATGTTCACCATTGAAACCACCTCAACTCACGTGATGATCGGACTTGAGTTGGTTGATTTGGATCATGTGACACTCGAATGACCGGAGGGATGTCAATTTGAGTGGGAGTTTTTAAGTAATATGATTAACTAAACTCATTATCTTGAACAATAGTCTAAGTTTTCTTTGTAATATTTATGTTGTAGATCATGGCTCGCGCAGTAGCACCCCTGAATTTTAATGCGTTCCTAGAGAAAGCTAAGTTGAAAGATATTGGAAGTAACTTTGTGGACTGGGCCCGTAATCTAAGGATTATCCTTACGGCTTCCCAGAAGGCTTATGTCCTTGATGCACCGCTTGGTGATCCACCCGCTCCAGTTGAGTCTCCAGACGTTGTGAACGCCTGGCAGGCTCGTTCTGATGATTACTCAATAGTTCAATGTGCAATGATGTATGGCTTAGAACCGGGACTTCAAAGACGTTTTGAACATCATGGAGCATATGATATGTTCCAGGAGTTGAAGTTTATCTTTCAGAAGAATGCCCGGATCGAGAGGTATGAGACCTCCGATAAGTTCTATGCTTGCAAGATGGAGGAGAACGGGTCTGTCAGTGATCACATACTCAGAATGTCTAGGTACTCCACCCGTCTGGCTGAATTAGGGATGCCCCTTCCGCCAGAGGCTATCACTGACAGAGTTCTTCAATCATTGCCACCTAGCTACAAGAGCTTCGTGTTGAACTATAACATGCACGGGATGAACAAGTCAGTCGCCGAGCTGTTTGCGATGTTGAAAGTCGCTGAGTCTGAGATTCAGAAGGAGCATCAAGTGTTGATGGTCAATAAAACCACTAGTTTCAAGAAGAATGGCAAGGGTAAGAAGGGTAACTCCAAGAAGAGTGGCAAAACAGTTGCCCCTCCCATGAAGAAACCCAAGGCTGGACCCAAGCCAGAAACTGAGTGCTTTCATTGCAAGGGAACTGGTCACTGGAAGCGGAACTGCCCCAAGTATTTGGCTGACAAGAAGGCGGCCAACAACAAACAAGGTATATATGATATACATGTTATTGATGTGTACCTTACCAACTCTCGTTGTAGTGCCTGGGTATTTGATACCGGTGCGGTTGCTCACATTTGCAACTCAAAATAGGAACTGATGAATAGACGGAGGCTGGCAAAGGACAAAGTGACGATGCGCGTGGGAAATGGTTCCAAGGTTGATGTGATCGCCGTCGGCACGCTCGCTCTTTGATTACCATCGGGATTAGTGATGAACCTGAATAATTGTTATTTAGTGCCTGCGTTAAGCATGAACATTACATCTGGATCTTGTTTATTGCGAGACGGTTACTCATTTAAATCTGAGAATAATGGTTGTTCTATTTATATGAGTAATATCTTTTATGGTCATGCACCCAATGTGAGGGGTTTATTCTTATTGAATCTCGATAGTGATGATACACATGTTCATAACATTGATGCCAAAAAATGTAGAATTGATAATGATAATACCACTTTCTTGTGGCACTGCCGTTTAGGTCATATTGGCGTAAAACGCATGAAGAAGCTCCATGCTGATGGACTTTTGGAGTCACTTGATTTTGAATCACTTGACACATGTGAGCCATGCCTCATGGGCAAGATGACTAAGACGCCGTTCTCTGGTACAATGGAACGGGCAAGTGACTTGTTGGAAATCATACATACTGATGTGTGCGGTCCGATGAGCATTGAGGCGCGCGGTGGTTATCGTTACTTTCTCACCTTCACTGATGACTTAAGTAGATATGGGTATATTTACTTAATGAAACACAAGTCTGAAACATTTGAAAAGTTCAAGCAATTTCAGAGTGAAGTTGAGAATCATCGTAACAAGAAGATTAAATTCCTACGATCTGATCGAGGAGGAGAATATCTGAGTTATGAGTTTGGCAGTCACTTAAGACAGTGTGGAATTGTTTCACAATTGACACCGCCTGGAACACCACAGCGTAATGGTGTGTCCGAACGTCGTAATCGAACCTTATTGGATATGGTGCGATCTATGATGTCTCTTGCCGATTTGCCACTATCGTTTTGGGGTTATGCATTAGAGACAGCTGCATTCACTTTAAATAGGGCACCATCGAAATCCGTTGAGACGACGCCATATGAGCTATGGTTTGGCAAGAAGCCAAAGATGTCGTTTCTTAAAGTTTGGGGATGTGATGCTTATGTCAAAAAGCTTCAGCCTGAAAAGCTGGAACCCAAAGCGGAGAAATGCGTCTTCATAGGATACCCAAAAGAGACAGTTGGGTATACCTTCTATCTCAGATCCGAAGGCAAAGTGTTTGTCGCTAAAAACGGAACATTTCTTGAGAAAGAGTTTCTCTCGAAAGAATTGAGTGGGAGGAAGATAGAACTTGATGAGGTTATTGAACCTTTACTTCAACCAGAGAGTAGCGCAGCGCAGAAAGATGTTTATGTAGAGCCTACATCAGTTGAAGAGGAAGTTAATGATGATGATCATGAAGCTTCGGATCAAGTTGCTATCGAACCTCGTAGGTCGACAAGGACGCGTACTGCTCCTGAGTGGTACGGCAACCCTGTCTTAGAGGTCATGTTGTTGGACAACGATGAACCTACGAGCTATGGAGAAGCGATGGTGGGCCCGGATTCCGAGAAATGGTTAGAGGCCATGAAATCCGAGATGGGATCCATGTATGAAAACAAAGTATGGACTTTGGAAGTATTACCTGAAGGGCGTAAGGCCATTCAGAACAAATGGATCTTTAAGAGGAAGACGGACGCGGACGGTAATGTCACCGTCTATAAAGCTCGACTTGTGGCAAAGGGTTTTTCACAAGTTCAAGGAGTTGACTACGATGAGACCTTCTCACCCGTAGCGATGCTTAAGTCTGTCAGAATCATGTTAGCAATAGCTGCCTTTTTCGATTATGAAATTTGGCAGATGGATGTCAAAACAGCGTTCCTTAACGGTTTCCTTAAGGAAGAGTTGTATATGATGCAACCAGAAGGTTTTGTCGATCCAGAGAATGCTGACAAAGTTTGCAAACTCCAGCGATCCATTTATGGACTGGTGCACGCATCTCGGAGTTGGAATCTTCGCTTTGATGAGGTGATCAAAGCGTTCGGGTTTATACAAGTTTACGGAGAAGCTTGTATTTACAAGAAAGTGAGTGGGAGCTCTATAGCGTTTCTAATATTATATGTGGATGACATATTACTGATTGGAAACAATATAGAAATGTTGGAAAGCATGTAGGAATATTTGAACAAGAGTTTTTCAATGAAGGACCTAGGAGAAGCTGCTTTCATATTGGGCATCAAGATCTATAGAGATAGATCGAGACGCTTAATAGGACTTTCACAGAGCACATACCTTGACAAAGTTTTGAAGAAGTTCAAAATGGATCAGTCCAAGAAGGGGTTCTTGCCTGTATTGCAAGGTGTGAAGTTGAGTAAGACTCAATGCTCAGTGACTGCAGAAGATAGAGAAAAGATGAGTGTTGTCCCCTATGCTTCAGCCATAGGCTCTATCATGTATGCAATGCTGTGCACAATACCCGATGTCAGCCTTGCCATAAGTATGGCTGGAAGGTTTCAAAGTGATCCAGGAATGGAACACTGGACGGCGGTCAAGAATATCCTGAAGTACCTGAAAAGGACTAAGGACATGTTTCTCGTTTATGGAGGTGATCAAGAGCTCGTCGTAAAGGGTTACGTCGATGCAAGCTTTGAAACTGATCCGGATGACTCTAAGTCGCAAACCGGATACGTATTTATTCTCAATGGGGGTGCGGTTAGCTGGTGCAGTTCCAAGCAAAGCGTAGTAGCTGATTCTACATGCGAAGCGGAGTACATCGCTGCCTCGGAGGCGGCGAAGGAAGGTGTCTGGATGAAGGAGTTCATAACAGATCTTGGAGTAGTGCCTAGTGCACTAAACCCAATGACTCTGTTCTGTGACAACACTGGTGCCATTGCTCTAGCCAAGGAACCCAGGTTTCACAAGAGGACCAGACACATAAAGCGACGTTTCAATTCCATCCGCGATTACATCAAGGAGGACGACATAAATATTTGCAAAGTGCACACGGATCTGAATGTTGCAGATCCGATGACTAAACCTCTTCCAAGGGCTAAACATGATCAACACCAGAACTGTATGGGTGTTAGATTCATTACAATGTAAATCACATAGTGATGTGAGCTAGATTATTGACTCTAGTGCAAGTGGGAGACTGTTGGAAATATGCCCTAGAGGCAATAATAAAATGGTTATTATTATATTTCCTTGTTCATGATAATCGTTTATTATCCATGCTATAATTGTATTGATTGGAAACTCAAATACATGTGTGGGTACATAGACAACACTGTGTCCCTAGTATGCCTCTAATAGACTAGCTCGTTGATCAAAGATGGTCAAGGTTTCCTAGCCATAGACATGAGATGTCATTTGATAACGGGATCACATCATTAGGAGAATGATGTGATGGACAAGACCCAAACTATAAACATAGCATATGATCGTGTCAGTTTATTGCTATAGTTTTCTGTATGTCAAGTATCTATTCCTATGACCATGAGATCATACAACTCACTGACACTGGAGGAATGCCTTGTGTGTATCAAACGTCGCAACGTAACTGGGTGACTATAAAGGTGCTCTACAGGTATCTCCGAGAGTGTCTGTTGAGTGGGTATGGATCAAGACTGGGATTTGTTACTCCGTATGACGGAGAGGTATCTCAGGGCCCACTCGGTAATACAACATCACTATGAGCCTTGCAAGCAAAGTGACTAAAGAGTTAGCCACAGGATCTTGTATTACGGAATGAGTAAAGAGACTTGCCGGTAACGAGATTGAACTAGGTATAGAGATACCGACGATCGAATCTCGGGCAAGTAACATACCGAAGAACAAAGGGAACAGCATACGGGATTAACTGAATCCTTGACATAGAGGTTCGACCGATATAGATCTTCGTAGAATATGTAGGAACCAATATGGGCATCCAGGTCCCGCTATTGGTTATTGACCATAGAGGTGTCTCGGTCATGTCTACATAGTTCTTGAACCCGCAGGGTCTACACACTTAACGTTTGGTGATGATTAGTATAGTTGAGTTATTGTGTTGGTGACCGAAGGTTGTTCGGAGTCTCGGATAAGATCCCGGACATGACGAGGATCTCCGGAAGAGTCAGGAGGTAAAGATTGATATATGTGATAATAGTGTTTATCTCCAGAAGGGTTCCGGAATTCACCGGAAGGGGTTCCGGATGTTTACCGAAGTGTTCGGGTGCAGCAACACTTTATATGGGCCAAAGGGGTAAAACCCACGAGGTATTGGAAAGTGCAAAAGGAAGTTTTGCTGCTGCCTTAAGCGGTACTACCGTTGGTAAGGCAGTACTACCACGTAAGCGGTACTACCGCTTGTGTGAAGCGGTACTACCGCTTGTGCGCGGTACTGCAGGGATCCGAGTTGGACTCTTTCCTTGCGGGCCAAACCGACCTTGTGCGGGCAAAACCGACCTTGTAGAGGTTTTCTCTCCAAGTTTAGACCCCAGGGCTCAACATATAAATAGAGGGGCAGGGCTAGCACACGGGACACATCAGGATTTCCCAAGCCGTGTGCCGGCAACCCTAGCCCTCTAGTTCCTCCGTCATAATCTTCGTAGTGCTTGGCGAAGCCCTGCAGAGATTGTTCCTCACCACCATCACCACGCCGTCGTGCTGCCGAAACTCATCTACTACTTCACCATCGCTCGCTGGATCGAGGATGTGAAGGCGTCATCAAGCCGTACGTGTGTTGAACGCGGAGGTGCCGTCTGTTCGGCACTAGTTCTTGATCGGATCGAGGGACGACTTGCGATTTGGATCGCGGAGACGTTCGACTACATCAACCGTGTTTCTTAACGCTTCCGCTTAGCGATCTACAAGGGTATGTAGATTCACTCTCCCTCTCGTAGATGCTCATCACCATGGATAGATCTTGCGTGTGCGTAGGAAAATTTTTGTTTCCCATGCAACGTTCCCCAACACATTTATATTCCTCGTTGAAATCCTAGTGTTCTTTTGAGTCGGGGGCGCGCGATGGTTAACTCCTACCAATTGATACGTGTCCAACGTATCTATAATTTTTGCTTGTTCCATGATGTTATATTATCATTCTTGGATGTTTTACAATTATCTACACAACTCACTTTCTTGCAAATAACGAGATCAAGGGGATTGACGACCCTCTTGCCGGCGTTGGGTGCAAGTAGTTTGTTCTTTTGTGTACAGCAGATGAAGATGGTTGAGGATTGGTATTCCTATTGGTTCGATAAACCTTGGTTTCATAACTGAGGGAAATACTTACCCGTTCACGGAAAACCCAATGCAGATCATGAGTATTAAGAAGCTATACGTCAAGGTGATGTTCCTTTCCTGTTAATTGTTAACCACAACGGAGTTCAATTTGTTGGTACTTTTACCCATGATTACAATGACAGATGTACTATACATTTTTTTGAGATGTTAATCATGAACGATCAAAGATGGCATATCAATCTATCAGTGTATTTTATAAATCATGCAAATCAAAGAGGCCCGTGGTGTTCAAAACTGCATCTAAACATTGATATGTTGTCTTCGTTTGCAAATACAAGCATGACTTGGAGTGAAAAATGTGGCGCAATATAACAATCTCATTCAATGCCTTTAACTCCATCTCACGGAAATTACTTTGAACGAGTACCGAGGCACCAATCCAGAGATTCAATTCGTCAGTTTCTTTGTTCAGAAAGCTAGGATACTCAAGGTAATGAGGTTTGCATTATATTTAGTGCGCCACAATGGATGGTTTACTGATCAGCGGAGGCGTGTGTAGCAGAATGGAGAAGGCTCTACAGAAGCTGATTTTCACTTTGGAAGTTCATATGACAGATTATTCGGAAGCGATTCTATCGAGCCGATATATGACTTCTCGGTGGCTGATCCCTTTGCAGAAATATTTCATCCCATGGGCCCTGAAGATTGGATTTGATTTCAAATATCAGTTTGTACCTTGTAATTTTTGAATTTGAGTCTTGTAATGCTGGAATTTGAACCTTGTAATATTGCTGGTATTTGTGATACAATATTTCAAATTGCATTGTGTTCTTTTTTGTTAATGCAATCATGTTCTTATAAGTACATATGTTGTTGTTCCGTAGTCACAACATAGATCTTGTGCAGACAAAGTAAATCACAGTACACACGGACTAAACTACGAAACCCGTCGGTGATGATTTCATTAATCGCTGACAATTGTATACCAGCAAGCGTTTCCCCACAACACACACATGTTATTAGCACCAATCGTCGGTCTTATTTCTGGTGTTCGCACACGATTCTGATTACTCACTGTTATATATCGCACACATCTTGATATGCCGAATCGTTTGTGTTCTGCTGTATCATCGCACACAGTTTATCCGAATGAACTGTATGTCGTACTTCGCACATGTATGTAGATTTGTTAACCATTTCTGTTATCCTCGCTAATCACAAACGGTTCATAAGAACAAACAGTCTACCGTAGATCACACATGCAACTATTTTCTGAATCGTATTTGATGGATCCACCATCGCACACAGTTCATGTCATTAGCGACGGAGCTTCAACTATATTGTTTGTGATTCATGCATCGCACACAATTTCGTCGAAGGGTCTCTGATTGATGTGTCGTCTTTGAACCATCCTACAGTAGTGATGCAAAATATCGGATTTCTTGCTTGTTCAAGACTTATGGTGATTAGACATTGTATAGACATCATCTTGCTAAATAATGTCTAATTTACTTGCTACTATCATGAGGGTGATGTGTAGTAACTAAGGTGGAATGGTGCTTCATGAAGTTCACCGGTTTGGTGCTCATGCCATGGTATGCAACCTCTTCCAGCATTCGCTCCCGGCAACTGATCAACACATAAATATCAAGATAGATGCAATAAAACAAGGAAGATATGTATAAACTGAGCATGTAGGGGCAGAACAACCAGTTATCAGTGTTCTTCTTGACGCGCTGTCAGGTTGGTCTTGCTGTCCATGATGCCACCCGGAATGTATGTTTTTTCTATGCATTGACTTTAGTTACATATAAATGATTTTATTTTGTAGGCTGATTACAGCAACTTAAGTTAATGAGTCGGCAACCTTTGAATGTGTAGAGCACAAATGAGTAGATTGTTGTCGACGGCGGCGGCGGGCGACGCAAACCGATCTTAGATCAGAAAATCAAAAAGAAAACGCTGATCAAAGCGACCGACAGAAGAGAAAAAAATCCGGATCAAGAGATCGGGAAAAAAGGCTCTTTAGGGCAGTCGGTCAACACGACCGGCGGACGAAGCCTAGGTACGGGCGGCGCGGCCCCGGCGGCGGTCATGGAGGCCGACCGCCCCGAAGGCAGCGCGCGGTGCGGAAGCGACGGACAGTGGCTAGATCTAGCAACTTGCGGCATATACCATGTTAGATGAGAGAGAGGGATTGGTGCGGAATATGATGGATGTTGTATTGAGCCTCATCGACGAGTATATATAGAAGTATAGACTTGGAGGCAAGAAGCCTCTCATAAAGATAAGGTAGGAGACGAATTACAAATCATAGACTACGGAATACATCAACTCCAAATATATATCTAACACTGGTCAAGAAGATGTTCCGCGTGTACATGGCCATGGAGTTCGCCGTCTCCGTGCTCTCGCGCCTCTGCCGTGTCGCGGACATCGGCGCTTGCGCGTGCTGCGACGAGGCGCTGCGTGCGAGCGCCTTCCAGAAACGGCTCCAGGTGGGCTGCGGCGGCGTGACCAAGGATCGGGCCAGCGAGTTGCTCAAGCTGCTCAATGGTTTCAGGGAAAGCGTAGAGTGCATCGAGACGGTGGACTTCAGGGGCTCAAGAGGCCATTTTGATCGGTGTAGATTGTTTTGGGAGCTAGATTAGGTGTGTGGATAATACATACTCTAGGGTGACTAGATACACCGTAATTGAATACTCGTATGCAAAATGATCAACACAAAAGAAAACTGAACATTGTCTAATTGTTGTCATGTTTATTTACCTTCACGATTTAAAAGTTATTTCGTGTTATTTACGATTTTGAAGCGATCCTCACATTACAGAATTCCATGAAGAGTTGGGAAACATAAGTCTATTTTTGGGGTCATCATGATTTCGTTAAACTCCTATATGCTTCTTTTTCTGAGTAGTATGCTGCAATTTTGGGGTCATCATGTACATTGCCGCTTGAATCATATACAGTTCCTTTGTCTACACGTTTGGAAATTGATCATGCATGTAACGAATAGAAAATCTATTTTTATTAAGGTGTCCATAAAAAACATTTAGTTGTGAATATTTGAATGACAGAGCAATATATGTACCCTTGCCTTCTCCCTGAAGAAATGATGCCCTTCGTGAATTAGGTCAATCTCCAACACAATATTTACTATTTAATAGACCAACAACATGCTCTTATCATATTTGTGTATCCTTACTATATTATTTTTATTAAAGAAAGGACACAAGTATGATGGTGAAGATCTTAGAATCTATTATGTGTGCACATATTCATCCAGCGTTGCGCCTCTTTTCTCTTGTACTCAGCTCACTTTTTTTCCATAGAGGCTAGGAGAAGGACCTGGCCTATCACTCATGGACATACTTGTTCATGCATATCAGAGGCAATGCTTACCCTGTTTCAAGAGAATGATCATACTAGGGCGTTGGAGCATTTGTAATCATGGAAATATCATCATATATAATGGAGGCAATCTTAGTTCAATACATGTTCCAGGTTACATCGGTTATACACCTTTTCTTTTGAAAAGGAGGATGACCTCTGGCCTCGGCATCTGGGCAATGCATGCTGCCATTTAACCAATTATTCACAAAAACCTTACAAAGTAATATATCAGGCAGTCGGAAGCCACCATCTTTGCATCATCTGTTGCTATTCCTATCCACTTGATGAAGAGGTGCCGATTGTCCGAACCGAATACCAAATAGACATCGCACAAAAGCCTAACATCTAAACCTGGAGGGCTCAATCAAGCCGGATTGTTGGGTCTGGGGCACACACCAGTTCGACGCACTCTTAGAGGTTGCCGTCTTCCACCAATCCATCTCTAGAGCAGGTACTAACGCATCCACCTTGCCAGACCTATCGTCGACGCCAGACAACGCTACCATCATGCACGTATCTATCCACATGCACCCGTCGCCGAAACTCCGTAATGCTATGCGGCTGAGATCTGCTATCGGCCTTGCGGTAGATGTAATACCGCTCCTCCTCTTGTCCCCTCTAGCCAAATCTTGCTCCAAAACGATGCCCCGAGGAGGGAGAACGACACCAAAGGCGTCGTCATCGTCCGATCCGGTAGACCCAGATCTAGGGTTTCCCCCGAAACATCCCGATCGAGTTGACTTGACTTGTGACGAAGATGCTTCAAGAAGGAAACGACGTCAGAGACGCAGGCATCATCCTCCAAGACCGCAGTCTGGCGCGATTTTGACCGGAGGCCGCGTTATCCCGATCTCGTGGCTGACTGAAACATTGGTTATACACCTGGTTACCCCATACGAGATATACAAGGGGAGTTGGTGATTGTATGTCCCTTTGTTGGTATGTTGTCGCCCCTACTCATCATTTCTCTCGATACATATGCACCATTTCATAGATCTTCTAATGTTTTGAAGAAATGAAGTAGCCAGTCCATAACTAGGGAAAAATGACCAACATTTGAATTGACGACAATGATAGAGCAATGATGGATGAATTCCATGGATGTGGAGAGTAGGAACGATCGGGAGAAATTCGTTTTTTCTGGATGCAAGGAAGGTTGTGAAAGAGACGATGGTATAGAAAGTTAAGGACACACTTCTAATTTGTAAAATATATATTAGGGGTTTCTCCTACTATTTCATGTTGAAAAAAGACAGGCATGATAGAGAAAGAAGCACGAGAAAGAATTGGTAGTTGCCGTTACATGGGTGAATATCCATCATGTTTGACATACACTTATGAATTAGAACAATGACCGGTGTATACATTTTTTAAAGTCCCGTAGCAATGCACGTGCATTCAACTAGTATTATTCTAAGGCTCTTGTAATGTGTCATCCTGATTTCGCGAAGAGGATCCTATACTATGTCTATTATTCTTTTTTTAACAAGCCATGCCATTATTCTGAATCTTCTTACCACTGTTTCAAATGAATTTCATTTGAGTTGATAGTATTTAGTACAAAATTGTTATAATAAGAGAATGTTCTTAGTACAATACCACACCACCTACGGCATCCAGAATGACTAGCACAATGAAACGGGAGAGATTGTCCACGTCTTTGTTTTAGCTTGATTTTCTCGGCTATATACCACAATTGGTTTCCTTTATGCTTCGTGCGGTTACAAATTAAAGTGCTACATTTGTTGTTGTTGGAAAATAAGGAGAGACCATGTTCATTTCAATTTACATGTGTTAGATGGGAAGCATTTCTTTTTTGTTCATAAATCGGGCACACACTACACCATCATCTCTCACAGTATGTTGAGAACTATTTCATAGATTTGCTATGTTAAGCTGAGACGGCATAGTTTTGAATGAGTGGTAATTTTTACAGAAAGGGACGGATCTTTTTGTAAGAACATGATATAGATGGTGATTGCAAAGGACCGTGCATAAGAGAAAGTCGTTTGTCGCTACATCAATAGAAACCATATTACATATTGATTGAGACACATTTTTTAATTGAAACAACTGTTTGATAGGCGGTGTTTGTATTTGGTTTTTATTCCGTGGCAACGAACAGACATTTAGCTAGTATCTACAAGGTTCCATAAATATGCAGACCTAATAATACACTAGAAATTACTATTAAGATATTAGTTCAACATTATTCTTTAGACACCTACAACATGAATATATGCACTAACATACATGAATATACGCACATACAGATCAAATACGTATATGTGCACTATATAGTTTGAATAATCGCCATAAAAGTAATTTCAAGATAACTTATGTTACATCACTTAATTTACATTTAGAACACTACTAGAAAAAACCCTGTTAGTGGCGCACCTATTTTGGCTATTAATGGCGCACTATAGGTGTGTCACTATTAAGACGCCACTAGTAATAAATAGTAATGGCGCACCTCTGGTGCGTCATTACTATTCCAAATACTAGTGGCGCACCATGTGGTGCGCCATTACTATTGCTACAGGTGCGCCACTACTAACCCTTAGGTGCTCCACTGGTATTCCGTCCAGGTGCGCCACTAATAGCCTTATAGGTGCGCCACTAGTAATAAAGGAAGGTGCGCCACTAATAAGGGCTGAAATGCGCCACTAGTAATGTATTTGGAAAACAAAAAAAAAATCCAAATTTACAGAAAACAACCTATAAGGAAAAATAATTTAAAAACAAAAAATGAAATAGAATCATATTTTTTATTATAGTAAGAATATTACAATGTCTTTACAAGTATACAATAAAAGGAAAATTGCAAGGAAATAAAAGAAAATCCTAAAACTAATCTTCTAGTAATCTTTTCTTCTTTTTCTTCACTTTATCCCTGCAAAGTGTAACAAAATAAACATGTGAGCATTACGTATAAACCATTGAATGGCAGTGTAAGCACCTTGTACTGTAGGCCTGATTCTGTTTCAGTGTAATCTAGATAACTCATTTTCGTCTTTCCATAATCCTTGCCGCGAAGTGCTGGCACTATAATTGCAACATCAAAGAGTAAGGCGTGATTGCAAGTTTTACTTATGAACATATTGCTGGCACTATTATGTACACAATGGTGACCATAATAAACTGAAGTACACATAGAAACAGTGGATGCAATCATCACAGAACCACACAATTTACATCTTAACACAACAGAAGAAACAAAATGGCATGTATTAAATATTTGATGCCTTGTTGAGTGAGTCATTGACTATGGGTAGAGACATTCCTGATGCTGACATGTGGTTCATCAGACAATGGAAGAAGAAAGAGAGTAGACAGTTCCCACTCGATGAAGAAAAATTGAAACATTCTCAGTTTATAAACTGGATTTTTTTTCTGTCAGTTTATACTGTTAATTAGTAATAAAAACAGATCATTATAGTTCTCTAGAAGTCATGCTCTTGTTCATGGCCTGAATGAATAATCTAGTAGTTCCTCTTCCTCATGGTGGACTGAGGTCTCCTCATATCTGTGTACTTTCTAAAACATATTCAAAAGCTCAATTGAAGGAAGCCTGCTGAACATGTTCAAAACAAAAAATTACAAAAAGCTGGACCGTTGAAAATGTTGTATATGCCCACAAGGAATTAATACATTTTGTATTCAGCCCAAGTCTGGACTCTAATATGTCATACTCTAATATTTCAAAACAAAAAATATTACAGAAAGATGGACCATTAAAAATCCCCTCGAGTCTGAAATCTAATATTTCATACTCACTTGGCACTCCCGGATCCCTATTATGAACTCTCTGTATTTATCTCAAAATATAAGGAAGCAGCAGGGTGCAGTCTTAGGTTCTAACTTGACATCAGTTGTCAATAATATGCAAGATTGAACAACCTTGAAGCAGAGTATATGAATGATTCAAATTACTCAGAGCATAATTTGAACAATGAAAGTAAGATTAATATGAGAAGAAAGTGGCAGGTCATTATCATTCATCATAAACACAAACACTGCAATCTACTACAGAATTTACAGAACTTGTTCATAGATTCTTAATTCATATCAGGCAATGTTTTCCAGAGCCAAATAGGCATGCATCTTTCTAAATCAAATAGGAATGCTAAACAGAGCCGTGCATCTCATTTTAGTGGCTCCTGTACTACTACATCAACACTTAGGTGATTCATCATTTGCTTTGCAAAAGAAAAGAGACAGGACTGAATTGAGGTTTCGAAGGAAGAAATTGACTGAAAAACTGCTACCTTTAATGGAGTCGAGGAGGCGGGGCTTGGGGTCATCGGAGCAGCCAGGCCGCCACGCAGGAGGGGGGACATGGACACCAGCCGGTGCAGTAGGGTGGCGGAGAGCCGTCAAGGTCACCTCAGTGCCAGATCGACTCAGACGACGACGCACAGGAGCTGCTCCTGGCCGGCGCATGCGGGAATCCCCGGTGGCACAGACGGGCAGCACCGACGCCTGAGGCTCACGCGGGAGCAGTGGGGACGGAGGGTAGCACCTGGTGGCAGGGCGACTGGTGGGACGGCGGCACCGGCGCAGGAGCAGATGCGGCGGCGCCGTCCCCACCTGCTACTGGTGCTGCTAGGGTTTTGCGGTGCCTGCTGGATCCCTCGGCGCACCGGCTGCGAGCGCGGGAGGACGACGAAGAGAGGCTGGGGCAGGCGGCGGGAGGTGACGGCCCTGTCATCCACGGGTAGGGCCGGGATCCGGCGGTGGCCGCCTGTACCTGGCCACGGCTGGATGGGGGATCCAGATGCGGCACATCTCGCAGGTCCGCCGCTGGCTAGATGCTTGGGGGAGAGGGGGGCGCGACGGGGGGATCTGGCTGGGCGTGGCAGAGGGTGGGGCGGGGGCGGGCCGGCGGCTCTGTGGGTTGGACGGGGCCGGCGGCGGCGGTGCACTGTGGAAGAAGGTGGGGGAGATGGGGCGAAGAAGGTGGGGGCGCGGGGGCTGGGTGGGTGGTTAGGGGCGGACGGTGCGGTGCCGGTACTGGGGTGGCGCACCTAGGTGTGGTGCGCCATTACTAAGTCTGGGCAGATTTAGTAATGGCGCACCACATCTAGGTGCGCCACTATGCCCAGACTTAGTAATGGCGCACTATGCCCAGACTTAGTAATGGCGCACTACACCTAAGTGCGCCACTGCTACCTAAAATAGTAGTGGCGCACCTGGCTGTGGTGCGCCATTGGTAAGCCTGGGGAGGGGGGTGGACTCAGAAAAAAATAGCAATGGCGCACCGTGTGTGTGGTGCGCCATTAGTAATATAGAGATTAGTGACGCACCCATGTGTGGTGCACCACTGCTATTTAGCAGTGGCGCACCACATACATAGTGCGCCACTAATGTCTATATTAGCTATAGCCCTTTTTCTAGTAGTGGAATAAACAAAATGATCAATGATATGCATTACAATTAGTAAAAAGAACACTGTTTAACCATACCAACTAAATGATGTGGTTAATTTAGCAACTAAATTATGTGTTTAATTATATCAACTAAATAATAAAAAATTATCCTCCTTAAGACTATAGTATACTAAAAATAAAGTAAATAAAAACAAAATTTTGGTATAAAACTATTTATTTATTTCACCGCGGGTCCCAAATTTTCTTGAACGGTTGCGTAGGCGCCCTTGTGCTGGTAGACTGTCGGCTCCCCAGTTACCGTGTGCCATCGGCGGAGAGCGCATCCTCGGCGGGGCGGAACGGACCTGGACGGCGGCGTCCTCGGGCGCGTTGAGCTCGTTGTCGAGATGTCCTCCCTCTTGGTCCTCCACGGCGGCATCCTCGGGCGCGTCAACGGCATGGAGCGGGTGTTGGTCGACCTCTACATCACCGTCGACCTCGTCGTCGAGATGTTCCTGTGCACAAACCCATCAGCGCATCCAAATCAAACGGAACAACATTGATGCATCCAACGAAGAAAGAGGAGAAGACGGACCTGGTCGGCGTCGTCGGCATGCTGGTGCCCGCCCTCCTCGTCCTCCACGGTAGGGTCGTGCTCCTCCGTGTCGGGGCCATGCTCGCCCACCGCAGCTGCAGCGAGTGGTGCCTGCATATCCACGACGGTTGTATCGTGAGAGGGAGCAAGGGAGGAAGGAGGAGGAGGAGAGGCGCATCCTCGGCGGGGCGGAACGGACCTGGACCTAGACCTGGACCTGGTTGGGCGCGTCGTCGGCATGCTGCTGGACTACGGCGGCATCCTCCTCGTGCTCTGCCACGATGCTAGCGAGAGCAACACCGGCAGCCACCTGCGGGGCCACGCCATTGGCGGCGGCGCCTCCACCCTCCGCCTCCATATCCTCGCTTCCTCTCTCCCCTCTCTCTCCCTGGCAGTCCCTCTATTGATTCCGCTAGCCTTGCCGCACAAATGAACCATGACACTCCCCTTTTATACCTGGCCGGCTGGGCCGGTGTGGGTGTGTCCTTCGTGCTCGGGTTATCTACGCGCGATTGAAAATCCGCTGGTGGTAGCTACTGTGGTAGAAGTGCTAACTAGTCTAGCATCCTTTTTCGCTTGCACTTCACTCTTCTTTTTAACCTAGGGAGGGAGGATGGTAAAAATGAGGGCACATGGCAAATAGCCACGCTAGCTTCGCATACGCGTGTGGTTTTGCACGCGTGCCCCCGCCAGCTGAGTTTGAGATGCTCCCTCACGCTTTCGTCTTCCCTACATCGCCCGCCTTCTTGCGGCGCAAGCCTTTTTCCAAACCAGCAACAAGAGTATCTATAACCCGATCCCCCTATACCCGCCCTATACATTTCGATGGTCGCACTGCTCGGACAGAAAAATGCCACCTAACCCGACCTGGCAAATACAGTCCAAATGCCCGGACTGACCGGCACCTCTCATATCTACCCCGTATGAGACACAGATCCGGCTCACCTCGACCACACACATATTTGTCCATATCCCCACTCCAGACCAAACCCTAACCACTCCCATCCGTCACCAAGCTCCTGTCCGGCAAATTCCGGTCGACCCCGACATATTGGGCAGTGGATCCGACTCCGAGATCTCCAGATCGATTGACTGTGACCTTGTCCCTTGCGGGTTGAGGAGAAGATGGTTGTTCGCATGGCTCTTCGCCGCTCCCGGGGGTGACTGCAACTGACTTCGGTCAGACTCGATCCGGCGGGAATCTATTGTGTCCGCTGAAATGGTGCTTGGATCCATCATCGCCGGAGGCCTGAGGCACGTGACCGAAGCCTCGCCGGATGCGATGACCAACGCATGGCCCCGCAACCCCTCCGGTGGCGCAGCATTCCCACGATGTTGGGCTCCTACTCGGAGGTCAAAGGCGGCATGCTTCATGACTCGTCCACGGCCGCCCACAGGTACACAGAGGGGACAACAAAGACGAGAGGTAACCGGTTATGGCATCGAACATTTGAGTGTTGAGTGGTCACTAACTACACGTGTCCAGGCGGGTCCACACATGTTTGGGGGCTAGATTTAGCTAGGTCTGATTGTAGATGCTCTAAGAAGATGATTTGCAATTTTGCTTTTTATTGTTCCAACTTTTTTCATTGTTTTTTTTTTGTTTTTTTCATGGTTTGAACATATCATTTTTATCTTTTTAAAAATGCTCACGACTTTACAAAATTTCATAAATGCTCACAGATTTGTTCATATTTTTTTTTTAAATATTCACGCGTCGTTAACAAAGGGAGAGGCGATTCATTTGACCCTTTGTGACCCACCCATTTACCATGTCATCCGTAGTGGCTAGGAAAGTAGTTTCACTATTGGGGGGCCGCCAATTGGGGGTGCAAGCATTATTAAAGATTGTTCACACACTTTCTCAAAGATTGTTCACGTAACTATGAAGATATTTCACAGTTTTTTTTTAGTAATCGTGCTTTCATTCTGACAGGGGCTCCTATATTTTGTTGAGAAATTCGTTTCTTGTATATATTTCCTAATACTCGCTCGGGATAATGGTCTAAAACGCAGACTTGCCAGATTTGAGCTTCTATCCGGGCACGACAGCAGACAGCAGCGGCTAACTCCCTCTTTTTTCCCGCATAACCATGACCCCATATCCGAACCCTAAAATCCACACAAGCTCATGCAACGTCGATCGTTACATGTAAAAACACACATACAAGATAGATAGACATAACAAGTTGATACACATATATCCGCAGACAGTGAGTCCATACAACGAAATAAAAACTAGATACTAGGCCTAATGGAAAAGATAGATAGGAAGACGGCACTCACCGCTTTCCCTCTCCCATGCCCTTGCCCTCGGCATCACTGAGGCGGTTGTAGTACATCGCAAAGTAGGCATACGGGCCGTCGTCCAGGGCTGGGGGTATCAGAGTCGTCAGGGTAGATGAGTTGGACGATTACAGTTGGGCGAGGCGTCGGGCAGTGTGTGCGTGCTCCGCGGTAAGTTTTGGGGAAGAGTTAATTACACTATTGATACACAAATTTGCAGCGTGGGTACAATTTCATACAAAACCTTGCAAAATGACTCAAATTAGCCCCTAAACTTGCTTTGCGGGTTCGATCATGTATAATTTACGTCCGCAATAGCCACGTCGGATGACACATCGGTTCTAGGCACTTGGCCCATGTCCAGGTTAATTTACTGGAACCCCCCGCTGTATGATGTAAATAGATCTCAAACCCACCACACCCCACTGTTGGCCTACGCCTCTTCGTTTCTGATCGTCCCTTGCACCTCTCCGTCTTTTATCAGCCCTTTCGCCTCTCCGGTCTCTCGGCGGCGCCGCAGATGAGCTTGACGCTGGATGGATCCATGTCCTCGCGGCATTGGCGAGTTTCTGCCGGACTACGGTATGAAATCTCTGTCATTCTCCTGTGTTTTAGTGCCCCCGTATCGGTGTCTCTTATTGCTAGAGTTTTCATCGGGTTTGATCGATGGGTATTTCCTCCCGCGTGTTGTTCTTCTGATGTGCGTATGGTTGATAATCTGGCGTCATTGTTTACAAGATTTCCGGCCTTGTCACATCACAAGATTTCTGGCCGCTTGTCATTGTTTACTGAAATCGGAGGTGGTTGCGCGGTGCTGGATCTCGTCGCTCGTGGCAGATCTCGACACTCCGGCCATCGTGGAGGAACCTGGACCTGGGGCGGCGGCCCCGTTAGGCATGGCGACGGCGCCCTCGGCTGGCGACGCTCGCGGGGGGTGGATGGACGGCGTCTTGACCGCGTGGGCGGTGAGTTGCCGGTGGATCTCCTCCGCGCAGCAGGCTCTCTCCCGCTGCACTTGGTTGCTTACGATCGCGGTCGTCGGCCTTGGTGCGTTCGCGGTGGCTGGTAGAGGTGACATCGGACCGGAGGAAACTCTGGATGACTAGTTCATCCCGACGGTGGCGACGACCAGGGTCGCCGTTCTCCTCCTTGCAGGCGCCGTCGAGGTCCCTGCCCTCCACCCCGACCCCATGCCCGGGTGAAGACCCAAAATCTCCTTAGATTGGGCGGCGGCGGCACTGCGTGTGTCGTACCCTTCTTGGAGGCGCCGCCTGGGGCGTTTGGGTGCTCGGTTAGAGGAACTGCAGGCGGAGGGGATGGGACCAGTGGCAGAAGGTGGTGTTCGCGAAGGAGGAGCGGCGTGGCATCTGGCACGTCGACAACGGCGGGTCTCAGCGGCATGGAGCAGCGGGGTCTCGCCTTGGGCGTGTGATGATGGACGAGCGCAGGATGGTGGCGTTGTCTGGCGTCGTGGTGGCGTCGACGGCAGCTAGACCGGGCAGGGTCGATGCGTCAGTACAGCTTTGAAGATGGATCGGTGGAAGACGGCGGAGGTAGCCTCGGTGAGTGCGCCGGACCGGTGTGTGACCCAGTCCAGGTATGTGGCCGGGATGGGGCATCCGGCACTAGATGTTAGGATTTGGTGCGATGTCTGTTTGGTATTAGGCTCGGACATTCGGTACCACTACATCAAAGGGATAGGAGTAGCGACAGGTGTTGCCTAGAGGGTGGCTTCAGGCTTACTGATGTACTTCCTTGTAAGGTCTTTTGTGAATAATCAATAAAGTGGCCGCATGCATCGTCGAGATGCAGAGGCCGGGGGTGCATCCTCCTTTTCTAAAAAAAAAAGAGTTGCAGAAAGTAGTGTTCCTTCTGCAATGGAATTGTTGTTGTGTGCTCATAATTCTGTGATGCGATTACTTTCATAATCTTGTGACGGAACGAGTGTTGGCCGATATGTGATTAGTTTCATAATCTGTGAATGATAATTTGGAGGGAATAGTGACAGTAGTTTTCAGTTTTGAATATGTATGACACTAGCAGGACAAAAGCTGTGATGCGATTAGTTTTCAGATTTAATTTGTTTTGAGGAAATGAAACTAGCAGTCCAGATTATTGGCTGAGACATAAGCACTTAAAATTTATGGGACAAAAGCAACATTGTTCAGATTTGCTTTTCTTCATGCAAAGTTTGCTCATCCAGATCATCAAGATGAAGATGAAACAGTGGAAGGTAATGAGCAAGAAAATGAAGAGGAAGCAGTTGAAGATAATGAAGAGGAAAATCAAGATTTGTAGTTGATGTCAGGGACTCCATTCCTGAGAGAAGATCAACTACTACTGCTACAACTAAGGGAAGGATAAGGGGAAAAGGCAGAGTAAGGGCACTTGATGAGGCAGAAACTAGTGCAGGCAGAGGCAAGACCAAGAGGGTGAGAAGAGGGTCAAGCAGTGCTACTGCAGGTACAAGTAATGCTCTAGATCCTCGTAGCAATGCTGGAACAGGGCCAAGCTATGCTGCAATAGGTGGAAGAGGTGCGGCAAAAGGGGCAACCAATTCAGCAAGAGGAAGGCAACAGGTGGTGGTAGAGGAGGTGCTGCAAGAGGAAGAGCAACAGGACGTGGAAGATGAGGTGTTGAAAGAGGAAGAGCAACAAATGGTGCAGCAGGTGATGCTGCATCAAATTCTACGAGTGGTTGGTATCATCTATTGTTTGGAGAAGATGGAAACACAAGCAACAGTGCTATTCTAGACCTGAATGCAAATGTCATTCCAGACATCAATGACCAAGAGGAAATTAATGTGACCCATAACGCACCGACTGGTCATGTTGAGTAGATGTTAGCAAAGTTCATATATGAACTAGCAAACTATGTCTGAGTTCATGTGTGAACTTTATAAGCCCTTTTGTTATTTGGAGAACTTGTGATAAGAACATTTCCCGTGTGAACTTTCTGTCAGATTTAGCCCTTTCTTTGCTATTAAAACTTTCAGTTAGTGCAATGCTGTAAACATCAGTCCTTGCCATAAACCTTTTGGTGTATGTTACTCTATATGAATGAAGCAACAACATCACAAACTTATTTTTTGAAATTCTGCAAAATATGCAAACTTTCTTCCCACTTTGGATTAAAGATAAATTCTGACTTGCTACAGAATTCATCACACCTTCACTTACACATTACTACATTTTATTTCGGACACTAAATCAAGCACACACCTTACTGAGCACATACACAATGGCAAATGTACCTATTACACACAATACAACTATTTGCCTCATCTCCATGCTTTTAATCTTCTGACTCAAACTATTTGCTTCTCCTTCTCCTGTAATGCATTCTTCAAATTCATGATTTCTTTTGCAAGCTTGCGAATAGCAGTCCAGGAGGCAGAAACATATGCGACTGTAGGATTGGTCTTCAGGAGCTAGCAAAATTCTACTAAGCCCCAACAGTGATTGAGATTGACTTCGTCGCTGTGAGAAACGAGCTCCAGCCATCATTAGAACCGCCTCCCGGTCCGCCGTCGTCACCTCCATTGGCACCGCGACCCGGCCGCCGCCGGGACCGCCATTGGCACAGCCGCCCCGGCCGTCTCCGCGACTGCCATTGGCCCCGCCGTCGCCCATGGGCCATGTGCCCACGAGAATGGGTTGCCTATCCGCCGACGAGGACGCCGCATCACAGCGAGCCACCGCCTTCCGTCCTTGCCTAGACGTTCGCTGCCGCGGTCGATGGTTAGGGATTTGGGTCGACAGTGTGGATTTGGGGGAAGAACAGAGGAGAGCGGCTATAGATTTGGTTGGTGCGACGCGAACAGAGAGGTCTAGGGATTTGGTTGGGCTATTCGGGAATTATTTATATCATACAGCGGGGGTTCCTGTAAATTAACCTAGACATGGGCCAAGTGCCTGGAGCCGATTTGTCGTCCGACGTGGCTATTGCGGACGTAAATTGTACATGATCGAACCCACAAAACAAGTTTAGGGGCTAATTCGAGTCATTTTGCAAGTTTTTGTATGAAATTGTACCCACGCTGCAAGTTTGTGTATCAATAGTGTAATTAACTCTTTGGGCAATTTGTGGCGGTCGCCGCTTTCTCAAATGCGGATGGGTAATAAAATTTTCTAAACAAAATGTTCACACATTATTAATATTTGCTCACGCACTTTCTAAAAATAATGTTCATATAACTAAAAAAAGCATGTTTCACATATATATGTTTTTAAAATAATCCTGCTTTTATTCTTATGAGAGCTCATAGGTTTTTGGTGGGAAGTCTGTTTCGTGTATATATTACCCAATAGCAGCTCGGACCAAGGGTCGAATCCACTGCACCTCTTTTCCTCTTGGCCGCTGGCTTCGTCCTCTTCTCTCTGATCTTTTATGCATCATTGCCTCACTTCAGCCCATGCATGGATCCGACGATGTTGCCTCCATTCCTCCAAGCCGCTAGGACCCATCCCCTTCGCTTTGATCCTGATAAGCATCATCGCTTCTTCGTCCCCTCATGTGCACAGACCGGGTGACGTCGCCTCTGCTCCTCATGACTGTTGGGTGTATGACGACTTCTCTCCGATCTTGGTAAGCATCCCTTCCTCTCCCCCGCCCTTGCAAAGACCTGGCGATGTCACCTCCAGTCCTCCTAGATAATGAGATCCAGCTGCTGCCATGAGAAACACTAGAGCTAGAGCTGTTGCAAGTACAAATAAAAATAAGAAACCTCCATCCTAGAAACGTCTAGCATGTGAGCAATGTATCAAGGCATGCTCAAGATACTCCTCCATAGCCAGACAAATATTGCATCTGCAATATTCTTTGATATGTGGTCACTTCGTGGTGCATTCATCTGACAAATCCCACGAATCACTCGCCACCAGAATAACCAAACTTCCTGCATAGCTTGGAGTTTCCAAAGGATGTCCACATATGTTCCTCTCATTGAGGTCCCGTATCCATATCTCTCGCTCGAGCTAATAGTTATTTTCTGAGTCACTGGAGCATGGCACAACGTTTTAACAGAGTACACACCAGGTTTTTCATGAGAGCAAGCAAAGAAATCTTCACCACCACCGTCATGCAAGGGAATGTTAGATTAGAGACTGTCTCTACGCCAGATCCAGTTATAGTGTCAATCAGGTTAATAACTTTATCAATTGTTGAAACTTGCATCTTAAAAGAGAAGACACTGATACGCAACCCAATATCCATTTGTCCCATCCACATGGATGGAGTTGCAGCTTTTCGTGATTTGTAGTTACTTCTTAGGTGGGTTTTCGATGTCTGTAGAGTGGCGGCAGTGCTTAATGAAGTCTTCTCTAGCGGCACGATATTGTTGGTGCGGAGGTACCTGACCAGCAAATGATGTATCCTTGAGTCTCGACATCATAGTGTCATCTGCAGCGGTGGCGATGCCTCAGTGACGTATTTTCTTCTAGTCTGCGATATTATGGTTTGCAGGGCTTGTTCATGCAGCGGCGAGCATCAGCTCTCCTTTGCAATTTGATCTAGGATGGAGTAGTAGCGGTATAGCTGCACCATTGCCTTGTGGTCCGTGAATTCGTTGATTCCCTTTGCGTTTTCTAAAATATAGTTCTCAAACTTACAGATTCAGTTTCAGAACTTAACGAATTTGTCATTCATCAGTTTTCAGTTGAATTATTTCAAAAAAACGTTTTATCAGTCGAAAATTGCAGAAGTTTTAAAAATTCATCAAAGCATATTCAAAATGGATCTTATTTGGAAGCCCTCGTCGCAGGCAACAAGAAATTGAAAACGAAACTTGATTTAAACTCTTGGTTGCAAATATATGAAACTTAATCTGAAAATGGATCTAGTTATGTCCTAATCCATTCGCATTCATCCTAGTAAATACCATCGATACGACATGCATGCATGGATGAATGGAAGAGCGAGCGGGCAGTTAGGGGGAGATTCGGTGGGTCCTACCTCGCTTTGGCTTCTTCCGGCCTCGCTTTGCATCTTGAATGCGAGTACACTAGCGCATCCATCCGAGCATCCGAGCATGCAACACTTGTATCCACTGGTGCATCCATCCAAGCATGCAACATTTGTATTCACCATGTCAAAATGCAGTGTTTTTTTCACATGCGCGTAATTTTCGTTGTTTTTTTTTCTGTTTGAGAAACACCTGTACAAATGAGCATGCAACACACTATACTTATTCCTCGCTTTGGCTTCTTCCGGCCTCGCGTTGCATCTTGAATGCGAGTACACTGGTGCATCCATTCGAGCATCCGAGCATGCAACACTTGTATCCACTGGTGCATCCATCCAAGCATGCAACATTTGTATTCACCATGTCAACATGCAGTGTTTTTTTCACATGCGCGTAATTTTCGTTGTTTTTTTTTCTGTTTGAGAAACACCTGTACAAATGAGCATGCAACACACTATACTTATTCCTCGCTTTGGCTTCTTCCGGCCTCGCTTTGCATCTTGAATGCGAGTACACTGGTGCATCCATTCGAGCATCCGAGCATGCAACACTTGTATCCACTGGTGCATCCATCCAAGCATGCAACATTTGTATTCACCATGTCAAAATGCAGTGTTTTTTTCACATGCGCGTAATTTTCGTTGTTTTTTTTTCTGTTTGAGAAACACCTGTACAAATGAGCATGCAACACACTATACTTATTCCTCGCTTTGGCTTCTTCCGGCCTCGCGTTGCATCTTGAATGCGAGTACACTGGTGCATCCATTCGAGCATCCGAGCATGCAACACTTGTATCCACTGGTGCATCCATCCAAGCATGCAACATTTGTATTCACCATGTCAAAATGCAGTGTTTTTTTCACATGCGCGTAATTTTCGTTGTTTTTTTTTCTGTTTGAGAAACACCTGTACAAATGAGCATGCAACACACTATACTTATTCCTCGCTTTGGCTTCTTCCGGCCTCGCTTTGCATCTTGAATGCGAGTACACTGGTGCATCCATTCGAGCATCCGAGCATGCAACACTTGTATCCACTGGTGCATCCATCCAAGCATGCAACATTTGTATTCACCATGTCAAAATGCAGTGTTTTTTTCACATGCGCGTAATTTTCGTTGTTTTTTTTTCTGTTTGAGAAACACCTGTACAAATGAGCATGCAACACACTATACTTATTCCTCGCTTTGGCTTCTTCCGGCCTCGCGTTGCATCTTGAATGCGAGTACACTGGTGCATCCATTCGAGCATCCGAGCATGCAACACTTGTATCCACTGGTGCATCCATCCAAGCATGCAACATTTGTATTCACCATGTCAAAATGCAGTGTTTTTTTCACATGCGCGTAATTTTCGTTGTTTTTTTTTCTGTTTGCGAAACACCTGTACAAATGAGCATGCAACACACTATACTTATTCCTCGCTTTGGCTTCTTCCGGCCTCGCTTTGCATCTTGAATGCGAGTACACTGGTGCATCCATTCGAGCATCCGAGCATGCAACACTTGTATCCACTGGTGCATCCATCCAAGCATGCAACATTTGTATTCACCATGTCAAAATGCAGTGTTTTTTTCACATGCGCGTAATTTTCGTTGTTTTTTTTTCTGTTTGAGAAACACCTGTACAAATGAGCATGCAACACACTATACTTATTCCTATGAACACACACTTTCACTTATGAGCGAAGACATAAACACCCAGCACCCTATTTCTATGACCATCATGAGGTGCAACAAAGGTGTCACGTGCCATAGTAGTGTCAATTAGATCACTAACTTTACCGGTTGTTGAAACCTTGCGGCCTGAGACACTCATGCGGAACCCGGTATCCATTTGTCCATCCACACTGAAACGGAGGAGCCGTTTCCAACCCAATTGATCAGACCAACATCCATTGCCTTCGGACCCGCCACAATTGCCCAACAGGTAACAGGTAGCAAAAGTAGATTGTGGCACACTAGCTTGCATGAAATCCGAGTCTATAAAATATTTCCCCTTTTTGAAACCCTAGTACACGGTGAATTTGGATTTGTCAAGAATCGTCGACCATGCTTCCCTAATAGTGCTAGGAAGTCTACTGATCAAAATGAGAAAACCTAGTATGTCCGATATGACGTCATCATGCGCGAGCTACCAATGCCTCTAAAAGAAGCCCATGCGTAAACCCATCGACACCGGGTGCCTTGGACGGCGCCATTTGAAAAAGTGTCTCCCGCAGCTCAGCTGGTTCGAAGGTTTGTCCATAGCAATGCACTACAACGGAACTTCAGCAATAGCAACATCAACGCGTCGTTGGCATGTGCAAGATGGGTTCACAGGAAGCAGCGACGCTCCCGTTCAAGCCGAGTGCGTAGACTAGGAACCTGCTCGAAGCCATGGAACCGTTTGAGGAGCCCTCGCCCCCTTTGCTGTCATCAAGTTAATAGCACCACCGCCCTTTGTTGTCATCAGAGTTGATGTCACCATCGCCCCTCTATTTTCATGGGAGTTGATGGTGCCCTCGGTGTTTATTTTCATCCACTTAGAATTAGGTGGGAGCAAAACTGTGACCTAGTAGAGTAGATCACACTTTAGCTCCTCTCTGTCGACCATCGAATATGCTTACTTTTTGCTGAGTGGTCTTCGCTCGTTAATGGAGACGGGCCTTCTAGTGACGAGTAAGTGATACGCGGTAGGGGCTACAAGCGCCCCATCAATGGACCTGACATTTAACCCGGACGGGTGCCTCGATGTAAAAAAAAGGATGGGTGCCTCAAAATGTCGATGGGATGGCTATTTTCTTTGCACTAGCGGCTACGTACTTCTTGTGTGTGTTCCGACCGATCGAAGTCAACATTTCATTTTATTTGATGAATATGTGTTGAGATAATCTTGAATTTCATAAATTTGAGTGGCATATTTTAATTAGAAAAGACATTGCATTTAACCCGGACAGAATTCACGCCCCATCGATGGTGGACCTTACATTTAACCCGGACGGTTGCCTCGATGTAAAAAAAAGTATGGGTTTCTCAAACTGTTGACGGGATGGCTATTTTCTCTGCAAATGCTTGAATATCAATACAAATTTGAAGTTGTTTATTGGATCATGAAGAAGAATATTACCCTTTTAGAGACACTAAATTTAAGCTAGAGCAGGTAAAACGAAAATATCTAACAGAAAACGTTTTAACCTCGACGGGTAAATGGGAAGTGCGAGGAGGACACGCACTTCCCATTTACCCGTCCATGTCCCCCTATTGCTCTCATCCTCGGATGAGAGGCCACGCCCCCCTCCTCTGTTCCGTTTCGAGACCTTCTGGTTGCGACAACCGGGCTTCATCGAGGCAGTAAAGGAACATTGGATGGAGGCTAGAGGGGAACCTCATCGGGTGATATCCGCGGTGGATGATTGGCACTTCTTAGCCATGCGGTCCAGACAATTTATGAAAGGCTGGGGTGCCAATGTTGGGCGTGACCTTAAGCTCCGAAAAGGCGCCCTACTCCTAGAGATCCAATGCGTGGACCTGAGGGCGGATATGGCTGGCCTCACCCCAGACGAATGGGCTTTGTGTTATAGTTTGGAGGATGAGCTACTAGAAATCTATCAGAAGGAGGAGGAATACTGGGGCCAACGGGGGTCCTTCAATTGGGTCCTCTTTGGTGATGCCAACACGGCGTATTTCCAAGCCATCGCTAATGGCCGCAGGTGTAGGTGCACCATCCCACTCCTATGGGATGTCGAGCGGTTGCTGCTAGACCCCGGAGAAATCCAGGAACATGTGGACGACTTCTATAGGGAACTCTTTGCCGCTCGACACCGATCGGGCCTTGCCCTAGCAGACTCCATCTGGGGTGAGGGACAACGGGCACGCCCTCAGAGAATAGGGCCCTTCTAGCAGCCTTTGAGGAGGACGAGGTGGCCACAATCATTAAGGGTATGAATCCCTCTTCGGCACCGGGGCCTGATGGACTCCCGGTATGTTTCTTCCAGATATTCTGGCCCTCTATTAAGGGGGAGATCATGGCGCTCTTTCACGAGTTTGCCCAGGGTGTTTTGGACCTCTCCCGGCTGAACTTCGGGATTATCACCCTTATCCCGAAGGTTCCAGGTGCTTCGGATATTCGGCAGTTCTGGCCTATCACAGTCATCAATGTGATCTTCCGGATTCTGGCTAAAGGGTATGCCAGTAGGGCGGCCCTAATAGCGCCTCAGATTACCCACCCAAACCAGACGTCTTTTGTCAAAGTCCGCCTCATCCTTGATGGGATTCTGGTTCTCCATGAGGTTATCCATGAGATCAAGTCAAAACACCTACGTGCTGTTTTTTTTTGTTTTTTTTTCAAGATCGACTTTCACAAAGCTTACCACACGGTCCATTGGTCCTTCCTTCGGGAAGTGTTATTCAAGAAGGGATTCGACCTGCAATGGATCACTCGTGTAATGCAAATGGTGATGAGTGGTAGGACGGCCGTTAACATCAATGGCGAGGTTGTCCCCTACTTTCCCACGGCTCAGGGCGTCCGACAAGGGGACCCCTTCTCCCCCTTCCTATTCAACCTCGTAGTTGATGCCCTAGCCGCCATCCTGGACAAGGCCAAGGGGGTCGGCCACATTAGGGGTATATGTTCCCACCTCCTCGGGGCAGGAGGCATCACTCATCTCCAGTACGCGGATGACACGATCCTTATAGTTAAAGGATCTAACGAGGACATTTCCCACCTCAAATTCCTCCTTATTTGCTTCCATGAGATGTCCGGCCTAACAATTAACTTCGCCAAAAGTGAGGTCATGGTTATGGGCTATCCAAAGGAGGAAAAGATTGGTATAGCGAACCGACTTAATTGTCGACTAGGGACCTTCCCGACCACCTACCTAGGCATGCCCATCAGTAACACCCGTATCCTGGAAAAGGACCTACGACCCTCGGTGGCCAAGGTCCAACACCGAGTGGAGCCATGGCAAGGACGTTGGTTGTCCAAAGAGGCTTGGGTTGTCCTGATCGACTCTTCGATGATTAGTCTACTAATGTATTTGATGGGATTCTATAGTCTGAATGAATCCCTACACCACGATGTTGCCAAGTACCAGTCCCGGTTCTTCTGGGCGGGGAAAGCGATAAACAGAAATACCACATGGTGAAGTGGTCGGAGATATGTAAACCCAAGGACCAGGGCGGTCTTGGGATTATCTCATCCAAAAGGATGAATATTGCTCTCCTATCTAAATGGTTATGGAGGATCGCTTCCGGAGAGGGTGGCCTGTGGCTAGATATTATTCGCGCTAAATACCTGCGTGGCCAACCCCTGGCGTTCGCTCCAAGAGCTGGTGGATCGCAATTCAGCAAGACGATTGTTCAGCTGATGCCTGTCCTACGGCTCGGCTCCTCTATCGAAGTGGGTCTGGGCACCTCCACCCTTTTTTGGCTAGACCGTTGGTGCGGCTCCCTCCCTCCTCCTCCTACGGAGCCGGATTAGCGTAGCAGTCCCTGGACTTCCTTCTTTAGGGATTATTGTGCTGCTCCCCCAGCTAGACTTCATGTTTTGTGTTGCACCTTGTCCATGTTTCGTGTGTGGACCAGTGTGTATGTGTGTGTGCGTTGAACCTTCTTGTCACTTGTGTGCTTTGGTCGAGGCTTTATAATATAAAGCGGGGGGAAACCCTATTTCGTCAAATGGGAAGTGCGAGTGAGGGAGGGGAGGGGACAGACCGTAACAGAATTGGCCACGCTGGCAGGGTGGTTCGGTTGCAAGCCAAGCTAAGCCAATTCCATTTCCATTCGTCCGCAAGTGGAGCTGTTAACTCCCGAATCCACTCGCTGTGATCGTGCATCCATCCATGCATGTACTAGGATGCATCCATGCGTCCATGCCAGGATAGATCACCCAAATTAATAGACTGACGGGATTTCATTCTTCAGTTGGCTTCGTGGCTTCTTCTTTGGGTGGGATCCGACCACGGTCTCAGGTGTGCCTAACGTTCGTATACTACAAATGGAAGTATATATATGACCAAACATGCAACGGGAATGAAACGCCTCACCCAACACAACATTTGTAGTTACCACATTAAAATGCAGTGTTCTTCTTCACATGCATGTTACGAAAAAATATGTTCAAGCAGGCACACACAATTTCACTTATGAGCCAAGACACGCGCACACAACTAAGGTGTCACTTACTAACTTTATTAGTTGTTGAAACCTTACGGCCTGGAGAGAGGAGACACCCATGCGGAACCCGACCGATATCCATTTGTCCGTCCACCATGAAATGGAGGAGCGGTTTCCAACCCAATTGATCAGACCAACTTCCAACGCCTTCCGACCAGCCAAATTGTCTTGCAGGTAGCATAAGTAGACCATGGCACACTAGCTTGGATGAAATCCGAGTCCATAGAATATGTTCCTTTTTAAAAACCTTAGTACGCGATGAATTTGGATTTGTGATGAACTGCCGACCGTGCTTCCGCAGTAGTTCTAGGAAGCCTATAGATCGCAATGAGGAAACCAAGTATGTTGGAATTTTGTGCGAGTTACCAATGCCTCTGAAAGAAGCCCAGCTGTAAACCCGTGGATACCTGGTGCCTTGGACGATGCCATTCGGAAAAGTGTCTCCCACACCTCAGCTGGTTCGAAGGGCTTGTCCATAGCAGTGCACTACAACAGAACTCTAGGGATAGCATCATCGGCACGTCATTGACATATGGGGGTTGGGTTCAGTGGAAGTTTCGACGCCACCGTTCAAGTTTATTTTGATCCAGTTAGAATTAGTAGGTGGGAGCAAATTAAAGACGTGGCCTAGTAGAGTAGAGCACGCTTTATTAATTGGGATTTCAACAAGAGAAAAAGGCTTGTCTGGTGAGCTGTTGGACCACGCTAATTGAAAATGATTCCCTCAAGATGTTAATTCCAAACCCAACATAATTTAAATTTATTTTGAAATCAATTTGAATCCTTGAAATTTCAGTGTTAAAAATATTTCCGACCTTACTGAAATATGTGAAATTTCGGAAATTTCATTGAAATTTCGTTCTAATTTTTAACCCTTTTAGCCCGTGCTGGGAGGAAAGGGCAAGTCATCGTTCCTTTTGTGGCATAGGTGATGGCGATGTCTGAAGCCCTTGCCATGGCACCTGATATGGGTGCTCTTTGTGTCGTCTTTGATACAGTGTCTAGCTCGCGACAGTAGGAGGCACTTGATTTGTCTGAGGTCAATTAATCTATGTGTATGCGGCTATCATTGAAGACATCAAGTTCCAGCTCAAAGTTTGGTTTTTGAAGAACTCTGTTTCTTTCTGTAGGCAGTGCATGACCTAGCGAAAATTGGCCGTTTATGTTTGCCAAATGATAGTATTGGTCAGAAAACTATTTTACCGCCCCAAATGGTTGTTTGTGTTTCAGGTGGCTTACCGAGTGTTAAGTTTAAAAGATTGAGCTCAACACAAGATTGTTTTTCCTCCCATGCGGGGCAGTACATGATATAGAGATACATCAGAGGGAGAAGAGAGATTACATACGCATACACATAGACGCTAACTGCCTAACAATAGATCCTATTTGCACGTATGGATAGAGACGTGCTGTTCATGCATGCGCCATGCAAGGGCGGCACCGGCAGCTGCGCTGACCAGCTCAAGTCAGCTGTGGTGGACGAGTTCTTTAGTCTAACAGCCCCCCGCAGTCTCAGCGTGGGCCTCCCAAACGTTGAGACTGGACCGGAACTGAGTGAATATAGCAGTGGGCAACCCCTTCGTGAAGATGTCCGCATACTGAGAGGTTGTAGGAACGTGAAGCACGCGAACTTCGCCCAAAGAGACTTTGTCGCGTACGAAATGAATGTCGATCTCAATATGTTTCGTTCGTCGATGCTGCACAGGGTTAGCGGACATATACACAGCAGAAACATTGTCACAATACACCACCGTAGACTTGGCGATGGGCTGATGGAGCTCCTGCAACAACTGGCGCAACCAAGCCGTCTCGGCGACGACGTGGGCAACCGCCCGGTACTCCGCCTCAGCGCTCGACCTGGAAACAGTAAGCTGTCGTTTCGACGACCAAGATATCAAATTATCCCCAAGAAAAACGCAAAATCCAGAAGTAGAGCGGCGAGTGTCGGGGCAACCGGCCCAATCGGCGTCAGAATATGCTACGAGAGTGGTAGGCGAGGATGGGTAGATATGGAGGCCGAAGTCTAGGGTACCTTTGAGATAACGAATGATGCGTTTGACGAGGTTATAGTGGGAGGAGCGGGGAGCGTGCATGAAGAGACAGGCTTGCTGGACAGCGTAGGACAAGTCAGGGCGGGTCATAGTGATGTACTGGAGAGCGCCGGTCAAGCTGCGGTAGAGAGTAGGGTTGTCGAGGAGATCACCATCGGAGATGGAAAGCTTAGCGCCGGAGTCGATAGGGGTGCGAATGGGATGACAGTCGGACATACCAGCGCACTCAATAATATCCAAGGCATATTGCCGCTGAGAAAGGTGTAGACCCGAGGGCGAGCGAGTGACGGCGATGCCAAGGAAATGAGATAGGGCTCCTAGATCGGTCATAGAGAATTCGCGACTGAGAAGGGAGATGATATAAGTTAGGAAAGAAGTGGACGACGCTGTGAGAATAATATCGTCGACGTAGAGAAGTAGGTAGGCGGTGTGGTTCGTTGACTTGTAAATGAAAAGAGAGGTATCACATCCCGATAGAAGCAGCGAAGGCAGCGAAACAAGTGAACCACGCGCGCGGGGCTTGTTTAAGGCCGTACAGTGATTTCTTAAGAAGACAAACGTGAGACGGGGTGACGGGGTCTTCGAAACCGAGCGGCTGCTGGCAGTAAACAGTCTCGGTAAGGTGTCTGTGAAGGAAGGCGTTTTTGACGTCTAACTGATGAATGGGCCATGAGTGAGAGGTAGGGAGAGAGAGGACGACACGGATAGTGCTAGGCTTGACGACTGGAGAGAAGGTCTCTTCGTAGTCAATGCCCTCGGTCTGAGAGAAACCACGGACCACCCATCACGCCTTATAGCGAGCGAGAGTGCCATCGGAGTTATATTTGTGTCGAAAAACCCACTTCCCACTAATGACCGGAGCTGCGGAGGGTCGAGGAACAAGAGTCCAAGTCTCATTTTGAATGAGAGCTTGATACTCGTCACTCATAGCGCTGGCCCAACGTGGATCGGCAAGGGCAGCACGGTAGTTATGAGGAAGAGAAGAAACATCGTGCATGGTGGCAAAGAAATTAAGACGTCACGACGGCAGATGGAAACCGGACTTGGCAACGGTAGCTCTTTGCATATTAGTCATGTCGGGTCTACTTCTCTTCCTAATCCCAACTGGCCTCTTTATCTCAATAATGTTCTTGTTGCCCCTGATATCATCAAAAATCTTCTTTCTGTACGGCGCTTAAACACTGATAATAACACTTCGGTTGAATTTGACCCTCATGGCCTCTCTGTGAAGGATTATCCAACCAAGGCGGAACTTCTTCGATGCAACAGTGAAGGCGACATGTACGATGTCTTTCCTCCAGCAGCGCCCGTTGCCCTCGCCGTCACCATTTCGCGCCTCACCGACCTTTGGCACCGCCGCTTGGGTCATCCCGGAGACGTCCCGTTTCGTCACAATAATTTGTTTGATCATTGTAATAAGCCTGTCACGGATGGACGTTTGTGTCACGCCTGTCAACTCGGCAAACATGTGCGGCTGCCGTTTTCCTCCTCCACTAGTTTTACTACGGCACCTTTCGATCTCCTTCATTGTGATTTATGGACTGCTCCTTTATCTAGTGTCTCGGGAAATAAATATTATCTCTTGATCATTGACGATTTTTCACATTATCGCTGGACCTTTCCTCTTAAACTTAAATCGGATGTCGCCGCCGTGTTTCGTCACTTTCATGCTTACGTTCGTACACACTTTGGTCGGACCATTTGGACTCTCCAATGTGATAACGGACGTGAGTTTGAAAGCGCACAAAACCGCGACTTCCTTCTTCCTCATGGAACGGTGATGTGTTTTTCTTGCCCGTACACGTCTTCACAAAACGGGAGGGCGAAACGTGCCATCCGTTCCACCAACGACGTGGTTCGGACACTCTTACTACAAGCATCTATGCCACCACGTTACTGGGCTGATGCTCTCACCACGAAGGAGTCCATGAAGGACCTAAAAGGTGAAACCAAGGAACAAGGGGGACTCCATGAAGGAGTCCACCATGTGGCCGGCCACACCCTCATGTGGGGCCCCAAAATTGGCCCCTATCCATCCATGTCATCCCCAAGATCTTTTGGAGCAAAGCCCCAAAAGGTGGCTTTCCAAAAATATCCCAAAAAGCACTTTCACTATTCACGACGACATTTTTCAGCGTCTGATCGAACTGAAAATATTCATGTGGGCTTAGAACAATTCTAGTACCCACCAAAATAATTTTCAACGCGAGCCGGAACAATTCCGGTTTAGTGATTTCATCTGCGAAAAGCATCTGAAGCAGTTTCGGCAGCTCCGGAACATTTCTGGTTTTCATCCCGGAAAATTCCAGAAAGTTTCCAGAATGATTCTGGCACCCTCCAAGAATTATCAGGCATGTGCCAAAACCAATTTGACTTTATGGTATCCTCTGAAATAACTTTTCAGTTTCACCGGAACTCATCCGGTGACCTCTCTGCGGAACTTTTCCGCTGTCCGAAACTTTTCCGGCGTCCGAAACTTTTTCGGTGATTTTCTCTCAGACTCCCTGTCTAGTATTCAGCAGATAGATGACCCTTAAGCGTGTGACCCTATAGGTTCGGTGAAGCATAGACATGACCCGGAACCCCTTCCGATCAATGATCAACATCGGAGCCGTGGACACCCATATCGATCCCTATACCCACACGAATAAATATTCGAGTGAACCTCCAGTTGCCGTGAGCTATTCCTGTTGCTTCGCGATATGTTACAATAACCCGAGGTGAGAAACATCGGCATCCTCGTGGATCAACACTTGTCCACAATGCCAGTTACCTCGTTGCCGGTATTGTTCTCTTTTCTCGTTTCTGTGTTCTGGCATCCCTGTGATCAAATCACAATGTGTCTGGCCAGACGATGATGGATACCGTAACACCGAGAGGGCCCAGAGATATCTCTCCATCGTCGGAGGAGCAAATCCCAATCTCGAGCTATCAAGTTACTTGACACACTTTTCCATGAACCCGTAAGCCGCCGTAATAGCCACCCATTTACGGATGACGTTTAACAAACCCCAAAGTTCATGAAGCAAGCATGAAAAAACTCGATACTCTCATGGTCTAAGGAATTATGCAAACATTAACTTCTCTGTGTTATTAACCATTAACTTATGACGAATGTATCTCATAGCATAACATCAATTTGGGTCGATTCAACACAAGTGTTCTACCAACAATTGTGCCCTCAAAATTGCCGGCATAGTCATGCCCATGATCAGGAAAACAGGATCATCATGCAATACTTGAGCCATTCATAGAGGCTTGACTAGGAATACATTTTACCGTTTATTATCCCACACGTGCACATGAGTTTCCCTCCAAGCCTCGTTTTATTTGTAGACTCGAGAATCATTGCAGTTATAGCATGGAACATAAACATAATTATGAACAGGGAGATAATCAATAACATTTATTATTGCCTCTAGGGCATATCTCCTACAGACTCCCACTTGCACTAGAGTCAATAATCTAGTCAATGCTAATGCACTTTACACCTATGGCATACTGGTGTAAAATATGCTTCGCATGTGGTATAGCCTGATGTCCAACGGATCTGACAACTTCAGCTCCGTGTGTAACCTTGCATATCCTCGCGTTTTCACGCTTTCACAAAATTCATATTTTGTGTGGACTTGGCTTTGCATATGTGTGAATCATTGGTCGAAACCTGATTCCTCAGACTGAGCAATGGAGCAACTATCTGCTATAGTGTCCCATAGACCAAAGCCTTCTTGGAACCATACTAAGTTCATGAATGAACTATATGATTCAACAACTTCTTTGTTGCTTCTCAAGCGTCAACATACTTAGCCTTTGTTATAGAATTCGCCACAGTATCTTGTTTGGAACAATTTCCAACTACCGTGCCACCATATTGTGTATTACACAAAACCCTAAACTTAAATCGAAAATCGCATGGAGCATTGATGAAGACTGTATCGATGTAATTACTTACAACGAGCACTTCATAATCTCTGTCTGTGAGAAAACATGTCATTACTACTACTCTAGTACTCAATGACATCTTTCACTGTTGTCCTATGATCAGTACTTTGATCACTTTGGTATCTATACTCGCAACAACTTTGGAGTATTGGACATATCTGGTTGTTTTTACATACCATGGAATACATGATTAATCCAAACACAAGAGTGTGTGGAATCACCATCATGTATTTTGCTCATCAGTGTTTTGGGACACCGAGTCTTGCAAAAACTCTTTCCATGTGACTTCGGCAAGAATCACTCCTTGACGTTTTTCAATGCTAAAAAGTTTTAGCATCTTGTCAATATGTATTCATAGCTTAGCCCCATTAGGTAAATCTATCTCCATAGATCATCATGCCTAATATTGAGGCTATTTAGCCTAAGCACTTCATCGAAAAATTATTTTCAAATGAAGTCCTATTTCGTGTCAAGAAATTTATTTTCAATTAACAATGTGTCAAGTACACAAGGTTTTTAGAAATATTATTATGCTCCCACTTACTTTCTTGAATCACAAGCATCTTCGATACCCATTTGATGAAGTCAAACCCCCTTTGACCATTCCATCAAAAATGAAGATTCCAACTCCACTTTGCTCTCTTCTGTCCATCGCTGGAACTCTGAAGTTTGCATACTTACTAGCATCCTCTGGATCGACAAATTACTTTGGACTGTATCACATACAAGACCTAGGTTTCATTTCCATCAGATGGAAATCCTTTCATCATCCATGTTTCATATCTCATGATTGAAATATGTATTAATTGCTAGTTCAACCCGAACCGACTTTAAGCATCGCTACGGTGAGACAATCTCATCGTAGTCAACTCCTTGAACTTGTTATTGCAACAAGTCGAGCTTTATGGATAAACATTTTATCCGTATCAGTTTTTAGTTCCATAAATATTCGTTAGACTCAAAATCTTCCGAAAGGTGTATCAAGATTTTAATCTCGAATCACTTATATGGAAACTATCTCAGATTGTATTGGCATTTAGCCAATTCCGGAGTCAGGGCCCATCAACGCTTCCTTGTGTATCGTAGGTATACTGTTGTCCAACAACAATATCTCGTTTGCGCACCTGAGAGGTTTGCACGAGCCTTGCCTACGGGGTTCAGCTGCAAGTTCGACTGAAGTCAATACATTTTATTGTAGAGACTTCCGTATCAGTCGCAGTAGGAAACTCCGGAATCACTTCCAAGGTTCCTTTCCTTTGATCTGATGACGAAGATACCGGTTATCTCATCGAGTTGCACTGTCCTCCCACTCACCTTTTGAAAGAACTATTATCTTCAAAAAGCATACCGTTCTTTGTGGCGAACCTATTTGCCTCGGTATAGTGGTGGGGGAATACCCAATGACTTGGGATAACCTACAAAGTAGCACTTGTCTGATTTAGAATAGGTTTGTAACCTTTTACACAAGCCCCATATTCCAAATGTTAAGAAAAGATATACCATGGTTGGGCGTACCATACCATGACGTCATTTCAACAGACCCGATGGAGCTCTTTTCAGTGTAAAAGCCGCAGTCTCTAAAGCATCACTCTTTAAAAGGGATAATGGCAAATCTATTTATGTCATCTTTGATCTTACCATGTCATAAATGGTTTGATTACATCTTCACAGACTTTCCACTTGCAGTGGTGTTCCGGGAGGTGCAAGTTATGAAACCCCTTTCACAACTCATCAGACATTCGCTAAACTTGTAACTCAAATATTCCTTTCTGCAATCGAATTGTAGAAACATAATTTTCTTGTTACAATAACTTCTACTTCATTTTTGAAAACCTTATGAATGAATTCAAAAGATCCAGACTTATGTCTCAACAAGTAAATATCCATATATCTACTTGAGTCATTTCTGAAGATAGATAAATCCACTACTTGCAACAACATTTATTGGACTACACACATCATAATGTATGATCACCAATATGTTCTTTGCTCGTTCCTTATGGCCTGTGAACGGTATTTCAGTCACTTCACTTTTCAGAGGAAAGTTGCAAGTGTCAGATGATTCAAAATCAAACGACTTCAAAATCCATCATAATGGAATTTTTCATGCGGGTTTCTCCAATGTGACCAAATGCAGTGCCACACTTGTGTGGTATTCTTTTAGTCTTGCGACATTTAGCGTCAGTGTTATGGATGTATCATATTACCATCAATATTCATAGCATACATCCCATCATGTGTGGAAGCATGGCCCTTCATGTTATTCACAACACCGAACATCAAAAGTTCTCTTATGAATAACCTTCTTGCAAAATACCTTATGCAAAGGGCTAGAGTGTATGAAACTCTAAATGAATTATGAAAGTAAATACAGAGGTAATGTGTAATATCAATATTCATAACATACATCTCATTCATAATGAAAGTATGGCCCTTATGTTATTCATAACATCGAACATCAAAAGTTCTCTTATGAATAACCTTCTTGCAAGATACTTTATGCAATGGGCTAGAGTGTAAAACTCTAAATTGAATTATGAAAGTAAATACATAGGGAATACACTAATGGAAGGTATAGTAACATTTACTATGTTCCCTGTGTGTATCTAAACCTCATTCCTGGCTAGTCTCTCAGGCCTTAGTAGTTCTTACATCGAGTTGCAACAGAATGCAATCGAGCGGGTATCTTTGTGATTAACTCACAATACCCAAGAATTAGTGATTAACATGTTTAACCATAATTCCCAAGAACTATATTTTTGACCCGCCTTCTATACATCAAAAAACATGTATGACATTCATACATGAGCTGGATATTCCAGTCTTCTTTCCTTTTGCCTTTATACTTCTAACAGTTTAACTTTTAGTATTTCTCCTACTCTCAGAAGAAGCACCCAACTTAAGAGTGGCGTTAGCCCCGGACTTCCTAGGCGTGAAAGTCTTACTAACACCCTTCGGACACTTCCTTTCTCTTTAAGTTGTTGTTTTATTCACCTTTCATCATATGACAGGCGTTCTCCTGGATCCCTCTCTTATCAATCTAATGCATAGTAAACTCCTTTACTAATAGTTTGCAAACAAACATTGCTTTGGATATCTCATATCTTTTAGCCTTTGTCTGTCTCTGAAAATGATTTTCAGATTCCATGAATATCACATAACTATCCAAACTTTCGAAGTTCGGGTCTCATGGAAGCAAACATATTGCACTTTGACTGAAAAGGAATTCTAGCTTTTGGATCGAAGGACGAGAGTCACATGATCCATAGCTTTAGCGGGAGAATACCGAAAACATGCGATAGGACAAAGTCCTTCTCGGCACTCTTGAGGACAATCCTCACATTACGTTACCAACCGTAAAGTTTTAACCAGATATTTAACAGCTATTCAATTTTAATAGGGAAGGTGGAAACGCGAGCCATTATTCTACAACTATTAGCAAACCACACTTAGACAGTGTTCAATATTAATTGCACTGAGAATTAAACAAGGTAATTCTACAGTGCGCTCCCACTCAAATCAATATCTCTCATAATTGATTGTGAGTGATTCAAGACCCGCATATCCATTCAACGTCACGGTTTGAGATGAACACCCATGGCGTGAACTTCAATCGGTAGGCAAACTTGCCGATCACATCTCTATGCGATTCTTGTTCATCTTTCGATGCGTGTGTTCCGAGCTCATGACTTTCATGCCTGAACGTCAAGACAACCAAGTGATCTCGCTGCGAGGTCTCAACTCACCCGCCTCACACATCCCTAATCGTTCGCACCCATGGAGATCATGCAATGCCCCGAAAAGTTAGGTGCCGTGACGGTGCTACACTTGGGAGAACACTAACTACTTGATATTTCAGTGAGAGATCAACCTAATAAAAAGTGACTACCGCGCAATCAAGAAGGGTGCATCAAGAGGGATAAACATCTCAGGCAATTCATAATAGCATGATATGGTATAGCCCCTTCTGACGGAGAAGTCAAGTATTCTTCGTCTTCGGCATTCGCGTCGGTGTTCACCTTTGCGAAGATTGCCACCACCTTGTCGATGCATCAGATAATATTGCTATCTCTATAGCTAATAAAATAAGTGCATTACATAAGGTTGACACGCAGGTCATTAAAGTGCAATCATATGGCTCCAGCCATCATGCCGAATCATGACACGCAGGTCATGTTAATCAATTTACATCATATAGTCATCTCATACATAATCAAATTATTATGAACACTGCTATACCACATCACATGCACATGCAAACCATCCTGCAAAACCAAGTTAGACGCCTCTTATCGGTTCATGCAAAATTTTATTTTACGTGGCTTCTAAGGTTTCGAAACAAACCGAAGCTACCAACGTCCATCATCAAGCATGATAATCCAAGTCGCTAGATTAACATTCCAGGGTGTATGAAACACGAGATAATAAAATCTCGAGCCCCATACTAAACTTCGTCATACGCGTGACCCCCGTGCAGATCACATCTGCATTGCCCTTTCGTCTGCAAAATTTCATCTTTCTTTTTAACTATGGTGGAATTCAATGAACTGTTAGCACTTCGTTGATCAATCAGGATTGCGGATTGCCAGAACATTGAAACTCCACCATACTATTATCAAGATCAGAAATATGCAAATTCGAGGGAAGCAACAAGAACATTGGGTAACAGACTTCATCTGCTACCTGCACAAATAATTTTCAGCAATAGATCTCATCTACTACCTAATTATATTGTGCAACACCCATACATCTCTATGTATTCTAGATCGCAACCTGCATCTACGCATAGCACGGCTCTTGATGCCACTGTTGGGGAACGCGACAGAAAACAAAAATTTCCGACCTACGCACCAGCCCAGGACCACTATGGAGACTGCATACAAGGTTTGATCATTATCGTTACCGACTCGTAGCGCAGCGGAAGTAGAGTCGATGACGATTGGCGGTGCAGATCCCCGCAGCTAGGATTTTACAACCTCCCAACCGCGAGGATGTATACCCTCATCTGCCCCGCGGACAGCCCTCCGGGAGGCGGTCACACAGTCCCCCGGACGGTGTCGCGGACAGCCCTTCGGGAGGACCTCCGAAACTCGGACTGTCACTCGGACAGCCCTTCGAGAGGACCTCCAAAACTCGGACGGTCACACGGACAGCCCTTCGGGAGGCACACTCGAACTAAGACCGAAACTATGATCTCTCTACAGAGTTGCACACATACGGTGTCATCTATCCGGCAGGGCTTCGCCGTCCAGAACTAGTTCCTGCCGGAACCCAGACAGCCTTTCGGCTCTACGAAACTATTTCGCTGGGAGGGAGAGAAGAATGCCAGATCATGCATGGCTTTGTGTATGAGAGCAAGAGTGTCCCTTATGGCAGCCCACACACCTCCTATTTATAGGAAACCCAAGGGGTAGGGTGGTTTTACAAGAAAACCCAAAACCCACATGGAAAGGAGTCCTTCCCAAGGACCTAAAAGGTGAAACCAAGGAACAAGGGGGACTCCATGAAGGAGTCCACCATGTGGCCGGCCACACCCTCATGTGGGGCCCCAAAATTGGCCCCTATCCATCCATGTCATCCCCAAGATCTTTTGGAGCAAAGCCCCAAAAGGTGGCTTTCCAAAAATATCCCAAAAAGCACTTTCACTATTCACGACGACATTTTTCAGCGTCTGATCGAACTGAAAATATTCATGGGGGCCTGATGGACTCCCGGTATGTTTCTTCCAGATATTCTGGCCCTCTATTAAGGGGGAGATCATGGCGCTCTTTCACGAGTTTGCCCAGGGTGTTTTGGACCTCTCCCGGCTGAACTTCGGGATTATCACCCTTATCCCGAAGGTTCCAGGTGCTTCGGATATTCGGCAGTTCTGGCCTATCACAGTCATCAATGTGATCTTCCGGATTCTGGCTAAAGGGTATGCCAGTAGGGCGGCCCTAATAGCGCCTCAGATTACCCACCCAAACCAGACGTCTTTTGTCAAAGTCCGCCTCATCCTTGATGGGATTCTGGTTCTCCATGAGGTTATCCATGAGATCAAGTCAAAACACCTACGTGCTGTTTTTTTTTGTTTTTTTTTCAAGATCGACTTTCACAAAGCTTACCACACGGTCCATTGGTCCTTCCTTCGGGAAGTGTTATTCAAGAAGGGATTCGACCTGCAATGGATCACTCGTGTAATGCAAATGGTGATGAGTGGTAGGACGGCCGTTAACATCAATGGCGAGGTTGTCCCCTACTTTCCCACGGCTCAGGGCGTCCGACAAGGGGACCCCTTCTCCCCCTTCCTATTCAACCTCGTAGTTGATGCCCTAGCCGCCATCCTGGACAAGGCCAAGGGGGTCGGCCACATTAGGGGTATATGTTCCCACCTCCTCGGGGCAGGAGGCATCACTCATCTCCAGTACGCGGATGACACGATCCTTATAGTTAAAGGATCTAACGAGGACATTTCCCACCTCAAATTCCTCCTTATTTGCTTCCATGAGATGTCCGGCCTAACAATTAACTTCGCCAAAAGTGAGGTCATGGTTATGGGCTATCCAAAGGAGGAAAAGATTGGTATAGCGAACCGACTTAATTGTCGACTAGGGACCTTCCCGACCACCTACCTAGGCATGCCCATCAGTAACACCCGTATCCTGGAAAAGGACCTACGACCCTCGGTGGCCAAGGTCCAACACCGAGTGGAGCCATGGCAAGGACGTTGGTTGTCCAAAGAGGCTCGGGTTGTCCTGATCGACTCTTCGATGATTAGTATACTAATGTATTTGATGGGATTCTATAGTCTGAATGAATCCCTACACCACGATGTTGCCAAGTACCAGTCCCGGTTCTTCTGGGCGGGGAAAGCGATAAACAGAAATACCACATGGTGAAGTGGTCGGAGATATGTAAACCCAAGGACCAGGGCGGTCTTGGGATTATCTCATCCAAAAGGATGAATATTGCTCTCCTATCTAAATGGTTATGGAGGATCGCTTCCGGAGAGGGTGGCCTGTGGCTAGATATTATTCGCGCTAAATACCTGCGTGGCCAACCCCTGGCGTTCGCTCCAAGAGCTGGTGGATCGCAATTCAGGAAGACGATTGTTCAGCTGATGCCTGTCCTACGGCTCGGCTCCTCTATCGAAGTGGGTCTGGGCACCTCCACCCTTTTTTGGCTAGACCGTTGGTGCGGCTCCCTCCCTCCTCCTCCTACGGAGCCGGATTAGCGTAGCAGTCCCTGGACTTCCTTCTTTAGGGATTATTGTGCTGCTCCCCCAGCTAGACTTCATGTTTTGTGTTGCACCTTGTCCATGTTTCGTGTGTGGACCAGTGTGTATGTGTGTGTGCGTTGAACCTTCTTGTCACTTGTGTGCTTTGGTCGAGGCTTTATAATATAAAGCGGGGGGAAACCCTATTTCGTCAAATGGGAAGTGCGAGTGAGGGAGGGGAGGGGACAGACCGTAACAGAATTGGCCACGCTGGCAGGGTGGTTCGGTTGCAAGCCAAGCTAAGCCAATTCCATTTCCATTCGTCCGCAAGTGGAGCTGTTAACTCCCGAATCCACTCGCTGTGATCGTGCATCCATCCATGCATGTACTAGGATGCATCCATGCGTCCATGCCAGGATAGATCACCCAAATTAATAGACTGACGGGATTTCATTCTTCAGTTGGCTTCGTGGCTTCTTCTTTGGGTGGGATCCGACCACGGTCTCAGGTGTGCCTAACGTTCGTATACTACAAATGGAAGTATATATATGACCAAACATGCAACGGGAATGAAACGCCTCACCCAACACAACATTTGTAGTTACCACATTAAAATGCAGTGTTCTTCTTCACATGCATGTTACGAAAAAATATGTTCAAGCAGGCACACACAATTTCACTTATGAGCCAAGACACGCGCACACAACTAAGGTGTCACTTACTAACTTTATTAGTTGTTGAAACCTTACGGCCTGGAGAGAGGAGACACCCATGCGGAACCCGACCGATATCCATTTGTCCGTCCACCATGAAATGGAGGAGCGGTTTCCAACCCAATTGATCAGACCAACTTCCAACGCCTTCCGACCAGCCAAATTGTCTTGCAGGTAGCATAAGTAGACCATGGCACACTAGCTTGGATGAAATCCGAGTCCATAGAATATGTTCCTTTTTAAAAACCTTAGTACGCGATGAATTTGGATTTGTGATGAACTGCCGACCGTGCTTCCGCAGTAGTTCTAGGAAGCCTATAGATCGCAATGAGGAAACCAAGTATGTCGGAATTTTGTGCGAGTTACCAATGCCTCTGAAAGAAGCCCAGCTGTAAACCCGTGGATACCTGGTGCCTTGGACGATGCCATTCGGAAAAGTGTCTCCCACACCTCAGCTGGTTCGAAGGGCTTGTCCATAGCAGTGCACTACAACAGAACTCTAGGGATAGCATCATCGGCACGTCATTGACATATGGGGGGTGGGTTCAGTGGAAGTTTGGACGCCACCGTTCAAGTTTATTTTGATCCAGTTAGAATTAGTAGGTGGGAGCAAATTAAAGACGTGGCCTAGTAGAGTAGAGCACGCTTTATTAATTGGGATTTCAACAAGAGAAAAAGGCTTGTCTGGTGAGCTGTTGGACCACGCTAATTGAAAATGATTCCCTCAAGATGTTAATTCCAAACCCAACATAATTTAAATTTATTTTGAAATCAATTTGAATCCTTGAAATTTCAGTGTTAAAAATATTTCCGACCTTACTGAAATATGTGAAAATTCGGAAATTTCATTGAAATTTCGTTCTAATTTTTAACCCTTTTAGCCCGTGCTGGGAGGAAAGGGCAAGTCATCGTTCCTTTTGTGGCATAGGTGATGGCGATGTCTGAAGCCCTTGCCATGGCACCTGATATGGGTGCTCTTTGTGTCGTCTTTGATACAGTGTCTAGCTCGCGACAGTAGGAGGCACTTGATTTGTCTGAGGTCAATTAATCTATGTGTATGCGGCTATCATTGAAGACATCAAGTTCCAGCTCAAAGTTTGGTTTTCGAAGAACTCTGTTTCTTTCTGTAGGCAGTGCATGACCTAGCGAAAATTGGCCGTTTATGTTTGCCAAATGATAGTATTGGTCAGAAAACTATTTTACCGCCCCAAATGGTTGTTTGTGTTTCAGGTGGCTTACCGAGTGTTAAGTTTAAAAGATTGAGCTCAACACAAGATTGTTTTTCCTCCCATGCGGGGCAGTACATGATATAGAGATACATCAGAGGGAGAAGAGAGATTACATACGCATACACATAGACGCTAACTGCCTAACAATAGATCCTATTTGCACGTATGGATAGAGACGTGCTGTTCATGCATGCGCCATGCAAGGGCGGCACCGGCAGCTGCGCTGACCAGCTCAAGTCAGCTGTGGTGGACGAGTTCTTTAGTCTAACAGCCCCCCGCAGTCTCAGCGTGGGCCTCCCAAACGTTGAGACTGGACCGGAACTGAGTGAATATAGCAGTGGGCAACCCCTTCGTGAAGATGTCCGCATACTGAGAGGTTGTAGGAACGTGAAGCACGCGAACTTCGCCCAAAGAGACTTTGTCGCGTACGAAATGAATGTCGATCTCAATATGTTTCGTTCGTCGATGCTGCACAGGGTTAGCGGACATATACACAGCAGAAACATTGTCACAATACACCACCGTAGACTTGGCGATGGGCTGATGGAGCTCCTGCAACAACTGGCGCAACCAAGCCGTCTCGGCGACGACGTGGGCAACCGCCCGGTACTCCGCCTCAGCGCTCGACCTGGAAACAGTAAGCTGTCGTTTCGACGACCAAGATATCAAATTATCCCCAAGAAAAACGCAAAATCCAGAAGTAGAGCGGCGAGTGTCGGGGCAACCGGCCCAATCAGCGTCAGAATATGCTACGAGAGTGGTAGGCGAGGATGGGTAGATATGGAGGCCGAAGTCTAGGGTACCTTTGAGATAACGAATGATGCGTTTGACGAGGTTATAGTGGGAGGAGCGGGGAGCGTGCATGAAGAGACAGGCTTGCTGGACAGCGTAGGACAAGTCAGGGCGGGTCATAGTGATGTACTGGAGAGCGCCGGTCAAGCTGCGGTAGAGAGTAGGGTTGTCGAGGAGATCACCATCGGAGATGGAAAGCTTAGCGCCGGAGTCGATAGGGGTGCGAATGGGATGACAGTCGGACATACCAGCGCACTCAATAATATCCAAGGCATATTGCCGCTGAGAAAGGTGTAGACCTGAGGGCGAGCGAGTGACGGCGATGCCAAGGAAATGAGATAGGGCTCCTAGATCGGTCATAGAGAATTCGCGACTGAGAAGGGAGATGATATAAGTTAGGAAAGAAGTGGACGACGCTGTGAGAATAATATCGTCGACGTAGAGAAGTAGGTAGGCGGTGTGGTTCGTTGACTTGTAAATGAAAAGAGAGGTATCACATCCCGATAGAAGCAGCGAAGGCAGCGAAACAAGTGAACCACGCGCGCGGGGCTTGTTTAAGGCCGTACAGTGATTTCTTAAGAAGACAAACGTGAGACGGGGTGACGGGGTCTTCGAAACCGAGCGGCTGCTGGCAGTAAACAGTCTCGGTAAGGTGTCTGTGAAGGAAGGCGTTTTTGACGTCTAACTGATGAATGGGCCATGAGTGAGAGGTAGGGAGAGAGAGGACGACACGGATAGTGCTAGGCTTGACGACTGGAGAGAAGGTCTCTTCGTAGTCAATGCCCTCGGTCTGAGAGAAACCACGGACCACCCATCACGCCTTATAGCGAGCGAGAGTGCCATCGGAGTTATATTTGTGTCGAAAAACCCACTTCCCACTAATGACCGGAGCTGCGGAGGGTCGAGGAACAAGAGTCCAAGTCTCATTTTGAATGAGAGCTTGATACTCGTCACTCATAGCGCTGGCCCAACGTGGATCGGCAAGGGCAGCACGGTAGTTATGAGGAAGAGAAGAAACATCGTGCATGGTGGCAAAGAAATTAAGACGTCACGACGGCAGATGGAAACCGGACTTGGCAACGGTAGCTCTTTGCATATTAGTCATGTCGGGTCTACTTCTCTTCCTAATCCCAACTGGCCTCTTTATCTCAATAATGTTCTTGTTGCCCCTGATATCATCAAAAATCTTCTTTCTGTACGGCGCTTAAACACTGATAATAACACTTCGGTTGAATTTGACCCTCATGGCCTCTCTGTGAAGGATTATCCAACCAAGGCGGAACTTCTTCGATGCAACAGTGAAGGCGACATGTACGATGTCTTTCCTCCAGCAGCGCCCGTTGCCCTCGCCGTCACCATTTCGCGCCTCACCGACCTTTGGCACCGCCGCTTGGGTCATCCCGGAGACGTCCCGTTTCGTCACAATAATTTGTTTGATCATTGTAATAAGCCTGTCACGGATGGACGTTTGTGTCACGCCTGTCAACTCGGCAAACATGTGCGGCTGCCGTTTTCTTCCTCCACTAGTTTTACTACGGCACCTTTCGATCTCCTTCATTGTGATTTATGGACTGCTCCTTTATCTAGTGTCTCGGGAAATAAATATTATCTCTTGATCATTGACGATTTTTCACATTATCGCTGGACCTTTCCTCTTAAACTTAAATCGGATATCCCCGCCGTGTTTCGTCACTTTCATGCTTACGTTCGTACACACTTTGGTCGGACCATTTGGACTCTCCAATGTGATAACGGACGTGAGTTTGATAGCGCACAAAACCGCGACTTCCTTCTTCCTCATGGAACGGTGATGCGTTTTTCTTGCCCGTACACGTCTTCACAAAACGGGAAAGCGGAACGTGCCATCCGTTCCACCAACGACGTGGTTCGGACACTCTTACTACAAGCATCTATGCCACCACGTTACTGGGCTGATGCTCTCACCACGGCCACCTTACTCCTCAACCTTCGTCCGACCAAAACCCTTGCCCTCGCCACACCACACGAGACTCTCTACAAGACCCTGCCCAACTACTCCTCGCTTCGCGTTTTCGGTTGCCTCTGCTACCCGAACACCGAGGCCACCTCGCCACACAAACTCGCAGCTCGTTCGGTTGCCTGCGTCTTCATCGGCTACCCCCCGGACCACAAAGGGTACTGTTGCCTCGACGCCACAACCAATCGTGTCTACACTTCGCGCCATGTAGTGTTTGACGAGTTCGTCTTTCCTTTCTCCAAAATTCCGGCTGCCTCTCCCACGTCTGATCTCTCTAGTTCGGCTCAGCTAGATGTCCCCGTGCCCACACGTGCTCCCGCTCCCTTGGTGCCCTCTCCGGCTGACGCTGCCACCACCATGCCATCCGTTCGACCCGGCGGACCCTCTGCCCTCTGCGGACCCACACGTGCTCTGATACCATGTTAAGTTTAAAAGATCGAGCTCAACACAAGATTGTTTTTCCTCCCATGCGGGGCAGTACATGATATAGAGATACATCACAGGGAGGAGAGAGATTACATACGCACACACATACACGCTAACTGCCTAACAATAGATCCTATTTGCACGTATGGATAGAGCCGTGCTGTTCGTGCATGCGCCATGCAAGGGCGGCACCGGCAGCTACGCTGACCAGCTCAAGTCAGCTGTGGTGGACGAGTTCTTTAGTCTAACACCGAGCACCGTTAAGTTATAAAGCTTTGCTTTACCTTCCAAAATAATTGTCAGCATGGTGATGAGCCGATGACCTGACCTGAGTACAATATCGTAGTTGTACAAACTAACTAAATTGGACCACTCCTTACTACTAGTAGTAGTTCTAGTATGGTTTGTTGCAACAAATTCGAAGAAAAAAGTTCTATTATGGTTTGTTTAGCATGCACTAGTAAATGTGTACGTACAATGCACATTGACATTATATTGAAAATAAATTGCATGCTGATATTAGGTAGCATACTAGTCCGGTTTATTTGTTTGCTTTTTTAGCATATCCGTATCACAGAGAAAAGTTTACAATGTTTGGACCTATTATGAATTTTTTTTAAAATAAAATCAGTTATCAGGTGTAATTACCACCATGTCTCAAAGGCTATTTTTCCCTTCAGGTCTTTTTATATTGGTACATAGATATAGATGACCTGACTACTGCACGTACAAACTAACTAAATTGCACCAGTATCTTTTGGTATATATATTGTAGTAGCATGCATGCGCTCCTTCGTGGTGTTGACACACTGTTTCGCTACGCACATGCACGCATGCGCACACACACACCCCACCCGACATACATTCGCCGCCAACTCGGTCCTGTTGGTTCGAAAATTTGTTAAAGTCCCGGCCATTAGCCTTGGCATTTCAAGCTGGCGTTCTATTCTTTTTAGCAATGCCCACATATGATGGCGAAGATGGGTGCGAGGATCTCCGTAAACAACTCGACTTGAGAAAGTGTCACAGAATGTTTGCTTCAGCGGTGATTAAGACACAAATGTTTGTTTAGCATGCACCAGTAAATGTGTACGTGCAATGCACATTGATATTATATTGAAAATAAATTGCATGCTGATATTAGGTAGTATGCATGCATGCCCTCCTTCAAAGCGACGACACACTGTTTTGCTGCACACACGTGCACGCACGCATGCACACACACACCCCGCACGACATACATTCGGCGCCAACTCGGTCCTGTTGGTTCGAAACTTTGTTAAAGTCCCAGGCCATTAGCCTTGGCATTTCAAGCTGGCGTTTTATTCTTTTTAGCAATGCCCACATATGATGGCGAAGATGGGTGCGAGGATCTCCGTAAACAACTCGACTTGAGCAAGTGTCACAGAATGTTTGCTTCGGCGGTGATTAGGACACTATTGTTGGTGGTGGGCTAACTTGTCTAGGCCAAGTAAGTGAGCCACCTCAAGAGAAAACTGATTCGAAGCAATCGTAAATGTCTCCGATACATTTAACAAAGCTTTGGCTCTAGCGAAACGGTGTGTGTCGCCACACCAAAGTTTTGGCTCTACCATCAGTTTGAGCGATCCACACTGCTTCAAAGTTTTATTCTCCGACAAAAGAATAAAACGTCAGCTTGATGTGCCAAGGCTAATGGCCCAATAGGAGCATTTTTTCTGAAAATCGAAGAGGAGAAGGACAGTGATGTACTTTCTGAAATCATGTCACACTGGGACCTGCATGACCATATGACAACAAGAGCAATTCTAGCAGACACACTAAAAACTCGTACTATAAAATTGTTTTAGCGTATACCGCAAAACATTTTTAAGTGTTTTTATGGTATGACGTGTGTGTTGGCAGAACAGAATCCATATAACCGTTTCAAGTCAAATGTGGAGCCCACTAGTCAGTAGTTGAATTTACAATTGGGTCCTTGCAAAATAGAATAAAGCCCCTAAAAGCAAAAAACCAAATTGCAATTGGGTCTTGGGTTCCACCTTGCCGGCGATGCAGCACAGGACCGGTGACTACCCCCACCAGTACACGCCACCGGGACCCACCCACCAACCCCCGCTCCAGCCTCGCCCCCAGCTCCTCACCTGGACGGCCTCGGACCCCGCTGGCTGGTCTGCCGTATGGGCGCTCAACGACCAGAAGCGCCGCCGCCTGCAAAGGATCTAGGAGTGTGGCATCGCCTGAAAGCCGCCCCGTCAGGAAGATGGCTCGGAGGGGCCCCGTGCAGCCGACGTCTTCAGCCTCGACTACGGTGGGGAGGTCGAATCCTACAACAACAACCTCTTCACCGCCATGCGGAGGGTCGTCGCCTATGTCACGGTTGAGGCTTCCAACTGGGGTGCAGTCGATGCGGCCATGCGCCACCTCTACGCACTGGATCTCAAGGCCGTTGGGGTATGGCGATGACAATTTCTCTAAGCATAGGCCTTGAGCAGTACGGTCGTAGCAAGGCCCGAACCCATGGTCGCGGTGGCAGCGGGAGGCTCCGGCTGCTCCATGGCGACGCGCGGACAGTCGAGGAAGGTGCCCATGGTGATCTGCAGACGGACACGTCGGAGGTGCAGGGGCTGGAGCGATTGTTGAAACATCCCTCATCCTAACCCTATTGTGCGATAGAGGAAGTGGCAAAACTACAGTGGAATTGAAGATTTGCGGGCTACGACCCGAAATATGCAGGTCACCGCAAAGAAAAATACGGTACCGGCCGTTTTACTGACCTGGTCGGTATGATTTTTCATCACGGTACCGTAAAACGACGGTAAATTTAGGGGAGGGTGGGATATGCGGGATCTGCTAGAATTACTGTAAGAAGGGGTGGCAAATAGAATGTCAAGGTCGAACATCTTCCCGGAATGTCAGGTGATACATCTTATTTCCTCCCATTCGGATATATATATATATATACGTATTTCAGTCGAATGTATCTAAATGTATTTTAGGGTTAGATACTCTATTTGAGCGGCAATTAATATGGGATAAAAGGAGTATTAAGTAACATTGTTCGTAAGCCTGCTGTGAGGACTGAGGAGTACCGGGCACTGGTGTCCTCTCGATCGTACGTACGAAATATTCTGCGATAGGTACGAAATATTTTGCGAGAAAGAAAATGCTTTGACGGAAGGCGTAGAAACTGCATGGACCATGCATAAGAAGCCAATAAACGGCATAGAAAGGGCATGGACCATGCATAAGAAGCCAAGAAACATGGGTGTGTCAGCAACCGAATTAGATGGCGAGTAACACTCCATTCCTGGAGCAAGAGCACGGTGGGCTCGGTTGCCAAGGAAAATAGGTACGGAAGGAGTTAGGAGATGCCATTTTAATACCTGACAGAAGTGTACCTCCAACGCGCACACTCAAATCGCCCGCTACCGTCTGCATCGAGTGATCCGGACGCATTTTACCATCTGCCGGCTATGGAGTGGTCTGGACAACCGGCTTTTCGCAAATCAAACGCAAACTAGGGGAATTTGCGGGCGTCCAAACTGCTGCCACATACACGTCTGTCATCCCACTCCCACCCAACACCTCTTCGCTCGGAAAACCCCTCTGCACGAAGCAGTTGCCGTGCATTCATGCCAGACAGCGCTGCTCCAGAGCGGTCGTGATCCCATGGTATTTATGTTGGTCAGAGCGATGCGACCAGACAAGCGGACAGTGCCGCTTCAATGTCAATGCAGTGACTGAGAAGGCACATGTTGCACTCGGCGTCGACCGGCAGACGTCGCCACCGCGCCGGAGCCAGGATTTCTGACAGGGGTATGTGGGCTAAAAAAAATCGTTTGTTGCACAACGATGTAAGACAAAAAAAAGTACGCAATAATAACTATTAAACTATAAATTATTCTTTGTAGCAACAGAGTCTTCAACAATTTGGTTACATTGCGAGAAGGAGAACCATAACATACTCTACAATCACCCTTTTGGAAGGGAGAAATGATTGTGTCTTCCTTTCCTTTCTTGAAAAAATTACGCTAAAAAATAACCAATCAAGCATTTAAGTATTATTCTCCATTTTGGTCCTGAACTTGTCTTTCTCATAAGAAACCAAAATAATCATCTATTCTTGACTAGTAGTTTGGAGAAATCAAGATTAATAAAAATAGATAGAACGCTTACCAACCAAGATCAGATGATGGAGAAATATAACCGGTTAAGCCGAAGAAGGAGCTCACTCTAGAGGAGAGAGCTGCCGAGACTGACCGGAGGAGAAGGTTCAAGACAAAAGGAGATACCGCCGCCGCCGCCGCTGAGGCACGGGCCTCCTTTATGGACGCCGAGGCCACGCCTCCAATGTCGTGCAAGCCACCCCAGGGGCAGAGCCAGGAGTTAGGCATGGCGTGGGGGGAGGGTGTGGACAACCAAAAAACTTAACATAACAAATATATTGAATGATTTCGATAGCTTTATCTGGCTCTCGTTGTTTATTCAAACCAACCAATACATTGTTTTTCCTCATCACGACTACACAAATCCACACAGTTGGTGAAAAACTTAATCTAAAGGACACAGTTGGTGAAAAACTTAATCTAAAGGGTGAATTCCATATATGCCATTCAAAATTTGCCCGAACCCCCATCTACCATTGGAAATTTTCCTCTCCCAAATATGCCATTGAAAATTTGCACCGCGTACAGATATGCCACTATGGTCAGTTTGACTGTCAAGTGGCACTTGAAAAGACGATTTTGCCCCTGCTCGTTCCTTGCGCACTACACCGACTACTTTCGCATTCCAGTACTGTAGCATCCACTGCAGCGGACGACGAACCGTAGCGACCAATAATGTGGCGCCCACTTTTTAAAAAATGTGAACATTTTTTGAAATTTCAAATTTCAAACAATTTTTTTGAATTGTGATTTTTTTTTGAAAAACATGAACAAAATGTTCAAACATGAACAAAACTTATAAAGTGAACAAATTATTTCAAAAAATTGTTCACGTTTTTCAAATTGTTTTCACTTTAAAAAAATGCATTTTTCAAATTTTGTTCACTTCAAAAAAATGTTCGCAATTTCAAAAAATATTCATATTTTTTTAGAAAGTGGGCGATGGTCGCTACAGTACTGGAATGTCGAAGTCGTCGGTGCAGTGCGCTAAACTTTACAATGCGCAAGGAACGACCAGGGACAAAATCGTCTTTTCAAGTGCCACTTGACAGTCAACTAACAGTCAAACTGGCCCTAGTGGCATATCTGTACGCGGTGCAAATTTTCAATGGCATATTTGGGAGAGGGAAATTTCCAATGACAGATGAGGGTTCAGGCAAATTTTGAATGGCATATTTGGAATTCACCCTAATCTAAAGGACAGAATCCTTGTGTCATGTCTAATTTGCAGTGTCAATCTATGAGGATAAAACAAGAGATTGTTGCATAATTTATTTCCATCTAAATCAAGAAATTGCTGCAGCCTAAATCAATAAACCCTGATGGGAATCAGTATACTATCATACAGAACAAATCAACGAAGGAGCGAGTGACCGCAATTTTTCTAATGCGTGTTGCCGGGCATGGCGTGGCAGCTTTAGCCATCGCTATTGATCAGCTGCAAGGTGCAGTTCCACCCCCGCCGCCCTTTGCCAACCTGCAAACAGCCCTGGGCGCTGAGTGTCGTGCGTCGGGGTCGAAATAAAGTGACGATCCGTCGTCAGCTCGGCCAAGTTTCCTGTTTTTCTTTAAAGTAGTGGGCTGCCTAATATATGGGCTAGTATACTTAGTTGTTGGGCTACAAAGGTAAGTTTTTTGCTGCTTCTCTACATTGCTGGGCTCACTACAAGCTTGTCCCCTGCTCGTCCCCCCTTAGCTCCGCCACTGGTTTTTTTTTTTTTTAAGTTCCGCCGCTGAGCCACCCTCCCCACACTTAACATTGGCATCCACGAACCGGTCCTTGTCGCAGTCGCCATCGCGGCAGCCAGCTCGGCAGTCGTCATCGGCAGCCCGTCCGCCCCGGCTTCTGGACTCGTCCTTCATGTCAACATCGCCGCTGATATATGGATACCTATTCAAACACGACCCGGCCTCATCCTACTTTAACCTCACCTCGGAGCAGCTCGTCGGAAGTCAGATTCGGTGTCGGTCGTGCCAATTGTGCCTCTCATTGATCTCAACGTTGCGCATGTGGCCGGCAAGTCAGCCGGGACGCAAAGGAAGTCCCGTGGGTTGTCTCCCTGGGCAACCTCCCCGATTCCCGCGACCTGTTTGATGAAATGTCGGCGATGAACAACTACTACAAGGGGATTATGGCCGGTATGATCAATGGTGGTGACCATGATGATGGCCAAGATACTCATGATGGCGGCCAACGGACTCAAGGCTAAGGGAGTGTCAACATCGTGGAGGAGCCATTGTTTGAGGGTGAGCTAATTCAACAAGCCATGTCACAAAAGAGGCGGCAAAGTGTTAGTACCGGAACATACATGGAAGATGAGGACAAGTTAATTTGTGTGAGATGGATGGAAATTGGGCAAGATCCAAAAATTGGCGTCCAACACAAAGGAAGAACATTGCTGAAGAGGGCCCATGAATTCTTCCATGAACAAAGGAAGTTTGAGCCCCACAAATTTGAGAGTGACCGGACTGACTTGTCACTTCAAAAGAGGTGGAGCCCCACAAATTTGAGAGTGACTGGACTGACATACCTGGCCTCGTGAGATTGTAATAACAATGTTCCTATTTTTTTTTATCATGATCGATACACTAGTTGACCGAGTTATTTGTTCCTTTACCCAAGAAAAAGTATTTCTTTTTTTGTGTCCTAATACAAGTATTTCTATTTTCCATGTCGTAATATAATTTATTTCTAAAATAGCAATTGCAAAAACGTGTGGGCGGAAACCGCACCTTGCCCTTTGACGGCAGGGGGAGTGAACACAATCACTGCAACCATCGAAGAAGCAGATACGTTCAAACACAGGTGCAACCGTAGTTTTCCTGTTTCAATGAATTCAGAAACCCATGCCGACACTTGCGGTTATAAAGAAAAGAGGTCGCAACCAGCGAAGCTTGGCGACGTGGTACTAACTGTAAAATGTGCGTCACATTTTAAACAGAAAATGTTTATACAATGTGCATGCTGTTTCAAACTGCGCTCGGGCGTGACATTTTAGTGAAAAAATATTTATACAATGTGAAACAATGTTGGTGTAATACAAACAAATGTGTTAGAAAATCCAGAAAAATATGTGTAACATCTTAAAGAAAACATGTTGTGAAAAAATGTACATGACCAAACAAAAAACAGTAAGCAAAAAATGTTTTGACAAAACCCGCATTTGGAAGGAGCATGCTAAAATATTGTGTGCATTTCCTCTACTAGAAACAACAATTATGAAATAGGTGCTTTCCCAGTAGCGACCCAGTCAGTGTGGCCAATGAAGAACAGATTTTCAAATTCGTGAATGCATTTTAAAATTTTAATATAATGAGATTTAAAACGGTGTTCATTTTTACAAATTTCTAAATATTTGTAAATTAATGAAAATAGTACAATAACTTGAGAATGTATTTTAAATTTTGTGAACATTTTAAAAATAACCAATATTTCTAAAACTTGTGTGAACAACTTTTCAAACTTGAGTATATTATTAAAAATCTAGCAGTCGGTCGTGAAAGGTTGTGAAATAAAACCGCATTTGGAGAGACCCTGCATGAAGTGCCAATATGGGCCGGGCCGTGGAAGAACATTTTGTGCATTTGCTTGGCTATTGACGCAGCGATTGTGACATACATGATTTCCCAATACTGTCCCAGTCAGTGTGGCCCATTAATAATACTTCTGAAATTCGTGAATGTATTTTAATATTCACCAAAATTTGTTAATTCTTGAGTACTTTTCACAAATTAATGAATATTTATACAAATACGGAAATAGTTCATATAAAAAATTCAGATATGTTTTTCAAGATCGTGAACATTTTAACAAAATCATATAATTTTAAAATAGCGTGAGCATTTTTTTCAAATTCTCAACTGGTACTTTAAAATGTGTAGAAATATACCAGCCAGTTTTTAGGGGAAACCGAAACTAAGGGAGCCACTATTTGACGCTTGTTGCATCAAATTGGAGGCGCCACGCACAGGAGACAACGCGCCTGGGCCGGCACATCAAGCTGTAACCTGTCCCGACCGAGGCCGAGTGAACGATTATAGCGGGCTTATACCGCTGGCCCATCAAGTCGATGAAAAACAGTCGCCGCGAAAACAAACAAAATGACAGTCCATCGGCATTCCTGACGAAAAAAAACATGAGTGAAAACAAAATTTCCCGACCAATATTTTTTTAATTGTCGAATTTTTTTGAAAATATATTTTTTTTAATAAAATATTCGAACATTGTTTGAATTGTTGAACATATTTTGAAACACATACATTTTCTGAATGTGTGAACAATTTTTAAACGGGAACGTTTTGAAAAACGGGAACAATTTTTTTGAAATCCTTGAACAATTTCTTAATCCGTGAACAAAATTGTAAAATGCAAATATTTTTGAAATTCTTATCTTTTCCTAATTATCTAATCTTTTTAGTAAATAAGGAAAAAAATGGATATTATAATTGTTTTGGAATTTCGAAAATTAGAACATAATTTAAAAAAATTCGAACATTTTACAAGTCCAGAACATTTGTTGAAAAACAAAAAATAATTTTGAAAAAGGGGAAATTTAAAGTGAAAAAAAGAAACCTAAAATACAAGATAAAAAACGACAATGAATAGAAAAATAAAAACAAAAAACGAAAAAGAAACTGAAAAAGATAAAACAGGAACTAGTTTTGAAAATCATGAAGATTTCTTGAAACATGAACATTTTTCCAAATTGTAAAATAAAATTTGGAGACACAAACATTTTTTGAAACTTGTTAACAGTTTATGAATCTGGTACATTTTTTGAAACTCGTAAAAGAATGAAAACTTGAACACTTTTGACAATTTGCGAACAATTTTGGAAAAAAAGGAACATTTTTTTTAGCGCCCGAACTTTTTTAAAACATTTGCGAATTGTCTGAACAAAAGCATTCACAATATTTTTTGAAAAAAAAAAAAAATATCCCAAACATTTTTTGAAGTTATGAATAGTTTTTGGAAAACAGAAAATTGTTTAAAATTTAGATCATTCTTTTAAAAGCAAGAATATTTTTAGAATTTTAAGGACATTTTTCGAACATGAACTTGCAAAAAAAGGAAAAAAGAGAAACTGAAAAGTGAAAAAAAGAAAAGAAAAAAAATGAAATGAGACAACCAAAAAACAGAAAGAAAGGACAAATCGGCAAAATGGACCAGCCCATCTCGTCGCCAGGTGACTTCGCCTGTGCGAAGCCCTGTCAATTTGACGCAAAGAGCTTCAAATAGGAAATTCCGACGGGCCGAACCATTTTGTCGGTTTGCCCTTTCTTTCTGGTTTTTCGTTGTTTCATTTCATTTTTTCCTTTATTTTTTCCGTTTTCTGTTTCTTCTTTTTTCCTTTTTTTCAAGGTTATTTTAAAATTTTAAACTAAGTTCATGTTCGAAAATTGTCCTTAAAATTCGAAAAATGCTCTTGCTTTTAAAAGAATGTTCTTAATTTTAAATAATTTTCTGTTTTTAAAATACTATTCATAACTTAAAAAAATGTTTGGGTCACCTCAAAAAATGTTCGAGATTTTTAAAAAATGTTCTTGTTTTTCAAAAAATATGGTTGTATACTTGTGGGTCATCAAGATTCTTTTCTGGCGCCGTTGCCAGGGAGTGAAGTGCCTTTGGTAAGTGGAATTTGGTAAGGAAACATTTTCGGTATGTGCTGAAATTTACTGTTGCTTGCTACTATGGATAATCATGCTTTGAGTGGTTTGTTCGGGGTATCTTCGCCTCAAACGGAAGTGGCAAAAGCCACTCCCCAACCTACTGAACTTTCTGAAAATATTTATTATGAGATTTCTTTGAATATGTTAGAGAAATTGCTAGCTAATCCTTATGCAGGAGACGGTACAACTCATCCTGATTTACACTTGATATATGTGGATGAGATTTGTGGATTATTTAAGCTTGAAGGTTTATCCGAGGACAAAGTCAAGAAGAAGGTTTTTCCTTTATCTTTGGAGGGAAAAGCATTGATTTGGTATAGGCTATTGAATGATATTGGATCATTGGACTGGAATCGATTGAAGCTGGAATTTCATCAGAAGTTTTATCCTATGCATCTTGTTCATCGTGATCAAAATTACATATATAATTTTTGTCTTCGCGAAGGAGAAAGCATCGCTCAAGCTTGGGGAGGCTTAAAGCTATGATGCATACTTGCCCCAACCATGAGCTCTCAAGAGAAATGATTATACAAAACTTTTATGCTCGACTTTCTCATAATAATCAATTAATACTCGATTCTTCTTCCACTGGTTCCTACATGAAGAGAACTATTTAATTCAAACGGGATCTTCTGGAAAGAATTAAACGCAACTCTGAAGATTGGGAACTCGACAAAGGTAAAGAGTCAGGTATAAAGCTTGAATGTTAAATGTTTTATGGAAACAGATACTTTTCATAAGTTTAGCAATAAATATGGACTTGACTCTGAGATAGTAGCTTCTTTATGTGAATCATTTGCTACTCATGTTGAACTCCCTAAAGAGAAGTGGTTTAAATTTCATCCACCTATTAAAGAATTGCTAGAGGAACCCATTAAGGTTAAGGAAGAAATAACTGTTTGCCATGTTGACCCAGTTGTGTCTACTACTTATATTGAGAAACCACCTTTTCCTGTTAGGATTAAGGAACATGCCAAAGCTGCAACCGTGGTTAATAAAAGTCATAGGACACCTAAACCTTCTGAACAAATAAATGTATAACCTAATATTGCTATGGTTAAAGATCTCCTAGTTGATAATACTGATGGATAGGTTATCTACTTCTATGATGAAGCTACTAGAATTGCAAAACCCGTTAGAAACAAGCGGGATGAGTTAGATAAAAATAAACCAGTTGCTGTCATGCCTGTTGTTTCTGTTAAAATTGTAGATCATTGTCATCATGGCTTGTGTGATATTGATGCTAGTGTTAGTGCTATACCTTTTACCTTATAACAAGAAATTATGAATGACTAGCACCCGCTGAAATTGAAGATATTGATGTCACTATTAAACATGCAAACAGAGACACTATTTCACCGCTTGGGATTATTAGAGATGTCGAAGCCTTGTGTGGAAAAACTAAGTACCCTACTGGTTTCTTAGTACTTGGTTCACAACAAGATAGCTTTTGTCCCATTATATTTGGTAGACCTTACTTGAATACCGTTAATGCTGAAATTAATTGTGTTATAGAGAAGGTTAAAGTAAGCTTTGGTGATGTGTCTCATGAATTTAATTTCTCTAAGTTTGGTAGACAACCACATGAGAAAGAGTTGTCTAATAAAGATGAAATTATTGGTCTTGCTTCTATTGTTGTGCCTCCTACTGATCCTTTAGAACAATACTTGCTACACCATGAAAATGATATGCATATGAATGAGAGGAATGAAATAGATGAGATTTTCTTTAGAAAAACACCTATTCTTAAAGACAATTTTCCTGTTGATATTTTAGGGGATCCTCCTCCACCTAAAGGAGGTCCCGTGTTTGAGCTAAATAAATTACTTGATACTTTAAAATATGCTTATCTACATGAAAAGAAGATATATCATGTTATTATTAGTGCTAACCTTCAGAGCATGAAGAAAAGAGATTACTTAAAACTCTGAAGAAGCACTGGGCTGCTATTGGATATACTCTAGATGATCTTAAAGGCATTAGTCCACTAGTAGATAAATGGCTGGCCACAACTCTTGTTGATGGCGCGCAGTTTCCAACCGATGTCAGCAATACATTTTTTAAATAGCGGTTGTGTCGGCCATTCTAGTACGACATAGCTAGTTACTTATTGCTCGCGTTGGATGTACGTGAAACGCCAATTGTATGTGGCCTCCAATGGTGTGTGCAGATAACTTACTATTGGCGTACTAGGTTGATACTACGTCGGCAGTATTTCCTATATGTATGATGTCGATTTCGTCCGGACGCCAACATTTTATTTTGTGGGTCCATTTTTGTTGGTCAGCTTTGGGGCCCACATAACACCGGCGTAGAGTACAATGGTATGCCAGGAATATACATATTAGTGCTGGCGTTGTTTTTTCCAGCAACGCCAGTAATAAAGTCGCAACACTATTCCCACGTGATTAACCTTGTGTATACACCTAGTGTATTTCATTCTTCTTCCTCTTGCTCTTGCTCTTCCTCCTCTCTCTTCCCTCCTCATCTTGAGAAACCTAATTATTTTATCATGATTCTTAATTAGGTAGATAGATCTAGTTAGGTGATGCATTAGTTAAGTTTGCTAGCCTCCACACACCCACTCTCTAAGCTAGCTAGCTATCTCTCTCCTTCACCCACTTGCATTAAATTTTCCTTCACACTCCATTAATGGTGCCCTCCAACCTACGTATGGTCGACCGGCTTCTCCCGCGATCGATCGAGGACTGCTAGCTCGACTCGTGTCTCTTCTGCTTGAGGTAATTACCACAAAACACTTAATCGTCATTTAATTATGCATCTTACGTACGTGTGTGATTGCAATATGGCGAAACGTGCATGGATGGCAAATTTGTGGCAGAGTTGCCAATGTTTTGGCAAAACGTTGATTCATTTCCGTTTCGTCAAATTTCTGGTACTCAATATGTACCATTTTTTAGCAAAGGTCATGCCAAAATTTTGTATGCCCTCGTTGTCAATATATATGTAATTCTTTTGGTATTCCATTTATAGGCTACTTTGATCTATCGAAAGATTCAATATGGATCGAAGTGTGAAGGCCTTTCTCAATTTTGCGGTGACGAATATGATACAAAAGTGTGAAACACGGATATTATGTCCATGTAAGGCCTGCAAAAATGGAATTTTCCATAACCCCTTCGATGATAGCGTCCTCACGCACTTGCTTCGTTGTGGTTTCGTTGAAGGTTATACACGAGGGATAAAGCATGGTGAGGAGAATGATGATGCATGTGATGACGACGAAGCGATGGATATGGAAGCGGAAATCCCTTTCGATGATGAATTAGCAGGGCTGTCAGAAGGAGGAAATAATAATGAACATGCGCCTGGAGGAGGAAATGATGAAACGCCACCCGAACATGAAGAGGACCATGTCACCCAGGATATGTTGTTGGCTAAAATGCTGCAGGATCCCCATGTTAAAGAACTGCTTCAGAAGAAGACGACAAGTGCGAGATCTGCTATTAAAGAGGCTCTCAAGTTGGCGCAATTGGAGTTAGACGACAAGTGCATGGTTGTTGGTTAGTAGAAATATCGATAGTTAAAGGGTGTTAACTTGTTGTTCATCTAAATATTGGTTATGGCATGGTGATGATGTGTGAGCATTCTTATTCCTCATTGAAATCCTAATGTTGTTTAGGTCGGGGGCGCGCGATGGTTAACTCCTACCAACCTCCTCCCTAGGGGCATGCGAATAGTACTTTGCTTCGAGAGAGCTAATAAAGCTTTGCAATAAGTATGTGACTTCTTTATGACTAATGTGAATCCATGGATATGCGCACACTCACCTCCTCATATTTTCTAGCCTCTTCGGTACCATGCATTGCCCATTATCACCTCGAGGATCGGTGCATCTTTCGTCGGTGCATCTCACCTCGAGGATCGGCGCAGCTTTCGTCGGTGCATCCAAACCCCGCGACATGATATGCTCTGTTGCACATAAGCCACCTTATATCTTCCTCAAAAAAGCCACCATACCTACCTACCATGACATTTCCATAGCCATTCCGAGATATATTGCCATGCAACTTCCACCGTACATCATATGACTTGTGCACTCATTGTCATATTGCTTTGCATGATCATGTAGCTGACATAGTATTTGTGGCAAAGCCACCGTTCATCATTTTTTACATGTTAGGCTAGATCATTGCACATCCTGGTACACTGCCAGAGGCATTCTTATAGAGTCATCTTATTTATTAGATTTTCATATCGAGTTGTAAGTAAATAGAAGTGTGATGCTTTTCATTATTAGAGCACTGTCTCAGTGAGGAAAGGATGATGGAGACAATGATTCCCTCACAAGTTGGGATGAGACTCCGAACGACAAATAAAGAAAAAAAATGAGAGAAAAGAGAGAAGGGACAATGCTACTACCTCTTTTTCCACACTTGTGCTTCAAAGTAGCATCATGTTTTTCATATAGAGAATCTCATATTTTGTCATTTTCATATGCTAGTGGGAATTTTTCATTATAGAACTTGGCTTGTATATTTGGATAACGTGATTCCTCAAATGCATGAGGCCTTCATGACACTAGTAGAAAATAGGGCTTTGGTCTTGGCCAGATTAGAGCATTAGTCCCGGTTCGTGTGTTACGAACCGGGACTAATGGGAGCATCTGTCTCGGTTCGAGTGGCTAGGACACCGGCCGGGCCTCGGCCGGCATCAATGTCGGTTCAACTGGGACCTTTAGTCCCGATTCCAGCCACCAATCGGGACTAAAGGGGTTGCTGCCCTTTAGTCCATGTTTGTGTCTGGAACCGGGACTAAAGGGTAGGCCTTTAGTCCCTATTTTAGATACAAACCGGGACTAATGTTTTGCCTATATATAGCCATGCCCCCCCCCCATCTCCTCTGTTTTTTGGCCGTGGAAGGGTGGGAGGTGTGTGCTACTCTGTTCTCACCTCCTATGCACATGAGGTGTTTGATGAAATGCCCGAGTCACACTTAAGCTTTCTCCTCTCCAAGCTCGACCTCCAAGCTACATTTTCCCCAAGATTTGTCTAGGTTTGGCGGTGCACCAACTACACAAGTGTTCTAATAGGTTAGCAACTTCATCCTTTCATCTCTCACTGCTAGTTTAGCTCATTTCAAATGCTCTAGAAGTGAGTGCCTTGTGGGTTTTTGTGGAGGCGTGTATGTGGGAGTTCATTTGATTTAGATGCACAATTTGAGCTCAAATTAACTTCTTAGAGTCTGCACATGTGTAGGGTGTCGTCGTCCCCGTCCCCGTCCTCACCGTCGTCGATCGCCCAGGCCGATCTCGTCGTTGTCACCACCGTGGTGAGCCTCTTGTTCTTATCTTCTTTTTAAAAGGAAAAAAAATTCTTACTTGTATTATTTAGATAGCTACTTGTATAATTTTCTTACTTTTATTATTGTTTGTTATTATATAGTCACATGGTTTTGGTATCCGCCCCCGTCGGCTCTCGTCCGGTCCATGATTCGGATGTGGTATATTATCTTTTATAACTATTTGTTTCATTTAGTGTTTATGACAATTATGCCGACCAACGTGACATAGATGTTTTTATCTAGGAGGTATGTGAACCGGAAATTCCAACCGACCTTATTGTCGAGAGGTTAAATTTGGTTGAAAAAGAAAACAATTACTTGAAAGAAAAATTAAAAAGAATTGAAGAGGAGAAGATGAAATTGGAGTTGCATGTTGCCGATGTTGTCGACGATCACAAGATCCAGATGGATGCAATGCGCTTGAAGATTAGAAAGATTAGAAAATATGCCATTGATACTGAGGCTTGGTATTATTATGTTGTTGGATCAATTTTTACCTTAGTAGTGATTTTGATCGTATTTGTTGTTGCATTTAAATGTTTTACATAGTTTTATGTTAGTTTCAATGTATGTTTTAATTAGATGCTCTAGAGAGGTGTATGTTGTTCTATGAGAACTATATGTACGAACTTTATGTATTTATTTTTCCAGTAATAACATTTGATCACTACTGTACTTTTGTTTTAATGCGATGATGAACTTGTATTAATTTGGTCACTTCTCTATTCATGATGTTCTGTAATGGTTTTTGATATACTTAATTATATAATGCACGCAGATGAACCGCCAATGGATGTACGGTGACTGACGCACCTCCGACTACATTGAGGGCCTGCATAATTTTCTCGAAGTGGCTAAGGCAAATAAGCAGAATGGTTTTATGTATTGTCCATGTACTGTCTTAGGGAATACGAAGGATTACTCTTCCCCCAAAACCCTTCACTTGCACCTTGATATGTCTCCGTCGTATCTATAATTTTTGATTGTTTCATGCCAATATTCTACAACTTTCATATACTTTTGGCAACTTTTTATACTATTTTTGGGACTAACATATTGATCCAGTGCCCAGTGCCAGTTCCTGTTTGTTGCATGTTTTTTGTTTCGCAGAAAATCCATATCAAATGAAGTCCAAACGGGATAAAAACTTATAGAGATTTTTTTTTGGAATATATGTGAATTTTGGGAAGTGGAATCAATAGAAGGCGGTGCCCGAGGGGCCCACAAGCCATAGGGGCACGCCCTGGGGGGTAGGGCGCGCCAGGTTGGCTTGTGGCCACCCCGTAAGACGGTTGGTGCCCTTCTTTCGCCGCAAGAAAGCTAATATCCGTATAAAAATCGTGTTAAAATTTCAGCCCAATCGGAGTTACGGATCTCCAGAATATAAGAAACGGTGAAAGGCCAGAATCTGGAAGGCAGAAACAGAAGGAAACAGAGAGAGAGATCCAATCTCGGAGGGGCTCTCGCCCCTCCGCCGCCATGGAGGCCATGGACTAGAGGGGAAACCCTTCTCCCATCTAGGGGGAAGGCCAAGGAAGAAGAAGAAGGAGGGGGGCTCTCTCCCCCTCTCTCCCGGTGGCACCAGAACGCCGCCGGGGCCATCATCATGACGGTGATCTACACCAACAACTTCGCCCCCGTCCTCACCAACTCTCTCCCCCTCTGTGCAGCGGTGTAACACCCTTTCTCCCCACTGTAATCTCTACTTAAACATGGTGCTCAACGCTATATATTATTTCCCAATGATGTATGGCTATCCTATGATGTTTGAGTAGATCCGTTTTGTCCTATGGGTTGATTGATGATCATGATTGGTTTGAGTTGCATGTTTTATTATTGGTGCTGTCCTATGGTGCTCTCCGTGTCGCGCAAGCGTGAGGGATCCCCGCTGTAGGGTTTGCAATATGTTTATGATTCGCTTATGGTGGGTGGCGTGAGTGACGGAAGCACAGACCCGAGTAAGTAGGTTGTTTGCGTATGGGAGTAAAGAGGACTTGATACTTAATGCTATGGTTGGGTTTTACCTTAATGATCTTTAGTAGTTGCGGATGCTTGCTAGATTTCCAATCATAAGTGCATATGATCCAAGTAGAGAAAGTATGTTAGCTTATGCCTCTCCCTCATATAAAATTGCAATAATGATTACCGGTCTAGTTATCGATTGCCTAGGGACAAATAACTTTCTTGTGACAAAAAGCTCTCTACTAAGACTAACTTAGTTGTTTCTTCATCTAAGCAGCCCCTAGTTTTTATTTACGTGCTCTTTATTATCTTGCAAACCTATCTATCACACCTACAAAGTACTTCTAGTTTCATACTTGTTCTAGGTAAAGGGAAGTTAAGCGTGCGTAGAGTTGTATCGGTGGTCAATAGAACTTGAGGGAATATTTGTTCTACCTTTAGCTGCTCGTTGGGTTCGACACTCTTACTTATCGAGAAAGGCTACAATTGATCCCCTATACTTGTGGGTTATCAAGACCTTTTTCTGGCGCCGTTGCCGGGGAGCAATAGTGTGGCGCCCCACCTGATTACCACTGTAGCCAGACGGTCGCCACGCATACCAGCCCAGGAAATCACTCTGGCATGCGCGTTTACAACAAGTATCAAGAACACCGGCATTTCTATTAATGGATATATAAGCCTTACATGGTCTATTACAGAGGTGATGGCAGCGGAAAAGCTCTATCTAAGGTAGCATGGTCTTGGTGCGGCTCCAATCCACAGGGATCTGACTAGGTTACTCTTCTAGCCCGCGAACGCTCCGGCTTCTCGACGACGGACGACGGATCCTTAAGTGAACCTGGCCATGTTAAAGGCCGATGAGTACTTTTGAATGTACTCGCAAGCAAACCAAACTAACATATACACCAAGCAAAGCAATCCATGGCATTCAAGCATGCATTTGTTATTAGAACAATATTAATTATCATGGCATAACAGGATTATCTAGCAAGATAACTACTGAAGTAAATACAGTAAAGTAAAGCATACTAAGTAAATATTCCATACTCCGAACATTCTCACGATCCAATCTCAATCTGATCCAAATCCAATCCAAATCATGTGGTCATCCGACCACTCATCTCATAGCCATCACATGGCTAACATATCATATTCCCGACATCATCTGATGTCTGCACAGGACGAGTTCTTCCATCATTGTTACCATTACTTCGGTTGACCACCTAGTGAGGTCTGGACGGGCTGTCCAATACCGTGGACTCGGCTATTCGAATAGGTTTTTCACTCTGCAGAGGTTGCGCACTTTACCCACACCATGAAGCACCTGGCCTCGTGATCCCCACTCGGGTGGACCAGCGTTGCTTCAACAAAACCTGCCTGACCTGTGACTCTTTCATTGTACCACCGGCACTCATCCTCCCCCGGAGGTCTGCCTTGGGTGGCCCCTATGTCCTCATGACACATTCCACCGTCGTGGCCAAACTATGTAGTCCCAAACGGGGGCTACTATCCCAAACGGGGACTCCCGGGTTAACCAATCAACTCAACTGGGCTCACAAGGTTATCGCCGCCTACCGGGCCAGGGCTGCACGCGCGCATAACCTTCCCTCTTTGGTGGTACCGATAAAAGAGCACGCAATCAGACCAAGTCAAGGCCGTCCCATACCGGCAAATGTGGTTGCACGGGTAAGCCCGGACAGGTGACTCAAGATCAACCACTAAGTTTAGCTTTAGCCATCACTTAACAAGCAGGGTTATGTATCACCACAAGTTGAAGTGGCAACAACTATGCACTTAAGTAAACTACATAGCAAACTATGTAAATAATGTAAACAGTAAGTGTAATCTAACAGCGGTTTAATTATTTCTATCACAGGCATAACTATTAATTAAACACGCAAGAATAACACAGAGCAATGCTTTAGGGCATATATCAGATGGTCGGCTTGCCTGGGGGTGAAGGAGTACTCCGGGAAGCAGTGAGGTAGCCTCGCAGAACAATCCGCCGGAAAGGATTCCCTCTGGGAGGAGATGAATGAAGGGCAAGGGGCAAAATGGTAATTTCCACTGTGTGACCACCTTGTGGAAATGATACAAAAAGAACGGGCTTGACGAGACGAAGATGTGGGCGCTGGTTTCATCTCGATCGGAGTTTCGATGGGAAAGATATGAGAGTTTGAAGATCAGGGACTGATCAGTAAATAGAATATTTGCCACAGGGTCCCTGATAGTGTTGCGGGTCGCGCCTTTACCTAAAATGCGCTTTCAGCATAGCGGAAACGTATTCCTGAGAATACGCTTCCACTTAATCCGAGCTGGTGGGCTTCCTCTCGCCGACAGGTGGGGTCGGGGCCCACCTGTCGGGTCCCTCCCTCTCCCCTTCCCTCCTCTTCTTCCCCCCTGTGGGTGCCCGTGGAGCAGAGACAGCTTGCCGGCGCCGGCGCTCGTCCGGCCTGCTTCGGTCATCTCCCGAGGCGCTCCGGCCACCGACGGAAAGAGGAGGAGGCACCGCATCCGTCTGCCCATAGCACGGCCACCGGAGAGCGCCGAGGCGAGCGAGGCGACGACCGTGATGGGCGGCGGCTTCGGCCGGAGCTGGGCACGGTGGCCTGGTGGCGGAGAGAAGGGGCCGAGGCTCTAGGGAGGACCGCGGTGGCGAGGGAAGGGCAGAGGTGGTGGTGAGAAGGAGGGAGATGCTCGGGTTTGCTCGAATTTGAGCTCGAGATGGCGGCGGCCATGGCGGACGGCAGCATCCAAGGGGAGATGGAGATGCTCTGGTGAGCTAAATAGGAGGGGGAGAGGAGTGTGTAGAGGAGGAGAGGCTCGGGGACGTTATAAATAGGCTCGGGAGGAGGGTTCTGGGCGTCTCTCGCCGGCGACCGAAGCTCCGAGAGGCACGGCGAGGTGGCGGCGCTCCGGTGGTCGGCAGATACGTCCATGGCGAGGGGTAGAGGGTTCTGGATGACACACGCGAGCGGTGGAGGCTTCCCTGCGCTCGCGGACAGGCTACGGCCTGTTGGAGGTGACCGAACGGCGGCTGTGGCCACAGTGCACCGATTTGGCGCGCTCTGCGTGTGGTCACCGCCGGCACCACGTGTCCAGAGCGCCTCTATGACTCCAGGCCATGTCAAATAGATGCATTAAAGTCTCTGGAGTTGACCTGTCGAGGTTTGGAGGGAAGTAGAGACACGGGTTTGACTGATTTGAGCTCACAATGGTCCTGACAGCAAACTGTTTGTAGTGAGCTGAGAGAGATTGAGAAGAAGATAGACTCTGGTCCTTGGCTGATAGTGATCACCCACTAAGGTGATTACTTTGGCAAAATATCAGCACAACTGGGCCACTCTAGATAACACCTCCTTTACAAATGACTAAACTGGACAGAAATGAAGATGTTGATGCTGGGAAAAAATGGCTAAATGGGTTGGGCTGAAATTTGGAGGGGGTCAATGATTTGAACATAGGAAGCTACTGTAAAAGTTTCAGCTCATTTGAAAATGCCAAAATGGTACTTCCTTCACAGAGCTTCCAATTGGACAGAAACTTGAGAAAATTTCTGTGGACAAAGGGATAGATGGATTGAGCTGATTTTTGGTATCCATGAGTTATTTAGCTATGCTAACAACCATGAAAAGTTTCAGCTCAATTACATAAAGGGATAGAGCACTTCCTTTGCAACTTGCCCAACTGGACAGAATCTGCAAATTGATGTGGTGCTCAAAATTTGAAATATGAAACTTGGGTTTTTGATGGAAATGGGTAAGATATGGATATGAGAAGCTTCACAATTTATTTGGGATTTTTCCTGGCTACCAAAATGGTAGTTCCTTTAGAAAGGGCCCATAATGCAATATTGGTATTAAATAGGAAAAGGCAATTTTCCTTATTTAATTATGGCCAATATTTTTATGGGGGCTCAATATGATCACAAATAATATCTCCACAAGTTTTCATGAACTTTGGAGATGGATAGATATTTTCCTGGATTTAATTCCTTTAACTGACAGAAAAAGGAATTAATTACAAATGAAAAATATTGCAAATGACTTGACAATATTTTTGCATATCCAGGGTTGATAAAGATAGGATGATCTCTGGGAAAAGTTTGGGAGGCAACATATCAAAGGAAATTGGGGTTCCTTTGTAACTGGAAGGATTAGGGTTTCCCTTCCGGCAACTCGGAAGGTAGGGTTTCGGAGGCAAAGTCCGGATAATAAATATTGGGTGGAAAGATTGGACAGGAGAGAATCTCTGGCTGGATAGGGAAGGCAAGGCTAGATGACCATCTACACATACCCAAGAGCTAGAGAAATTCGATAACACCGAGAAAAAGGACGAAAGTCAAATCCCGCAAGGAAAAAAAACAGGAGCGAAAACCAGGGTGTTACAAATAGCGTGGGGTGAATATTCTCGTGTGTGCTTGTTTGCTTTACCACTAAGTAATTTTTATTTTCTGTTCTAAGTTGTTTTCTATCTTTAGATATGGGTAGGAAACGTAAAATACCAAAAAAATTAGTTGTACTTGTTGCTCCAAAAGTTGATGAACCACTAGTGTTCCGTACCACCGAAGAATATTACTTGGGTCATCTTCGATCCACTTGTGCTCGTGCTGAAAACCCAACTAGCTTAGTTGAGGGAAAGTCACTAAATGAGCATGCTCATTATGTGCGACACCGCATATCTCAAAAAGGGAAACTCTTGTGGCATCAAATTAATACTTTGTGTTGTTATGCTTGGAACTTGTGTGAATTGCATGGTTTTACTTGTTGTTCTAAAGAAGCTAAAAAACACCTTCCCTACCAATGTGTGTTTAATGATAATGAAATATTATCCTCTTATGCCAAGGAGGCCTATTGCTATAATGATGTTGAACAAATTGAAGAATTTGTTGCTTTTAAGGGTGCCTATGAAATTGCTTCTTTCATTGAAAAGTATCATGCTACTCTTTACAAATTCGAAAATTTTGCCATACTTAAATATTGCTATGAAAACTATGCTTCTAATGCTTATGTTAAAGAGTTTATTGAAAGAATGACCGCTGCCTTGGAAGAGACTAATATTTTGCAGGAATCTATGGAAGAGGAAGTTGCTGAAATTGTAAGCTCATTAGATGAAAAAGATGAGGAGGAGAATGAAGAACAAAAGGAGGAAGAGCAGATTAGCTACCCGTGCCCACCTTCTAATGAGAGTAACTCTTCAACTCATACATTGTTTAATTTCCCTTTGTGCTTACCGAAGAATCAATGCTATGATCCCTTGGATTCGTTTGAAATATCCCCTTTTGATGAAATTGATGCTTGTTATGCTTGTGGCCATGATGCCAATATGAATTATGCTTATGGAGATGAACTTGCTATAGTTCCTTATGTTAAGAATGAAATTGTTGCTATTGCACCCACGCATGATAGTCCTATTATCTTTTTTAATTCTCCCAACTACACTATATCGGAGAAGTTTGCGCTTATTAAGGATTATATTGATGGGTTGCGTTCTACTATTACACATGATAATTTTGATAAATATAATATGCATGTGTTTGCTGCTCCTACTTGCAATTATTATGAGAGAGGAACTACATCTCCACCTCTCTATGTTTCTAATATGATAAAATTGCAAGAAACTGCTTATACTATGCATTGCCTTTACTTTGTGTGCATGAATTGTTCTTTTATGACATGCCAATGCATAGGAAGAGAGTTATACTTCGTTGTTGCATGATATATGTTAATTTGTGCTCACTACTAAATTACAAATCATTGTTAATTAAAATTGGCTTTGATATACCTTGGGATCCGGGTGGATCAATTACTTGAGCACTTTATGCCTAGCTTAATGGCTTTAAAGAAAGCGCTACCAGGGAGACAACCCGGAAGTTTTAGAGAGTCATTTTATTCTGTTGTGTGCTTTTATATAGTTTAAAAACAAAAAAATAAAGAGGGGAACCTAAAACTTTTTCAAAAAGAAAAGTGAAAGTGAGAGAGACGGGCATTGTTAAAATGGGAGCATGCCTTGAACTTTGTTCATGCCCATGGAAACCTTGTGAATCTTAAATACAGAAACTTTTCAGCAAAAATAATTATCCCCTTGTATAAATCCATTGTATTGTAAAAATAATGTGCCAACATTTGCCTTTAGGATGATTAGATTGCTTGTTTGGTGTGTGCAGTGCAAAAACAGAAACTTTGGCTGTAGAGCGTGAATTTACATTTTTTACTGGAATCTCAAAAGTTTCTGAAATTTTTACACAGTACTGATATGCAAATTTTTTATATTGTTCTCATTTTTCAGAATTTTTAGAGTTACAGAAGTATATTAAATGTTCAGATTGCTTCAGACTGTTCTGTTTATGACAGATTATGTTTTTGATGCATTGTTTTGCTTGTTTTGATGAAACTACCGATTGTATCGGTGGTATAAGACATAAAGAAGTTATAATACAGTAGCTACAATGCAAAAATAAAATGTGAATGGGTTTGCAACAGTACGTAAAGTGGTAATATGCTTTATTATACTAACGGATCTCACGAGGGGTTTGTTAAGTTTTGTGTGATTGAAGTTTTCAAGTTTTGGGTGAGATCACGATGGATGAAGGAATAAGGAGTGGAAAGAGACTAAGCTTGGGGATTCCCAAGGCACCCCAAGGTAATATTCAAGGACTCCCAAGAAACTAAGCTTGGGGATGCCCCGGAAGGCATCCCCTCTTTCTTCTAACAACCATCGGTAATTTTACTTGGAGCTATATTTTTATTCGTCACATGATATGCGTAAATCTTGGAGCGTCGTGTGCTTTTTCTTTTTCTTTTAATAATGCACCATGCTGGTATGAGAAAGTTCTTGGTTGATTTATAGAAGGCTCTTTGCACCTCACTTATATCTTTTGAGTATGGCTTTGTAGAATGCTTCATGTGCTTCACTTATATCATTTGAAGTTTGGATTGCCTGTTTCTCTACACATAGAAAACCGCCATTTGTAGAATGCTCTTTTGCTTCACTTATATTTTTTAGAGCGTGGGCATATCTTTTGTAGAAAGAATTAAACTCTCATGCTTCACTTATATCTATTTAGAGAGTTAACAGGAGTTGGTCATTCACATGGTTAGTCATAAAATCCTACATAAAACTTGTAGATCACTGAATATGATATGTTTGATTCCTTGCAATAGTTTTGCGATATAAAGATGGTGATATTAGAGTCATGCTAGTGAGTAATTGTGGATTGGTAGAAATATTTGTGTTAAAGTTTGTGATTCCCGTAGCATGCACGTATGGTGAACCGTTATGTGAAGAAGTCGGAGCATGATTTATTTATTGATTGTCATCCTTTGTGTGGAGGTCGGGATCGCGCGATGGTTAACTCCTACCAACCCTTCCCCTAGGAGCATGCGTGTAGTACCTTGTTTCGATGACTAATAAATTTTTGCAATAAGTATGTGAGTTCTTTATGACTAATGTTGAGTCCATGGATTATACGCACTCTCACCCTTCCACCATTGCTAGCCTCTCTAGTACCGCGCAACTTTCGCCGGTGCATTACACCCACCATATATCCTTCCTCAAAACAGCCACCATACCTACCTATTATGGCATTTCCATAGCCATTCCGAGATATATTGCCATGCAACTTCCACCGTTCCGTTTATTATGACACGCACCATCATTGTCATATTGCTTTGCATGATCGTAAGATAGCTAGCATGATGTTTTCATGGCTTGTCCGTTTTTTGATGTCATTTGTTACGCTAGATCATTGCACATCCCGGTACACCGCCGGAGGCATTCATATAGAGTCATATTTTGTTCTAGTATCGAGTTGTAATTCTTGAGTTGTAAGTAAATAAAAGTGTGATGATCATCATTATTAGAGCATTGTCCCATGTGAGGAAAGGATGATGGAAGCTATGATTCCCTCACAAGTTGGGATGAGTCTCCAGACTTTACAAATAAATAAAAGAGGCCAAAGAAGACCAAATAAAAAAAAGAGGCCAAAGAAGCCCACCAAAAAAACAAAAAAAATGAGAGAAAAGAGAGAAGGGGCAATGCTACTATTCTTTTTGCACACTTGTGCTTCAAAGTATCACCATGTTCTTCATGATATAGAGTCTCCTATATTGTCACTTTCATATACTAATGGGAATTTTTCATTATAGAACTTGGCTTGCATATTCCAATGATGGGCTTCCTCAAATTGCCCTAGGTCTTCGTGAGCAAGCAAGTTGGATGCACACCCACTTAGTTTCTTTTGAGCTTTCATACACTTATAGCTCTAGTGCATCCGTTGCATGGCAATCCCTACTCACTCACATTAATATCTATTGATGGGCATCTCCATAGCCCGTTGATACGCCTAGTTGATGTGAGACTATCTCCTTCTTGTTGTCTTCTCCACAACCACCATATTCTATTCCACCTATAGTGCTATATCCAAGGCTCACGCTAATGTATTGCGTGAAAGTTGAAAAAGTTTGAGAATACTAGAGTATGAAACAATTGTTTGGCTAAAACCGGGGTTGTGCATGATTAAATACTTTGTGTGATGAAGATGGAGCATAGCCAGACGATATGATTTTGTAGGGATAACTTTCTTTTAGCCATGATATTTTGAGAAGACATGATTGCCTTATTAGTATGCTTGAAGTATTATTGTCTTAATGTCAAATGGTAGACTATTGCTTTGAATCACTCGTGTCTTAATATTCATGCCATGATTAGATTATATGATCAAGATTATGCTAGGTAGCATTCCACATCAAAAATTATCTTTTTTATCATTTACCTGCTCGAGGACGAGCAGGAATTAAGCTTGGGGATGCTGATACGTCTCCGTCGTATCTATAATTTTTGATTGTTTCATGCCAATTTTCTACAACTTTCATATACTTTTGGCAACTTTTTATACTATTTTTGGGACTAACATATTGATCCAGTGCCCAGTGCCAGTTCCTGTTTGTTGCATGTTTTTTGTTTCGCAGCAAATCCATATCAAACGAAGTCCAAACGGGATAAAAACTTACGGAGATTTTTTTTGGAATATATGTGAATTTTGGGAAGTGGAATCAACAGAAGGCGGTGCCCGAGGGGCCCACAAGCCATAGGGGCGCGCCCTGGGGGGTAGGGCGCGCCAGGCTGGCTTGTGGCCACCCCGTAAGGAGGTTCGTGCCCTTCTTTCTCCGTAAGAAAGCTAATATCCGGATAAAAATCGTGTTAAAATTTCAGCCCAATCGGAGTTACGGATCTCCGGGAATATAAGAAACGGTGAAAGGCTAGAATCTGGAAGGCAGAAATAGAAGGAAACAGAGAGAGAGATCCAATCTCGGAGGGGCTCTCGCCCCTCCGCCGCCATGGAGGCCATGGACTAGAGGGGAAACCCTTATACCATCTATGGGGAAGTCCAAGGAAGAAGAATAAGGAGGGGGGCTCTCTCCCCCTCTCTCCCGGTGGCACCGGAACGCCGCCGGGACCATCATCGTGACGGCGATCTACACCAACAACTTTGCCGCCATCCTCACCAACTCTCTCCCCCTCTTGCAGCGGTGTATCACCCTTTCTCCCCGCTGTAATCTCTACTTAAACATGGTGCTCAACGCTATATATTATTTCCCAATGATGTATGGCTATCCTATGATGTTTGAGTAGATCCGTTTTGTCCTATGGGTTGATTGATGATCATGATTGGTTTGAGTTGCATGTTTTATTATTGGTGCTGTCCTATGGTGCTCTCCGTGTCGTGCAAGCGTGAGGGATCCCCGCTGTAGGGTTTGCAATATGTTTATGATTCGCTTATGGTGGGTGGCGTGAGTGACGGAAGCACAGACCCGAGTAAGTAGGTTGTTTGTGTATGGGAGTAAAGAGGACTTGATACTTAATGCTATGGTTGGGTTTTACCTTAATGATCTTTAGTAGTTGCGGATGCTTGCTAGAGTTCCAATCATAAATGCATATGATCCAAGTAGAGAAAGTATGTTAGCTTATGCCTCTCCCTCATATAAAATTGCAATAATGATTACCGGTCTAGTTATCGATTGCCTAGGGACAAATAACTTTCTTGTGACAAAAAGCTCTCTACTAAGACTAACTTAGTTGTTTCTTCATCTAAGCAGCCCCTAGTTTTTATTTACGTGCTCTTTATTATCTTGCAAACCTATCCTATCACACCTACAAAGTACTTCTAGTTTCATACTTGTTCTAGGTAAAGCGAACGTTAAGCGTGCGTAGAGTTGTATCGGTGGTCGATAAAACTTGAGGGAATATTTGTTCTACCTTTAGCTCCTCATTGGGTTCGACACTCTTACTTATCGAGAAAGGCTACAATTAATCCCCTATACTTGTGGGTTATCAAGACACCTACTTGAGAAGGGTTTCATGCCACACTATAATGTTTGGACCAAGCACGGAGAAAGAGGGGTTATGATGGAAGACAATGAAGAAGAAGAGGATGATGACAACTATCCTATATTCCCTGAATACGGTGATACTGCAACGGGGGACGCTGAAGATCTAGAGGCACCAGATGTGCCCGATGATGATCTTCGCCGGGTCATTGTTGATGCACAGAGAAAATGCGAAAGTGAAAGGGCGAAGTTGAAGTTTGATCGCATGTTAGAGGATCACAAAAAAGGGTTGTATCCAAACTGCGAAGATGACAACACAAAGCTCGGTACCACACTGGAATTGCTGCAATGGAAGGCATACAATGGTGTATCTGACAAGGGATTTGGTTCGCTACTGAAAATAATGAAGAAGAAGCTTCCAAAGGATAATGAATTGCCTGACAGTACATACGAAGCAAAGAAGGTTCTCTGCCCTTTAGGATTAGAGGTGCATAAGATACATGCATGCCCTAATGACTGCATCCTCTACCGCGGTGAGTACGAGAATTTGAACGAATGCCTGGTATGCGGTGCATTGCGGTATAAGATAAGACGAGATGACCCTGGTGTTGCGGGCGAGCGCCCCAGGACGAGGGTTCCTGCCATGGTGATGTGGTATGCTCCTATAATACCACGATTGAAACGTCTGTTCAGAAACAGAAAGCATGCCAAGTTGTTGCGATGGCACACAGAAGACCGTAAGAAAGACGGGAAGTTGAGAGTACCCGCTGACGGGTCGCAGTGGAGAAAAATCGAGAGAAAGTGGTGGGACTTTGCAGATGATGCAAGGAACGTATGGTTTGGTTTAAGTGCAGATGGCATTAATCCTTTTTGGGAGCAGAGCAGCAATCATAGCACCTGGCTCATGACTCTATGTATCTATAACCTTCCTCCTTGGTTGTGCATGAAGTGGAAGTTCATTATGATGCCAGTACTCATCCAAGGCCCTAAGCAACCCGGCAATGACATTGATGAGTACCTCTCCCCCGACGGCACTGAAGACCACCTCGACGCCGCCAGGCTGCCGGACCTCGTCGTCGCCTTCCCGAGCCCGCTCCTCGTCACCGCCCCCGTCGCCACCCCCAATGCCGTCCCCATGCCCTGCCCCGACGCCGTCCCCGAGCCCAATCGCTCCTCGTCGCCGGCCGGACCTCCCAGTGTTGGGGAACGTTGCATGGGAAACAAAAAATCTCCTACGCACACGCAAGATCTATCCATGGTGATGAGCATCTACGAGAGGGAGAGTGGATCTACATACCCTTGTAGATCGCTAAGAAGGAAGCGTTAAGAAACGCGGTTGATGTAGTCGAACGTCTTCGCGATCCAAATCGCTAGCCGTCCCGCGATCCAATCACGATCTAGTACCGAATGGACGGCACCTCCGCGTTCAGCACACGTACATCTCGATGACGATCTCCGCCTTCTTGATCCAGCAAGAGGGAGCGGAGAGTTAGATGAGTTCTCCGGCAGCACGACGGCGCGACGGCGGTGGTGGTGGAATTATTCCAGCAGGGCTTCGCCTAAACACTGTTGAAAACTAGAGGAGACTATCTATTGGGAGAGAGGGCTGCACCGTGGCCTTTAGGGTTGGGTGTCTTTGGCCCTCTCTCCCTCTAGTATATATAGGAGGGAGGGGAGGGGCCGGCACCCCTAGGGCTGGCCCTAGGAGTCGGCCGAAGTGGGGAGGAGAGGGAGTCCAACTCCAATCCTACTCCTAGTAGGATTCCTCCCCACTTGGAAACCCTTCCCTCTCTTGGGCTTTTGCCTTTCCCCTCACCCCAGCCGCATGGGCCCTTAGGGGCTGGTTTGCCCAGCCCACTAAGGGATGGTGAGCCACCCCTAAGGCCCATGTGGCCTCCCGGCGTGAGTGGCCCCTCCCGATCGCCCTCCGGGACCCTCCCGACACTCCCGGTACACTAACGGAAATACCCGAAACTTTTTCGGTGACCAAAACGGGACTTCCTATATATCAATCTTTACCTCTGGACCATTCCGGAGCTCCTCGTGACGTCCGGGATCTCATCCGGGACTCCGAACAACCTTCGGTCACCACCATACATAACTCAATACTACCGAAACGTTACCGAACGTTAAGTGTGCAGACCCTACGGGTTCGAGAACTATGTAGACATGACCGAGACACCTCTATGGTCAATAACCAATAGCGGGACCTGGATGCCCATATTGGTTCCTACATATTCTACGAAGATCTTTATCGGTTGAACCTCTATGTCAAGGATTCAGTTAATCCCGTATGTTGTTCCCTTTGTTCTTCGGTATGTTACTTGCCCGAGATTCGATCGTCGGTATCTCTATACCTAGTTCAATCTCGTTACCGGCAAGTCTCTTTACTCGTTTCATAATACAAGATCCCGTGGCTAACTCTTTAGTCACATTGCTTGCAAGGCCTATTGTGATGTTGTATTACCGAGTGGGCCCTGAGATACCTCTCCATCACACGGAGTAACAAATCCCAGTCTCGATCCATGCCAGCTCAACAGACACCTTCGGAGATACCTGTAGAGCATCTTTATAGTCACCCAGTTACGTTGTGACGTTTGATACATACAAGGTATTCCTCCGGTGTCAGTGAGTTGCATGATCTCATGGTCATAGGAACAGATACTTGACATGCAGAAAACAATAGCAATAAACTGACACGATCATATGCTACGTTCATAGTTTGAGTATTGTCCATCACATCATTCTCCTAATGATGTGATCCCGTTATCAAATGACATCTCATGTCTATGGCCATGAAACCTTGACCATCATTGATCAACAAGCTAGTCTACTAGAGGCATACTAGGGACACAGTGTTGTCTATGTACCCACACATGTATTTGAGTTTCCAATCAATACAATTATAGCATGGATAATAAACGATTTATCATCAACAAGGAAATATGATAATAACTAATTTATTATTGCCTCTAGGGCATATTTCCAACACCCCGAGCATCACCGTGCCCCCGAGAGCCCGTCCTCGTCGCCGGCCGGACCTCCTCGCCGGCCCTCCTCCTCGAGCCCTGCCCCGACGCCGTCCCCGAGCCCGCTAGCTCCTCGTCGCCGGCCGGACCTCCCCGAGTATCGCCACACCCCCGAGAGCCCGTCCTCGTCGTCGGCCGGACCTCCTCACCGGCCCTCCTCCCCGAGCCCTCGCCGCCCCCATTGTGAGCCACCACCGCCCCGGCCCGATGCATCTAGACAGAAAGAAATCAGGAAAAACATAAAAATTTACATATACATAGATATGTTGTGATTGCGTAGTATATGAATTTGGGGTAGAAAGATAGTTAATTTGTTATGTGACACTTAGTTAATTTGTAACATGCATGAAGTTTGTTATGTGTGACACTTAGTTTGTAACATGAAGTTTGTAATAATATATTTTGGGCAATCTTTGAACATGAAGTTTGTTATGTGACACTTAGTTTTATTGTTGATCTTGCTATGTGACACTTAGTTTCTTAAATAGTTTCTAAAATAGATTCATTAGATTTTTTTTTAATTTGAGATGTTGTTAAATAGCTATGCATGTGAGATGTGCTCCAAAATAGCTATATATGTTAAATAGCTAAAACAAATTGAAGAACAATTTTTTTGCATTAGAGTTCGTTTTGTCTTTTTTGTACGTTTTAATGCAAGCATCTTTTGGGCAATCTTTGAACATGAAGTAGGAGCATTTTGATGTCAACTTGCTGGTAGATTTTAATTCATGCCATGTTAGTGTAGGAGATATGCCCTAGAGGCAATAATAAATGATATTGATTATCTCCCTGTTCATTATTAGGTTTATGTTCCATGCTATAACTGCAATGATTCTCGAGTCTGCAAATAAAACGAGGCTTGGAGGGAAACTCATGAGCACGTGTGGGATAATAAACGGTAAAATGTATTCCTAGTCAAGCCTCTATGACTGGCTCAAGTATTGCATGATGATCCTGTTTTCCTGATCATGGGCATGGCTATGCCGGCAATTTTGAGGGCACAATTGTTGGTAGAACACTTGTGTTGAATCGACCCGAATTGATGTTATGCTATGAGATACATTCGTCATAAGTTAATGGTTTATAACACAGAGATGGTTAACGTTTGCATGATTCCTTAGACCATGAGAGTATCGAGTTTCTTCATGCTTGCTTCATGAACTTTGGGGTTTGTTAAACGTCATCCGTAAATGGGTGGCTATTACGGCGGCTTACGGGTTCATGGAAAAGTATGTCAAGTAACTTGATAGCTCAAGATTGGGATTTGCTCCTCCAACGATGGAGAGATATCTCTGGGCCCTCTCGGTGTTACGGTATCCATCATCGTCTGGCCAGACACTTTGTGATTTGATCACGGGGATGCCGGAACACGGGAACGAGAAAAGAGAACAATACCGGTAACGAGGTAACTGGCATAGTGGACAAGGTGTTGATCCACGGGGATGCCAACATGTCTCACCTCGGGAATTTGTAACATATCGCGAAGCAACAGGAATAGCACACGGCAACTGGAGGTTCACTCGAATATTCATTCGTGTGGGTATAGGGGTCAATATGGGTGTCCACGGCTCCGATGTTGATCATTGATCGGAAGGGGTTCCGGGTCATGTCTATGCTTCACCGAACCTATAGGGTCACACGCTTAAGGGTCATCTATCTGTTGAATACTAGACAGGGAGTCTGAGAGAAAAACACCGAAAAAGTTTCGGACGCCGGAAAAGTTTCGGACAGCGGAAAAGTTCCGTAGAGAGAGGTCACCGGATGAGTTTCGGTGAAACTGAAAAGTTTTTTCAGAGGATACCATAAAGTCAAATTGGTTTTGGCACATGCCTGATAATTCTTGGAGGGTGCCAGAATCATTCTGGAAACTTTCTGGAATTTTCCGGGATGAAAACCGGAAATGTTCCGGAGCTGCCGAAACCGCTTCAGATGCTTTTCGCAGATGAAATCACTAAACCGGAATTGTTCCGGCTCGCATTGAAAATTATTTTGGTGGGTACTAGAATTATTCTAAGCCCACATGAATATTTTCAGTTCGATCAGACGCTGAAAAATGTCGTCGTGAATAGTGAAAGTGCTTTTTGGGATATTTATGGAAAAGCACCTTTTGGGATATTTTCCCAAAAGGTTTCTAGAAGGCTTGGGGGCTAAGAAACCCCCTTGGGGGGCCCCCAAGAGATGGTGGCCGGCCACACTTGGGGCTCCTCCTTGGAGCCCCTCTTGTTCCTTGGTTTCACCATTATGCCCTTGTGGAAGGGCTTCATCCATGTGGGTTTTGGGTTTTATTGTAAAACCACCCTACCCCTTGGTTTTCCTATAAATAGGAGGTGAGTGGGATGCCATATCACACATCCTTACTCTCATACACAAGCCATGCATGATCTGGCATTCTCTCTCCCTCCCAGCGAAATAGTTTCGTAGAGCCGAAAGGCTGTCTGGGTTCCAGCAGGAACTAGTTCTGGACGGCGAAGCCCTGCCGGATAGATGACACCGTATGTGTGCAACTCTGTAGAGAGATCGTAGTTTCGGTCTTAGTTCGAGAGTGCCTCCCGAAGGGCTGTCCGTGTGACCGTCCGAGTTTTGGAGGTCCTCCCGAAGGGCTGTCCGAGTGACAGTCCGAGTTTCGGAGGTCCTCCCGAAGGGCTGTCCGCGACACCGTCCGGGGGACTGTGCGACCGCCTCCCGGAGGGCTGTCCGCGGGGCAGATGAGGGTATACATCCTCGCGGTTGGGAGGTTGTAAAATCCTAGCTGCGGGGATCTGCACCGCCGTTCGTCATCGACTCTACTTCCGCTGCGCTACGAGTCGGTAACGAAAATGATCAAACCTTGTATGCAGTCTCCATAGTGGTCCTGGGCTGGTGCGTAGGTCGGAAAATTTTTGTTTTCTGCTGCGTTACCCTACAGTGGCATCAAGAGCCGTGCTATGCGTAGATGCAGGTTGCGATCTAGAATACATAGAGATGTATGGGTATTGCACAATATAATTAGGTAGTAGATGAGATCTATTGCTGAAAATTATTTGTGCGGGTAGCAGATGAAGTCTGTTACCCGATGTTCTTGTTGCTTCCCTAGAATTTGCATATTTCTGATCTTGATAACAGTATGGTGTGTTGGGGAACGTTGCATGGGAAACAAAAATTTTCCTACGCACACACAAGATCTATCCATGGTGATGAGCATCTACGAGAGGGAGAGTGAATCTACATACCCTTGTAGATCGCTAAGCGGAAGCGTTTAAGAAACGCGGTTGATGTAGTCGAACGTCTCCGCGATCCAAATCGCAAGTCGTCCCTCGATCCGATCACGAACTAGCGCCGAACGGACGGCACCTCCGCGTTCAACACACGTACGGCTTGATGACGCCTTCACCTCCTCGATCCAGCGAGCGATGGTGAAGTAGTGGTTGAGTTCCAGCAGCACGACGGCGTGGTGATGGTGGTGAGGAACAATCTCTGCAGGGCTTCGCCAAGCGCTACGGAGATTATGACGGAGGAACTAGAGGGCTAGGGTTGCCGGCACACGGCTTGGGAAATCCTGATGTCTCCCGTGTGCTAGCCCTGCCCCTCTATTTATATGTTGAGCCTTGGGGTCTAAACTTGGAGTAAAAGCCTCCTCCAGGTCGGTTTTGCCCGCACAAGGTCGGTTTGGCCCGCAGGGAAAGAGTCCAACTTGGATCCCTGCCGAACCGTGTACAGCCGCACACAAGCGGTAGTACCGCTTCACACAAGCGGTAGTACCGCTTGGGCGGTAGTACCGCTTCACACAAGCGGTAGTACCGCTCGGGCGGTAGTACCGCTTCACCAAGCGGTAGTACCGCTTACGCGGCAGCAAAACTACTTTTGCACTTTCCAATACCTCGTGGGCTTTTATCCCTTGGCCCATATAAAGTGTTGCTGCACCCGAACACTTCGGTAAACATCCGGAACCCCTTCCGGTGAACTCCGGAACTCTTCCGGAGATCAAAACACTATTATCACATATATCAATCTTTACCTCCAGACTATTCCGGAGATCCTCGTCATGTCCGGGATCTTATCCGGGACTCCGAACAACCTTCGGTCACCAACATAATAACTCAACTATACTAATCGTCACCAAACGTTAAGTGTGTAGACCCTGCGGGTTCGAGAACTATGTAGACATGACCGAGACACCTCTACGGCCAATAACCAATAGCGGGACCTGGATGCCCATATTGGCTCCTACATATTCTACGAAGATCTTTTATCGGTCGAACCTCTATGTCAAGGATTCAGTTAATCCCGTATGCTGTTCCCTTTGTTCTTCGGTATGTTACTTGCCCGAGATTCGATCGTCGGTATCTCTATACCTAGTTCAATCTCGTTACCGGCAAGTCTCTTTACTCGTTCCGTAATACAAGATCCTGTGGCTAACTCTTTAGTCACTTTGCTTGCAAGGCTCAATGTGATGTTGCATTACCGAGTGGGCCCTGAGATACCTCTCCGTCACACGGAGTAACAAATCCCAGTCTTGATCCATGCCAACCCAACAGACACCCTCGGAGATACCTGTAGAGCACCTTTATAGTCACCCAGTTACGTTGTGACGTTTGATACACACAAGGTATTCCTCCGGTGTCAGTGAGTTGCATGATCTCATGGTCAAAGGAACAGATACTTGACATGCAGAAAACAATAGCAATAAACTGACACGATCAAATGCTACGTTTACAGTTTGGGTCTTGTCCATCACATCATTCTCCTAATGATGTGATCCCGTTATCAAATGACATCTCATGTCAATGGCTAGGAAACCTTAACCATCTTTGATCAACGAGCTAGTCAACTAGAGGCTTACTAGGGACACAGTGTTGTCTATGTACCCACACATGTATTTGAGTTTCCAATCAATACAATTATAGCATGGATAATAAACGATTATCATGAACAAGGAAATATAATAATAACCAATTTATTATTGCCTCTAGGGCATATTTCCAACAGTCTCCCACTTGCACTAGAGTCAATAATCTAGTTCACATCACTATGTGATTTACATTGTAATGAATCGAACACCCATGCAGTTCTGGTGTTGTTCATGTTTAGCCCTTGGAAGAGGTTTAGTCATCGGATCTGCAACATTTAGATCCGTGTGTACTTTGCAAATATTTATGTCGTCCTCCTTGATGTAATCGCGGATGGAATTGAAACGTCGCTTTATGTGTCTGGTCCTCTTGTGAAATCTTGGTTCCTTGGCTAGAGCAATGGCACCAGTATTATCACAAAACAGAGTCATTGGGTTAAGTGCACTAGGCACTACTCCAAGATCTGTCATGAACTCCTTCATCCAGACACCTTCCTTCGCCGCCTCCGAGGCAACGATGTACTCCGCTTCGCATGTAGAATCTGCTACCACGCTTTGCTTGGAACTGCACCAGCTAACCGCACCCCCATTAAGAATAAATACGTATCCGGTTTGCGACTTAGAGTCATCCGGATCAGTGTCAAAGCTTGCATCGACGTAACCCTTTACGACGAGCTCTTGATCACCTCCATAAACGAGAAACATGTCCTTAGTCCTTTTCAGGTACTTCAGGATATTCTTGACCGGGTCCAGTGTTCCATTCCTGGATCACTTTGAAACCTTCCGACCATACTTATGGCAAGGCTGACATCGGGTCTTGTGCACAGCATTGCATACATGATAGAGCCTATGGCCGAAGCATAGGGGATGACACTCATCTTTTCTCTATCTTCTGCAGTCACTGGGCATTGAGTCTTACTCAACTTCACACCTTGCAATACAGGCAAGAACCCCTTCTTGGACTGATCCATTTTGAACGTCTTCAAAACTTTGTCAAGGTATGTGCTTTGTGAAAGTCCTATTAAGCGTCTCGATCTATCTCTATAAATCTTGATGCCTAATATGAAAGCAGCTTCTCCTAGGTCCTTCATTGAAAAACTCTTGTTCAAATATTCCTTCACGCTTTCCAGCATTTCTATATTGTTTCCAATCAGCAATATGTCATCCACATATAATATTAGAAACGCTATAGAGCTCCCACTCACTTTCTTGTAAATACAAGCTTCTCCATAAACTTGTATAAACTCGAACGCTTTGATCACCTCATCAAAACGAAGATTCCAACTCCGAGATGCTTGCACCAGTCCATAAATGGATCGCTGGAGTTTGCAAACTTTGTCAGCATTCTCTGGATCGACAAAACCTTCTGGTTGCATCATATACAACTCTTCCTTAAGGTAACCGTTAAGGAACGCTGTTTTGACATCCATCTGCCAAATTTCATAATCGAAAAAGGCAGCTATTGCTAACATGATTCTGACGGACTTAAGCATCGCTACGGGTGAGAAGGTCTCATCGTAGTCAACTCCTTGAACTTGTGAAAAACCCTTTGCCAAAAGTCGAGCTTTATAGACGGTGACATTACCGTCCGCGTCCGTCTTCCTCTTAAAGATCCATTTGTTCTGAATGGCCTTACGCCCTTCAGGTAATACTTCCAAAGTCCATACTTTGTTTTCATACATGGATCCCATCTCGGATTTCATGGCCTCTAACCACTTCTCGGAATCCGGGCCCATCATCGCTTCTCCATAGCTCGTAGGTTCATCGTTGTCTAACAACATGACCTCTAAGACAGGGTTGCCGTACCACTCAGGAGCAGTACGCGTCCTTGTCGACCTACGAGGTTCGATAGCAACTTGATCCAAAGCTTCATGATCATCATCATTAACTTCCTCTTCAGCTAATGTAGGCTCCACAGAAACAACTTTCTGCGTTGCGCTACTCTTAGGTTGAAGTAAAGGTTCAACAACCTCATCAAGTTCTATCTTCCTCCCACTCAATTCTTTCGAGAGAAACTCTTTCTCAAGAAATGTTCCGTTTTTAGCGACAAACACTTTGCCTTCGGATCTGAGGTAGAAGGTATACCCAACTGTCTCTTTTGGGTATCCTATGAAGACGCATTTCTCCGCTTTGGGTTCCAGCTTTTCAGGCTGAAGCTTTTTGACATAAGCATCACATCCCCAAACTTTAAGAAACGACAGCTTTGGCTTCTTGCCAAACCAAAGTTCATATGGCGTCGTCTCAACGGATTTCGATGGTGCCCTATTTAAAGTGAATGCAGCTGTCTCTAATGCATAACCCCAAAACGATAGTGGCAAATCGGCAAGAGACATCATAGATCGCACCATATCCAATAAGGTTCGATTACGACGTTCGGACACACCATTACGCTGTGGTGTTCCAGGCGGTGTCAATTGTGAAACAATTCCACACTGTCTTAAGTGACTGCCAAACTCATAACTCGGATATTCTCCTCCTCGATCAGATCGTAGGAATTTAATCTTCTTGTTACGATGATTCTCAACTTCACTCTGAAATTGTTTGAACTTTTCAAATGTTTCAGACTTGTGTTTCATTAAGTAAATATACCCATATCTACTTAAGTCATCAGTGAAGGTGAGAAAGTAACGATAACCACCGCGCGCCTCAATACTCATCGGACCGCACACATCAGTATGTATGATTTCCAATAAGTCACTTGCCCGTTCCATTGTTCCAGAGAACGGCGTTTTAGTCATCTTGCCCATGAGGCATGGCTCACATGTGTCAAGTGATTCAAAATCAAGTGACTCCAAAAGTCCATCAGCATGGAGCTTCCTCATGCGTTTTACGCCAATATGACCTAAACGGCAGTGCCACAAGAAAGTGGTATTATCATTATCAATTCTACATCTTTTGGCATCAATGTTATGAACATGTGTATCATTACTATCGAGATTCAATAAGAATAAACCCCTCACATCGGGTGCATGACCATAAAAGATATTACTCATATAAATAGAACAACCATTATTCTCTGATTTAAATGAGTAACCGTCTCGCAATAAACAAGATCCAGATATAATGTTCATGCTTAACGCAGGCACCAAATAACACTTATTTAGGTTCATCACTAATCCCGACGGTAATCGAAGAGCGAGCGTGCCGACGGCGATCACATCAACCTTGGAACCATTTCCCACGCGCATCGTCACTTCGTCCTTTGCCAGCCTCCGTCTATTCCGCAGTTCCTGTTTTGAGTTGCAAATATGAGCAACCGCACCGGTATCAAATACCCAGGCACTACAACGAGAGTTGGTAAGGTACACATCAATAACATGTATATCATATATACCTTGTTTGTTGTTGGCCGCCTTCTTGTCAGCCAAATACTTGGGGCAATTCCGCTTCCAGTGTCCAGTTCCCTTGCAATGAAAACACACAGTTTCTGGTTTGGGTCCAGCCTTGGGTTTCTTCACGAGAGGAGCAACTGCTTTGCCACTCTGCTTGGAGTTACCCTTCTTACCCTTGCCATTTTTCTTGAAACTAGTGGTTTTATTGACCATCAACACTTGATGCTCCTTCTGAATTTCAGACTCAGCGGCTTTCAGCATCGCAAACAGCTCGGCGACTGACTTGTTCATCCCGTGCATGTTATAGTTCAACACGAAGCTCTTGTAGCTAGGTGGCAATGATTGAAGAACTCTGTCAGTGATAGCCTATGGCGGAAGGGGCATCCCTAACTCAGCCAGACGGGTGGAGTACCCAGACATTCTGAGCACGTGATCACTGATAGACCCGTTCTCCTCCATCTTGCAAGCATAGAACTTATCGGAGATCTCATATCTCTCGATCCGGGCATTCTTCTGAAAGATAAACTTCAACTCCTGGAACATCTCATATGCTCCATGACGTTCAAAACGTCTTTGAAGTCCCGGTTCTAAGCCATACAACATTGCACATTGAACTATTGAGTAATCATCAGAACGAGCCTGCCAGACGTTCACAACGTCTAGAGACTCAACTGGAGCGGGTGGATCACCAAGCGGTGCATCAAGGACATAAGCCTTCTGGGAAGCCGTAAGGATAATCCTTAGATTACGGGCCCAGTCCACAAAGTTACTTCCATCATCTTTCAACTTAGCTTTCTCTAGGAACGCATTAAAATTCAGGGGTGCTACTGCGCGAGCCATGATCTACAACATAAATATAGCAAAGACAACTTAGACTATTGTTCTAGATAATGAGTTTAGTTAATCATATTACTTAAAAACTCCCACTCAAAATGACATCCCTCCGATCATTCGAGTGTAACATGATCCAAATCCACCAACTCAAGTCCGATCATCACGTGAGTTGAGGTGGTTTCAATGGTGAACATCTTCATGTTGATCATATCTACTATATGACTCATGTTCGACCTTTCGGTCTCTTGTGTTCCGAGGCCATGTCTGTACATGCTAGGCTCGTCAAGTTTAACCCGAGTGTTCCGCACGTGTAACATGGCTTACACCCGTTGTATGTGAACGTAGAGTCTATCACACCCGATCATCACGGCGTGTCTCGAAACGACGAACTTTCGCAACGGTGCACACTTGGGGAGAACACAATTTATCTTGAAATTTAAGTGAGGGATCACCTTATAATGCTACCGTCGTCCTAAGCAAAATAAGATGCATAAAAGGATTAACATCACATGCAAATCATAAGTGACATGATATGGCCATGAACTTGTGCTTTTGATCTCCATCTCCAAAGCACCGGCATGATCTCCATCGTCACCGGCATGACACCATGATCTCCATCATCTTGATCTCCATCAACGTGTCGCCATAAGGTTGTCGCGCCGACTGTTGCTTCCACGACTATTGCTAACGTTTAGCGATAAAGTAAAGCATTACATAGCGCTTAATGATTGACACGCAGGTCATACAATAATTAAAGACAACTCTATGGCTCCTGCCAGTTGCCGTACTCATCGACATGCAAGTCGTGATATTCTATACAAAACATGATCATCTCATACATCACATATATCTCATCATGTAATTGGCCATATCACATCACAACATACCCTGCAAAAACAAGTTAGACGTCCTCTAATTGTTGTTGCAAATTTTACGTGGCTGCTACGGGTTTGCAAGAACCGTTCTTACCTACGCAAAACCACAACGTGGTGTAGTGATTGCTTTTTCATCTTCTAAAAGAACCCTCTTCATTGAAATCGATTCAACTAAAGTGAGAGAGACAGACACCCGCTAGCCATCTTTATGCAACGAAGTTACATGTCAGTTGAAGGAACCTGTCTCGCGTAAGTGTACGCGTAATGTCGGTCCGGGCCGCTTCATCTCACAGTACCGCCGAATCAAATATCAACTAGTAACGGCAAGCAATATGTATACACCCACGCCCACAACTCGTTTGTGTTCTACTCGAGATCTCATCTACGCATAAACCTGGCTCTTGATGCCACTGTTGGGGAACGTTGCATGGGAAACAAAAATTTTCCTACGCACACACAAGATCTATCCATGGTGATGAGCATCTACGAGAGGGAGAGTGAATCTACATACCCTTGTAGATCGCTAAGCGGAAGCGTTTAAGAAACACGGTTGATGTAGTCGAACGTCTCCGCGATCCAAATCGCAAGTCGTCCCTCGATCCGATCACGAACTAGCACCGAACGGACGGCACCTCCGCGTTCAACACACGTACGGCTTGATGACGCCTTCACCTCCTCGATCCAGCGAGCGATGGTGAAGTAGTGGTTGAGTTCCAGCAGCACGACGGCGTGGTGATGGTGGTGAGGAACAATCTCTGTAGGGCTTCGCCAAGTGCTACGGAGATTATAACGGAGGAACTAGAGGGCTAGGGTTGCCGGCACACGGCTTGGGAAATCCTGATGTCTCCCGTGTGCTAGCCCTGCCCCTCTATTTATATGTTGAGCCTTGGGGTCTAAACTTGGAGTAAAAGCCTCCTCCAGGTCGGTTTTGCCCGCACAAGGTCGGTTTGGCCCGCAGGGAAAGAGTCCAACTCGGATCCCTGCCGAACCGTGTACAGCCGCACACAAGCGGTAGTACCGCTTCACACAAGCGGTAGTACCGCTTGGGCGGTAGTACCGCTTCACACAAGCGGTAGTACCGCTCGGGCGGTAGTACCGCTTCACCACGCGGTAGTACCGCTTACGCGGCAGCAAAACTACTTTTGCACTTTCCAATACCTCGTGGGCTTTTATCCCTTGGCCCATATAAAGTGTTGCTGCACCCGAACACTTCGGTAAACATCCGGAACCCCTTCCGGTGAACTCCGGAACTCTTCCGGAGATCAAAACACTATTATCACATATATCAATCTTTACCTCCAGACTATTCCGGAGATCCTCGTCATGTCCGGGATCTTATCCGGGACTCCGAACAACCTTCGGTCACCAACATAATAACTCAACTATACTAATCGTCACCAAACGTTAAGTGTGTAGACCATGCGGGTTCGAGAACTATGTAGACATGACCGAGACACCTCTATGGCCAATAACCAATAGCGGGACCTGGATGCCCATATTGGCTCCTACATATTCTACGAAGATCTTTTATCGGTCGAACCTCTATGTCAAGGATTCAGTTAATCCCGTATGTTGTTCCCTTTGTTCTTCGGTATGTTACTTGCCCGAGATTCGATCGTCGGTATCTCTATACCTAGTTCAATCTCGTTACCGGCAAGTCTCTTTACTCGTTCCGTAATACAAGATCCTGTGGCTAACTCTTTAGTCACTTTGCTTGCAAGGCTCAATGTGATGTTGCATTACCGAGTGGGCCCTGAGATACCTCTCCGTCACACGGAGTAACAAATCCCAGTCTTGATCCATGCCAACCCAACAGACACCCTCGGAGATACCTGTAGAGCACCTTTATAGTCACCCAGTTACGTTGTGACGTTTGATACACACAAGGTATTCCTCCGGTGTCAGTGAGTTGCATGATCTCATGGTCAAAGGAACAGATACTTGACATGCAGAAAACAATAGCAATAAACTGACACGATCAAATGCTACGTTTACAGTTTGGGTCTTGTCCATCACATCATTCTCCTAATGATGTGATCCCGTTATCAAATGACATCTCATGTCAATGGCTAGGAAACCTTAACCATCTTTGATCAACGAGCTAGTCAACTAGAGGCTTACTAGGGACACAGTGTTGTCTATGTACCCACACATGTATTTGAGTTTCCAATCAATACAATTATAGCATGGATAATAAACGATTATCATGAACAAGGAAATATAATAATAACCAATTTATTATTGCCTCTAGGGCATATTTCCAACATGGTGGAGTTTCAATGTTCTGGCAATCCGCGATCCTGATTGATCAACGAAGTGCTAACAGTTCATTGAATTCCACCGTAGTTAAAAAGAAAGATGAAATTTCGCAGACGAAAGGGCAATGCAGATATGATCTGCATGCGGGTCATGCGTATGATGAAGTTTAGTATGGGGCTCGAGATTTTATTATCTCGTGTTTCATACACCCTGGAATGTTAATCTAGCGACTTGGATTATCATGCTTGATGATGGACGTTGGTAGCTTCGGTTTGTTTCGAAACCTTAGAAGCCACGTAAAACAAGTTTTTGCATGAACCGATTAGAGGCGTCTAACTTGGTTTTGCAGGATGGTTTGCATGTGAATGTGATGTGGTATAGCAGTATTCATAATAATTTGATTATGTATGAGATGACTATATGATGTAAATTGATTAACATGACCTGCGTGTCATGATTCGGCATGATGGCTGGAGCCATATGATTGCACTTTAATGACCTGCGTGTCAACCTTATGTAATGCACTTATTTTATTAGCTATAGAGATAGCAATATTATCTGGTGCATCGACAAGGTGGTGGCAATCTTCGCGAAGGTGAACACCGACGCGAATGCCGAAGACGAAGAAATACAAGACTTCTCCGTCAGAAAGGGCTATACCATATCATGCTATTATGAATTTCCTGAGATGTTTATCCCTTATGATGCACCCTTTTGATTGCGCGGTAGTCGCTTTTATTAGGGTGATCTCTCACAAAATATCAAGTAGTTAGTGTTCTCCCAAGTGTAGCACAGTCACGGCATCTTTCCTTTCGGGGTATCACATGGATGCATGGGTACGAACGATTGTACGGGTGTGAGGCGGGTGAGTTGAGACCTCGCAGCGTGATCACTTGGTTGTCTTGACGTTCAGGCATGAAAGTCATGAGCTCGGAACACACGCATCGAAAGATGAACAAGAGTCACATAGAGATGTGATTGGCAAGTTGGCCTACCGATTACAATTCTTGTCACTTGAGATGGATGCATCCTTGGGGTTGAATTGTAATTTGGATCTTGAATCACTCACAATCAATTATGAGAGATATTGGTTTGAGTGGGAGCGCACTGTAGAATTGAATTCTTTTAATTCTCAGTGCAATTAATTTTGAACATTGTCTAAGTGTGTTTTGCATAATAGTTGTAGAATAATGGCTCGCGTTTCCACCTTCCCTATTAAAATTGAATAGCTGTTAAATATCTGGTTAAAACGTTACGGTTGGTAAACGTAATGTGAGGATTGTCCTCAATAGTGCCGAGAAGGACTTTGTCCTATCGCATACTTTCGGTATTCTCCCGCTAAATGCTATGGATCATGTGGCTCTCATCCTTCGATCCAAAAGCTAGAATTCTGTTTCAGTCAAGTGCAATACGTTTGCTTCCATGAGACCCGAACTTCAAAAGTTTGGATAGTTATGTGATATTCATGGAATCTGAAAATCATTTTCAGAGACAGACAAAGGCTAAAAGATATGAGATATCCAAAGCATTGTTTGTTTGCAAACTATTAGTAAAAGTGTTTACTGGGCATTTGACTGATAAGAGAGGGATCCAGGAGAACGCCTGTCATATGATGAAAGGTGAATAAAACAACAACTTAAAGAGAAAGGAAGTGTCCGAAGGGTGTTAGTGAAACTTTCACGCCTAGGAAGTCCGGGGCTATCGCCACTCTTAAGTTGGGTGCTTCTTCTGAGAGTAGGAGAAATACTAAAAGTTAAACTGTTAGAAGTATAATGGCAAATAAGAAAGAAGACTGGAATATCCAGCTCATGTGTGAATGTCATACAAGTTTTTGATGTATAGAAGGCTGGTCAAAGATATAGTTCTTGGGAATTATGGTTAAACATGTTAATCACTAATTCTTGGGTATTGTGAGTTAATCACAAAGATACCCGCTCGATTGCATTCTGTTGCAACTCGATGTAAGAACTACTATGGCCTGAAAGACTAGCCAGGAATGAGGTTAGATACACGCAGGGAACATAGTAAATGTTACTATGCCTTCCATGGGTGTATTCCCTATGTATTTACTTTCATAATTCATTTTAGAGTTTCACACTCTAGCCCTTTGCATAAGGTATATTGCAAGAAGGTTATTCATAAGAGAACTTTTGATGTTCGATGTTATGAATAACATAAGGGCCATACTTTCATTATGAATGAGATGTATGTTATGAATATTGATATTAATACATTGCCTCTGTATTTACTTTCATAATTCATTTAGAGTTTCATACACTCTAGCCCTTTGCATAAGGTATTTTGCAAGAAGGTTATTCATAAGAGAACTTTTGATGTTCGGTGTTATGAATAACATGAGGGCCATACTTTCATTATGAATGAGATGTATGTTATGGATCTCTTGAATTCATTCATAAGGTTTCCAAAAATGAAGTAGAAGTTGTTGTAACAAGAAAATTATGTTTCTACAATTCGATTGCAGAAAGGAATATTTGAGTTACAAGTTTAGCGAATGTCTGATGAGTTGTGAAAGGGGTTTCATAACTTGCACTTCCCGGAACACCACTGCAAGTGGAAAGTCCGTGAAGATGTAATCGAACCATTTATGACGTGGTAAGATCAAAGATGACATAAATAAATTTGCCATTATCCCTTTTAAAGAATGATGCTTTAGAGACTGCGGCTTTTACACTGAAAAGAGCTCCGTCAGGTCTGTTGAAATGACGTCATGGTATGGTACGCCCAACCATGTTATATCTTTTCTTAACATTTGGAATATGGGGCTTGTGTAAAAGGTTACAAACCTATTCCAAATCAAACAAGTGCTACTTTGTAAGGTTATCCCAAGTCATTGGGTATTCCCCCACCACTATACCGAGGCAAACGATTTTGCCACAAAAACGGTATGCTTTTGAAGAGAATAGTTCTTGCAAAAGGTGAGTGGGAGGACAGTGCAACTCGACGAGATAACCAGTATCTTCGTCATCAGGTCAAAGGAAAGGAACCTTGGAAGTGATTCCGGAGTTTCCTACTACGACTGATACGGAAGTCTCTACAATAAAATGTATGGACTTCGGTCGAACTTGCAGCTGAACCACGTAGGCAAAGCTCGTGCAAACCTATCAGGTGCGCAAACGAGATATTGTTGTTAGACAACAGTATACCTACGATTCACAAGGAAGCGTTGATGGGCCCTGACTCCGGAATTGGCTAAATGCCAATACAATCCGAGACAGTTTCCATATAAATGTTTCGAGATTAAAATCTTGATACACCTTTCGGAAGACTTAGAGTCTAACGAATATTTATGGAACTAAAAACTGATACGGATAAAAATGTTTTATCCATATAGCTTGACTTGTTGAAATAACAAGTTCAAGGAGTTGACTACGATGAGGTTGATTCACCGTAGCGATGCTTAAAGTCGGTTCGGGTTGAACTAGCAATTAATACATATTTCAATCATGAGATATGAAACATGGATGACAAAAGGATTTCCATCTGATGGAAATAAAACCTAGGACTTATATGTGATACAGTCCATAGTAATTTGTGGATCCAGAGGATGCTAGTAAGTATGCAAACTTCAGAGTTCCAGCGATGGACAGAAGAGAGCAAAGTGGAGTTGGAATCTTCGTGTTTTGATGAAATGGTCAAAAAGGTTTTTGACTTCATCAATGGGTAACGAAGATGCTTGCGATTCAAGAAAGTAAGTGGGAGCATAATAATATTTCTAAAAACGTTGTGTGCTTGACACATTGTTAATTGGAAATAAATTTCTTGACACGAATTAAGGACTTCATTTAAAATAGTTTTTTGATGAAGTGCTTGGGCTATATAGCCTCCATATTAGGCATGATGATCTATGGAGATAGATTTACCTAATAGGGCTAAGCTATGAATACATATTGACAAGGTGCTAAAACCTTTTAGCATTTAAAATGCCAAGGAGTGATTCTTGCCGAAGTCACATGGGAAGAGTTTTGCAAGACTCGGTGTCTCAAAACACAGATGAGCAAAAATACATGATGGTGATTCCACACACTCTTGTGTTTGGATTAATCATGTATTCCATGGTATGTAAAAACAACCAGATATGTCAAATACTCCAAAGTTGTTGCGAGTATAGATACCATAGTGATCAAAGTACTGATCATGGGACAACAGTGAAAGATGTCATTAAGTACTAGAGCAGTACCGATGACATGTTTTCTCGCAAGCGGAAATCATGAAGAGTTCGTTGTAATATGTTACATCGATACAGTCTTCATCAATGCTCCATGCGATTTTCGATTTAAATTAAGGGTTTTGTGTAATACACAACATAGTGGCACGGTAGTTGGAAATTGTTCCAAACCAGATACTGTGGCGAATTCTATAACAAAGGCTAAGTATGTTGACGCTTTAGAAGCGACAAAGAAGTTGTTGAATCATATAGTTCGTTCATGAACTTAGTATGGTTCCAAGATGGCTTTGGTCTATGGGACACTATTGCAGATAGTTGCTCCATAGCTCAGTCTGAGGAATCAGGTTTCGACCAATGATTCACACATATGCAAAGCCAAGTCCACACAAAATGTGAATTTTGTGAAAGCGTGAAAACGCAAGGATATGCAATGTTACACACGGAGCTGAAGTTGTCAGATCCGTTGGACATCAGGCTATACCACAAGCGAAGCATATTTTACACCAGTATGCCATAGGTGTAAAGTGCATTAGCATTGACTAGATTATTGACTCTAGTGCAAGTGGGAGTCTGTAGGAGATATGCCCTAGAGGCAATAATAAATGATATTGATTATCTCCCTGTTCATTATTAGGTTTATGTTCCATGCTATAACTGCAATGATTCTCGAGTCTGCAAATAAAATGAGGCTTGGAGGGAAACTCATGTGCACGTGTGGGATAATAAACGGTAAAATGTATTCCTAGTCAAGCCTCTATGACTGGCTCAAGTATTGCATGATGATCCTGTTTTCCTGATCATGGGCATGGCTATGCCGGCAATTTTGAGGGCACAATTGTTGGTAGAACACTTGTGTTGAATCGACCCGAATTGATGTTATGCTATGAGATACATTCGTCATAAGTTAATGGTTTATAACACAGAGATGGTTAACGTTTGCATGATTCCTTAGACCATGAGAGTATCGAGTTTCTTCATGCTTGCTTCATGAACTTTGGGGTTTGTTAAACGTCATCCGTAAATGGGTGGCTATTACGGCGGCTTACGGGTTCATGGAAAAGTATGTCAAGTAACTTGATAGCTCAAGATTGGGATTTGTTCCTTCGACGATGGAGAGATATCTCTGGGCCCTCTCGGTGTTACGGTATCCATCATCGTCTGGCCAGACACTTTGTGATTTGATCACGGGGATGCCGGAACACGGGAACGAGAAAAGAGAACAATACCGGTAACGAGGTAACTGGCATAGTGGACAAGGTGTTGATCCACGGGGATGCCAACATGTCTCACCTCGGGTATTTGTAACATATCGCGAAGCAACAGGAATAGCACACGGCAACTGGAGGTTCACTCGAATATTCATTCGTGTGGGTATAAGGGTCATCTATCTGTTGAATACTAGACAGGGAGTCTGAGAGAAAAACACCGAAAAAGTTTCGGACGCCGGAAAAGTTTCGGACAGCGGAAAAGTTCCGCAGAGAGAGGTCACCGGATGAGTTTCGGTGAAACTGAAAAGTTGTTTCAGAGGATACCATAAAGTCAAATTGGTTTTGGCACATGCCTGATAATTCTTGGAGGGTGCCAGAATCATTCTGGAAACTTTCTGGAATTTTCCGGGATGAAAACCGGAAATGTTCCGGAGCTGCCGAAACCGCTTCAGATGCTTTTCGCAGATGAAATCACTAAACCGGAATTGTTCCGGCTCGCGTTGAAAATTATTTTGGTGGGTACTAGAATTGTTCTAAGCCCACATGAATATTTTCAGTTCGATCAGACGCTGAAAAATGTCGTCGTGAATAGTGAAAGTGCTTTTTGGGATATTTATGGAAAAGCACCTTTTGGGATATTTTCCCAAAAGGTTTCTAGAAGGCTTGGGGGCTAAGAAACCCCCTTGGGGGGCCCCCCAAGAGATGGTGGCCGGCCACACTTGGGGCTCCTCCTTGGAGCCCCTCTTGTTCCTTGGTTTCACCATTATGCCCTTGTGGAAGGGCTTCATCCATGTGGGTTTTGGGTTTTATTGTAAAACCACCCTACCCCTTGGTTTTCCTATAAATAGGAGGTGAGTGGGCTGCCATCTCACACATCCTTACTCTCATACACAAGCCATGCATGATCTGGCATTCTCTCTCCCTCCCAGCGAAATAGTTTCGTAGAGCCGAAAGGCTGTCTGGGTTCCGGCAGGAACTAGTTCTGGACGGCGAAGCCCTGCCGGATAGATGACACCGTATGTGTGCAACTCTGTAGAGAGATCGTAGTTTCGGTCTTAGTTCGAGAGTGTCTCCCGAAGGGCTGTCCGTGTGACCGTCTGAGTTTTGGAGGTCCTCCCGAAGGGCTGTCCGAGTGACAGTCCAAGTTTCGGAGGTCCTCCCGAAGGGCTGTCCGCGACACCGTCCGGGGGACTGTGCGACCGCCTCCCGGAGGGCTGTCCGCGGGGCAGATGAGGGTATACATCCTCGCGGTTGGGAGGTTGTAAAATCCTAGCTGCGGGGATCTGCACTGCCGTTCGTCATCGACTCTACTTCCGCTGCGCTACGAGTCGGTAACGAAAATGATCAAACCTTGTATGCAGTCTCCATAGTGGTCCTGGGCTGGTGCGTAGGTCGGAAAATTTTTGTTTTCTGCTGCGTTACCCTACAGTTAGGACCTGTAGTGAGTGCTACAAGCTTGTAAACTTGCTATCTATTCATTTCTGCCATGCCATGCTATTTTCTCTAAGTCTGAAACTGGCAGTATTAATACTTTGCCTAATTGTTTTTCACTCGGTGGAATTACAGGTTGTGGTGTTGCATCTCCGTGGAGTTGGTCCCTGATCGTCCCTCCACTGTTCGACAAAACGTGTCCATTTGTTGTATGTTGAGTTTTGTTCATAGGATGATGGTTGGTTCATTTGTTGAGTTGTGTATTCATCTTGTGTATAAATCTTGTATTCATCTTGTGTATAAATCTTGTATTCATCTTGTCGTTAAAACATAACCCCGATAACTTTGATTTTGAGGCATATTAAAACATGAGAGAGGGGGTCGTTAAAACATAACCCCGATAACTTCGACATGAGGGGGGGGGGGTCGTTAAAACATAACCCCGATAACTTTTATTTTGAGGCATATGAAAACATGATTTGCACGTCGAACAGGCATGAGAGAGGCGGTCCGCATAGTATCCTCTCCCGAAAGATAGGACGACTCATCAGACATGAGGTGGGAGGAGTCCTCGACGATCGTCTAAAACTGACTGTTATAAAACTTGTCAACTTTGCATGATGTTTGCCACTAATGCATTGCTCATATGCATATGATTACTTGTTGTGATTGGGTTTATGTTTGCCACTAATCCATCTCTCATGGTTGTATATTGCCATGTTGTGATATTTGCAGAAACTATGGACAGAGACTTAGAAAAGGAAGAGTTGTTGGGGGATATAATCCGCGACTGAGGTGATGATATCACCTTGTCATTTCTCAACGACACCGATGGTGAGGGAAGAGAAGATGACGGCCCCGATGATCGAATGGAGGAGGGAGGAGATGACAGCTCCGGTGATCGAATGGAGGAGGAAGGAGATGACGGCTCCGCCGGTGTTGGAGCCTTAACTGTTGCAAAGTCCGGCGAGGTATATATATATATATTAATTAAGCCTCTATTGACTAGATGCATTAATTGTTTTGTATGTACATATATTAATGATTCTTTCTTCTTTTAGTCCTCCGGATCGATACAAACTTCTATAACGAGACGAGGCCCGAAGAAAAGGTTGGATAAGGATGAAAGGTTCACGATCGAAGAAGTCGCTCCAAATGGCCAACTGATTGCTCCCAAGCGGACCAAAGACAAGTTTATACATCAGTGCGGAGTTATTGTTAGGGACAGCATCCCGATCAGCATCCAAGAATGGAATAAGAAGAAGGACGGTGAAGTTTCTTATGTCGACGATAGACTGAAAGATGACCTTTGTACCTCTCTGATGACAAATTTTAGCCTACCACCAGAGGAGGATCTAAATAACCCAGTTATACAGCAAAAAGTCAAGGCGTTTGCTCTTAAAAAGATGGCAGAACTATTCAAGAACTGGAAGAAACTATTGAAAAAAAAGTTTGTCGAGAAAGACGAGACTCCAGAATTCACCCGTCAATATGCGAAGATAAAAGATCACTGGCCCGCATTTGTGGCATACAAGAAATCAGAGAAAGCTAAGAAAAGGTCACAGACAAATAAGATAAATGCTGCAAAGAAGAAGTATCACCATGTTACGGGGTCAGGTGGCTACAATGTTGCCCGGCCTACGTGGGACAAATATGGGAACAACCTGCTTGCTAAAGGGGTCCAACCAGCGACATTGAACTGGCCCGATCGGTGTAGGACTTGGTTCTTCGGGCATGGGGGAACTTTGAACCCAGAAACAGGGAATTGTTTTTTCACGAAAGCTCAACTTGAAACACCCGTCAAAATGATTCAGGAAGCAATCAAGGAAGTACAGGAAGGAAGGTTCCATCCCGACAGAGAGAAGAACGAGCTGTGAAAGGCCCTCGGGAATCCTGAACACCCTGGATGAACTAGAGGCACATCAGGCTCCGTTGCGTGGAAGTATGGGTTTTCGGACATCACTGATTATAGAAGCCGAGGGAGAAAGAAGAAAGAGGAAGCAAACCGGATGCAGAAGATGGAAGAAAGATTAGCGTTGCTAGAGGCACGTACCAGTCAGCGAGCTATTACCGGCCCACCATCTCAGCAGCACGAAGATCCTTCATTCGATACTGCCCATGAAGCTACCCCACCATCTCAGCGGAAAAGCAGCGTGGCTTCCACGAAGCTCGTTTAGCCTGATATCACGGCTCCTCGCTACCCCGTGGATGGTATCACGGAGAGGGAACATTGTGAGCTAGTAGCTAAATGCCATAACCTAACCTTGAAGGTGGCAGTCGGCTATGTCTTACCTCCTCGACCTGATGAAACTTTCCATTTTGCTCCGATTCCAGATGGCTTTGCTGTTGTTGGGGTGGATGAAGTTATGAACGAATTTAAGAGGCTGGAGCTTGAACAGCCTACAGGTGAAGGGGAGATTCATCTGGAAAATGCCGCCAGGACTACCTGTCTATGGAGAAAGGAAAACATCATGCTTCCAAACTGGATGCCGCCTCAGTAGACTCAGCCGGAGGAGGCCCCTCAGCAGAATCCTCCTTTGCTTCAGCTGTCTCCGCCGCGTCAGCGAACTCCGCCTCCTCCGCTGCGTCAGCTAACTCCGCCGCCTCAGCAACGGCGGAAGAGATCCGCCGCCGCTCCGGCGGCTAGCAGCAATACAACAACAAAGAAATCCAGAGCAGGCCCAAGCATCAAGAAGGCTCCTCCCAAGTTACCCTACGACATGACTGAGGAGGAAACCAACAAGATTGTGGCTGCCGATGTGAAACGCCAGCTTGCACCGAAACGTCCACCTCCAAAGGAGAAAGTAGATCTAGTAAAAGCGAAGCGATGTCTGGATGCCCTTAGGTGACCACCACCGCCTCCACCGCAATCAAACTATGACCGATGTAGTCAAAAGATATTTGATCAAGCGAAGCGGTCGGGAAGCTTAAGTAGCAGTGGTGCAAGAAGTGGGAAAACAATTCCCCAGCTCGGCGAACAAGAAAAAGCAATCGTGCCCCCCACTCAAGGTGTTTACCAATATCGCTAATGATCCGGAGATAGCGGCCGGTGGTCTTGCTATCACTCTTGGTGATTACATAGGCGATGAGGTACGGTTCGAAAAGGCTGAGGTAGTAGTAGCCTTAAGATACGAGCACGGGAAGTCTCTCGTCAGGCGTGAGTAGCTCCCGCGTCTACCAAGGATGATGCGAAAATTGCATGAATGGTACTTGAAAGCCTGCAAGGATGGGACCGACAGTATCTTCGTGGGAATTAAAGATGAACACTACTTCAATGGAGTCCAGGCATTGTACATTGAATATGAACAATTTTTTCAGTTATACAATCAAGCCACCCTCGACAAAACTATCGTCAGTTGCTATTGTCTGTAAGTATTTTTTTCTGTAATTAAGTCTCTAGCTCAGCTCGTTCATTGCATGTATAATTATCCTCACACTATATTATGCAGATTGAAGATCCTCGAATGCAAAAAATGACAAATCTATGACATTGGGTTCATTAACCCAGATAATGTAAATGAATATACATTAAAAAAATACCCCGATGAAACAGAGAAAAACTTGCTAAAGGCGTTACTTGGACAACAAAACAGAAGGGAAATACTATTTCCTTACAACTTACAATGAGTGTTACTGTCTTGTGCACATTCTGTTTCGCTTACTCGAGGTTAAGTGTAATTGATGAGTTATGCGTGCGCAGGTTCCACTTTATTCTGATAGCTATTCAGCTTGACGAGGGACAAGTAATTGTCTTGGACTCGAGACCTAAAGAGCCTAAGGAGTGGGCGGACATGAGTCAAATGCTTCAGAAGTAAGTTCAATCATTATCGCACCATATCGGCAACTTTCGTTCATTTCCTGATATCAAGTAATTATTTTCTTCGCCGGGCAGGGTTTGGAAAAAGTTCACCAACCAGGTTAGGGGTGACTGGAAAAAGGAGCTGCGATTTTCACACCCCAAAGTAAGTACTACTAGCTAGTACCGCGCATCTCTCATTGATTCTAGTTTCAATACCATTATCATGCTTGATTATCATTTTTGATTGAACTCTATTTTGGTAAAGTGCTTGTGGCAGGCACTCGGGAATAATTTATGTGGATACTACGTTTGCGAGTTCATTCGCCACTCGACCTCTGAGCGGGGCATATCTTTAGAACAATTTGAAGTACGTAAACAATATTCACATTTTATTTTATTACCATCAACTGTGTTGAGTTTCATTCATATATATATATATATATATATATATATATATATATATATATATATATATATATATATATATATATATATATATATATATATATATATATATATATATATTGACCCCCTTCTTTAAATTAGATCCGGCGGAAGAGGGACGAACTCCTACCAACTGATCGCATACGAGCAATTCAAGACGAATTGGCGGGATTCTTTGTTGAGCATGTCATACCTAAAGACGGAGAATACCATCGGGATATGCAATGCGATTTTGGTAGATATTAGGGATCGTAAGAGATGTTATATTGTATATATGCATGAACGTGTACTATATGTCGTAGCGTCGAATAGATATACGAAAACTTGTTGTTTGACCAAGCACGGAGAAAGAGAGGTCACTTCTCTCTATATATTGATCATGACGATGTTGTGTAATGGTTCCTTCATTGCTATATGTAGTAGCTAGCATCCAGTTGAGTGAAAAGCATAAAATAAAAATGATAAACACAAAAAGAAAAGGGGGAACACAATATGAAACCCTTAAACCCTCCAAAACCCCTAAACCCTTTCAAAAAAAGACCCCAGTGCCTGGCAGGTGCTCACGCATGGCTGCCTTCTAGTCCCGGTTGGTGTTACCAACCGGGACTAGAGGTCCTCCTACCTGGGCGCCCACAGCGGCCACGTGGAGCCCCTTTAGTCCCGGTTCGTAACCCAACTGGGACTAAAAGTGGGGGCCTTTAGTCCCGATTGTTTAGTCCCGGTTGCTAAACCGGGACTAAAGGCCCTCTGGAACCAGGACTGACGCCCTGTTTTCTACTAGTGTAAGCAAGCAAGTTGGATGCACACCCACTTAGCTTCAGTTGAGCTTTCATATAGTTATAGCTCTAGTGCATCCCTTGCATGGCAATCCCTACTCCTCTCATTGATATCGATTGATGGGCACCTCCATAGCCCGTTGATCCACCTAGGTTATGTGACACTTTCTTCTCCACTTTTACCCCTTTGAAACCTACCACCATATTCTATTCCACCTATATGCCATGTCCATGGTTAACGCCCATGTATTGAGTGAGGTATAAAATGCTGAAGCGCGTGAAAAAGTATGATTCAATTGCTTGGATTAACACCGTGGTGCCGTACATTTGTATTTATGTGGTGAAGACGGAGCCATGCCATGCTAATATGATAAAAAGAATGGGGGGGATAAACATTCTTTAAGGATCGTATATTTTGAAAGTTGATGATTGTGTTACTTATGTTTATGGATATTACTATGTTAATGTTTGTTGATTCATCGTTTCTTAATTATCATACCAGAAAAAGATTACATGTTGGGTAGCACGTCACATCAAAAATTCTGTTTTTATCATTTACCTACTCGAGGACGAGCAGGAATTAAGATTGGGGACGCTGATACGTCTCCAATATATCTATATAATTTTTGATTGTTCCATGCTATTATATTATCATTCTAGGATACTTTTTAAGCATTTACTTGTTGCTTTATATTATTTTTGAGCACTAACCTATTAACCCAGTGCCAAGTGCCATTTGCTGTTTTCTGCATGTTTTTGGCCTTTCAGGAATACTGTACCAAACGAAGTCCAAATACCCCGACATTTTTTGATGATTTGGAAGCTTCATAGGAAGACTGGAGGGCACAGGAGGTGCCCCCTGATGGCTTGGGGCCACCTCCCAGCTCTTCTGGCCCTGATCTCTTTGCTATAAATTCTCAAATATCCTGGAAACCCTAGAGAGCCTCTTGAAACACTTTTTCCGCCGCGCCAAGTCTCTGTTACGCCGTGTGCCCATTTGGAGCCTTGTTCCGGTGCCCTGCCGGAGGAGGGATCGATCACGAAGGGCTGCTACATCAACCTTGCTTCTCCCATGGTAAAGTGTGAGTAGTTCACCACATACCTACGGGTCCGTAGGTAGTACCTATATGGCTATCTCTCTATCTATGTTCTTCAATTCCATGATCGCCGCGATTCCCGCGGTGATCTATCCTATGTAATCACTCTTTGTTGTGTGTTTGTTGGGATACGATGAATTGTGGGTTTATGTTTAGATTATTCATGAATAATATTTGGGTCTTCTCTAAATTCTTATATGCATGATTGTTAAAGCTTCATAATTCTCTCCGATCTGACGGTTTGGTTTGGCCAACTAGATTGATTTATCTTCAGTGGGAGAGGTGCGTTGTAGTGGGTTCAATCTTGCGGTGCTCAATCTCAGTGACAGAAAGGGACATGACACGTATTGTATTGCTGCCATTAAGGGTAAAACGATGGGGTTTATTCATATTAATTGTATTTACTTTGTCTACATCATGTTATCATCCTTCAAGCATTACTCTGTTTTTACTTAATACTCTAGATGCATGTTGGATAGCGGTCGATGGGTGAAGTAATAGTAGTAGATGCAGGCAGGAGTCGGTCTACTTGTTCATGGAAGTGATGCCTAAATACATGATATTATCATGAATAAATATTGCATAATTATGCGCTTTTCTATAAATTGCCCAACAGTAATTTGTCTACCCACTGTATGCTTTCTTCGAGAGAGAAGCCTCTAGCAAAAACTATGGCTAGAGTCTCTTCATAAATATATTTAAAAAAACTCTAAATACTTTGTTGCCTTTTATTTGTTTTATTTTTATTTGCAATTTATATTATCTATCTATCACTACTTATCGCTGCAAGTAACGAGTTAAAGGGGATTGACAACACTCTTGCCCGTGTTGGGTGCAAGTGTGTGCTCTTTTGTGTGTAGGCGCTGACTACAGGAAATTGCATGGTCCTCCTATTGGTTCGATAACCTTGGTTCTCCCCGAGGGATATACTTACCTCTACTGTGTTGCATCATCCCCTCCTCTTCGAGAAAAATCCCAACGCAGTTCACAAGTATCACATAGTAGTGAGTTCAATCTTGCAGTGATCTACCCCAATATCTAGAAGGGGAACAGACATGTATTGTATTCCTGTCGCTAAGGATAAAATGATGGTTTCTTTATCATGCTTAGATGATAGTTTTAATGTCTACATTGTGGCATCATGCTTATTGCAATATTCTATTTGTTATAAATTTAATAACTCAAGATGCATGTTAGATAGCAGTCTTGAGGTGGAGTATTAGTTGTAGCTGCAGTTTGATAATGGTCTGCATATCATGGATGTAATGACTATGCAAGATTATACCATAAATGACCATAGTCATAAATACAAATATACAATTTAATCAGTGTCCAGCTATAATATGTTCACCACGCCATACTTATATGTTTGGAGAGATGTCAGTAGTGAACCTATGTGCCCGGGTCTATTTTCCATTACTACAAACATCTACACAAGTATTTTTATTTATTGCATCATTTTATTTATTTATTTATCTATCAATTCCTACCATAATGTGCAATTTACCTTGAACTAGCAGAATAAGAAGCTTGACAATCTTCTTGAAAGTTGGCGGCAAGAGTGTGTTGTTTTTGTGTGCAGGTACCCGTGATTTTGTTTGCTGGAGTAATTTCTTCATGTTCGATAAACCTTGGTTCTCAATCAAGGGAAATACTTATTGCTAGGTTACTTCACCCTTACATTTGGGGGGCTACCCAACCACTCTTACGAGAGAGCAAGCATGGGACACGACACGGTCGCCTGGGATCTTGGGGTCTCTCTCAAAGGACTGGAGATAGGCGATGCACATGGCTCGATCACTGCCAACGAGTGGATGCACTATGGCATGTTCAGGCGGTAGTTTTGTGCTTTGGGTGATGCGAGAGGACGCGGGAGTTCAACGGCAGGTTCACACATGAAATGGTCGACATGCAGTGGCTATGCTATTGAGTGTCCTCGGTCACCACTTGCAACTACTAACCATAAGATCTTGGCTAACTTCGAACTCCACTAATTTACATGTATGATCAAGGTCCAGCAAATGACTAACATCATTGTGTGTCGACCAAAGTACAATAGGTAACAAGCGATATGTATGATCAAGAGTGTGCTCACATTAATGTTATGATAATCAACCTCTTGCGACCACACGACGACAACATGATAGCTCTGCACTTGTTCATCAGTCCTCACTAGCAGGGCCTGGCATAGCCCTTCTCCTCCCTCTTCCTGTTGTGACTTCCAGAAGTAGAAGACGACTAGCTGACCGACCCGAACAACGAACAGAACGACGCCGAGGTGTTGTGTGCCTCCGGTTCATTATTTATACATTGCGTTGCATCACCTCACACATATCATCAAAGTCACACACGTGTATACAACGGCGGATCCAGGGGGGACCAGCAGGGGCCACGGCTCCCCCCAACATTCAGAAAATTTCTGAAGACCCCGGACTATTGATGTAGAGAGCTATGTGGCCTCACCTATATCCCTCTCCGAACGACATTTTTTGAAATGAAGTACCCACAGAAGATCCAGCTGAGTAGTAAAAGTGAATACTAGTAGCCTATTTGACTTTAGCTTCTATTGCTTCAGGCACGCACGCACACTAGCCACCCATTGTTTATTTTGTAATGTATTCGTGCTGCTTGTCCTCCCACTAGTCTACACTTCCAAGACAATGTCGGAAGAGGTAAAATACATAAGGTGAAGGCAAAAATACACAAGAACAAGGCAAATTTTGTTGTTATAATTTACAAATGTCTCTTGGTTACTTTTTTTTTCAAAATATATAATAGATTTAGGCTGACGTTTTACCAACATAACACCCTAAAAAATCAATTGTTGTTGGATTAAATACGACGAAAGGTTCATGCAGATTTATAATTGTTTGTTCATCGCCATCTAATCATGCATTTTGCTTTCATGCTATCTAATAATAGCACATATTTTGCTATACCAGCATCAATTTCTACATTTTTTTCTTAAAAAAATCACATATATACTCGATACACCAGGTTGCCTTTTAGAGTCTTGTCCAATGTTCGGCCCCCCTTGTGCATAATTCCTGGCTCCGCCGTTGCGTGTATACCTACATCCCCAGGCTTTTTATGACGGTTGTAAGATCAGCCCATAGGTCGGGCCAAGAGGGCGACTACCCTGCGCCCCAAGAAGAGGAGGGTGATGATACAAAAAAACTACTATACTATTATCTATTAAGCCTAAAAGATCACTGCACATGTGTAAAAAAAATCCTAATTCTGCAAGAGCAAATCTACATCATATCAGAGTAACAACCAATATGATAGAAGACAGTGAATCTAATAGGTGGCAGTCTAATAGGTGAAATAAGCTTAGTTAGCAAGTTAGTCTCTTTCTCCGATAGAAGTCCTGCAGGTTGTACTGAAATCTATGTAAACTAGTCTGTTTTTAATCCATAAATAACTTCTAGTTTTAGAAACTGGATGAGCTCTTGTACGCACAAGATGCAACCAAATGTCGAGGGGAGTATACTAAATATATACAAAATGCATGTAAGCATATATAAATCGGCAATATGTTTACTTTTGTTGGTGATCGATGCTATTTTAATAACAAATATAAGTTAAACTTTTTACTAAATCTAACATGCAACACATTTGCAAATGGTACAGTTTATATTCTATAAAGTTCTATAAATATGCACACCTAATAATGCACTAGAAATTACTATTAATATATTAGTTTGACATTATTCATTAGACACATATAATGTGAATATATGCACATACAGAGAGATACGCATATGTGCACTATATAATTTTTAGAATCGCCACAAAAGTAATTTAAAGATAACTTATGTTACATCACTTAATTTACATTTAGCATAAACAAAATAATCAGTGATATGCGTTAAAATTTATAAAAAGAACATTTTTTAACCATACCAACTAAATTATGTAGTTAATTATACCAACTAAATAATAAAAAATATACTCCTTAATAATGTGGTATAATAAAAATAAACTAAATAAAAACAAAATTTTGGTATAAAACTATTTATTTATTCCACCCGGGTCCCAAACTTGCACCAATGTAATACCATTACCTCACCTATATATTCCACCCAGTGACACCAAACTTGCACAATAAATTTTCTGAGTCTAAAGCACGATAACATGACAAGAAAACAAACAGCTCGAACATTCTTAGTTTAGTAAACTAGTCATCAACCCGTGCACCTGCACGGCCTAGCTATTACAGGGATACATAATATTAACAAATTTCTATTAATATGTAAAATGAAGGAGGTTCAATTTCACATATCATACAATTGGACATATGCTAAGTTACTGAAAACAATCGTAACAAACAATAAACATGTGCATTATAGGCTCCATTATTGGATGGAGTGCGTTTGTTTTTGCGTCATTTTTTTTGGCAAATTCTTAACATTGGTATGAATGGAAAATTTCCTATCTTAGTCCGAAGATAAGACTCTTCGTGTATTTTATGCCACCTGCTATGTGATGGAGAAATTATGTATGTTTTTGCTCCATGTTGAAGGTCCACATCTTCATAACTTAGACAATTACACGTATAATTTTGATCAACATTGTAGCATATATCACATCACAGTAAAAGTTCCGAGGAAGATACACTACACACAACGGCGGATCCAGGGGGGACCAGCAGGGGCCACGGCTCCCCCCAACATTCAGAAAATTTCTGAAGACCCTGGACTATTGATGTCGAGAGCTATGTGGCCTCACCTATATCCCTCTCCGAACGACATTTTTTTGAAATGAAGTACCCACAGAAGATCCAGCTGAGTAGTAAAAGTGAATACTAGTAGCCTATTTGACTTTAGCTTCTATTGCTTCAGGCACGCACGCACACTAGCCACCCATTGTTTATTTTGTAATGTATTCGTGCTGCTTGTCCTCCCACTAGTCTACACTTCCAAGACAATGTCGGAAGAGGTAAAATACATAAGGTGAAGGCAAAAATACACAAGAACAAGGCAAATTTTGTTGTTATAATTTACAAATGTCTCTTGGTTACTTTTTTTTTCAAAATATATAATAGATTTAGGCTGACGTTTTACCAACATAACACCCTAAAAAATCAATTGTTGTTGGATTAAATACGACGAAAGGTTCATGCAGATTGATAATTGTTTGTTCATCGCCATCTAATCATGCATGTTTCTATATATCATAAAATTAGATAGTAGTGTCTCAAACACTTGAATTTTTTTACCATATGAATTTAAAATTTAATGGAGGCAGTTGTGAAATATACCTATTTGAAAAACTGACAATCTACATTGCCAACCCCTAGAACAAAAATCAATGATATTGCTTCCAATGATTTTTATCAACAGGTTTGTATCAATATATGATTTTTCAATGAATGGAAATTTATTCATATTTTTGTACTTTCCCTTTCATATATTGAATTAATAACCTTGGTAGTAGTGATATTTGTGGAGAGAGATTTTTGTATGTGTCATTCAAATTTCCTTTCAATCATGAATATGCGTTTTTTAACGTGAGCACCGAGGATTCCTTATTTTTACATTTCCTTTTTTCTTATTCAAGCGGATGGGTACATGGTTATTGTTTTCATGTAAATCTCAATGTGTAACCCTTTTTCATCATGGTAATGGAGAATGTATTTATCTAACATCAAATCTAAATATAGCGTATCTCACTATACTTAAAATGTTTTACGTCTAAAAAAATTAAAATATATTGGATCTGGTTGATGCCCCTATTTGCAATATTCGACGATCTGATTTTCCAACCCCAGGCACAAAAACCGAATGTTTGAAACCCCCCTGCCCCCAATAAACATCGTTATTTGTCCAATTATATTTTCTAACGGTTTAAGTTCATATAGTATTTTTTGACACGTGACAATTTATGCATATTTTCCTTCTTTTGTCACAATTAGGTGACTTCTATTATTAAATTAATAACATTGGCAATGATGATCTGTAGGAGCCATTAATTAGAGAGAGATTAATGTATGTGTGTCTAATTTGTTTTATTTTAATAACTGGGTCTTCTTTTTGTATGTGAGATTTAAATTCTTTTTCAGTCAGGCATATGATTTACTTTTTTGAGTTGGACAGACCTACTTTTTAGCGTGAGGCTTCTCCTTTTGTAGTTTTCTTTCTTCTTCTTTTTTAGCGGGCTTTCTTATCTTTCTCAATGTGCACATGCACATGCACATGTTTTTTTATAGAAGATGGAAATAGGGGTTTGTGCTCGCGTGAGGAGAAAGCAAACGTTTGTATGTACGCTTTTACTTTTTTTTCAAAGGGAGAAGGAACGTGATACACTGGAAACGTGGTTGAGGATGACACTCTATGTTCATAGCGTGAGTACCTTTTTGTGGGATGTAGCCCTCCTTTTTAATAGCGTGAGGACTCTTTCTTATGTGTCTATTTTTTATACCAAGGGAGAGTTACTATGCTCAGGTTTTTCATTGTTGGGGCGGCGGACGTCAGATCTGTTTTTTAACTTACTTCGTATCTATAACTTCATCCAACGGGCTTTAAACATACCATGAATTAATCGGACGGTCAAAAATATATACCTTCTAGGATTAACTTGGAGCCTCGTATGGTGTATCTAATTAGTAAATATAAGATATAAGATTGCAGTATAAAAATCAAGTAAAAAACAAGATCGTGAATTAGCCAACGCAGAACCTACGCTCAACTACAAACCGGCCGGCATCGGTCCACTGCTGCCGCACACCAATAAGGGGGGATGATCTGCATTACCTGCGTCGAAGCGGGGACGGGGCAGAGGTGACGATCTCCACCTCCTCCTCCTGCCAGACCTCCTCATCCTCCTCCTCCTGCTCGAGCAAATCGATCGTGTCGTCGGCTGGGGCCGGCTGGTGCGGCGCGGGTGGGGCGGGCAGGTGCGGGTGCGGCAGCAACGGGTCGTCGCCGTTGACCTTGTCACCCAGCTGTCCTCCCTCCTGGTCCTCCCCGGCGGCGTCCTGGGCGCGTCGACGGCATGCCCTGGGTGCTGGTCAACCTCCACGTCGCTGTCGACCTCGTTGTCGAGCTGTTCCTGAACACAAACCCATCAACGCCAAGCAGATTGATTGTGTAAAAAGCTAGAGCAAATTTGTATTCGTCATGGCAAAATAACGGTGCAGCTCTAGATAGTAGTGGTGCAGCTCTAGATAAGGGATACCCCAACTGTAATAAGTACATGCTCACCGAGACAGAGCGTCCATGGCAAGTGAAGAACAGAGCATACATACATGCATGCGAATCGAGAATCATACGTTCATTCATCCACAATGCACTAAGTACGAGGACTACTCGCTCACATGCTCTAGTTCAGAGTCAAGGCAGAGCACATATGAATCAACATAACAAAACAGGGAAAACAGAGATCAGTGTAGCAACTAACAGCAATTCGCATGTAGATGTTGTATTCAAAGTGCTTAACAAAACATCTATAGCACATGCATCCAAAAGAACCACATATATTTCACAATTGCCAGCACAAAGGGGCTAAATAGATTCAGATTCAGACTTAGCAAGTCTTCAGTAAAATGTAGTTTAGAAACTCAAAGAAGAACAAGGGCTTGGGATTTGATCCCAAGACCACTTGGATGCGTGGATCTGGCCCTAGCCAGTGGGCTAGACAAGGGACTTGCGGTAGGACATGGTTTTGGCCGAAAAAAAGGCATGGGGCGACCGGATCTTGCACCGGACACGACGGATGCGCACACTGGCGCCCAGAGTTTATCGGGAGCGCCTACTTGGCATGGCGATAACGAGTCCTACGGTGAGCTAGAGCGCGTGGGATTCGACAGGGGGGAAGAAGGATCAAAGGTACAAACAAGTTCATGATACTCACATACTCATATTAATCAAAGCAATAGAATTAGGCAGAGCATATGATTGATACGTCTCCAACGTATCGATAATTTATGAAGTATTCATGCCAATATTCTACAATTTCATATACTTTTGGCAACATTTTATATTATTTTTATGCGACTAACTTACTTACCCAGTGCCTAGTGCCAGTTGCTGTTTTTTGTGTATTTTTTGTTTTGCAGAAATTCTATACCAAATAAAGTCCAAACGCGATAAAAATTTACGGAGATTTTTTTGGAATATATGTGAATTTTGGGAAGAAGAATCAATGCAACACGGTGCCCAAGTGAGGCACAAGCCAACAGGGCGATGCCAAGGGGGCGCCTTGATAGCTTGTGCCTCCCCCTTAAGTCGGTTGGGGCCCTTCTTTCGCCGCAAGAAAGATATTTTTCTGATAAAAATCCCCTCAAAATTTCAGTCCGGTCGGAGTTACGGATCTCCAGATATTTAAGAAACGGTGAAGGGCCAGAAAACAGCAGCGAAAACAAGAGAGAAACAGAGAGAGATCCAATCTCGGAGGGGCTCTCGCCCCTCCGGGAGCCATGGCGGCCAAGGACCAGAGGGGGAACCTCTCCCTAGATGGGGAGAGGCCATGGAGGAGGAAGCCTAAGGGGGAGACTCTCTCCCTCTCTCTTCCGGCGGTGCCGGAGTGCCGCCGAGGGAGCCATCACCGCGGTGATTGTCTTCATCACCTTCCTCATCTCTTTTCAGCAGTCAACTCTCCCGCACCCTGCTGTAATCCCCTACATAAACATGATGTTTCATGCCACATATTATTAATCAATGATGTGTTGCCATCCTATGATGTTTGAGTAGATCTATGTTGTCCTTTGGGTTGATTGATGATCTTGATTGGTTTGAGTGTATGTTTTATTTTGGTGTTGTCTTAAGGTGCCTTCCGTGAGGCGCACACGTGAAGTATCCATGCTGAAGGGTGTTGTAATATGTTCATGATTCACTTATAGTGGGTGGCTAGAGTGACAAAAGCTTACACCCGAATAAGGGGGTTGTTTACGTATGGGAGTAAAGGGGACATGATGTTTAATGCTATGGTTGGGTTTACGTTAATGATTTCTAGTAGTTGCGAATGCTTGTTAGAGATCCAATCATAAGTTCATATGATCCAAGTACGGAAAGTATGTTAGCTCATGCCTCTCCCTCATATAAAATTGCAAGAATGATTACCGATCTTGTTATCAATTGTCTAGGATCATTCCGCACACCTTACCATCATTATTCCACACTCGCTATTTGTAATATATTGTAATATATTCTCACTTTATTTAGGCAGCAACTATTTTTATATTTTTGTTCTCCAATATTATGCAAAGCTATCCTCTTTATATCCACAACGCGGTTTTATTTCTCGTTACTAGATAGAAGCAAACGTTCAGTGTATGTAGAGTTGTATCGGTGGCAGATAAGATTTGAGAGAATGTTAATCTTACCTTTAGCTCCTTGTGGGTTCGACACTCCATACTTATCACTTCCATCTTTGGAAAGTGCTACGATGATTCCTTGCACTTGGGGATTATCAAGCTCTTTTCTGGCGCCGTTGCCGGGGAGCAACAGCTTGGAGTTATTATTTTCGTGTATGCTTGTTTGCTTCTATCACTAAGTAGATTTTGTTTTCCTTTTGTTTCTGTTTCTTTGTTTTCTTTATTTAGCTGTGGGTGAAAGAAACAAAAAAAAAACACAAAATTTTTACTTAGAGAAGCGATTAGAAATTTATGCATTGAAGAAGTGAGGGTCGACCTTGAACACTTGTATTCATGCTCTAAATTGGACAACTCTTCTTACTAAGAAGAAAAAAGCTAAGACTGGATTAATTTGTGGCATCCGGTTGGATGGCCGGCTCCCGCATCCATGTCCATGAATTAATCCTCCAATCCGCGGACGGATACGGTGTCCGGTTTAAGGGTCAACATTGGAGATGCCCTGAGGATATCTTGTGGCCAGATGGCACTCGACACATTTGAAGACTCCCTTGCAAGGAGTTGATGACTTCGTGGTTGCGCATTTTGATAGCAAAGGGATCCATACGATGAAGAGTGCTTATAAGTTGTATGTACAGCTCGAGAAGTAATCAAAGAACGGGGGTCCTGGAAGTAGCACGATGGCAGCGAGCAACCTTGACAGGTGGGAGGACCAGTCATGGCGATGTATCTGGAAATTTAGATGCCCACGCAAAATTCAGATGTTTGCTTGGCGGGTTAAACATGAGTCCTTGGCTTTGTGCACCAACCTGTTCGAAATAGATCAAACTAAGAAGTACCAAATGCTTCTTTTGTGGGCGACCGGATGAAGACGGTGCACACCTCTTCGTCAAATGCAAGGCCGTCAAAGAAGTCCGGAGGGCTATGAATTTGGAGAAAGTACGTATGGAGCTGGAGTAGATCACGTCTGTGCATGTAGTTATGGATCTTTTGTGGGTTCTAGATGAAAAAGTGCAAGTCCAAATCGTCATATTCTGGTGGAACTGGTGTCTCGTGTATAATAATAAGAGGAATAAAATAACAAAAGGGGAACTGCCGGTCACGGACAAGAGCTCGTACGTACGCTGGAGGCCTGGAGTACATGCAACTGCTCAGAACTAGACAAGAAACAAATGTTTAATAAATGGGCGCCGCCGAGTGATAGAACGTTGAAAATTAATTTGGACGAGCCTACAGGCCACCTGAAACATTTTGTTATGTCATGTTCCAAATTCCAATATAAAAATAAATGCCAACTTCTGACGAGCGAGCGGAGCGAGGCCCGTCGTCGGTAGACTTGGGCCGAAGCGGATCAGGGTTGACCTAGGACTCCTGTGTTATATATACCTCTTGTAAGCCGCCGCACGGGAGAAGTTGATCAGTTGTAAATCCCCGGCGTTTGTAACCTCTCCCGATATAGTGAAGTTGGCTGGCTGGCGCCGGTGGTTTTTTCCCCATCGTGTTGGAGGGGTTTTCCACGTTAAAATCTTGTGTCCCTTTGCTTGATTTCGTTCTTCATCGTATTTGATTGCGTGTCGTATCTCTAACACATTTGCTACATGGGGTGCAGTTGCTAAGGGACGACGTGGCTGAACGATGCTGTCGGACTTTGGCAAATCTGATACGCGTCCCGATCACATCATAAATTTCTTCTCCATATCTGGATATAGAAATTAGGAAACCTCAAATCTATACAATTACATCTAACATAAACTATACTAATCTTTTGCTAGCGACCGTCCTCGTTGTTCCACCCCTGTCCATGTCCGGCAGCCGGCTGAACCCTTCAAAATAGGACATGAGACATGGACCAGCTCACAAGACTCGAGGCGCCGCCGACTCCCATGGCATACTCTTCCTTTTCGGAGCCCGTGGCCTGCACATCGTCGGTCGATGTGAGGTTGACAATGGATCCGTCGTGGTCTGAGCCCGACACTTCCACCACTACGCAGTTGTGGTGCCAGGGTTACCGGTAGCACGTACTGGTGGCACGGCATGCGACTCCGCCTCGCCGACGTCTGTCGTAGCCTCTCACACCCCTGCCTCCTACAACAGGCATCTCGTGCCATATTCTCAGCGGACGGACCACGAAGGGCCTCCAGACAGATCGGACCGCCTCTGGCGACGCAACGATGACGCGCCTCGCGCCGGATCCAAGCATCATTTGGGCGGACGGTATGGATTCCCACCGGATCAAGTACGCAATGCGGATGGCCATCTCCTCCTCAGGCCCGCATGAGATGAGCTCGCAGTCCGCAAATCAGGTGAGGAGGACTTGAATCCGCTGCCTGTCATGTCTGAGAAGGCCGAAGATTGCCGAAAGGGACCTTGGGGGCGGAGTGATGTGGAGTGGAGTGGCTACAGTTTGGTCCAGGAAGTGGATGGAGATGAATATATGTAGGGTCAAATGTGCCAGTGTGTACCGAATGAGACATGACGAACGCGCCCGGGCATGCCCGAGTCTCCTCATATTTGCCCCGGATTTGGAGTGGATATGAGGAGTGATGGTCATCTCAGATGTATAGAGCCCGTATGAGGAGTCTGACAATGTCGCATTTTTTTTACCGGGCCGTCCACCCGGACGTATAGGGTGTTTGAGCAGCCCGGTTGTAGATACTTTTAGGGTGTTTTTTTTATTTAGGAAAAATAATAATTTCGGACCTCACTGAAATATGCGAAATTTCAGAAATTTCGCATATTTCGGAAATTATTTCAGATTTTGAGATTTCAAATTTCACTTAATTTTAAAGAATTCAAACATAATTTAAATTTATTTTGAAATCAGTTTGAATCTACCTTGAAATTTCGGTGTTAAAAATATTTCGGACCCTACTGAAATATGCAAAAAATTTGGAAATTTCACTGAAATTTCGTTCTAATTTTTAACCCTTTTAGCCCGTGATGGGAGGAAAGGGCAAATCATCGTTGCTTTTGTGGCATAGTTGATGGCGATGTCCGAAGCCCTTGCCATGGCACCTGATATGGGTGCTCGTTGTGTCGTCTTTGATACCGTGTCTAGCTCGCGACAGTAGGAGGCACTTGATTTGTCCAAGGTTGATTCATCTCAGTGTATGTGGCTATCATTGAAGACATCAAGTTCCAGCTCAAAGTTTGGTTTTCGAAGAACTCTGTAATTTCTTTCTGTAGGCAGTGCATGGACTAGCGAAAATTGATCGTTTATGTTTGCCAAATGATAGTATTGGTCAGAAAATTATTTTACCGCCCCAAATGGTTGTTTGTGTTTCGGGTGGCATACCTAGCACCGTTAAGTTATAAAGCTTTGCTTTACCTTCCAAAAAAATTGTCAGCATGGCGATGAGCTGACGACCTGACCTGAGTACAATATCATTGTTGTACAAACTAACTAAATTGGACTACTCCTTACTACTACTAGTAGTAGTTCTAGTATGGTTTGTTGCAACAAATTCAAAGAAAAAAGTTCTATTATGGTTTGTTTAGCATGTACTAGTAAATGTGTACGTGCAATGCACATTGCTATTATATTGAAAATAAATTGCATGCTGATATTAGGTAGCATACTAGTCCGGTTTATTTGTTTGCTTTTTTAGCATATCCATATTACAGAGAAAAGTTTGGAACGTTCTGACTTATTCTGAATTTTTAAAAAATAAAATCAGTTATCACGTGTATGGCGATGACGATTTCTCTAAGCGTAGGCCCCGAGCAGTACGGTCGCGGCAAGGCCCGAACCCATGGTCGCAGTGGCGGTGGCAGCAGGAGGCTCCGGCTGCTCCATGGTGACGCGCGGACGGCCGAGGAAGGTGCTCCATGGCGACCTGCAGACGGATGCGCCGGAGGTGCAGGGGCTGGAGTGATTGCTGCAACACCCCTCATGCTAACCCTTTTGTGCGATAGAGGAAGTGCCAAAACTACGGTGGAATTGAAGACTTGCGGGTTGCAAGCCGAAATATGAGGTCACCGCAAAGAAAAATACGGTACAGGCTATTTTACTGACCTGGTCGGTAAGATTTTTCGTCACGGTACCGTAAAACGACGGTTATTTTAGGGGAGGGTGGGATATGCGGGATCTGCTAGAGTTACTCTAAGAAGGGATGGCAAACAAAATGTCAAGGTCGAACATCTTCCCGGAATGTCAGGTGATACATCTTATTTTCTCCCATTCGGAAGTCAGCTACTCCCTCCATCCCATACTATTTTTTGCTGAAACAGATATATCTATATGTATTTCACTTGGATGTATCTAAATGTATTTTATGGTTAGATACTCCATTTGAGCGGCAATTAATATGGGATAAAAGGAGTATTAAGTAACATTGTTCGTAAGCCTGTTGTGAGGACTGAGGAGTACCGGGCACCGGTGTCATCTCGATCCTACGTACGAAATATTCTGCAATAGGTACGAAATATTTTGCGAGAAAGAAAATTCTTTGACGGAAGGCGTAGAAACTGCATGGACCATGCATAAGAAGCCAGTAAACGGCATAGAAAGTGCATGGACTATGCATAAGAAGCCAAGAAACATGGGTGTGTTAGCAACCGAATTAGAGGGCGAGTAACACTCCATTCCAGGAGCAAGAGCACGGTGGGCACGGTTCCTAGGAAAATAGGTACGGAAGGAGTTAGGAGATGCCATTTTAATACCGGACAGAACTGTGCCTCCAACGCGGCGCACTCAAATCGCCCGCAACCGTCTGCATCGAGTGATCCGGACGCATTTTACCATCTACAAGTGGTCCGGACAACAGGCTTTTCGCAAATCAAAGCCAAACTAGGGGAATTTGCGGGTGTCCAAACTGCTGCCACATACACGTGTGTCATCCCACTCCCACGCAACACCTCTTTGCCCGGAAAACCCCTTTGCCCAAAGCAGTTGTTGTGCATTCATGCCAGACAGTGCTGCTCCAGAGCGGTCGTGATCCCATGGTATTCATGTTGGTCAGAGTGATGCGACCGGACAAGCGGACACTGCCACTTCAATGTCAACACAGTGACTGAGAAGGCACGCGTTGCACTCGGCGTCGACCAGCAGACGTTGCCACCGCGCCACACATAGCGCAGCCAGTGTCGGAGCCAGGATATGCGGGCTAAAAAAATATTTCGTATGTTGCACAACGATGTAAGACAAAAAAGTACACAATAATAACTATTAAATTATAAATTATTCTTTGTAGCAACAGAGTCTTCAACAGTTTGGTTACATTGCGAGAAGGAGAACCATAACATACTCTACAATCAACCTTTCGGAATGGAGAAATGATTGTGTCTTCCTTTCCTTTCATGAAAAAATTACGCTAAAAAATAACCAATCAAGCATTTAAGTATTATTCTCCATTTTGGTTCTCAACTTATTTTTCTCATAAGAAACCAGAATAATCATCTATTCTTGACTAGTAGTTTGGAGAAATCAAGATTAATAAAAATAGATAGAACGCTAACCAACCAAGATCAGATGATGGAGAAATTTAACCGGTGAAGCCGAAGAAGGAGCTCACTCTAGAGCAGAGAGCTGCCGGGACTGACCGGAGGAGAAGGTTCAAGACAAAAGGAGATACCGCCGGCGCCGCCGCTGAGGCACGGGCCTCCGTTATGGACATCGAGGCCATCGCCTCCAATGCTGCACAAGCCACCCCAGGGGCGGAGCCAGGAGTTAGGCATGGAGTGGGGGGGTGTCGACAACCAAAAAACATAACATAACAAATATATTGAATGATGTCAGTCGCTCTATATGGCTCTCGTTGTTTATTCAAACCCACCAATACATTGTTTTTCCTCATCACGACTACACAAATGTAGACACAGTTGGTGAAAAACTTAATCTAAAGGACAGAATCCTTGTGTCATGTCTAATTTGCAGTGTCAATCTATGAGGATAAAACAAGAGATTGTTGCATAATTTATTTCCATCTAAATCAAGAAGTTGATGCAGCCTAAATCAATAAACCCTGATGCGGATCAGTATACTATCATACAAAACAAATCAACGAAGGAGCGAGTGACCGCAATTTTTCTAATGTGTGTCGCAGTCGCCGGGAACGGCGTGGCAGCTTCAGCTGCAAGGTGCAGTTCCACCCCCGCTGCCCTTTGCCAACCTTCAAACAGCCCTGGGCGCTGAGTGTCGTGCGTCGGGGTCGAAATAAAGTGACGATTTGTCGTCAGCTTGGCCAAGCTACCTGTTTTTCTTTAAAGTAGTGGGCTGCCTACTATATGGGCTAGCATACTTAGTTGTTGGTAAGTTTTTTTGCTGCTTCTGTACGTTGCTGGGCTCACTACAAGCTTGTCCCCTGCTCGCCCCCCCCCCCCCCCCCCCCCCCCCCCTAGCTCCGCCACCGGTTACTTTAAAAAAATTCCGCCGCTGAACCACCCTCCCCACACTTAACATTGGCATACGCGAACTGGTCCTTGTCGCAGTCGCCATTGCGGCGGCCAGCTCGGGCTTGTCGGCAGCCCGTCCGCCCAGGCTTCAGGACTCGTCCTCCATGTCAAGATCGCCGCTGACATATGGGTACCTATTCGAACATGACCCGGCCTCATCCTACTTTCACCTCACCTCGGGGCAGCTCGCCGGAAGTCGGATTCCGTGTCAGTCATGCCAGTGGTGCCTCTCATTGATCTCAACGCCGCGCATGTGGCCGTCAAGTCAGCCAAGACGGAAAGGAAGCCCCGCGGGTGGTCTCCCTGGCCAACCTCCCCGATTCCCGCGACATGTTTGATGAAATGTCAGCGACGAACAACTACTACAAGGGGATCATGGCCGGTATGATCCTTGGCCATGACGATGGCCAAGGTACTCATGATGGCGGCCAACATACTCAAGGCTAAGGGAGTGTCAACATCGCGGAGGAGCCATTTTTTGAGGATGAGCTAACTCAACAAGCCATGTCACAAAAGAGGCGGCAAAGTGTTAGCACCGGAACATACATGGAGGATGAGGACAACTTCATTTGTGTAATATGGATGGAAATTGGGCAAGATCCAAAAATTGGTGTCGAGCACAAAGGAGGAACATTGCTGAAGAGGGTCCATGAATTCTTCCATGAACAAAGAAAGTTTGAGCCCCACAAATTTGAGAGTGACCGGACTGACGTGTCACTTCAAAAGAGGTGGAGCCCCACAAATTTGAGAGTAACCGGACTGGCGTACCTGGCCTCGTGAGATTGTAATAACAATGTTCCTTTTTTTTATCATGATCGATACACTAATTGATCGAGTTATTTGTTCCTTTATCCAAGAAAAAGTATTTCTATTTTTTGTCCTAATATAAGTATTTCTATTTTCCATATCGTAATATAATTTATTTCCAAAATAGAAATTGCAAAAACGTGTGGGCGTGGTGACGTGGACTAACTGTAAGATGTGTGTCACGTGGTTATAAAGAAAAGAGGTCGCAACCACCGAAGCTTGGTGACGTGGACTAACTGTAAGATGTGTGTCACGTTTTAAAGAAAAAAATGTTTATATAATGTGCGTGCTGTTTCAAACTGCACTCGGGCGTGACATTTTAGTGAAAAAAATATGTATACAATGTGAAACAATGTTTGTGTAATACAAACAAATGTTTCAGAACATTCAGAAAAATGTATATGACATCTTAAAGAAAACATGTTGTGAAAAAATGTACATGACCGAACAAAAACTAGTAAGCAAAAAAATGTTTTGACAAAAACCGCATTTGGAAGGAGCCTGCTAAAATATTGTGTGTATTTGCTCTACTAGAAACAACAATTGTCACATAGGTGCTTTCCCAATAGCGACCAAGTCATTGTGGCCAATGAAGAACAGTTTTTCAAATTCGTGAATGCATTTTAATATTCAATGATATTTTAAAACGGTGTTCATTTTTACAAATTTCTAAATATTTGTAAATTAATGAAAATTTGCTTGGCTACTTGACACAGCGATTGTGACATACACGATTTCCCAGTGCTGTCCCAGTCAGTGTGGCCCATTAATAATACTTCTAAAATTCGTGAATGCATTTTAATATTCACCAAAATTTGTTCATTCGTGAGTACTTTTAAAAAATTAATGACTGTTCATTAAAATACGTAAATAGTTCCTATAAAACATTCAGATTATTTTTTTCAAGATCGTGAACATTTGAACAAAATCATAATAATTAGAAAATAGTGTGAGCATTTTTTTTTAAATTCTCAACTGGTACTTTAAAATGGGTAGAAATATACCAGCCAGTTTTTAGGGGAAACCGAAACTAAAGAAACTAAGCAAAAAAATGTGGGGAAAGAAAAGAGTATTTAGAACATTGTGAACATGGCGGAACCTATTTCACGCGTAAGACGCCATATAGCGACCTAGCGCCCCCCCCCCCCCCCCCCCCCCCCCCCCCCCCTCCGAACTATATCCTTCTAAACTTTTGGGAAGGTTTGGTTTTTTCGCTTTTTTTCCAGCTTTTTCCATTTCCGTTAATACATTCTTTTTACTTTTTTGTTTCTTTTTTACTTTCATTTTCGTTAATTAATTATTTTTCCTTTTCTTTGTTATTTTATTTTTACATTTTCGTTTTTATTTTTATTTCTTTGTTTCCTATCCTTTTCAAATTTCATTTTTTTCATTTTACGAACATCTTTCAATTTCACGAACAAATTTTCTAATCGTGAATAAATTTTAAATCATGACCATTTTCTGAATTCCCCAACCTTTTTTAAAATCGTGAACAAATTTTTTGAAGTAGTTAGTATTTTCAAAATTTGGGAATATTTTTTACATATTCGCGAAAATCTTCTAGAATCGTGAAGTTTTTTAAAATTTACAAATATTTTTTGGAAAATCCGGTTTTCTAAAATACTGAAACTCGTGACCAGTTTTAAACTAGGCGAACATATTTTGAATTGACAATTTTTTTTTGAAATTTTGAAACAATTTTTTAAATTTAAAAACATAGTTTAGTTTGTCGAACATTTTATAAAGCGTTGAAGCGGCGGCGTGACCAAGGATCGGGCCAGCGAGCTGCTCAAGCCGCTCAATGGTTTCAGGGGAAGCATAGAGTGCATCGAGACGGTGGACTTCAGGGGCTCAAGAGGCCATTTTGATCGCTAGACATTGTTTTGGGAGCTAGATTAGGTGTGTGGATAAAACATACTCCAGGGTGACTAGATACACCGTAATTGAATAATCGTATGCAAAATGATCAACACAAAAGATAACTGAACATTGTCTAATTGCTGTCATGTTTATTTACCTTCACAATTTGAAAGTTATTTCGTGTTATTTATGATTTTGAAGTGATCCTCGCATTACAGAATTCCATGAAGAGTTGGGAAACATAAGTCTATTTTTGGGGACATCATGATTTCGTTAAACTCCTATATGCTTCTTTCTCTGAGTAGTATGCTCAAATTTTGGGGTCATCATGTACATTGCCGCTTGAATCATATACAGTTCCTTTGTCTACAAGTTTGGAAATTGATCATGCATATAAAGAATAGAAAATCTATTTTTATTAAGATGTCCAGAAAAAACATTTAGTTGTGAATATTTGAATAACAGAGCAATATATGTACCCTTGCCTTTGTCCCTGAAGAAATGATGCCTTTCGTGAATTAGGTCAATCTCCAACACAATATTTACTATTTAGTAGACCAACAACGTGCTCTTATCATATTTGTGTATCCTTACTATATTATTTTTATTAAAGAAAGGACACAAGTATGATGGTGAAGATCTTAGAATCTATTATGTGTGCACATATTCATCCAGCTTTGCGCCTCTTTTCTCTTGTACCCAGCTCACTTTTTTCCATAGAGGCTAAGAGAAGGACCTGAGCCTGTCACTCCTGGACATACTTGTTCATGCATATCAGAGGCAGGCAACGCTTACCCTGCTTCAAGAGAATGATCATACTAGGGCGTTGGAGCATTTGTAATCATGGAAATATCATCATATAATGGAGGCAATCTTAGTTCAATACATGTTCCAGGTTACATCGGTTATACACGTTTTCTTTTGAAAAGGAGCATGGCCCCCGGCCCTGCATCTGGGCAATGCATGCAGCCATTTAACCAATTATTCACAAAAACCTTACAAAGTAATATATCAGGCAGTCTGAAGCCACCATCTTTGCAACATCTGTCGCTACTCCTATCCACTTGATGAAGAGGTGCCGATTGTCCGAGCCGAATACCAAACAGACATCGCACCAAAGCCTAACATCTAAAGCCGGAGGCCCCAACCAAACCGGATTGTTGGGTTTGGGGCACACACCGGTTCGGCGCACTCTCAAAGGCCGCCGTCTTCCGCCGATCCATCTCCAGAGCAGGTACTAACACATCGACCTTGCCAGACCTATCGTCGATGCTAGACAACGCCACAATCATGCACGTATCCATCCACTTGCACCCGTCGTCGAAACTCCGTAATGCTATGCCACCGAGATCCGTCGTCGGCCTTGCGGTAGATCTAGCACCGCTCCTCCTCTTGTCCCCTTCAGCCAAATCTTGCTCCAAAACGATGCCCCGAGGAGGGAGAACGACACCGAAGGCGCTGTCATCATCCGATCCGGTAGACCCAGATCTAGGGTTTCCCCCGGAACATCCCGATCGAGTTGACTTGACCTGCAACGATGATGCCTCGAGAAGGAAATGACGTCAGAGATGCCGGCATCGTCCGCCAAGACCACAGTCAGGCGCGATTTTGACCGGAAGCCGCGTTGTCCCGATCTCGTGGCTGACTGAAACATTGGTTATACACGTGGTTACCCCATATGAGATATACAAGGGGAGTTGGTGATTGTATGTCCCTTTGTTGGTATGTCGTCACCCCTACTCATTATTTCTCTCGATGCATATGCACCATTTCATAGATCTTCTAAAGTCTTGAAGAAGTGAAGTGGCCAATCCATAACTAGGGCAAAATGACCAACATTTGAATTGACGACAATGATAGAGCAAAGATGGATGAATTCCATGGATGTGGAGAGGAGGAACGATCGGGAGAATGCACTTTTTTCTGGATACAAGGAAGGTAGTGAAAGAGACGATGGTATAGAAAGTTAAGGACACACTTCTAATTTGTAAAATATATATTAGGGGACTCTCCTACTATTTCACGTTAAAAAAAGAGAGACATGATAGAGAAAGAAGCAGGAGAAAGAATTGGTAGTTGCCGTTACATGGCCGGCGTATACAATTTTTTTCAGTCCCGTAGCAACGCACGAGCATTCAACTAGTATTATTTTAAGGCTCTTGTAACGTGAAGAGGATCCTCTACTATGTCTATTATTCTTATTTTAACAAGCTATGCCAATTATTCTGAATCTTTTTACCACTGTGTCAAATAAATTTCACTTGAGTTGATAAACCATTGCTTAAGCATTTTATAGTTGTAGGTATTTAGTACAAAATTGTTATAATAAGCGAATGTTCTTAGTACAATACCACACCACCTACGTCATCCAGAATGACTAGCACAATGAAACTGAAGAAGTTATTCACGTCTTTGTTTTAGCTTGATTTTCTCGGCTATATACAGTTATGCAGAATGAAACTAGTTTCCTTTATGCTTCGTGTTACAAATTAAAGTGCTACATTTGTTGTTGTCGGAGAATAAGGAGAGACAAACATGTTCATTACAATTTACATGTGTTAGAGGGAAGCATTTCCTTTTTTTTCGTAAACCAGGCACACACTACACCATCATCTCTCATAGTATGTTGAGAACTATTTCATAGAATTGCTATGTTAAGGTGAGACGGCATAGTTTTGAATGAGCGATGATTTTTACAGAAAGGGATGGATCTTCTTGTAAGAACATGATATAGATGGTGATTGCAAAGGACCATCAGAAGAGAAAGTCGTTTGTCGCTACATAAATAGAAACCATATTACATATTGATTGACACACATTTTTTAATTGAAACAACTGTTTGATAGGCGGTGTTTGTATTTGTTTTTCATTCCGTGGCAACGAACAGGCATTTAGCTAGTATCTACAAGGTTCCATCAATATGCAGACCTAATAATACACTAGAAATTACTATTAAGATATTAGTTCGACATTATTCTTTAGACACCTACAACATGAATATATGCACTAACATACATGAATATATGCACATACAGACAAATACGTATATGTGCACTATATAATTTGTAGAATCGCCACAAAAGTAATTCAAGATAACTTATGTTACATCACTTAATTTACATTTAGAATAAACAAAATGATCAATGATATGCATTACAATTAGTAAAAAGAACATTGTTTAAGCATACCGACTAAATGATGTGGTTAATTTTACCAACTAAATTATGTGTTTAATTATACCAACTAAATAATAAAAAGTATACTCCTTAAGACTATAATATACTAAAAATAAAGTAAATAAAAACAAAATTTTGGTATAAAACTATTTATTTATTTCACCGCGGGTCCCAAATTTTCTTGAATGTTTGCGTAGGCGCCCTTGTGCTGGTAGACTGTCGGCTCCCCAGTTACCGTGTGCATGGTCGCTGGCATCCATAGTCGCTGGCATCCATGCATCCATGCACCTAAGTTGTATGAATGTTGCACGTACGATAGATACTCTGTTTTGCTTTTGCTAACTGAATTGAAGCTAGGAATAATATGTTTCAATCTAGTGTCATGATGGATGGTTCATGGTTTGATATAGTATTATCTTGTAATTGGATTATCTAAGTAAGTACATATGGATGGATCATCACGTTGTTTTCTTCCAACATGTGGATTGGCACTATTGGGTGCTTGCCGGAGTGACCATCGTTGTCCTCTCCGCTGTGTTGGTGGCAGAGCCTGGGGTCGATGTCACAACATGGGTTACAACACTCAAGGGAATGACAAGGAAGAAGTGCAACGTCGCCCTGCTCCTCGCCGTCGGCGACCTCATGTCGCTCTGCCTCACCTACACCCCTGCGTGGATATCTCTTTGCTCTATTCCATTCCGATCCACCTTCTGTCCATGTACGAAACACTACAATTCAATGTTGTTGCAGCTGGAGGTTCAGGATGATGTGGAGGGGCGAGGGGGCATGAGTCGCTATCGGGATTGCTGCCTTGGTGCCACCGGTCGCGGGTCTCATCGATAGTGGAGTTTGGGTTTGCTACACCATGGCAGTCGATGGCATGAATGCATCCATGGGCATCATCAATGGCACCGCAATCGTCTTTCAGCTGGGATATGCATTTATCTTTTGTTCTCACTCTGAAGTGACTCATGCCCGCAAGTTCACAGTTCAACTGCTTGGGTGGTGAAATACTAAACCCCCATCTTGCTTTGTGTATGCTTGAAACAGTTTCTTCTAAAAATATGCTTTGAGTGACAGCAACCATAGAAGACTATATAATAGTTGAGTATGTGAAATTTGCTAAAGCAAATGCTCTTACATAGACCCTTCCTGAATATATGATGAACTGTAATTGCTTCAATGACCGAGAACATAGTTTGCTAGCTTTAAATAAAGTTTATTATTTACACTTCAGATTGTGAATGAATTATTACTTGTTTATGAGAAGTTTTATGAATTATAGTTACTGCTATAAGAATGATCATGATGCTGCCATGTTCGTATTTTCTTTTATCGAGGCATCTCTCTCTAAGCATTGGTCATGTTTATCTAGTTCGGTATTCGCTTGAGGACAAGCGGAGTCTAAGCTTGGGGGAGTTTATACGTCCATCTTGCATCATTTTTCCTACTGTTATTTATTATGTTTTAGAGTTATATTTCTCATGATGATGCAATTCTGATGCATTTTCTCTCTTAATTTACAAGTTTTATCACAAGAGGGAAATTGGAATTCTAGACCTGAAAAGCGCTACAGCGGAGATAGCTATTCATCGGAGCTCCAAATGACCTGAAAAGTTATGAGGATTTATTTTGGAATATATAAAAAATAATGGAGGAAGAAAATACCTGAGAGGAATTGCCATGGGCCCACAAGCTCAGGGGGCACGCCAAGCGAGCTTGTGGGGCCCATGAAGGTCCAACTACGCCCAACTTCTCGTATATGATGTCGTTTGCCCTAGAAAAAAATCAAAAGAAGACTTTCGGGCGAAGCGCTGCCATCTCGAGGCGGAACCTGGGTAGGCGCACTTTTCCTCTCCAGCAGACCAATTCCGCCGTGGAAACTTCTCTCCAGGAGAGTTATCATCATCACCGACACTCCTCTCAACGTGGGATGACTCATCTCGATCAACATCTTCACCGGCATCATCTCATCTATAAACCTCAGATTGGTACATGTGGGTTGCTAGTAGTGTTGATTACATCTTGTAGTTGATGCTAGTTGATTTACTTGGTAGAAGATTATATGTTCATATTGTCAATATATGTATCCTCTCTGATCATGGACATGAATATGATTTGTGAGTAGTTCTTTTTGTTCTTGAGAATATGAGAGAAGTCTTGTTATAAGTAATCATGTGAAGTTGAGTTTTGTTCCATGTTTTGATGATGAGTTGTGTTGTTCTTCCTCTAGTGGTGTTATGTCAATGTCGACTACATGACACATTACCATGTTTGTTGTGCGTAGATTCAAAAACAAATGTTTCTTTTGCAATTCTTTTTGATTTAATTCTTTTTGCTATTAAAGTTTTTAACAAATGTTATCAAATGTTTGTTACTAATGTTTTAAACAGAATTATATGTCATCTATTAAAGAATTTGTTAAAATATTACTAAAATATAATTCTTTTTGACATTTAATTCTTTTTGCTACTAAAACTAAAATATATTTCATCTATGTCATACAACGTTTCTCTCTTATCATACAACGTTTCTCTCTTATCATCACCGATGCTTCTGCTGTATTCATCTATATATGTCAAGACAATAGACTATTCTCATAGGATTCTCTGATTTAAGATGCCTGTCACGATGTGGGTTTGTACTCCCGATGTAAGATAATATAAAGGTGCCTGGATGTTCATGAGATATGCCAAAACAATAGACTATTCTCATAGGATTCTCTGATTTCTTAGCCCTTAACATATCATCAACTTCCCCTTTTGACCCTTTCATGAATTTGCGATAAGAGAGCATGCTTTTCAGGTGGCCTACCAACAGATCCACATATCTGTCTATTATGCATATTTATACAAGGAAAGAAACATACATTTACCAAAAATCAAAACAGATGCCAATCTTGCCAGTTAATACATCGCCTTCATGTAATTGCAGTGATTCTAGATCAAAGCCATCATCAGAATAGTTGTGGAGCATAACAATGGCTTTCAACCCAGAATCAAAGGTGCAAATTATTCGGTTATCTTGTATATGCCAAACAGTTACTTGAACAATCCTACCATCTGATATGTTGTCCTCAGTTTCACCAGAAAGCAACCAGAAATCCTCTCATCCGGACTTGGCTCGGCATATAAGGGGTCCTCCGATCAGAGAAACCACACAGTAGGGGTGGAATCTTGCAAAACTTGGGATTTGCCAGCTATAAGTCCGGAAACTCACTAGAGAGAAAGTCTTCACTTTTTCTTCGTGTGTGTCCCTTGCTTATTACGCCGTAACCATGGATAATCTTCATCATTTAACAGGATGCTTGGGTCAGTCTTCACTGTGAAGGGAGGAATTTCATCAAACTTTTCATAATCTTCTGACTTGTCTGTCTTTTCCTCCACTCCCACGATGTTCCTTTTCCCTGAAAGAACTATGTGGCGCTTTGGCTCATCGTCATATGATGTATTCGCTTCCTTATCTTTTCTTTTTCTCGGTTTGGTAGACATATCCTTCACATAGAAAACCTGCGCCACATCATTGGCTAGGGCAAATGGTTCGTCTGTGTGCCCAAGATTGTTGAGATCCACTGTTGTCATTCCGTACTGCGAGTCTAACATTACCCCGCCTCTTGTCAGATTGACCCATTTGCACCGGGGCAAAGGGACCTTACAATCACATCCATAGTCAAGTTCCCATATCTTCTCTATGTAACCATAATATGTGTCCTTTTCCCTATTGGTGTTTGATGCATCAAAGCGCACACCACTGTTTTGGTTGGTGCTCTTTTTATCTTGGGCGATCGTGTAAAATGTATTCCCGTTTATCTCGTGCCCTTGCAAAGTCAATACAGTCGAAGATGGTGTCCTGGCCAATGTGTACAGCTCATCTCCAACAATGTTGTCATTCATGAGATGTGTTTGCAACCAACCGCCAAAAGTCGCCATGTGTGTACGTTCAATCCAGGGGTCAGACTGCTCCGGGTTCCTTGAGCATACAATATCCATGTGTTTCTCGATATACGGGGCCACCAAGGTAGAACTTTGTAGAACTATGTAGTGTGCTTGCGCCCAAGAATGCCCGTCCCTACATATTATTGATTTCGGTCCTAGCATGCCTTTTCCACTCAGTCTCCCCTCATGCCGCGATTGAGGAACACCAATCGACTTATGGACAGGAATAAAGTCAACACAAAACTCAATAACCTCCTCTGTTCCATGCCCCTTGGAGATGCTTCCCTCTGGCCTAGCACGATTATGAACATATTTCTTTAAGACTCCCATGAATCTCTCAAAGGGGAACATATTGTGTAGAAATACAGGACACAGAGTGGCAATCTCGTTGACTAGGTGAACTAGGACGTGCGTCATAATATTGAAGAAGGATGGTGGGAACACCGACTCGAAACTGACAAGACATTGGACCAAATCATTTTGTAACCTTGGTAGGATTTCCGGATCGATTACCTTCTGAGAAATTGCATTGAGGAATGCACATAGCTTCACAATGGCTAATCGAACATTTTCTGGTAGAAGCCCCCTCAATGCAACCGGAAGCAATTGCGTCATAATCACGTGGCAGTCATGAGACTTTAGGTTCTGGAATTTTTTCTCTTCCATATTTATTATACCCTTTATATTTGATGAGAAGCCAGACGGGACCTTGATACTGAGCAGGCATTCAAATAAGATTTCCTTCTCTGCTTTGGTAAGAGCGTAGCTGGCAGGACCTTGATACTACTTTGGATGCATGCCGTCTTTTTCGTTCATACGTTGCTGGTCCTCCCGTGCCTCCCGTGTATCTTTTGTCTTCCCATACACGCCCAGGAAGCCTAGAAGGTTAAGGCAAAGATTCTTCGTCACGTGCCTCACGTCGATTGCAGAGCGGACCTCTAGGACTTTCCAATAGGGTAGCTCCCAAAATATAGATTTCTTTTTCAACATGGGTGCATGTCCGTCAGCGTCATTCGAAATAGATTGTTGACGTGGCTTGAGACTGCGTCGGTATTTCCCCAAAGATCAAGGGATGATGCAGCACAGCGAGGTAAGTATTTCCCTCAGTTATGAAACCAAGGTATCGAACCAGTAGGAGGATCACCACCACCTAATAAGTTGCACCTGCACACAAAGAACAAATACTTGCAACCCCACGAGAAAGAGAGGTTGTCAATCTCTCTACGGTAAAAAGATAGATTAGGTAATGATAGATTGGAGAGATAGATCTCTCGAGAACACAAAATAAAAAGAGCAAATAAAAAGTGCAGCAAGGTATTTTTGGGTTTTTGGAATAATAGATCTGAAAACAAAAGAGGCAAAACGATAGATCGGAAAGCAATATGTTGGAAAAGTAGACCCGGGGGCCGTAGGTTTCACTAGTGGCTTCTCTCATGAGTATAGCACACGGTGGGTGAACAAATTACTGTTGGGCAATTGATAGAAGATCAAATAATCATGACGATATCCAAGGCGATGATCATTATATAGGCATCACGTCCAAGATAAGTAGACCGACTCCTGCGTGCATCTACCACTATTACTCCACACATTGACCACTATCCAGCATGCATCTAGTGTATTAAGTTCATGGAAAAATGGAGTAATGCAATAAGAATGATGACATGATGTAGACAAGATCTATTCATGTAGGAATAGACCCCATCTTGTTATCCTTAATGGCAACGATACATGCGTGCCTTGCTGCCCCTTCTGTCACTAGGAAAGGACACCGCAAGATCGAACCCATCACAAAGCACCTCTTCCCATGGCAAGAAAAATCGATCTAGTTGGCCTAACTAAACAAAAGATTCAAAGAAGAAATACGAGGCTATAAGTAATCATGCATATAAGAGATCAAAGAAGACTCAAATCATATTCATGGATAGAAACTGATCATGAACTGAAAATTCATCGGATCCCAACAAACACACCACAAAAGTTTACATCAAATAGATCTCCAAGAGACCATTGTATTGAGAATCAAAAGAGAGAGAGGAAGCCATCTAGCTACTGCCTACGGACCCGTAGGTTTATGGTGGACTACTCACGCATCATCGGAGAGGCACCAATGAGGATGATGAACCCCTCCGTGATGGTGTTAGATTGGATCTCGAGGCTCTGGAACTTGCGGCGGCTAGATGTGTTTTTCATCGACTCTCCTAGGGTTTTCTGAATATTTGGGTATTTATAGGCATGAGAGGCGGTGGAGAGGGGCCCCGTGGAGGGCACAACCCATCAGGGCGCGCCGGGGGCCCCCTGGCGTGCCCTGGTGGGTCGTGCTCTCCATAGCCCACCTCTCTGTCACTTCTTTGTCCCACTGGGTGTCTTCTGGTCCAAAAAATCTCCAAAAAATTTCGTCGCGATTGGACTCCATTTGGTACTGATATTCTGCGAAGTAAAAAAACAAGCAAAAACAGCAACTGGTACTCTGGCACTATGTCAATAGGTTAATCCCAAAAAATGATATAAAGTTGTTATAAAGTGATTGTAAAACATCCAAGAATGATAATATAACAACATGGAACAAGCAAAAATTATAGATACGTTGGAGACGTATAAATTGTCCGCCAGGACCCTTTCCAAAGATTGCTTTTAAATCCTTGACCATATCAAATATATCATCACCAGTACGGGGGACAAGCTTCTTCCGGTGATTTGCCTCACCTTTAAAATGCTTGCCTTTCTTTCTTAAGGCATGCTTGGTCGGAAGAAATTGACGATGTCCCAGGTACACAACCTTCTTACATTTATCCAAATATATACTTTCAGTCTCATCTAAACAGTGTGTGCATGCATTGTATCCCTTGTTTGTCTGTCCTGAAAGGTTACTAAGAGCAGGCCAATCATTGATGGTTACAAACAGTAATGCTCGTAGGTCAAATTCCTCCTGTTTGTGCTCATCCCACACACGTACACCTTTTAAATCCCACAACTGTAAAAGTTATTCAACTAATGGCCTTAGGTACACATCAATGTCGCTGCCGGGTTGCTTAGGGCCTTGGATGATCACTGGCATCATAATGAACTTCCGCTTCATGCACAACCAAGGAGGAAGGTTATAGATACATAGAGTCACAGGTGTAAGAGCACATTTCTCCATGTGTGGTTTTGGGTAATTGATGACAATCCCTATAGACTAATGGTTGCCTTAAGTTATATTCGAAGGATTTGTCCATAGGCACTTCTTGAAGTCCATCTGTTGGTTTCAAGGAGTTTATATGGTGACCAAGGTGGTATTCAAGGTTTTATCCAAAGATTGGTCATAGATAAGATAAGATACAAGATTGATCAAGACTAAGTCAAAGAGTGAATCAAGTTGATCAACACACAAAGCGTACAAGATGTACCGAGAGGGATCAAGTGATCCCAAGTTGATCAACACACAAAGCGTACAAGATGTACCGAGAGGGATCACGTGATCCCATGGTATGGTAAGCATTGTCCATTACGCTTTGTGTACTAACCCATTTTCCCTGTGAGTGTTCTTTGTGGGGTTAGGTATGTTTCCATGGGCTAGCATCAATAAGAAGATCCCATACAATCCATGGAGGATGAAATCAAGTGGTGATCGTAATCAAGGTTGCGGTGTGCAAGTTCAAGTGAAGCATCACGGAGAGATCATGCTTGAAGCTTTCCGTCCATTGTGGTGACAATGGACTTGTGAAGATGTGCCGAAGAGTGGCTCACCCATAGTGGAGTATGGGGGAGCAATCAACTAGTCTTCATCGAGCCAACGCAATCAAGAAAGGTGGTCCATCTTGAGGAAGTCAAGATCGTCATCATCTAGCTCAAGTGGACCATGCGCAAGGCTAAGGTTTGACCTTGATAGGGTTTTCTATTTTACCGGTCTCATAGTGGTAGTTGGGAGACCGGGTTATAGGATCGATTGCCGTACTATCAAGGGGGGCTCTCAAGTGAGTAGCTTGATCGTATCGTTCGTTGAGAGCTCAAACCATTGCATTCTTGGCATCATCATCTTTCTTGGTTCTTGGTTGGCTTTTCTCTATGTGAGTTTTAGAGCTTATGGTCATCTTCATGACAAGCTCGAGTTCATCGAAAATGGAGTCCATATGCATCTTCTATGATGTTTTCGATGTTGGAGTTTTTCCCGGTTCTTCATTCATAGAGGTTTCACATCTCTATATCATTGGCATCTCTCTACTGCCTCTTCTTATTATAACCTTGTCATGCTGAATCCAACAAGCTTGAGTTTGCTCAATTCTGAGCTCATTTGCAGAAGTTATGACAGTTCTGGTTTTTCTGTATCCATCTGGTTGCTTGGGTTCTTTATTTCTCTTAAGCGGAAGTACCGCTCCAGCGATACTACCACCCTTATATGTCGCTTAACTTTTTTAAGCGGTAGTACCGAGCGGTACTACCGCCCTGCAGTGCCGCTTATTCTTTTTAAGCGGAAGTACCTGACGGTACTGCCGCCCTGAGGGTCCGCGGCCTCTTTTGCATCCTTTTCTCTGCCGGTCTTCTGGGATTTCTGAGCGGAAGTACCGCTCCCTCCAGAGCGGTACTACCGCCCCAAGCGGAAGTACCGCCCATGCCAGCGATACTACCGCTCAGTTGTTCCAGTACGCGTATAAGTGGAAGTACCGCCCCCTAGGACGGTACTACCGCTTATGCTCGTGTCCTGGCAGAAAAACGGCCACTTTTCCCCACCTATAAAAGGGGGTCTTCTTCCCCATTGCTCTCTATCTCTTGAGCTTGAGTTCTTCCCCCATTGTTGACCTTCTTCGAGCTTGCTAACTCTCAATCCCTCCAATGATTCTTGCTAGTTCTTGAGGGAAAAGAGAGAGGAGATCTAGATCCACATTTCCACCAATCACTTTCTCCTCTTTGTGAGGGGAACCCCTTGTATCTTGATCTTGGAGTTCTTCGTGTTCTTCTTCATTCTTCCTCTCTTTTTCCTCCATAGCATTAGTTGTTGTGGTGGGATTTGAGAGAGAAAGACTTGGGCACTCCGTGTGCCCTTGCCATTGCATTTGGTGCATAGGTTCGAGTTCTCCACGGTGATACGTGCAAGTGAGAAATTGAGAAGCTTATTACTCTTGGGTGTTTGAGCACCCTTGAGCTTGTTCCTCTTGGGTGCTTTGGCGCCCTAGATGGTTGGTGGTGCCTCGGAGCTCAATCATTGTGGTGCAAAGCTCCGGGCAAGCTTCGGGACCTCCAATTAGGTTGTGGAGATTGCCCCTAGCATTTGAGGTCACCTCGGAGCCACAATCCATTGTGGTGAAGCTTCGTGGTGTTGTTGGGAGCCTCCAATTAAGTTCTGGAGTTTGCCCCAACCTTGTTTGTACGGGTTCGGTGACCGCCCTCAAGGGTCCCTTAGTGGAATCACAGCATCTTGCATTGTGCGAGGGCGTGAGGAGATTACGGTGGCCCTAGTGGCTTCTTGGGGAACATTGTGCCTCCACACCGCTCCGAACGGAGATTAGCATCCGCAAGGGTGTGAACTTCGGGATACATCGTCGTCTCCGCGTGCCTCGGTTATCTCTTACCCGAGCCCTTTACTTATGCACTTTACTTTGTGATAGCCATATTGTTTCTTGTTATATATCTTGCTATCACTTAGTTGTCTATCTTGCTTAGCATAAGTTGTTAGTGCACATAGGTGAGCCTAGTTGTTTTAGGTTTTGTGCTTGACTAATTAAACGATAGTTTTATTCCACATTTATTCAAGCCTAAACTGTAATTATTTTAAAGCGCCTATTCACCCCCCCCCCCCTCTAGGCGACATCCACGTCCTTTCAACAGGCAGGTGCTATGATTGCTGCTCTGCTCCCCAAAAGGATTAATGCCATCTGCACTTATACCAAACCATAAGTTCCTTGCGTCATCTGCAAACTCCGGCTACTTTCTCTCGATTTTTCTCCACTGCGGCCCATCAGGAGGTACTCTCAACATCCCGTCTTTCTTACGGTCTTCTTTGTGCCATCGCAACAACTTGGCATGCTCTTTGTTTCTGAACAGATGTTTCAACTGTGGTATTATAGGAGCATACCACATCACCTTGGCAGGAACCCTATTACAGTTCCTGAATGGAAATGGGACCATGTTGAAATGGACTTCGTCACTAGTTTTCCCAGATCGCAGAAAGGTAATGATGCTATTCTTGTCGTCATTGACCGACTGTCCAAAGTTGCACATTTTCTGGCTGTCAAGGAAACTATTACTGCTAGTCAGCTAGCAGATCTTTACATGTCCAGAGTTGTTTCACTCCACGGTATTCCATTGGTGATTAGTTCAGACCGTGGCAGCTTATTCACTTCAAGATTCTGGGCAAGTTTCCAGGAAGCTATGGGAACTCATTTGTCATTCAGCACCGCCTTTCACCCTCAATCCCAGGGACAAGTTGAAAGGGTCAATCAGATTCTCGAGGACATGCTTCAAGCTTGTGTCATTTCTTTCGGCAAGAAATGGGAGGAATCTCTCCCGTATGCTGAGTTCTCCTACAACAATAGCTATCAAGCTAGTCTGAAGATGGCTCCTTTTGAAGTATTATATGGACGTAAGTGTCGAACTCCTCTGAATTGGTCAGAAACTGGGGACCGTACACTTATCGATCCGGATATTATCCAACATGCCGAAGATCAAGTCCGCATTATTCATGCAAATCTGAATGCTGCTCAATCTCGTCAGAAGAGTCAGTATGACCGTCATCACAAAGATACGGTCTATCAACCTGGCGAAAAGGCTTATCTTCGAGTCACGCCAATGAGAGGTACACACCGTTTTGGGATCAAGGGCAAGCTGGCTCCTCGATATATTGGTCCTTTCACTGTTCTCGAAAGGCGTGGTAAGGTGGCATATCAACTGGAGCTACCGCCAAACCTTTCTCAGGTTCACGATGTGTTCCATGTGTCACAGCTTCGTCGCTGCTTCAAGGATCCTATCCGAGCAGTGGATCATGATGTGCTTGAAATGCAACAAGACCTTTCTTACACAGAGCAACCAGTCCGCATTCTTGATGAAACTGAACGTCGGACTCGTCAGAAGGTTACTAAGTTCTTCAAAGTGCAGTGGGCAAATCATTCTGAAGATGAAGCCACTTGGGAACGCGAAGATCATCTTCGTGCAGAATACCCCGGGCTCTTTCCTTCTACTTTTTAATTCTCGGGACGAGAATTCTTTTTAGTAGGGGAGAATTGTGACGCCCTGGATTAAGTGCTACAGCAATCTCTGTAATCAAGCTACAGTGATCTGAGGGTTAGGCTAATCCATTTTGCTAATACCAATGTTTTCACTTTTGGAATCAAATGCAAATTCAATTCCTTTTGCAATTCAAATCCTTTTTAAAGGTGGTTTTAAAAGTTTTGCAAACTTCAAATTTAAAAATCATGCTTAGGTTGCAATTATTCCCTAAGCTATTCTAAAATTGGAACCAACATTTTACGATGTGGTTTTGTGCCTCAAAACTATTTTAACAGAGCCCAAAACAATTATTTAAATGCCTTTTTCTTTTTGAAAATATCAAATTAATCCAAAAGTCCCCTAAACTTTTTTTAGCAGTACCTAATATTGCACTACAATTATTAGGCCAAGTGCCATATTTTACTAAAGACATCTAGCCCTAAAATTAAATGAATAACAGAAAGATTTAAAACAATAAAAATAAAAATAAAAAGAAAAGGAGAGAAACAAAAGCCCCCCTGGCCTAACTGGGCCAAGCCCAGCAGGCCGGCCCAACCGGTCTCCCCCGGGGCTATACCCCCCCCCCCCCCGAAACCCTAGCCCAGCCACCCCACTCCCCCACTCTCCCCCTCACCCCCGATTCCCTCCCCTCCCGATCGGACTGGGACAGCGACGACGCCCGCGCCCGTCGCCACCGCCCCGCCGCCGACCGACATCACCGGCGCTGCCCGTCTCCAGCCTCGTCGCCGCCTCCTCGCCCTCCTCCCCACCGGCCCCTCGACCCCCGAAGCCCCGACCTCAACACCCGGCGCCGCAGCCGCCGCTCCCCGCCCCGCCGGCCCCTCCCCATCCCTTCCCCACCGGCCTACCCCGCGCCTCGCCGCCCCCCCTTCTCGCCATCGCCGGTGAGCCCCCGGGGCTCCTCCCTTCCTTCCTCCTCGCCCCTCGCCCCGGTCGCCAGCACGCACACGGCCACCAGGGCCCCGCCCCGGCCGCCCGCGCGCGCACCCGCCCGCGCTTCCCACCCCGCGTCGCCGTGCACCACCGCACTCGTGGCACGGCCTCCTGCCACCGCGCTCGCGCCCGCCCACGGCCCCCGCATCGCCCCGCGCCCGTGCTGGCCGCACGCAACCGCCGCCACGGCTTGACGCCGGTGACGAACCCGGCCGTCCCTGCCCACGCCAGTACCACAGAACGACGCGGGCGAGCTCCAGGGTCCCGTAGATGGCCTCAGCGTGCAAAATGGTGGCCGAAGCTGCAAACCCGGGCCACCCCGAGGTTCTGGCCCTCGCCGGTGCCTCGCCGGCGCGCGCCGCCGCGTTTGAACTCCGGTGGGTCACCGACAGGTGGACCCCCGGTCATTAGCTGTTAATCCCCGGCACTAATAGTCACTTACAGGTGGGTCCACCACTGTAGCAATTAGATTAGTGGCTAGGTTAATCAAACCACAGACACTGACATGTGGGCCCAGCCCCATTAACACTAATTAAACCTGTTAATTTAAAACTATTAATTAATATATTTAATGTGACACTTACAGGTGGGTCCCAGACCCCCTGTGTAAGACAGTGGGCCAGCCCTGTCATTAGTTAATCTGGCTAATTAGATTAATAAAAATGATTAATTAAACCCTAATGTCTCACTGACAGATGGACCCCACCCTGTTAATTAAACCTGTTTAGATTAAATTAACACTGGATTAATTCTGAGTCACTGACATGGGGGTCCCACATGTCAGGTTTGACCAGTCAACTGAGGCTGTTGACTGCTGATGTCATCCTGACCTCATGCTGACGTCATAAATGCTTTTTCGAATTAATTTAATCTGTTTTATTCCAGAATATTAATAAAACTTTAAAAATTAATATAAAATAATCCGTAACTCGGATGAATATAATTTATACATGAAAGTTGTTCAGAAAAATTCCACGAATCCGAATACGCTATCTGTTAGTCTGTCACATGCTCCTATCATAGCGAACGTGGGACATTTCCATCGTTTTCATCTGTCCGGTAGAAGCCCGAGACCCAGAAAATATCGTCAGATATTCTCCCGCTCCGTCTGCGACGTGTAATACTGCGTTAGTGCATGCCTAGCTCTGCATATTGTCATGTCATGCATCATGATGCATTTGTCTGCTTTATATTTATTGTTTCTCCCCCCTCTTCTTACCGGTAGACCCCGAGACTGACGGTGCTGCCGGGTACGACTACGCGCCTGACGATCAGGCCTTTGCCGCAGAGCAGCAAGGCAAGCAACCCCCCCCCCCTGATCATCCCGATATCGCCCAGTTCCTTTCTCTCTCATTCTTGCATTAGATTTTGCTACTGTATTAGCTAGCACCTATTTCTGATGCATAGCTTGCTTCTGATAAACTGCTACTATACCTGCAATCATATCAACTGCTTAGTATAGGTTGATCAGTGAATCCCTAGTGACCCCTTAGTCCCAGTTGCCCCTGATTCTTCATCGACGACTCGACGACTCGAAGACTCGGTCAACCGACCGACAAGCCAGGCCCCTCACATCACCGCACACCCCTTAGTTGTACGACTCTGCAGCGCTACTATCGAGTACCGAGGGTGGCACCTCGTGAAGTACTCATGATGCTAGCTCTGTAGTGCAGCTAGTTGGTCGTGGTTATCGAGGGTGATTCCTCCTTCACTACTCCCGACGACGACTCTGTCATGCAACCCCTCAAGTGTGGGACCCTCGAGGGTGATTCCTCTAAGTCCACCTTGACGGTTTCATCGAGCGGGGCCCCTTGAGGGTGATTCCTCAGGTTCCCGCCTTGATGTTTGATACACACAGTTACTTTAACTTGACATTATTTACACGTGAAAGACGGGACTGGAGGGACAGGCGGTACCACCCTGGTTGAGGTGGACCTGAGTCCCCGACAGTCTTGAGACGGGTCGGCCCCAAGGGTACCCGTGTGTGAGATGTGGTGGGATGCGCCGGTAAGGCATCCAAAGGGTTATATTGAGGCGTGGACGGGCAGGAGAGGCCCTTGCCACACATCCTCGAGTCGGGGTGACGGGACCGCATTTTATGGGTCGCGCTTGCCCCGCATCAATTAAAATGCTAATGGGTTGTGTATTTGATCTGAGTTGGGTCGTTGGCCTTTTTACGCACAAAACCATCGCGTGGGAGAAGTTATGGGTACTCAGCGTCGTTGTATCAGCCGAAGCTCTTCGGACGTCAGCAATGGAGCGGCGCGCGCCCGAGTGGCCTGGACGGTGCAGCTCTTGGACTAGAGTGTACTAGGGCTGACCTCGGCCGCGTACGCATCGTGCAGGAGCGTGTAGGGTAAGTGGGCCCACAACCCCTGTGTGCTTAGGATTTAGACCGGCGGGCTGGCCTCTTCGTTGAGCCTAGGTGGGGCGACGACGTGCTGCTATCCCGAGGCCGGGCATGACCCAGGAAAGTGTGTCCGGCCGGAGGTGATCAGGCGTGTTGGAGATGCGGTGCACCCCTGTAGGGATGAATTATATATTCGAATAGCCGTGTCCACGGTAACAGGACGACTCGGAGTTATACTTTGACCTACTACAACTAAAATTGTGACTTTAAATTGAATGAATGTTGGCTCCGAGATTGCTTCCTCGCAGGGAGTCGAGGAAGAATCTCTGGGCGTGGTTACTTAATAAAATTGCTACAGTAATATGACTATATATGAGATACCAGTCTACTCTCTTCTAATGCTGCAAGATGCTGAAGATGCTAGTCTTCGATAGGACTAGGCCTTTCTCCCTATTCTTGCTTTCTGCAGTCAGTCCAGATATAACCCCTCCCCTTGATACTGATGCATACTTAGCATAGTTCTGATGTCAGTCTTGCGAGTACTTTGGATGAGTACTCACCGCTGCTTTGCTTTCTCTTTCCCCCTCGATACGTTTCTGCGTTCAGACGATGGAGCCCAGGAGATGGAGTACGCCGGAGACGACTACTACACCACCGCTGGAGCCTACTACTATGTGGAGAGTGCCGACGCTCAGGAGTAGTAGGAGGTTCCCAGGCAGGAGGCCTCGCCTCTTTCGATCCGCTGCTTATGTTTGTGCTAGCCTTCTTAAGGCAAAACTTGTTTAACTTATGTCTGTACTCAGATATTATTTGCTTCCGCTGACTCGTGCTTGTCGAGCTTTGTATTCGAGCCCTCGAGGCCCCTGGCTTGTAATATGAAGATGTATGACTTTAATTTGTGTCTAGTGTTGTGTTGTGATATCGATCAGTGAGTCCCTAATCTTGATCGTACGCATTGCGTGTATGTTTAGCATACGGTCGAAATCGGGGGCGTCACAAGTTGGTATCAGAGCCGACTGCCTATAGGTAGCCCCCTTTCCAACTCCTTGGCCGACGTTGAGTCTAGTACTTGAAAAACTTTTACTAACATTGTTGTGTGGCTTACGGGCCCACATCTCAATCGGGTGGTATTAGGAACTTTTATTCCTCGTCTATACTCTGGGTTCTGATCTCTCTTCTCTTTCGGGTTAAAGATTTTATTAACTCTAACTCTAGGTTCTCGTAACTACTTCCCCCGGAGAGCCCCTCATTCCAGATGATGGCTTGATTCATCAGAAGACTCCGAAGATACTCTCTGATGTTCTCCCGAGAACTTGTGCTCGTCGATTTTTGCGATTTCCTTCCATCGCCAACCCCTGCGGATAACTCCTCATCATTATCGAGGATTCGTTCGTTCCCAGTTGTTCTTGTCTTTCACAAAATTCTTCGAAACGCTATTCGGTCTTCCGAAATCCTGACCAGCCTATTGCTCTTGACTTTTCTCACCTGCTTACATGGTGGTTAATTCCATATGTCAAGCAATACCCATTTAAAATCCTATGTGATTTTCATTTGATATTATCGATTTAACCTGTGTGTGGATGCACGCAGTCATCAGTTGTTTATCATAAATTATCCGTCCGGCTCAGACGTCTTTCTAAACATGAGTTGGTTCTTGACAAATCAACCTTGATTGATTGGCCATCTAAGTCCTTTCATCTTACTTCTATTTGATCGGAGCATCGATTTCCGATACACCAATTTGGAAATCTTAATTCCTTTGGTTATTGAAGCATCAAATTATTGGATGTTCTGTAATCTGATGCCTTGCATTCTTCTCCCTCTGATTGAGTACCGATACTCACATCAGGTCCTTTGTGGACCGCCAAACCCATTGTTGGGTTATTATCCGATAGCATCCGTCACTTTCAAATTATTGTGATGTTCTTCCCCTGATACATGATGCCTTTGGTAAATTGTGCCTTCTCCCTCTGATGAGTTGTATCCTATGCTTTTGTCAGCCATGCTCTGTTGTCAAGCATGTGTTAATTACTCTGGAAGCTTGTGGTATATGTTCCTAAGATGCCCCAATGGGTTGGACCTATGCCTTCCTTAATTCGTGTGAACCCGACAGTTTTCACGAGTCATACTTTTCTGGTGTTTTGCCAGATAATCTTTCAAAACTATAACTTCACCAAAGGCGAGGAGTAAATGGAAGGTGATGCATTGATGAAGTGGGAGTCGACCTTGAACTTTGTGCTCATGCCCATGGAAGCAATGTTGATCTTATCATAGAAGCTTCTCGTAACGATAAATTTCTCTTGGTATAATTTGAACCGGTATCTGTGATCTTGTCCTTTACAATCGTGGCTCCGACCATGATGTTCTACTTTGTTTTCGTTCTTAGACCAGTTTAAGAACTGGTCTTCTGCAGATCAATACATCAGTCCAAGCTTTAATTGTGATCTGCATCCAAGTAATTACCCCCTGGTATCTCGAGAAAATCATGGAGCTACATAGCTTCTTATAAGCTCCTCATCAGCTATGTTTTCCTTCACTGATTCCAGTTTCCTCGTGTTCTGAGTTGTTGGACAATCAAGGACACTGATATCTGAATCGAGTACGCATTGCGATTCGACAACTCTTAGTAATCTTCTTTGATTATGAGTTGTACTCGATCATGTCATTCCAAGCTGTTAGATGCTGAAGCCTGACTATATGCCTGGATGCATTGAATGCGTCACCTCTTGAAGGGATTGAAAACATTCTGGTTGTTCGGGATTTCCAAGATGTCTTTCCGGAAGAACTTTCAGGGATTCCCCCTGCTAGAGCTGTCGAGTTGTCATCGACTTGGTACCTGGCACCACCCCTGTTGCTAAGCGGCCATATAAGATGCCCCCTCATGAACTCCTTGAGCTGAAACAAGAAATTGATGATTCGCTTCGTCAAGGGTTCATCCGTCCAAGTTCCTCTGCTTGGGGAGCACCTTCTCTCTTTGTCAAGAAAAAGGATGGTACGAATCGTTTGGTCCAAGACTACCGTCCCATCAACCAGGCTACAATTCAGAATAAATATCCGCTTCCTCGGATCAATGATTTATATGATCAACTTGCTGGTTCCTCAATATTCTCTAAACTCGACTTGAGGTTGGGTTACCATCAGATCCGTGTTCGTGAAGAAGATATCCCTAAGACTGCATTTGTTACTCGTTATGGTTCATACGAATACACCGTCATGTCTTTCGGGCTAACAAATGCTCCAGCAACCTTCTCTCGGTTGATGAATTATATCTTCATGGACTACCTTGATAAATTCGCCGTGGTTTATCTGGATGATATTCTGGTATTCTCCAAGAACAAAGAAGAGCATGCTGAACATCTTCGTCTTGTGCTGGAAAAGCTTCGAGAACATCAACTTTATGCAAAATATTCAAAGTGTGAGTTCTGGATGGACGAAGTAACCTACCTTGGTCATGTGATCTCCAAGGATGGTATTGCGGTCAACCCTGAACGAGTTCAGGCTATTCTTGACTGGACTCCCCTGAAGAATGTCAAGCAAGTCAGAAGTTTTCTCGGACTCGCCAGCTATTGCCGTCGATTCATCGAGAACTTCTCCAAGATTGCAAAGCCCTTAACCAATATGCTTCACAAAGGTGTTAAATATGAGTGGACAGAAAAATGCCAGGAGAGCTTTCAGGCACTTAAGGACAAGCTGACATCTGCTCCAGTGCTTGCTCCTCCGGATACTTGTAAGGACTTCGTCATTTATTGTGATGCTTCACGTCAAGGAATGGGTTGTGTCCTAATGCAAGAACGCAGGGTGGTTGCTTACGCATCTCGTCAATTGCGTCCTCATGAAGAGAACTACCCAGTTCATGACCTTGAACTTGCTGCAGTAATTCATGCACTGAAATAGTGGCGGCAATACCTTGTTGGTAATCGTTGCGAGATCTACACCGATCATCAAAGTCTGAAGTACTTGTTTACTCAGTCAGATTTGAATCTTCGTCAACAGAGATGGATGGAGCGAATAGCAGATTACAATGTGGGTATTTCTTATACCCCAGGCAAGGCTAATGTAATGGCTGATGCTTTGAGCCGCAAGTCTTATTGCAATCACCTTCAGGTTCACAAGGTTCACCCCCTTCTTCAAAAGGAATTCCGCAAGTTAAACCTCCATGTTGTTCCTCAGGGTTATCTCGCTCCCCTCCTGAAGGGTCCTACAAAATGAACCTCCACGTTGTTCCCCAGGGTTCTCTTAATACCCTGGTTGCTAAACCAGATCTTGTGGACGTCATCAAGTGGATCCAGAAGTGTGACAAGGAAGTTGAGAGGATTAAATACGATCTCGCAGAAGGAAAGCATGAAGGAAAGCCCTCACCTTTCACTATTGCTTAGGATGGCGCTTTGTACTTCAAAGGCCGCCTAGTGGTACCGAGTAAGGAGGAAAACAACGATTTGACTCGGGAGGTCATGAAGGAAGCACATGACACTCCGCTGTCTATTCATCCTGGTAGTACCAAGATGTACCAAGACATTTGTCAAAGATTCCGGTGGTCTAACATGAAGCAAGACATTGCTCGCTATGTTGCTGAATGTGATGTTTGCTGTCGTATCAAAGCAGAACATCAAAGGCCTGTCGGAACTCTGCAACCTATTACGGTTCCTGAATGGAAATGGGACCATGTTGAAATGGACTTCGTCACTGGTTTTCCCAGATCGCAGAAAGGTAATGATGCTATTCTTGTCGTCATTGACCGACTGTCCAAAGTTGCACATTTTCTGGCTGTCAAGGAAACTATTACTGCTAGTCAGCTAGCAGATCTTTACATGTCCAGAGTTGTTTCACTCCACGGTATTCCATTGGTGATTAGTTCAGACCGTGGCAGCTTATTCACTTCAAGATTCTGGGCAAGTTTCCAGGAAGCTATGGGAACTCATTTGTCATTCAGCACCGCCTTTCACCCTCAATCCCAGGGACAAGTTGAAAGGGTCAATCAGATTCTCGAGGACATGCTTCAAGCTTGTGTCATTTCTTTCGGCAAGAAATGGGAGGAATCTCTCCCGTATGCTGAGTTCTCCTACAACAATAGCTATCAAGCTAGTCTGAAGATGGCTCCTTTTGAAGTATTATATGGACGTAAGTGTCGAACTCCTCTGAATTGGTCAGAAACTGGGGAACGTACACTTATCGGTCCGGATATTATCCAACATGCCGAAGATCAAGTCCGCATTATTCATGCAAATATGAAGGCTGCTCAGTCTCGTCAGAAGAGTCAGTATGACCGTCATCACAAAGATATGGTCTATCAACCTGGCGAAAAGGCTTATCTTCGAGTCACACCAATGAGAGGTACACACCATTTTGGGATCAAGGGCAAGCTGGCTCCTCGATATATTGGTCCTTTCACTGTTCTCGAAAGGCGTGGTAAGATGGCATATCAACTGGAGCTACCGCCAAACCTTTCTCAGGTTCACGATGTGTTCCATGTGTCACAGCTTCGTCGCTGCTTCAAGGATCCTATCCGAGCAGTGGATCATGATGTGCTTGAACTGCAACAAGACCTTTCTTACACAGAGCAACCAGTCTGCATTCTTGATGAAACTGAACGTCGGACTCGTCAGAAGGTTACTAAGTTCTTCAAAGTGCAGTGCGCAAATCATTCTGAAGATGAAGCCACTTGGGAACGCGAAGATCATCTTCGTGCAGAATACCCCGGGCTCTTTCCTTCTACTTCTTAATTCTCGGGACGAGAATTCTTTTTAGTAGGGGAGAATTGTGACGCCCTGGATTAAGTGCTACAGTAATCTCTGTAATCAAGCTACAGTAACCTGAGGGTTAGGCTAATCCATTTTGCTAATCCCAATGTTTTCACTTTTGGAATCAAATGCAAATTCAATTCCTTTTGCAATTCAAATCCTTTTTAAAGGTGGTTTTAAAAGTTTTGCAAACTTCAAATTTAAAAATCATGCTTAGGTTGCAATTATTCCCTAAGCTATTCTAAAATTGGAACCAACATTTTACCATGTGGTTTTGTGCCTCAAAACTATTTTAACAGAGCCCAAAACAATTATTTAAATGCCTTTTTCTTTTTGAAAATATCAAATTAATCCAAAAGTCCCCTAAACTTTTTGTAGCAGTACCTAATATTGCAATACAATTATTAGGCCAAGTGCCATATTTTACTAAAGACATCTAGCCCTAAAATTAAATGAATAACAGAAAGATTTAAAACAATAAAAAGAAAAAGAAAAAGAAAAGGAGAGAAACAAAAGCCCCCCCCTGGCCTAACTGGGCCAAGCCCAGCAGGCCGGCCCAACCGGCCTCCCCTGGGGCTATACCCCTCCCCCCCCCCCCGGAACCCTAGCCCAGCCACCCCACTCCCCCACACTCCCCCTCACCCCCGATTCCCTCCCCTCCCGATCGGATCAGGAGAGCGACGACGCCCGCGCCCGTCGCCACCGCCCCGCCGCCGACCGACGTCGCCGGCGCTGCCCGTCTCCAGCCTCGTCGCCGCCTCCTCGCCCTCCTCCCCACCGGCCCCTCGACCCCCGAAGCCCCGACCTCACCACCCGGCGCCGCAGCCGCCGCTCCCCGCCCCGCCGGCGCTTCCCCATCCCCTCCCCGCCGGCCTACCCCGCGCCTCGCCGCCCCGCCTTCTCGCCATCGCCGGTGAGCCCCCGGGGCTCCTCCCTTCCTTCCTCCTCACCCCTCGCCCCGGTCGCCCGCACGCACACGGCCACCGCGGCCACGCCCCGGCCGCCCGCGCGCGCACCCGCCCGTGCTTCCCACCCCGCGTCGCCGTGCACCACCGCGCTCGTGGCACGGCCTCCTGCCGCCGCGCTCGCGCCCGCCCGCGGCCCCCGCATCGCCCCGCGCCCGTGCTGGCCGGGCGCAACCGCCGCCACGGCTTGACGCCGGTGACGAACCCGGCCGTCCCAGCCCACGCCAGTACCACGGAACGACGCGGGCGATCTCCAGGGTCCCGTAGATGGCCTCAGCGCGCAAAATGGTGGCCGGAGCTGCAAACCCGGGCCACCCCGAGGTTCTGGCCCTCGCCGGTGCCTCGTCGGCGTGCGCCACCGCGTTTGAACTCCGGTGGGTCACCGACAGGTGGACCCCTGGTCATTAGCTGCTAATCCCTAATAGTCACTTACAGGTGGGTCCACCACTGTAGCAATTAGATTAGTGGCTAGGTTAATCTAACCACAGACACTGACATGTGGGCCCAGCCCCATTAACACTAATTAAACCTGTTAATTTAAAACTGTTAATTAATATATTTAATGTGACACTTACAGGTGGGTCCCAGACCCCCTGTGTGTATGACAGTGGGCCAGCCCTGTCATTAGTTAATCTGGCTAATTAGATTAATAAAAATGATTAATTAAACCCTAATGTCTCACTTACAGATGGACCCCACCTTGTTAATTAAACCTGTTTAGATTAAATTAACACTGGATTAATTCTGAGTCACTGACATGGGGGTCCCACCCTGTTAATTAAACCTGTTTAGATTAAATTAACACTGGATTAATTCTGACTCACTGACATGGGGGTCCCACATGTCAGGTTTGACCAGTCAACTGAGGTTGTTGACTGCTGATGTCATCCTGACGTCATAAATGCTTTTTCAAATTAATTTAATCTGTTTTATTCCAGAATATTAATAAAACTTTAAAAATTAATATAAAATAATCCGTAACTCGGATGAAAATAATTTATACATGAAAGTTGTTCAGAAAAATCCCACGAATCCGAATACGCTATTCGTTAGTCTGTCACGTGCTCCTATCATAGCGAACGTGGAACATTTCCATCATTTACATCTGTCCGGTAGAAGCCCGAGACCCGAAAAATATCGTCAGATATTCTCCCGCTCCGTCTGCGACGTGTAATACTGCGTTAGTGCATGCCTAGCTCTGCATATTGTCATGTCATGCATCGTGATGCATTTGTCTGCTTTATATTTATTGTTTCTCGGCCCTCTTCTTACCGGTAGACCCCGAGACTGACGGTGCTGCCGGGTACGACTACGCGCCTGACGATCAGGCCTTTGCCGCAGAGCAGCAAGGCAAGCAACCCCCCCTTGATCATCCCGACATCGCCCAGTTCCTTTCTCTCTCATTCTTGCATTAGATTTTGCTACTGTATTAGCTAGCTCCTATTCTGATGCATAGCCTGCTTTTGATAAACCGCTACTATACCTGCAATCATATCAACTGCTTAGTATAGGTTAATCAGTGAATCCCCAGTGACCCCTTAGACCCAGTTGCCCCTGCTTCTTCATCGACGACTCGACGACTCGAAGACTCGGTCAACCGACCGACAAGCCAGCCCCCTCACATCACCGCACACCCCTTAGTTGTACGACTCTGCAGCGCTACTATCGAGTACCGAGGGTGACACCTCATGAAGTACTCATGATGCTAGATCTGTAGTGCAGCTAGTCGGTCGTGGTTATCGAGGGTGATTCCTCCTTCACCACTCCCGACGATGACTCTGTCGTGCAACCCCTCAAGTGTGGGACCCTCGAGGGTGATTCCTCTAAGTCCACCTTGACGGTTTCATCAAGCGGGGCCCCTTGAGGGTGATTCCTAAGGTTCCCGCCTTGATGTTTTATACACACAGTTACTTTAACTTGACATTATTTACACGTGAAAGACGGGACTGGAGGGACAGGCGGTACCACCCTGGTTGAGGTGGACCTGAGTTCCTGACAGTCTTGAGACGGGTCGGCCCCAAGGGTACCCGTGTGTGAGATGTGGTGGGATGCGCCGGTAAGGCATCCAAAGGGTTATGTTGAGGCGTGGACGGGCAGGAGAGGCCCTTGCCACACATCCTCGAGTCGGGGTGACGGGACCGCATTTTATGGGTCGCGCTTGCCCCGCATCAATTAAAATACTAATGGGTTGGGTATTTGATCTGAGTTGGGTCGTTGTCCTTTTTACGCACCAAACCATCGTGTGGGAGAAGTTATGGGTACTCAGCGTCGTTGTATCAGCCGAAGTTCTTCGGACGTCAGCAATGGAGCGGCGCGCGCCCGAGTGTCTTGGACGGTGCAGCTCTTGGACTAGAGTGTACTAGGGCTGACCTCGGCCGCGTACGCATCGTGCAGGAGCAGGTAGGGCAAGTGGGCCCACGACCCCTGTGTGCTTAGGATTTAGACCGGTGGGCTGGCCTCTTTGTTGAGCCTAGGTGGGGCGACGATGTGCTGCTATCCCGAGGCCGGGCATGACCCAGGAAAGTGTGTCCGGCCGGAGGTGATCAGGCGTGTTGGAGATGCGGTGCACCCCTGCAGGGATGAATTATCTATTCGAACAGCCGTGTCCACGGTAACAGGACGACTTGGAGTTATACTTTGACCTACTACAACTAAAATTGTGACTTTAAATTGAATGAATGTTGGCTCCGAGATTGCTTCCTCGCAGGGAGTCGAGGAAGAATCTCTGGGCGTGGTTACTTAATAAAATTGCTACAGTAATATGACTATATATGAGATACCAGTCTACTCTCTTCTAATGCTGCAAGATGCTGAAGATGCTAGTCTTCGATAGGACTAGGCCTTTCTCCCTATTCTTGTTTTCTGAAGTGAGTCCAGATATAACCCCTCCCCTTGATACTGATGCATACTTAGCATAGTTCTAATGTCAGTCTTGCGAGTACTTTGGATGAGTACTCACCGCTGCTTTGCTTTCTCTTTCCCCCTCGATACGTTTCTGCGTTCAGACGATGGAGCCCAGGAGATGGAGTACGCCGGAGACGACTACTACACCACCGCTGGAGCCTACTACTACGTGGAGAGTGCCGACGCTCAGGAGTAGTTAGGAGGTTCCCAGGCAGGAGGCCTCGCCTCTTTTGATCTGCTGCTTATGTTTGTGCTAGCCTTCTTAAGGCAAAACTTGTTTAACTTATGTCTGTACTCAGATATTATTTGCTTCCGCTGACTCGTGCTTGTCGAGCTTTGTATTCGAGCCCTCGAGGCCCCTGGCTTGTAATATGAAGCTGTATGACTTTATTTTGTGTCTAGTGTTGTGTTGTGATATCGATCAGTGAGTCCCTAATCTTGATCGTATGCATTGCGTGTATGTTTAGCGTACAGTCGAAATCGGGGGCGTCATAGCGATCGAACTTCAATTTCTCCCTTTCACTTTCGCATTCTCTCTGTGCATCAACAATGACCCGACGAAGATCATCAGCGGGCACATCTGGTGCCTCTTGATCTTCAGCTTCCCCCGTTACAGTATCACCGTATTCAGGGAACGTAGGATAGTTGTCATCATGTTCTTCTTCTTTATTGTCTTCCATCATAACCCCTCTTTCTCCGTGCTTGGTCCAACAATTATAGTGGGGCATGAAACTGTACTTAAGCAGGTGGAAGTGAAGGGTTTTCGACGAAGAGTAATCCTTCCTATTCTCACAGTCAACACATGGACAACACATAAAACCATTCAGACTGTTTGCCTCAGCCACACCGATAAAATTATGCAGGCCAGTAATGTACTCGGAAGTGCGTCGGTCACCGTACATCCATTGCCTGTTAATCTGCATTATATAATTAAGTATATCAAAAATCAGTACAGAACATCATGAATAGAGAAATGACCAAATTAATAGTGATCAAATGTTATTACTTAGAAATAAATACATAAAGTTCATACATAGTTCTCATAAAACAACATACAATTATCTGGAGCATCTAAAACATACATTGAAACTAATACAACTATGTAAAACATTTCAATGCAACAACAAATGCGATCAAAATCGCAACTAAGGTAACAATTGATCCAACAACATAATGATACCAAGCCTCTTTATCAATGGCATATTTTCTAATCTTTCTAATCTTCAAGCGCATTGCATCCATCTGGATCTTGTGTAGATCGACGACATCGGCAACATGCAACTCCAATTTCATCTTCTCTTCTTCAATTCTTTTCAATTTTTCTTTCAAATAATTGTTTTCTTTTTTAACTAAATTTAACCTCTCGACAAAAGGGTCGGTTGGAATTTCCCGTTCACATACCTCCTACGTAAAAATATCTATGTCAAGTTGGTCGCCATAATTTTCATAATAACTAAATGAAACAAATAGTTATAAAGGATAATATACCACATCCGAATCATAGACCGGACGAGAGCCGACGGGGGCGGATATCAAAACCATGACACTATATAATACTCCCTCCGTTCCTAAATATAAGTCTTTTTAGAGGTTGCACTAGAAGACTACATACGGATGTATATAGACACATTTTAGAGTATAGATTCACTCATTTTGCTCCGTATGTAGTGCCTAGTGAAATCTCTAAAAAGACATATATTTAGGAACAGAGGGAGTAACAAACAATAATACAAGTAAGAAAATTATACAAGTAACTATCTAAAACATACAAGTAAGATTTTTTTTAAAAGATAAGAACAAGAGGCTGACTACGGTGGTGTCGGCGACGAGATCGGTGTGGGCGATCGACGGCGGTGAGGACGGGGTTGGAGGAAGAATAGAGGAGATAGCTTAAGTGTCGCTCGGGCATTTCATCGAACACCTCATGTGCATAGGAAGGGAGAGCAAAGTAGCACACACCTCCCACCTTCTATGAGCGAAAAACAAAGGAGAGGGTGGGCAGGGACGAGGATATATATATAGGCAGTTTTTTAGTCCCGGTTGGTGTCTAGAACCGGGACTGAAGACAGACCTTTAGTCCCGGTTGGAGACACCAATCGGGACGAAAGGGCCTCGCTCCTGGTGCAACACCTTTAGTCCCGGTTGGTGTCACCAACCGGGACTAAAGGTCCCGTTCGAACCAGGACTGATGCCTGCCGAGCCCCGGTCAGCGTCCTAACCGCTCGAACCGGGACTGATGCTCACATTAGTCCCGGTTCGTAACACGATCGGGACTATTGACCAAAGCCCTGTTTTCTACTAGTGTCCTCCACCAGATCCGACATCTACAGGGCAATCCCTTCCGGTTCCCGTCCGGAACACCACGCCGGAGCTGCATCCCCGCCAGAACCCAACGCTGCATCCCCACCGGCTGCAGATCCGATCTAAACGTTGGTGTTGACATCGATGGAGCCCGCCTGAACCTCCAAATCCCCCTCTCCGACGGCATTAACCCTAGGTGAGCTCCCTTGCTTCTTCCCCAAAGTTCTCCCGTGGCAGCCATGGCGTGAAGCTACTGTACATGCAAATGGTTGCAAATGTTTCAAGTGTGATATGATTACTGTTGTGTCCATGTGACTTGTGTATACATTGTTAGTTTGATATATTATTGTGCCTATGCAAAAATTCAGTGGGTATTATTTTCTCATATGTGTGCACCAGTCTGAAGTCTGTTATGTGTATTGTTCCCTTCATATGATTTGTGCATACACAATTCACAAGAGCTTATGATTTGTGCATACACAAGTCACATGAGCTTCTTATGTGTACTGATATGTTCATATGATTTCTGCATACATTTGAAGACCAAAGTGACATGCATTTTCTTAGTGAAAAATCGAACATGGCTGCTGAATGGAGCGTTGAAAACACTCGGATTGTATGCGAGTTGTTTGCCGAGCAAGTGAGCGCTGGAAATAGGCCAGGAAATTATTTGACACCAAATGCATTTGATGAGGTGACAAGGCAATTTAAGATGAGAACTGGGCTTGACTACACACATACGCAATTGAAAAATAAATGGGACAAGCTTAAAGGTGATTTCAACATATTCAAGAAACTAAAGTTGCGGGAGACCGGAGCCGGATGGGACTATGTGAACAACACTGTTTCACAAGATGATGAATGGTGGAAAAAGGCTAAAATTGTAAGAACTTTTGGATGATGTGTCACATATCATAATTTATTCATATCATTTTAGTTCCTAATAAATTGTTTCCTTGTTGTATTACAGGATATTAAAGGTTGTGGCAAGTTCAAGAAGAAAGGGTTAGCTAATGAAGAAAACTTGCGGATTATATTTGGAGATATCACAAGTGATGGTACTAACCATTGGAATCCCTCTTCAGGCACGCCTCCTCCCTCCAGTGCAGCAGTGAGAGCCAACATTAATGTTCATGAGATCGAAGGTCTTGATTTGGATGATACCGAAGAACAAGCATCTCAGGCAACATCGAATTCATCTAAAGTGAGGCTTGGAATCATCATTCCGGAGAAGAACAAGAAACCCAAGACCGCACAAGTGATGTGTGAGCAAGTTACAAGGATTGGTGACATTGCCGAGGCTTCTCACTCATCCTTTCAGTCTTTCCTAAAGCAAGATGAGGCGAACTGTGTCTCCTCAGTTATGGCTGAAGTCATTGCTTGTGGTGCAGCAACTGATACCGATGAGTTTTTCATGGCTTCTGAGGTGTTTCATATGTTGGCGATTGTTTATATGCAGATGTCATCGGATAGTGAAAGTGATGATGACACAAATTAAGAAAGAAAATGATGGTTTTTCAATATCAACATGATATGGACATGCGTTGTTCGGGTGTGTCATCCATAGTTGGGAAGTATTGTAAAAGTTGGCTCATGAAGGCCAAGCCTAGGACATCTAGGTTGAGTGTATTTGAATGGTTACAAGAGACTATTGGCACACCCGGAGAGACGTACACAATGTTGAGAGTGAATGCAATTGTGTTTTTTGATCTTCATGACAAATTGGTGGGGGACTATGGCCTCAAACAAACATGCTCTGTTACCACTTATGAGTCTCTGGCTATGTTCTTGTGGACCTTGGGGGGGGGGGGGGGTGAATCAAATAGGAGAACTCAAAACCGTTTCAAACATCGAGTGGATACAGTCCACCGCAAGTTCCATGAGGTTCTACAATGTGTGGTCAAGATGTCATCTCACTACATTAGGCCTCAAGATCCCAATTTTCACATCGTGCATGATAGGATTAAGCGTGACAAAAGGCCTTATACTTATCTCAAAGACTGCATTGGTGCAATAGATGGGACACATGTTAGGGCTTCTATTCCGGAAGGACCATCGAAAGTAAGGTATATTGGAAGAACAGGTGCAACAACTCAGAATGTGATGGCGGTATGTGACTTTTACATGCATTTTACTTACACTTCAATTGGACAACCGGGTTCTATGCATGATACAAGTGTTCTATTCCATGCAATTGAAAATGACAAGGCCACATTCCCACATCCTCCCAATGGTTAGTATTTCTTGATATTGCAACTTATGTATCATAACCATGAACTCACTATCATGTTTGTTGTTACTTTCTATAGGAAAGTATTACCTCGTAGATGCCGGCTATCCTAACAGGGATGGCTATCTCGCACCGTACAAAGGAGAACGCTATCATGACCCCGACTTCCAGAGAGGTGCGCCCCCAACTACTCCTGTAGAGAAGTTCAACCGGATCCACTCCTCCAAGCGCAATATCATAGAGAGAACCTTTGGTGTTTGGAAGATGAAATGGCAAATCTTGCTTAAGATGCCAAACTACTCGATCAATACACAAAAGATGATTGTCGCGGCTACTATGACACTACACAACTACGCCCACCTCCATGACAAGGAGGATCTTCATTTTCTTCGGTGTGAGAGGGATCCGGATTATGTTCCAGCTATTCCAGATAGATACAAGACGTACATTATTCCTCCAAATGCATCGGATGCTTTTACATTGGCGGAAAGTGCTCCTAACATGGATTTGTTTAGGCATGAACTAGCTACTGCCATTCAGGTCACAATATAACAAGTCCCATGGCTATAACACAGTACGTGATTGTAGGACTGAGAAATTCTTTTTACTCACACAAAATCTGGCTGTACATCTCGGGAGCGCTGCAGGCGCCCTTTAGCGGTACTGGCGCTCTAAGAAAACGCGAATTGGGCCGGCCCATCAAAACAACCAGACAGAACATGCAAACCGTGATGGAAAAATATCACATTTAATCAACAGAACTGGGATTTGAACCCCGAACGCGATTGTGAAGGCCCAACGTGTTAACCACTAGAACAAGCTCGGTTTGTTGATTTCTGCAGGAAATAGAGCTCTTTTCACCATTCATTCAGTACTATTATATACCCCCTATAATTATTTAAAAAGAACACATAAATTTAAAAAGGCATTCACGTAAATCACGAATTCAAAGAAATCCAATATTTTCAAAAAGGTTTGTACCATTGAAAAAAATCACACAAATGGAAAAAGTTCATGAATTTTTAAAAAGTTCACCGAATTTGTAAAACAGTTCATCGATACTGGAAAAAGTTCACCGATACTGAAATAATTTCACCGATTCTGAAAAAAAGTTCATCGATTTTGAAAAAAAGTTCATCGGTTTTGGAGAAAAAGTTCATAAAAATTGAAAAAAGTTCATCCATTATGAAAAAAGTTCATCAAATTTGTAAAAAAGTACATCGATTCTGAAAAAAGTTCACCGATTCTGAAAAAGTTCGTCGATTTTGAAAAAAAGTTCATCGGGTTTGGAGTAAAAGTTCATGAAAATTGAAAAACGTTCAACCATTCTGAAAAAGTTCATCGAATTTGTAGAAAAGTTCATCGATTCTGAAAAAAGTTCACAGATTCTGAAAAAAGTTCATCGAATTTGAAAAAAAGTTCATTGGTTTGGAGAAAAAGTTCATCAACATTGAAAAAGGTTCATCAAAATTGATCAAAAAAAGTTATCAGAAAAAAGAAAGAGCAAAACCGTTTGAAAAAAAATTAAGTAATCAAATAAAAAGAAGCTAATGTGCACGTCCGAAGAGGTGGCTTGGTGGTTATCATGTCGTCCTTTGAATCAGCAAGTCGATGGTTTGATTCTCACCTAATGCACAATTTTTTTGCAGTATTAGAATATAGATGTAACGGGCCAGTCCAGCACGGGGCGTTGCATGCGCCAGTTTGCGAAAATGCACACAAACTGGCGCCGTAAACTGGCGCCTGCAGCGCTAAATAGGAAATGCCGTACATCTCTCTGTACATTTTTACTCACCAAAAATTCGCAGCAACTAGTCCATGTGAAAAAAAAATAGCACCAGTTTCGGCACGGATGTTCTCTGCCTACTGCAGCCCAGCCCTTTTATATTACAAAAACCTGCCAGGCCCGATCTGGACTGATTTCAGCCGGCCCAAGCTCTAGCCGAGCAGGCCAGCAGCCTCCCCAGCCGGCCAAATCGCTGGAGAAGCTACGAGCGCGCAGAACGCTCCTCTGATCGCTGGCTTCTGAAGCTAATTTTGAGAAGTTTTGAAAGCTTAGAGAGGATCAGAACATGCCCTTAGCTTTGTATTCTTTTTGTAAAAGGCAGTGTCCGAGACCTAAGCTTCGTCTCGGATACAAATCTAAGGGCGCTGCTGGAGACCAATGACCGACTTCCCTAAGGGGAGCACTAGTACTGTGACGGGTACGTCCATATGTTACTGGTGCATTCACATATTTATGAATTTATATACCTCTTCATCTTTTATGCGGCATCGCTCATCTGCATGTGTCCATCTTGGTCATCCAGTTGCGGAGCAACATGTGGCGACATGGAGGTTGAGCTCTGATATGCCTCAAATGTATCTATAATTTTTCATGCTATTATATGATCACGTTGAAATACTTGTTATAGGATTTTACATTATTTTTTTGGACCAACCTATTAATTTAGTGCCCAAAAACATTCTGCATGTTTTTCACTTTAAAAAAAAAACAATATTTGCGGAGGTAAAAAAAACCCTAAGGATTTAATACAAAAAATTTCGGGACACAAAGGTTCCATAAAGCACTGAAAGCAGCCGTGAAGACCCAAATGGTATCCACATGGCCAGGGGCGCGACCTAGGGCTGACCGTGACCAAGGCTGTGTGGGCCTCCTGGGCACCACCTTACGTCACAAGAGATCACACGGGTTTGTAGTGAAAAATGTTAAAATATGGTCTAACGACCTTAACTGCTGAATCGACAATTACGTATGGTAACATAAGGTGAGAAAATAGAGTTAAAAACAATCCCGACATGAAGGGCAAAGTACTTTCCTAATGGGAGCTTATTACAGGCAACTCTTAAAAATGGGGCTTCTTTTACATGGCAGAGTATTATGAAGGGCTTAGAAACTTTCAAACCGGGGTACATTTGGCGAATTGGGACAGGAGAGAAAGTGAACATCTGGAGGGATCCCTGGGTTCCAAGCAGTGCAGACAGAATGGTGATTACCCCGCGTGGACATACTGTCATAACTACTGTTAATGATCTCATCGACCCCACAAGTGGAAGTTGGGACGAAGATTTAATTACTTCTATTTTCAACCCTGTTGATGTCCGCAGGATTTTGGAAATCCCACTTAACTTCAATGCCTTTGAGGATTTTATAGCTTGGCATCCAGATCGTAGAGGTGTTTTTTCAGTCCGCTCAGCTTACCACACTCAATGGATTCGAACTTTCCGGTCACGTGCAAATGTGCCAGCGCAGCCAGGAAGGTCTAGCACACCAGCAGTATGGAGTACATTGTGGAAGCTCCAAATCCCACGTAAAGTTCAAATCTTCTGTTGGCGAGCACTTCATGGCATTTTACCTCTAAAATCCATAATCACTAATAGGCATATTGGGTCAGATGGAGCTTGCCCTATATGTCACCGATCGGCTGAGGATGTGAAGCACCTTCTTTTTGAATGTTCCCATGCTACTGAGCTCTGGTCACGCCTAGGAATATTGGATTATATTAATGAAGTGAAAATGGTTGATCGCTCTGGGTCGATCATTCTGGAACATATTCTCTTAGATCCACCAAGACAAGTGGCGCTCAAGCCCAACCTGGATGTGAAGCAACTCATTGCGGTTGGAGGATGGTATCTTTGGTGGATTCGACGTGAGATCACTCATAATGGTTCTCCCCCACCTCCTTTCAAATGGCCAATGTCGATTATTGCTATAGCTAATAATTTTCATCAAGCAAATGCAAAGAATATTGTACCAGTGCAAGATAGATGGAAGAAGCCGGAGCCCAGGTTCGTAAAACTAAATGTTGACGCAGCATTTTATATGGCAGAAGGAGTAGGAGCTACTGCAGCGGTGATCAGGGATGCGAATGGATCCTTTCTAGCTGCTCGATGTATCTATATTCCTTATACAGCCAGCGTGGTTATGACCGAGGCGCTGGCAATGTGGAATGGTCTGAACTTTGCAAGCTCGCTAGGTTTCCCGCGGGTGGAGGCGGAGTCGGACTCGTTGATAGTAATTGAATCTTGTGATGGCCAGACAAGATGGTGGGATGAAGCTGCTGCAATTTTCGCTGAATGTGTGGACATTTCGTCTTTGATTGGGAAGGTCAAATTTAAGCATTGTTATCGTAGTTCAAACCAAGCGGCGCATGTGCTAGCGAATTACAGTTATTGTAATAAACTTTGTAATCATTGGATGGACGAGCCCCCGGGCTGTCTTGTCTCAAACCTCGTGGATGATGTAATTCCTTTCTAAGTTAATAAAGCTAGCCATGATGGCCTTCCCTCAAAAAAAAAAAAAACAATCCCGACATGAAGAGTTCGACTATTCAAGGACGACTCACCCATTAATCATAGAATACAAGAGGTAAAATCACATGAACTGGTGACTACACGTCACTATTGCACCATCACATTTGATATTCACCATGAACAAAAATTTCCCATGTCTAACTTTTCCATTGCAGGCAAACCACAATTTACTTCATGTTCTTTACTTTTATGTTATTTTTTCATAACCTTAGTTTTAGCCACTTTATTCCACTCTTCAATTACTTGTCTTTCCCCACCACTGTCATCCTTGCAGGTACCAAAACAATCAATTCACACGAGACCTATGACAATTCGTGTGCGTTTGAGAAAGTAAGCCTTCAAATACCAAGTCACACACCATACTTCTACAAGCAACTTCGAGAACACACGTTCTCCTCAGCCCGTGCATGGATTCAACAATGTTGCCTTCGCTCCTCCTTGCCGTCGAGATCCGTCTCATTCTCGTCTATCTTGGTAAGAACCCCTTCCTCTTTGGCGCCATGCACATATCCGCCCCATATCGCGCCTCCTCTTCTCCCGGGCGCCGGGATGCGTCGCCTTCTCTATGACCTTGGTAAGCATCCCCCTCGGTCCGATGCACATATCCGTCCAACGGCCGGCGAGAAGCCATCCTCTGAAGCGGTCGATGATGCTCACTTTCCACCGACCGGTCTCCGCTCATCAACGGAGACAAAACATCCAGTGACGAGTAATTTCTATGCCACCATCATCAGATGTAGCACGGGCATGATCGGACGGTCGGGAGGGGCCGATTTTATCCACCGACCGACCGACCGACGCCTAGCGCTGCCCATAAGATTTTTTATAGACGCAAAAAAAAAAAGAGGAGTTTATTGTTTTATTTGCACATCATTTATTTCACGTGCACCATCGGTGGATCGGTGGGGCTTAGCCGCGGCGCCGTGCCAATCTCGTCTCGTCCCAAAAAATCAAATCAGCTCCCTCCGCACGAGCTCCTCATCCGGCGCCGCCGCCGCCGCCGCGCCGCGCCGCTCCTCCCTCCGGCGGCCGGCGCCCTCCTCCCCCGCGCCCCGCCTACCTTCCCGGCGGCCACGCGCTGCCGCCGGCGACCGTGAGCGGGCGCCCGCGCCGCGCCGCCGACGACCGGGCTGACCTAGGTTCGTGCCCCCCTCTCGAAATTTCCAGACCCAAAGCGCTAGTCACTCGTCCACCGGCAGCTAGCGGTTCGCCGGGACTCCACTGGGTGCCTTCCCTCCCTTGCTGCTGCCCGCCCCTACTAGTTCCAATCCAGTAGAGAGGCAGGCAACCAGCCAGCATTTACTTACCATTTTTGTTCTACTAGTTTAATTTGGGGATATGGATATCCATCGTCGTCGACGGTTACTAGTAGTCCATTACACGCTGGATGTGGATGGCAGTAATAAATTCTATACTCGTTAAGCGGATCCTGGGATGTACTACAGTAATTAAACGCTCCCCTCCCCTCAATTGCCTGCCCGGCCATGCTTTCCCAAAGCAAGAAAGCCAAGAAACCAGCTGCTCACAGTACAGAGCATCCGCACAATGTTCAGAATGAGCCGAGCCCGCGTATTCATTTATTCAGGACCGACTGTCTTGGTTCCAAGGATGAGGCACGAAACCTTTAGCTGAACCTCCCGCCTGAGTCGACGGATGTCCTGAGAGGTTCCTTTTCAAGATGCAACGTTTATGTTGTGGTCTCACATCCTAACAAGCAGTGGCGGAGCGTGAACCAAATATTAGGAGGGGCCAAATGACTGAATATGACATATAAAAGGCTAGGGTGATCAGAGAGGCCGGAGGATTAGTAGAGCGATTAGCTAAAGGATAGGCTTATTTGGCAGAATTTCTTTTAGAAAGGGGGGGGCCAAGGCCCCTAATTGTCCCCAAGACGCTCCGCCACTGCTAACAAGGGATATCGATGACCAGGGTTTTTGAGTCGCCGACTAGTCACCGACTAATCGCCGAGTCGTTTTCCAAAAATCAGGGCGACTCGCGACTATACAGCGACTTATGGCGACTATACAGCGACTTTCGTCGACTAATCGCCGAGCCGCAGGGCTCGCGGCGACTCGCCAAGTCGCGACTCAAAAACCATGTCGATGACTATGTATCAACTGTCGTACTAGCGCTTTTGTTTTACAGTTGTAGGCTATTTGAGCTCTGAATTGGCTAAGCTCAGTCCCGGAACCAAGCTTGCAGGCAACGTCAAGGATCGGTTGAATCCATACCCCTATAGTTTTGACAGCCTACACTCGTGTTGTTGGAGCCGACCTTGATCCTACCCCTGCTTTACTGAGCTCATTCTGTTTTCATTTTTGTGTGTCCTGGGCTTTGCTGAGGCTCCTTTGGCCTGGTTTCAATGTGCTGGTATGGCCGGGATCTTGGCCCATTCAACGTGCCCTATGCCATCTTGGCCCAAACAAGGCCATATTATATTGCTAAAACAGTGGCTGACAAGAACACTTATATGGGGTGCTAACACTGATCTGAATCATCAAATGTCAAATAATACATAAAAAGGTAAAAAAGCAACACTAGATCAATTTGAAGTTATCCATATGACAATCCATCACCCGCCTCTGGTTTGATGCGTATGTATGAACAGCACCGATACATTCACATCGGTACATCCGTCCGCACTCCAAATTAAGAGCATCCCCGTTTTCATACTGGTACCTTTTTATTTATTTTTGTTTCCTCATTTGGACATCTGAAAATATGTGCAGCACCGCCGGATCCACATCTCCTTCCCTACCAGGGCTTGGTCGCACGCTCCATTTGGATCTGACTGGGTGCGGAAAAGAAGTCAAGCAAGCCAGCCCTGAAATCCCACCATATCCCAACCACTTTGCCGCCGCCGTTCTTCTACCGGAGCCTACAAAAAGAGTGGTTGATCTCCTCTGGCCACTACCGTAGATCTAGCCGGGGTAACATCTCTTTTGTTGGTAAGTCCTCGATTCGATCTGTCGCGGTTTGATCTTACTTCCTGCCGTTAGCAGTCAGATCTTCCAGCCATGAGCAGTCAGATCTTCCTGCAGGATCTGATCCAGTCCCCCCCCCCCCCCCCCTCTGAATATACTAGTTTACAAGCTGTATGTTTTTTCGATGAAGTGTAAGCTGTATGTAACTGTAGTATATTTCCCACTTCAAATTTCAGATCTCTACTGCTGGGACGACTCTAAGCCTTCTTGCAGTTTCTGTTGCATTTTCCCTCAAGGTATATTCAGGTCTCATAGCCTTTGATTCTGGTAAAAAAAGACATGGCATTTGTAAGACGCTGAGCGGCAAACACTATTTATCACTGGGTCTCTTCCTCTTCTGCCAAGCCACTCAGATCTTATCATATGGTTGGGATGGTTATTTCTTTCAGGATAATCTTGGTTACCTAGGTTCAGTTTTTTTTTATGCCATTTTACTGATGCAATCTGTTCTTTGTGCAGGCACTTCTTGTAGTGCTGATTTCGGTGGTCTCCTGTGACCCAGCGGGAGTCGAAGTGCTTGACGGCGAGGATGCCTGGTCTAGCTTTACCTAATCACGATGCAGTGTAATCCGCTATCCGCTAATTCTACTGCTACGTTACCTTATACTATGTTTCTTTTGCGTCGAGCATCTCTGTGTTGCTGTTTTACGCTGCTGTTACCTTATACCAATGTTTTAAGGCGAGGCGAGGCGATGGATTCTTCTTTTTCTTTGATGCAACTGTTGTTTGTGTAGAAACAATGGATGTGGATTCAGTTACACCAGGTCCACAGAACAGACGTGTGGTCAGAAGTCAAGAGCTCAGCTATCTCCAGATGATGAACTTACCGCTAAGGAAAGTTTAGCATTATACTGCAAGCCAGTTGAGCTGTACAATATTATTCGACAAAGAGCCATTAAAAAGGTAAGACCTTATCCCATAGTTGTAACTGTTCTGTTATCATGGTTTATGCAACTTTACTTTTAGATGCCACTGACTCGGTTGAGTTTTGCAGCCCCTTTCTCTTCAAAGATGCCTTCGGTATAAGATAGATGCAAAACGGAAAAAGAGGTAAAATTATTGAATGATTATAAAATGAAGCTTTTCTCACTCTTATGGGTGCATTGTTTCATATTTAGCTGAGCATCTTGGGAGTGCTTCTCATAATAATTTTCATCAATTCATTGCGTAACAAGGCCTAACAAGTTACTTAAGCTATTTTCAAAAGAGTATACTTCGTGATATAGTGTGGCATGATTAAAAGTTGAAGCTTGTTCCTGGCAAATACTGACCTGTGTTTGTGCTAATAAATTTAGGATTCAGATATCGGTATCAATTTCTGGAAGCACACATAGTCAATTGCCAGCACATGGTATCTTTCCTCTCCATGTTCTGTTAGCTAGATCTAGTAAGGATGTTCCAGGTGAAGGGGTAAGCACCTTTTTAGTTCATGGAAGGTAGTGTTATGTGTCTATCAGATGGTCTCTTTACTTATTGGTAGCTTCATATTGCAGCATTCTCCAATGTATCGGTTCAGCCGGGCTTGTGTCCTGACTTCCTTCCGTGAATCTGGAGATAGTGACCACACTGAAGCCACATTCACCATCCCCGATATGAAGAATTTATCAACCTCCCAAGTTTGCAACGTCAACATTATCCTTGTTAGCTGTGGTATGGTCCGCATCCTATGTGATTATTTGTGAATAATACTTCTTTGCTGTCATAAAATCTGATTCCAATTTTCTCTTCATTTCAAAAGGCCGAGGTGGACAAAATCTTGGTGAAAACTGCTCAGAGAACCATACGGAGTATTCTTCTCCTCAAAGTAAGTTATGACTGACATTGTGTGATATACATTTAACAGATGCTACAGTATATTAGTTCGTTATATTGGGGTTGGTCTATTTTTTCTTCTAAACACCAAAATCTTGGCTGAATGGATGCTAGAAGCCTTTGCTCAACCTCTGTATCCAAAAGATGGAAGAGGGCTTACCTTACTCTAGTCTTAAGCCCCACAATATTCTGTATCCAGCACAAACCCTGTATTAATGGCAAACAAGCAATCTCATTATTGTAGCTTCCACTGTTAGCAAATATAGTCTCAAACTTGTGCCTTTAAAATTATTAAACATAATCACTGGTTTTGTATCTCAGGAATGAACAATCCATTTGTGGTCTTATTGATGGACTAACTATTGTACATCTGGTACACTTTATTAGAGCTTGGAGGCCAATGTTTCTGGGGTAAAATACCAATTGATTCACTTGGTTCATCTCTGGATTGTGTAACTTTAAGCTTGGGGCGTATTGTGGAATTAATTTCAGAAATAAGTATGAGCCCAGGTTTCATAGAGGTATGTTCTAAAGTTATTAATGCACATGTTGCATATTCTGACGTTTTATTGCATTATTTCTGCGTATTTGATCTTCAGTTCGATTCATAGTCATGGGGTAGATGAGCCAGCATTGTTATATGACACTTGTTTCACGAAAAGTAATCACCTTACCACATTCACTTTCACTTTGTCACCTGTTTGAGTTTTGACGATTTATAGTGCATATTGCTACATGTACTTTCAGCAATTCACTGCCATTTCTTTTATATTTAACACAAAACTGTTTGAGCTTCAGCATATGGTGCATATTTCCAATTGTACCTTTATGAATGGTGCAAATTAACACGTATTCTTCCATTGAAAATTTTCAATGCTTGCTAAAGTGGAAGGATAGCCCTGTAGAACAGTACTTGACCTAAGGTGCTTGTGGTAAATTGGCATCCAATGACATGACAGAGGCAAATTGCACACAGTGAAATGTATCACTCTCAAAGTTAACAGCATAACAGTCTGCAACTTTGCATTAATCTTGAACGTATCTCCTTATTTTCATTCCCAGGCCCCTCAGATTTCTCTATCTTCTTTGCTTTCTATGCAAATTGGTTACTGACTCGGCTTTTCTTCTCTTGGTATGCACACAGCCATCACTTCTTGAGCATGACAGTTGCTTGACGTTTTGTTCTCTGAAGGCAGATGCTACAGTAAGCTCTTTTCTGTTTCTTTGTGTAATCTAATTGTTATAGCTTCCAAATTTGTCGGGTGAATTTTCTTTGAGTATAGAAACACCTCTGTTTGCTGAAAATTGTGAGTTATTTCCAGTAGCTCTGCTTACATCCTTGACCTCTTTGTGTTACAGGTTTCATATAAACTAAAAGCAAGCATTGATGTACAAGAGGCCGGTGCAAGAGACATGCGTTTATCTCCTTACAATATTTACTCATATGATGATGTCCCCAAGTCGTTACTACCAAAAATCATAAGGTGACAGTAACCCAGCATACGTAGCTCATTTCTGAAAAATTTAATGAAGCTTGGTTCCCTACTTCTAGTCCTGCCATATTTAGGAAATGCATGTTCTTAGCGCTTATTGCCTTATCCCTCAAATGTGAGATTTTATTTGCTCTTCTGAGTAAAATAAAAATCATTACATATCATCTTCCCTACTTCTCGCACTGCCATTTTAGCTGGTCTGGCGTAAAAGTGCATCCGTGTCAACTTTCCTTGAGGCATGCCAACCAGGCAAATGTCTTCTGGTGCCACCTTGGCTCTCTTTGTAGCAACTATTGAAGTGGGGTGAGGAAGATAGGATTTGACAAGGAAAGTGAAAGGGGTGACAAGTGAGAAGTCATGCGAGAAGAAAGGGAGGGAAGATAGGGCAGGAAAAGAAAGCATGGACACTCCTAGGACGTGTTCATGACTGACGTGTTCATGACTTGATCAGATCATTGCGTGCTGTTTATGTGGCGAACTGGGGATTGCAAGGGCTTGCAAGCGTGTCAACTGGATTTTTACCCAGCAGACATACGCGACTTAGCAACACCAAATTAATATGTTATTCACACTCACATTGGCCTTTCGGATTCTGGGGGGTGGGTGTGCATAGCCTTGAGCGCAGGCAGAAGTGAGAAGTCAGCATATCCTGGAACATGGTTGGGCGTAGCCAAGGGTTACACCAGGTCTAGTTGTCGCATGTTTGCACCTTGCTTGGGTAGTTGGGTTCCATTTTTTTGTCAAGTACACTTCAACTTTGATATAACAAATTTCACTGTCAATGTTGATTCTACAGGTTAAGAACAGGCAATGTGCTCTTTAATTACAAGTACTACAGGAATTTGCACAAAAGCGAAGGTTGGTTGGTTCTCTCTCTCTCCCCCCTCCCTCTCTCTCTCTCTCTCTCTCTCTCTCTCTCTCTCTCCACCTTGGTCTCTTTCCAGTGTCACTTGTTCGCATCATGTAGTGGCATCTGTCCTATGTCCAATGCTTGTCCCATATCCACTTTTTGTATCTTTATTTGGATGGAAACTAGTGTCTTTTCTTTGTATCCATGTTGTGTATGTGGGCAAGGATATTTAGTTGTGACTTGTGGTTTGGTTGGGGAACAAGTTAGGCTGGGAGGAGATGAACAACAGGCGCTGAGAGAGGGTGAATAGCAGAAACTAGGAAAATATAACAGCAGGGAGAAAAAAAAGAATGTAAAGAGAGTACAGACATTTTTTATTTATTTCCTTGCTTAGCTTCAAAAGGGCTTCAGTTCAACCAAAGGCTAAGAAATTAAGACTCTGTATCCTAAGTCCAAGCTTAACCAATCTGACTTAAGTATCACAGGTTTTTCGATCTGACTAAAGTGTTAATACCTATTTTGCATGCAATATTTAAGAACCGCCTTTGCCATAGCAAACTCCACATAACTCAAAAAACCTGAAGGAGTGCCAGCATTGTGGCAACTTCTTGATTTATGCTAGTCACTTTGTATTGTGTCAAATTGTTTGTGATGTGATATGTCCTCGAAGAACTGCAACTGCAAGACATGATAGCTTACTTTAGTATTCATTATTTACATGTTTATGTGTATTGATATACAAGAAAGTAAACTAGTAGACAGTGTATGCTATTAAATTTCTGTTTTGCTGCACATGGTGCTGAAGTTACAAGCCACCATTTCATTACCAATTTTAGTGATTTTGCTGCGGCAGTATGCTTTTTAAAGCTAAAGGAAAACGTCATAGAAAATATATTTTTCTCGCAAGAAGTATTCTCTAGTTTGTTGTGTCTTTCTGGCATCAAGCCGCATCTGATTTGTCATACCTTGGTACTTTCTTTGATTGCTGTTCATGGTCAAGATCCAGAATGTGGCTTCCTGTTTTACCTGTTTTTGCTAGAAGTTATTTCTTATTGATACATTTATTCCTTCTTACCAGTTACAGAAGACTTTACTTGCTCTTTTTGCTTGGTACCGTGTGGAAGCTTCAAGGTAAAATCTGAAGCGAGATTCATATTGCTTAGCTTATGTCATATACTCATATGTTCCCCGTTGCTGCTGAGCGATGGTTCTAAATATCATCTCACTTGCTACATTTTTGTGACTAAGAAAATACTTTCTTGTTATTTTGCACTACTAGGGTGATGTTTCTCTTCTCTACTCAGGAAATTCTGCTTTTGTTTTCTTTCTCGATAGTTCCACTTTACCTTTTTGTTGAAATCGATAGCCTCTCACTTTTTGTTGATTTCATATTGTGATACTAGGGTCTGGAATGTCATTTAACCTCGTCGCATGACCTATTCCGCTTCGAGTTCTGGGTTTGTTTTCCTCTGATATCTCCATCGCGTAATCTTTTTCAGTTGCACTGTTTGATAATTAGCTCTTTTTTCTTATCGACACAGGTATCTAAAGAGTACCAGGCTGTTAATGTTAGTCTGAAGAGTGATACCAAGAGAGGAGAGGTAAATTATGATAAAGGATGTTGGATGTACTCACCATCCACTAACCGAGAAACAAAATGATGTTGGTGTATCTGGAAACATTGTCGCTGAATTCAGTACTTTACTAGTGTTTCAAGTATATCATTCGTATGGATGTTACAATAATACATTCTCAATGTTGGTCCTAGCTTTATTTTGCTTTCTTTGAATCCAAAAGTCAAGGCTGCACTCGATTGGCACAATTTGTGTACACCCTTGCCTATTGAGTTAGCTGGGATCAGGATAGGATCCTGGCCCACATGATCTGCACATAATTTTGACACGCCTGGCATTAAAGCTCCATTTTCATAAAAAAATACTGCTTTAAATTGGGAAAGCTAATTCTCTGTTTATTTTCCCAGCTTCTGACTATTGCAGGAAATGATCCAGGCAGTAGAGTATTTTTCTACCGGTACGCTCATACCCCATTACTTTCAACAGTTCTAAATTCTCTGCACAATTTTCCTAACTTTGTTCCGTCAGATCATCAAGGTTTAAAAGGTGTAAAATATCAGAAAAGACAACCGAGAAGATCAAGGATGTACATACACATATCACGGAACCAGGATCACCTGGAATGACCTTGCCTGTGGAACCAAGATCACCACGAAATACGGTTCCTGCACCTACACAAATGACTGAATCAAGATCATCGAAAGATGCCCAGAAAGGGTCTGAGGTGGATTATGTCCCAAAGGAAAATGGTACATCTCACATCTAATGGGCTCTTGGTATATTGAACAAATTACATTCAAGTGGAAACACCATAGTATCTCTTATCTGTTATCCAGTATTTAGTCGGTTGAAATGTTTCACATTTCTTATCATGTTTTTTTCCTTGAGAAAACAAATTATATGCCATCGAATGTTGTCAGGGTCCTCAGCTTGTCACCAATAAAGTATGTTCTTTCAGTGCACCCATCTCTAAAACCTTGCCCTTATTTGCCACTATCATCAGCCCTTTTTCACCAACCCTCAAAATATTGTCTAATTTTTGTGTTGAAATGCCTGTCTTGCCGTCGAGTATCCTGTCAGATTGCAGACCCAAATGCGAGTTCTTTTGCCCCGCCCGAACCTAATCCCAAACCAACCTCCAAACAATTTTCTTAACACTTCATGCACTGCAGCATGCTAGGAACCCTAGAAGGTTCAGCAATGTCAACCTTTACCTCAGTGTTGATTATGGTGATATGGTCTCCTGACTAGCTTTCTTTTAGCAAAGTCTCCTGATTAGCTACTGTCTGGTGAATTGGTTAATTGTAGATTTGTCATTATAATTCTGCTACCATGTAGAGGAAAACCTATAATATTGCCTGGATTTCTGTTTTTCTTGTGTTCTGGCACTCCCTAGTGTTGGGGTCCTGTTCGCATGTTTACTCTCTTTTCCTTATTCTGGTGAATAACTGATTCGTATATTGCTTGAAATATGTTGCATATATTGTTCCTGATGTTGCCCATAATTTTCGGGGATTTTCCTGATGTAGTCTATATTTTCAGGAATCAATGTACCAGAAGCTTCAATCGATCGTCATCCAGCATTACGTGATAGAAATCATTCAGAACCAACAGCTCTACAGTCTGATAGGGCAAGGAAGCTCCCGGTTGATCTAGATGACCCTAGGTATTCTGTTTATGTTCTTGATATCCTGTTACCATTTAATTATTCCCTGAGGCTCTTCTGATAGAAGTTGTTCAACTAACTTGTTTGTTTGTGTTTATATCATCTGACAGTCTTGTACTGCTGAAAAAACGCGAGTTCTTCCATTCTCAGAAGGCACAGGTGATTGAAACCATGCAACACTCACTTATCTTTTGTGTATGCTTGTTGCAAATTAGACTTTCACTTCTTTGGTCGTATGTACCTATTGAAGCAGGCATACATGAATATTTATGTCTGCAACGGAACACCTGCGCATATCTAGGATATTTAGACATTATTATTTCTTCTCTTTTTTCTCTAAAGTATTGAGGTCAGTCACTAGCAGAGGTTGGTGGAAAGTAGTAGTCATTGTTCCCCTTACTGTTATATTCAAGTGAATTAAGTAGAGGACAAAATGAGCATTTGAAAAAATTGTCCTCGAAGAAAGTTCACCATGCTAACATGGCGACTACGTGAGAGCATTGCAGCTGCACAATGTGTATTAGACATGGCTATATATCGTTTACATCTACAAGTACATATTAAGTGGCAATCTTACTAGTATGCTTTCTTTTGTCTACAGTATAAGACTTGTGAAATTTGGTACCAATTGTTCGAAGCTGCTTGGTAGATTGGAGCATGCAAGCATAGAGTGTTTTGTTAATACTACATTTTCACTGGTGACTTGTAGATCTATCAGTTTAATGGCCAATACTGGTGTTTGTAGATGAAGCATGGCAATATTATTTTTTCCAATGTTCATTTTTTTTAAATTTACCGATGTCAGTTTATACTAATGTACTCACTTGTATTGTGATTTTATGCCCTGCAACTGAAATTTAGCTTGACTGCGGCTTTACATTTTCTAGAGAATGGAGATGGACGTACTTTACTCAGATCATGACAGTGAAGACGAACTTGATCATGACATCGCTGACTTTGAAGATAGGACGGTAAGATGTTGTAATCCTCTTGCTCTGCTCTTGCAGAAACTTGGAACATTTGCATGCTTCCACATTCACCTGAGCTTAGTCGATTCCTCTATAAAATATTTGATTCAAGCTATTTTAACTTTGCTGATTACATGCAGCTGCTTAATGGTTTTTCTGATGTTGCAAACGAGGAAAAGCGTATCATGCATATGTGGAATTCGTTTAAGCGGAGACAGAGGTCAGTCCTATCCCCAGTATTTCCTTCTTAGGGCTATCACCGTATATAGGAGTATTTGACCTGCAGCAACTATTTATTATTTTCGGTGGTACACAGCTTGGGCCTCGGTGAACCGACTCTAGTAGTTTTTACTTGTTAGTCATGTTTTAAACTTTTAATCATTTTTGTTCCTGTAAATGCTGAGATGAGAAAAAAATTCAAGGACTAGGTAATTTCCTTGAAGGGCATCAACATAGTTTAGAGGAACCAATTTTTTACTGAGTCGATCTGAATGGCTGAATGCTGATATATAGCCGCAGAAGTAATACTTCTATGATCAGATAGAAGTCATAACTGCAACAGTATTTTTTGCTGAGTTGATTCATGTGCAATCATAAACTTCGAAGTACTACCGCATTATTTTTATTAATGCGAAACTTAATTATTCCATTAAATTGTTGTTACTTAATCATCTCTCACTGGAATTTCTTTAACAAGGACTTAGAGCACCGGTCTCACAATTTTACTAAAAAAGATGGCATGGAAGGCCCCAAGATTGTCCAAATGAGGAATAGTTACGCTCGTAAAGTTTGAATTATGATATCTGTTGCATTCTCTTCATAGGAAACATGCACTGGAACTAATAGTCGTGCTCCATCCTGCTTGATTGTTTTTTTTGTTTGGTCGAGTAGACCACTAATAGATGTGGTACATTCTGTTTGCTTGCATCCCGGAGGTACACATTTCCATTTCTCATGCCGAAAAGATTAACTGCAGGATATTAGCCGATGGCCATGTACCTTGGGCTTGCGAGGCATTCACCCATCAGCATGGACAGGAACTCGTGCAGAACCCGAGACTACGATGGTAAGCGACCGGTTTAGAGATCTGCAACTATGAACGCCTCACGCAGAATATCCGTGGCCTGATCTGTAATTTCTTATTCTGGATGAACAGGTGCTGGCGCATACTCATGATCAAGCTCTGGAACCACGGCCTGCTAAATGGCCGCACCATGAATATCTGCAACAAACACCTCGAGAGCTTGGCAAGCCAAAGCGCCGATCCCAAGCAGTCTTGACTCGGTAGGAAACATTGGGCAAGTTGAGAAGGGCTGGTCCAGATGGCAATGCTTGTGGTGTGGTGGGGCAACATGATACACTTTGATTTCTAGCGTCCTCGTCGAGGCTACATCCGAGGACACGACGATCTCTTACATTGGGGATTAAATTGGGTGGGGCCGAATCGGCAAATGTTGTTGTCCGTTTGGACTATTATTTTCATTTCTTATTGGTTTGTTTCATGCATTGCTTGAAACACCTATTAACATTGGGACCCGTCCGGGGATTCGCGGGTTTTTGGAAACACAAAAGATTGGGGATATCTGTTGTAGCTGGGATGGGTGTACGGAAACACAAAAGATTGGGGATATCTGTTGTAGCAGGGGGTCAAACAATATAGAAATGATTTGCCAGATCAGTGGATTAACGCATAACTCTTTTGTGACATCTCGAGCGAGTTAAGGGGCGAGGTCGTGTAATGTGGTTTCTATAGGTTGCATTTTGGAACTGTGTTCCATTTGTGATAATATGATAGTTACATCTTTGCAATGCTTTGCGTTTTGTTAAATAAGGGTAAAGGGTTGGAGGAGTTCTGCGATTTGGAATGTGATACCGCGACACGCGTTATGAGCTTTGGTGTGTGTTAGTAACATGTACTAATGCCCCCCATCCCCTGCACAAGTCAACGGATGGCAAATGGCTTTAAAAAAAATGTTTCTTACAATGTGTCCACATCTACTGACTAGTGCTGCTCCAGCTACAAGATGGTTGAAAAAGTTAATTGCTGGGGTCAATGTTTAGCATCATCTACAAGATGGTCCTACTTTTGTGAATTTCAAAAGGGAAAATCATGTATAGTTCAAATTTTCAAACATAAGGCGATATAGTGTCTAACACTCAATATGGCTTCAACCATAAGGCAAGATAGCCCTAATCATTGATCGATACTCTTCCTTTGGTGTTTACATGCTGATTAATTAGTGGCAAGTGACAAAATGAATATGAGCATGTCGCGTTGCCGTCGTCGTGGATTTTCACGCGGCCGCGATGACGGAGCTGAGAGTGCATGGCAAGCAAAGAGGAGAAGGTGATGTGAGATAAATAATAATCATGAGCAAATTGCAGAGCATATGAGTTGGCATTGGAATTTTGTTTGACGCAGCTCAACAACAAAGAAGGTGCCGTAGAAGCAGCTCCTACTGCTGCTGCTACCTCCCTACTGCTTGAATGGGCACAAAGACTTTTTGTGTGGATATCTCTTCCTGATTTGTTTGGGCACAAATCATGCATCATGCTGCTGCTGCTGCCAAACTGTCCATGACATGGAAGGTGGCAGCCATGTCCACTCTAGCTAGCTACCCTCAAGTATTCATCAAAGAAAATTCATACCCAAGAAAATATATTATGATGAGAATCCATCTTGTGATCATCAAGGCCTCCATCAATGAGATCATGCCAAAATTCCATTTCAGGGAAGAGAGAGAGAGAGAGAGAGAGGTAGGTTAGTTAGAGAGAGGGTGGTTAGTTAGAGAGAGAGAGAGATAGAGGGAGATCTTTGGGGGAGTGTGGAGCAGTTGCTTACACCATCTCCACTACTAGGCTACTACTGCTGCTGCTGCCTACTGCTACCAGTACACACACCACACCACCACCAGCAGCAAGCAGCTGCAATCACACATAAAGTAGTAGCATAGCATAGCTGCAACTTACAGGAAAGGCAACAGCCGTATGTAGCTGCCTGATTTTAATACACAAGCAAGCCATCCAACCTCTGACTATCAGCAACAACTTCTCTCTTTTTTTTCTTTTTTCTTTAAGGCTCTGTTTAACAGGCCAATCAAGCATCAATCATTTCTCATCAACATGTTGTGTGTGGAGTGTGCATGATTCTGTTGATTAAAGGGCAGAGTGATTGTGGTAGAGATGTGGAGGTAGTTGTACTTAACACTAACACTTCACCTAGAGTGAACTGTGGAAGAAAGGGCCTAGAGGTCTGGCTCCTACGTCGTATAATGTAAATTCCATGAAAGCGGATTTTCACAATAAATAGAATGATAGCATCTCTAATTTCCTCTTGATGCACAGTAATTTATAATTTTGATAATCACTTTCCAACCATTATTTATTAGATCCGTAGGCATTTAAATGATACTGGTGGAAATTAAAATGAAATCGACAAAATAGTTCTTCCCGTAACGTGGCTAGGATCTGTATAGCGCGTGGTAAAGATAAGTACGTGGTATTTGGCATAGCGGAAATACGGAAAGAGAAAACATAAAGCGAAGCAACAAAAGAAGTGAAAAGGAAGTAAAGGCATATAATCATGTTTAATATTTCTTCATGTTCCGCCCTTTAACTTGATATTTTGGAAATTAAGTAAGGAGTTGGCATAAAAGGAGTACAAGCATGTGTCCTGTTTTCCTGAATAGGATTCTCTTTTGAAGCTTAAAATCACTTCGTTTTCACTTCAAGTCTCCATCAAGACTTCTCGCCTTTATTTCTCCTAATCTCTGTGCTAATTTCATGCTAGCCAACCACTGAATTCACATGCTAATTACATGGTGGTTGTACTTCAAGGATGAAAATAATGGCTTCAACCACTGAAAAATCGAAACAGAATAAAAGTTACACGGAGTCCTTTATTTTAAAAAAGAAGCAAAAACAATATTTTGAAACCTTACAGCGTTCTGAAAAAATCACACATGTACATATAGATGTATAGTATGTACAATGTAAATTTTCATAGATACAACTTTTCAGTTGTGCTGTACACACAAAAAAGGTCGAGAATATGTGCATCAAAACAGAGTTACTTTTTTTGCAGGCCATTTATATTTTTGTGTAACTAAAAATTAACACATTCTCTAATGAAATGATACATATATGTAGAACAAATATATATAATAGTGGAAACTATTTTTAGATTTTTTGAAACTTACACATGTGTTTTTCCCATACTTTTAAATGCCATGTGTGTGGAATTGGGAGCCAAATTGACGCTCTCCTTTAGCCACTTTTCACTTATTCTTGTGTCAATCACATGATATGGCGAAATTTGAACATCTGATCTCACTTCAGCTTATTTTGAATAGTAAGGGCCACGTTTCATTTCCGTTGAAAAAATTATAAAGTTGCTACTGTTATATGTAATCAAGAGCGAGTTCCATTTTTGCCCATCTAGTTGTCCATTTGTGATAACAATTAGCCCATTTAATGGAAATTCCCCCAGATTAAAATTGGGAGCAAGTTTCACTAAATGGGGTTATCTAGAGGTATCTTTACTAAATAGGGTGTCACACATGTACAAATTCCAGCTGCTATGGGGGTAAAAGGTGGAAAGCATTCTATAATTAACTATATTGGGACATGTGTTAGAAGTTAAAGTTCTTCCAAAATTATAGCAAACATGTTCCATTCAAGCAAGCTTAGGAAACAAATTCAACCTCATAGTTTGATTGGTGAAAAGAAGACAAACGATGACTTGGATTCACTGGAATTTTCATCTACGAGAGTATAGTAGATTCTCCTTGAGCTGTTTGACTTGACATGTTATCTCCCCATTCCCAAATAGCAAGAATCATATCGTTTCCTTACTGGTGAGATTTCGATGTGCACTTGGATCAGGCAATCTTTGATCAAATTTCCAGGGGTGATGCACAGTGTAACGATGATTAGCTAATTGTTATATTATGGACTTCATGGTGGTTTTCATGGTTAACCACTCACCTTTGATGGTTCTAACATCTTGGCCACTACCATGTAGATCTTGTTGAAAGATCTGTCCCACATGAAGGGACTAGAGAAGAATCCTAGATAACATACAAAAATATATTATGTCTAACTAGGTATACAACCACATGCTACCTAAACAAGTTAACTTACACCTGTTGATCACAAACATAACCATCATAAACTTCTCCATGTGTGGCATTTTTTTTACAAACACCAAGTGTAGTCACTAGAGGAACACTCCTAGCTAGATACATGGGCCGACATTATTAAATCCGAGGTAAGATTATTACGTCTAATGATTTTTCAACTCTAATGATACAAGCGTTAATGTTAATCGTTGGAGGCAGGAGCAGGCCTTCTTTGGAGTGAATATCTTCCATAAAAAAGTGTAGGATTAAACTTCTGTAGGATTAAGCAAGCATAGTCCACACCTCTTGACCAAAGGATTAAGACACATGAAACGCACATCTTTGTTCCTTTTCTGTACCAATTTCCTATAACCAATGTAGGAACCAAAACACCGATTTAAATCTCCTTTAGCATATCTTCTGTTTTCCCATCCTCTGCTTTTGCCACACACACATCCTCCGTATACATGTGATCCAAACTAAATATCCCTTGAGACTCTAAATTTCAATCCATGCGCAGGATCAAGGGAAAAAACAATATCCGATGTACGGCAGGCCTGTGTTCCTATTGAATATGTTTTTCGGTTTTCATCCTCTGTTTTACACTTGCACTCCTTGCATATCTATCTGTACTAATTCCTAACCGCGTGTTTTAAATTAAGCAAAGAGCCCTTGACACACTAGACTCTTCATTGAGTCTCTTTTCCCTCTCTTGTTGAGATTTTACACATGTCCCAAAATAACAGCCAGCCAGCTCAGCCCAGCCAATTCACCAATCAGCAATGGGCACTAGTAGTTTATTGCCACATTGCCAGGCATCACCAAGCTTTCTTTCTCAATCCATCCATCTTATTAGCTGCCACATTGCCTGGCCTTGTTGACATCTCCTCCTCCTCCTCAAATCCTCACTTTATTATTACCACCACTCCACACACACATCACCACCACCACTCCATCCCTTCCTTCATCTCTTAAGCATCCATCCTTCCTTCCTTCCATCCATCACCAACCTTCCTTCCACCACCTTGTATTCTCCTCCCTCTCCTTGTTTCTCACGTCCGACACCCATCGATCCATGGGGGAGGAGTCCAGCGCCGGCCACGGCACGCCACCGGCTGCTCTCACGGCAATCGTCGTCAAGGGCAAGCGCAGCAAGCGACGGCGCGTGCACGCCGGCGCCGCGGTGATCGCGGCCGCGGAGGCCGAGGTGATCGCGGTGACCACGGCCAGCGCCGCGGGAGAGGTGGAGTCGTCGTCGTCGTCGGTGGCGGATGGTGGAGGGTGGCGGTCTGTGTCCGGGGCCGACGAGGCGGCGTCCGGGTGCGTGACGGAGGAGGAGGAGGACATGGCGCTCTGCCTCATGCTCCTCGCGCGCGGCGGCGGCCAAGGAAGCAGCAGGGCCGGGCCGTCCTCGTCGTCGTCATCGGTGATGGTCGTGGCCCCGGACGCGGCGGAGTCTACGGCGGGGTTGGTCAAGGACAGGAAGTTCCGGAGCCGGCGACCGGCGGACGGCGGCGAGGGGGAGTTCGTGTACGAGTGCCGGACGTGCGGCAAGTGCTTCCCGTCCTTCCAGGCGCTCGGCGGCCACCGCACCAGCCACAAGAAGCCGCGCCTCCCGCTGCCGCCCACCACGGCGACGGCGACGTCTTCCGAGGAGAAGAAGCAGGTCGCCGAGGAGAAGACGCCACCGCCGTCGCCGGCCACTGCCGTCGATCGAACGGTGCTGGCGATCCCGGTCTCGGCGACGCCGCCCAAGCAAGAAGGGGCGGCCACGGCGACCGGCGGGTCGTCGAAGCAGAAGCAGGAGCAGCAGGGGCAGCAGGGGAGGGTGCACGAGTGCTCCATCTGCGGCGCGGAGTTCGGGTCCGGGCAGGCGCTGGGCGGGCACATGCGGCGGCACCGCCCGCTCCTGCCGGCGTCGGCGTCCATGTCGTCGGCGGACGACGTGGCGGCGGTGCTGGTGATCAGGAAGGAGAAGAGCCTCCTGGAGCTGGATCTCAACATGCCGGCGCCCTGCGACGACCCTGCCGGCGCCGGCGCCGAGGCGACGTCGCCGGGCTCCTTCTCCTTCGCCGTGAAGGAGCGGGCATCGTCGGCGGCGCTGCTGCCGTTCCCGGCGCCGGCGTCAGCCCTGGTGGACTGCCATTACTAGCCGGCCGGCGATCAGGCAACACACAGACAGTAATTAGCTCCTCTGTTTCTCATTTCTTCCACACATAAACATACACATATATTCTTTCTTCTTCTTCTTCTTCCTTTACCATTTGTTCTGTTCAAATTGATTGATTATTGATGATGATTGGAAACTGTAAAATTTGTTGGGGGTACAGATTGTTTGATTGCCTGAAATTTGACATTTATATCATGTGATTAAATTCATTAATCATATCGATTCATTCACTGAGATTGGCTGATGAAGCAAACAGTGTTCCCTTGTTCTTTTGATAGCTACTATACAGTTGGATTAATTTGATTCCCCTTTGCAAGATTTTGATTTTGAATTGCTGAATAGCAGCACTAGTACCACTAGTACATTGCAGTTGGAGAGTTGAGAGTGTGCTGATCATGATGAGCGAGCTAGCGATGTGAGCAGAGGATGAGTGTGTAGTGCAATGCAATGCAAACGAGTGTAAAGTGGCAAGCAAGCAGGATATGGAGAGAGAGAGCTGGAAAAAGGTGTGGGTCCAGTAGGCATTGTGCTCACGTAAAGGGAGCTGTGATCTTCTTCCTCTTCTTATATTCTTCTATGTCTCTCTCTAATCAGCATCAGCATCAGCATCAGAATCGTAACCATGGAAGTAATTTATCTATCTATCTATCTATCCTTGTGTTGTGCTTCCATAGGGAAGAGAATATTTCTAGTATGTATGTATGTATGTATGTATGTATGTGTGGTTAGCTTGGGTATTGGTGCTCTGGTCTGGCTGTCTGGCTGTCTGTTGCTCTACCGCCAAGAAAGGAAGGACTCCCTCACCACACCATCCCTTTCTTCCACCTCCAACCCAACCCAACCCAACCCAGCTCACCTTCAAATATGCTCCAAGATCTCATTCGAAAACTCAAATCTAGCACCATTTGAATTTTGATGGTGCCGGAACCCTGTCTGGCACCTGGTCCGCCTGCCTCTGCATCGATCGATGCACACACATGAGATCAATCGCCGCGGCTAATGCGGAATCGCGGTGGTGTGTTAGTCCCTGGGGTCATGGGCTTGATGGCAGGCTGAACTTGGTGTGTGTTAGTAACTGTGGAGTGGTACTAGTACTAGGAAGGAAGGAAGGAATGATGAATGTGTGCTGGTGAAGGAAGATTGTTGGATGGACAGCTACCACTTAACAGTGTGATTAGTAGTAGCAGGTTAGGGTGTGGTGCGAGGTGAGGCCGTGCGTGCGTGCGGTGGGGTCACGGACCAGTTGAGGAGGCAACGTGGTAACTACCTGGCAGGCAGAGGCAGGCAACCTGGCTGAGGCTGACAGGCCGGGCCCACAGCCGCAGCCAGCACACCTGTAACGTACTGGCCCTCCACTCCACTCCCTCTCCCTCTCCCTCTCCCTCTCCCTCTCCGCCGGCTGGCTGTCCGGCCGGCCTAGTATAATATACTGTATAATCTTGCTAGACATAACATAATACTAGCATTTTTGACACTAGTGTAGCATAAAAAACACATTTATATTATGGGACGAAGGGAGTAATACATAATCTGCTCGATCAGTATTAATCTGTGTCAAATGGATTTTTGGGAAAATGGGCAGTTATTTTTTTCGCGAATACGCAAAGCTTGCGTATCTTTTCATTGATAGAAGAAGTAGAACGAATACAGGGGTACAACACATGACACGAACGCACAGGCGTGACCATGGTGCCTGGAGCAGAGAGACAAGGGATGCTCGGCCCGTACAAAGGATACATCGCAGCTAAACCTACCAAACCCGAGCCCAGAGAAACGATGCTAAACCAACAAGAACTCCAACATCGTCCAAGCCAAAACCGGGGACACCGCGAGCGAGCAAGATAGTGCCTTCAAGAAGGAAGGCGGCGCCGAAACTCTGTCACTATCCGGCCCGGGAGACCCGGACCTAGGGTTTCCCCTGTGCTCGAAGAGGGGCGCAGCTGAAGGCCTTGGCAGCGCCTCCAAGGAGAAAAACGACACCCGCGGGCGTCGTCGCTGCCAGCACCGGCGAACCGAGAAGGGATCTCTCCCTGGCCTGAAGCTGAGCTATCCCATAGCCGCCGAATCTGGGATCGTAGATGGGGAGACCAACGCTGGTCGGAACCACCGAGTCCGGGAGAGTTGGCGGGGCTGCACCTGCCGACGGAGGGTGGCACCACCTCCGAGCCCACGAGCATTGGTTCTGGCAAAAAGGGGGGGGGGGGACATTGAGGCATACAGGGTAGGCCGGGCGATGGGGTGAACCACACGGAGGTCATGGCGCGACGGTGCCTAGCAACGCCGGCCAGCAAGGACTGGAGAGACGCAGATCCGAGCTGCCGTGGCCTTAACCGTCGGGGCGTCGGCGAGCCAGGTGAGCCGGAAGGGGCGCAGCTACCCGGTCGCCGAGGTCGGAGCTGCCCGGTGGAGGACGCCAGCAGCGAAGGACACCGGAGACACGCGGGCCTGAGGCCGCTGGGGCCGGAACAGCGCCGACAAGGACTGCCATGACGGCCCCGAGTCAGCCACTACCACGGACGCATCGCCGCCTCCACGCAAGAGCTGTCACCGTGGCTCGGGTGGAGGAAGGGCCGTCGGAGACGAGGGGGCCGCTTGCACGGGAGGCAAGCAGCGAACTCCCCGCAACCGGCCGCAGATCACAAACCCCATCACGATCGGCAAACACCAGCAGGGCTGGAGCGAGGCCGCCAGAGGTGAGGAAGCAGCACAGGCGCCCGTGGCAACGGCCAGGAACGCCGGAATCGCCGCCGGCCGGCAGGTTCGAGCAGCAGCTGGTGGGGGCGGCCCGAGAATCGCGGGGAGAGTCCCCGGGTCACGGGCGGAGGTGGCGGAGGCGCGTGAGGAGGGGGGGGGGGGGCGTCCGCGGCGGCCGGGGATGACGGGGGGAGGGGGTCCGTGGCTGGTGGGAGAGGGGAGCCGCCGGACCCGCAGGGCGCCGCCGCGGCGAGATGGTGTGGCGCGGGGTAGGGGAGAGGGCGCGAGGGACTAGATCCACCCCGCCGCCACCTTCCTGGGGCCCGGCGCGGCTTTGCCGGCCGGCCCTCCGGCGGCGGCGAGGGGAGGAGGCCGGCGGCGGGGGGTGCTAGAGGCGCAGCTAGGGTTCCCCCCGTGTCGCCAGAGGAGGGCGACGCGCGGGGGGGGGGGGGGGGGGGGGGGGGGAGGGGGGGCGGAGGGGTAAGAGTCTATACCAAAATGGGCAGTTATGTAATACATACATATCTCTTTGAACCTTTTCTTGTACGGAAAGGCCAAAGCCCATATGTTAAGTTACATAAACCCTTAAAAAACACATATACATAAATTGAAAAATATATATTCAAATCACTGGCCGTTTGAGCAAAGATTCGTCGCCGCATCTGGGTCTTCGTCTCAACCGAGCAAACTTGTTCAAATTCGTGAGCTTGTTGAAACACCCGAGCTTGTATAAGAAGCGAACCAGAAGACGCTGGCGATCGCGGTCTGCATAGCAAATTGCCACCATTTGAAAAAGCATTGCAGAGGACATGTAGAAACGCCCCAGATCCAGCCAAATGGGGTCTAGGAACACAAATCCCACACATCTCCCGACGAGGCTGAGGGTGGTCAGCCTTCATCGGCCGGAGTTGGATTCGGAGGACCAAGACGCACAACCGACAAACATATATAATAAAAAACCAGACCCAAAGAATCATATATGGTACAAGAGGTTCCGATGGGCGGCGGCGAGGGCCAAGGTGGACTGGTGATGGCGTTTGCCGGTAGCATCGGCTAGTGGCGATCAAAACCGAAGTGAGAAATTTGGGGGCGGTTGCGTAGGGGAGACGAGTCGAGCGAGTGAAGTGAAGTGTGAGGGGGAGGAAGAAAAGCAATGGGGCTCACATGTAGGACTCTGTATTTCCCATGCGTGTCATGCGAGCAGGTGTCGTTCTGTCCCGAGGATGGCTGGGAGGTGGGGTGGTTGAAGGGGGTTGCTCGACGTGTTGGGTCTTTTTTTCATCTTCCACACACCTCTCAATGACACAAAGAAGTACCGTCGGAAAAAGAGCGAGAATGCGAGACCTTATTTCATGCTGACTGCGACGCCATCATCTCAGAACCGTTGATTAGAGACAAACCGTAAATTTATTCGTAACCATGCCACCACTGAACCGAAGCCCTTGGGTCCCGATGTTTTTCTGAACTCAACTAATGCATCTTCAAGTTCTCGAATTTATGACTACATTTTTCTCTCGAATTTGTGACTACATTGTGGTCCTGACATATGAAATTTGGTATAATATCATTTGCGAACTATAGGGAGATCAGAAAATGATTTAGCATACAAAATGTCAAGGTACTAGTTACAAAGCTCATTCTACAAAGATTCATTTTTTGATCTTCACACGGGTAAAAAATGGTTATATTTTTTAGAAAAAGAAGGTTGCAAGGAATCTTCTATCAATTATCTGCATCTATGTTTCTTCTTATAACGTCAGAAACTTAAGAATGTGATTTATGCTGAGTTTTGTAGAAGAGTAAATATCACGGCTAATGTGAAAACTAAATTTGCAACACGCGACCTTTTTTCTTCTTACTAGGATCAACTGGAATTACCCGGTTGATTGATTGACAAATTAGCTTCGTAGTAGCACTACTGGTATATAAGCCATAGCAAATAAACGCCTAATAATAATGCATGGGTTTGGTCAACATCACTTCACCTTCCCAACTACACCTCACCTCACCACACCGCACCGCTAAGTAGTCAGTAGCCTACATGCCATGCTACTACAGCTGCACTGAGAACTGATGAAACATGTGAGCACACATCACTTTGGTGTGTGTGTGTGAGATTCCGAGATTTCAAGTAGCCCTTCCTTTTCATAAACCAACTAGCTAGTCCCCATGAGATACTTTAATGCCAACAGCTAGGCACACCGTGAGGTTAATCTAGCAACCCATCCATCATTATTCCTTCGCTGAGAAAACGCAAGAAAACAATTGTCTTCCGTTGCATCGATAGAAGGAAAAGTATTTACAGAACCAAATTATAGCGCGACACCCTATACGAAGTGATGCCACAAGGCCTACCGCCATCCCACCGCCTTCGCTCATGTACGTCCAGGGCATCCACCCTAATTGTGTCGTGGGCGAAGAAGTGCCCTTCCTTGCAGTATTAGGGGCGGAGTCGATGGCCCGTTGCGACCAATCCACCAAGTCCTCCTTGTCGATGTCAGGGAGTCGGAGGTCCATATGATCTATGAAAGCACCTCATGCCGCAAGGTGCGCGAAAAAGGGCCACTGACCGTCCATCCCATTCTTAAGTGAAATTAAAGAAGAACAATCCTATAAAATATATTAAAGAAGAACATGAACAACTCAACAAATATTCAAGATTGTAACAGGACATAAATGAACACATAAGGTCCGGAAATACTACCATCTGTGCTGATGATGTTTGAACATTCTACGCACACAGATTGGAAACTGGTGAGATCATGTAACAAAAGGGTAACTAGCTAGTGCGTGACATGACCTTTTTTCAAGACAGAGATGCCCATTGATTGGCACCAACTACTTCAGCAGTTGTGCACACTCCAATTATATATAGCTCACAGAGATGCATATATATGACGCTTCAAGCGAGTGAGGCGTTTTGGCTCTCGGCCTCCATGGAGGCCTTTTTTCGAAAAAATTCAAATTTCAAATTTTTTAGTTTCAAAAAAATCTGAAAAAATTTGTACAAGTAAACAAAGATGTCATGCGTATGTGTGTAAAATTTCAGGATGAAATACCTTGAAATGCGATCTGTACAAAAAAGACAAATTCATAGCCTGAGAGGATGAATAGTATCATGTGTTAAAAAGCCCCAGATTTGTCTTTTTTGCACAGCCCACGTTTCAACGTATTTCGTCCTGAAAAATTACACACTTGTGCATTATGCCTCCAAGTATATCTATTATTTTTTTCAGAATTTTTTGAAATGTAAAAATACTAATTCTGATGAATTTTGACTTTTTCAAAAACCGGCCTCATTGGAGCTCGGCCTCCAAAAGGGATTTTCGGCTTCAAGCTCGCTAATCTATAAAAAATGGCAATGAAACTAATCTTCAAAATTAAACAGAAGACACAACATCTAAGTGGGGGTGTCAAGTCTGACCTGAACATGCCAAGTTAAGCCCCAGATTAAGTAAAGCCTGGTCCATGTTCACCATCAATCAGTTAAGCGCGTCTCTTGAGGATTAAATGTCAGGTCATCAATTTAACTGGCACATGGAGGTTGGGGGTATCAATTTGTTAATGCACAAACATCTTAACTACCCTAACTGGCATTACACTTGCAGGGAGGAGTTGATCATTACTACTCCTTCATTACATTAGGACTAGTCTTCAGTCAAAGTGTCAAGAAATATGAACATTTGGTTTGTTAATTTATATTTGGTATATTCATATTACAAAATAAGAGGATGCTTCTTGGCTGTTTTAATAACTTTTATCAGGTTTTGCGAACTTGGCACGTTGTCAATATTATTCACAAGATATGTCAGACACACATTTACGCACTAATGACATAGACATACATTTTACAGAACTTGACATAATTTAATTTAATTAATTAGTTTTTACAGGAGAATTGGTATCTCACTTTATGAGTATGATCGACAATCTGTGATGGTATTGCCAAAAAAAGTGAGTGTGGTGGTGTGTGTGTTGTACTTAGAATCAGGTGTGTGTCTGCTCAAGTTAAGTAGAGCAGCAGAGTCACCAACTAATCAAGAAAGGGAGGAGGAGCTGAGCTGATCTGCAGTCAGTAGCAAGAGTAGTGGTAGTGGAGTGGAGTGCTTCACACTCTCAGCAAAGTGGACTTCACTTCCAGTGGTATTAAAGCAGCAGCCACACTCTCCCTGGTTGTTAGAGGTCGTTGGAACCTACTGCCCAGTGGGCCCCACAACTAATAACTGCCCCATCCAAGCATCCATGACCATGACAAGCTGGAAATTGCACTAGCACTATCTTATACTAGAACTGCAGCCCCCACAAGAGTTTTGTGAGATGACAGTCCTGTTGTTTTCATATTAGGGGAAATGTTTGGTGAATATTTTGAGAGATTCTAGTGTGGTATAGCTTATCACATTAAATAGCATAGATGCTTCTGTTGTACCAAAAGGTTAGTTTGGTTGGACTTGGGCTTAAGTTTGTACTGTGAATGTCAACCTTGAGCACTAAATTGGTAGTATAGTACAAACCATGTGCACCATCCTCTTCTCTACTAATATCATATGATATTGGAGTGTACTATTTCTTTCTTCTTCTTTTTGGATCACATGAGATTCTAAATTAGCTCATTTAAAACAAGGATATTTTTTATGTATTATGTGGTGCATTTTTACGGCTCCAAATAAATGCCCATGAAGGCCATCCAATTCACAGAGGACACTTGTCCGTTAAAAAACAATAAACTCAAGTCTCCCAAGATATTGTAAATGGTCAATTAGGATGGCAATAACGCCTCTCTCGGCAACAGTGAGCACACCTTCCAAGAAGGAAGGGAAAGAGTTTGTGATTTTTTTCTTGGAAAAAAAATCTCCCCTCCCGTGTCGCCCCATGGGCAATAGGGGGAAAACCCTAGCGCACCACCACCTCCTCCTCCCTTCCCGGCCCTCCCCCCTGCTGCAACCGTGAGGCTCCATCGGGCAAAGTGTAGCCATTGTAGGTGGTGCCGGGGCCCTGGTTCCTCTGCGTTCGGGGCTTGGGCTGGTGCGGGATGATTGCTCGGGCGGAGGCGTTGGGCTGTTCGCGGGGCTCTTCAGTGCGGTGGTGGCGAGGATGCTAGACGGTGGCATGATGGTGTATTGCTGCTTATTGTGGTGGCTGCCGAAGATTCCTGCTCGAGCAGACGCTTGCGGGAGGCTCTTTGGCCAGGTACGATCGGATCTGGCGTCGGGGGACTGGAGCGCGACGCTGGTGGTGTCCAGGGGTTCGACTGGGTCTCTGCAGGGGGGTGGGCCATAGTGGACTGTGCGCGCCGGGGGCTCCAACCTGTGGCGTCGGCGGCCGGTCGGATAACAATCACCCGAGGAATATTGGCCTATATGATCTGTCGCCATAGGCGAGGACAGTGGAGCTAGTGATAGTGTGTGGTGTTGTCGTCTGATGTAGATAAGTTATCAACTATCACTTGGGAGGATGGTGACACTCCGGAGTGTCCAAAACTCGAGATTTTCGCAGTGCCATTGTTCTTTCTCCCCATCAAAGACTTCGTCAGGTGGTCGCGAGCAGCTCTTGTCATGTCTCGTCAGCCTGCTCGAGCGGGCATGGTCATCACACGCCATCAGGACTGCGCGCATATGCAGCTGTTGGGATCGAGGCAAGTGCAGGAGATAATTAACATATGGTGACTTTGATTGGGTGGTAGTTCTCAAGTACCCAGTCTCGAGTTCTGGGTGAAAACCTTAGGTCCAACCCTCGTTGGTTATACCTCATAGTGACGGCATTCTTTGTGTTGTTACCTTGATGAAGATATTGCTTGAAGTTTGCTCGGATTTGATCTTCGGGGTAGAAAACTATGTTCTAACCTTCGGTGGTTGGATCTGACGATGACGATGCTTGCTTTTCATTCCCTTCGTGATGGCATTGTTTTTGAAGAACCTTTCTCATAGTCCTTATGTTGTCAAGAGATGGTTGGCACTAATGGTCGCTGCTATATTTCATCAATCGCTGTTTTCATTACTTCGGGTATTTTTTTCTCCGCCTAGGCATAACTTCGGTTTTGTATGACTTTGCTCTTTGTCGGTGTGATCGTGTGTGTGTGTGTTAGCTGTGTCCGTCCTAGTTATGCGGAGGCCGAGTATGTACTCATCATGATTGTATCGCTTGATACTACACTAGGAGTCAATAAAAAAGCCTTTATAAAAAAATGTTGGGTACTACTAGTACTCCAGCAGGCATTGTGCTTCAACTAAAAAAAAATTAAGTAGGCATTGTGCTCACGTAAAGGGAGTTGTGATCTTCTTCTTCTTCTTATCTGTCTCTTGCTGCATCATCTGCATCAGGATCATCATGGAAATGATCTATCTATCTTTATTGCAAGGGAGAAGTATATTTGTGTGTATTCGTGGTTAGCTTGGGTATTGGTCTGATCTGGCTGGCTGTTGCTCCACCGCCAAGGAAGGAAGTGCTCACTCCATACACTCCAGCCCACCCGAGCTCATCCACAATACCTCAAAGACAGACATTTCCATTTGATTTTCGACAATGCCGAAAGTGTATTGCTGCCTGATCTGCTTGCCTCTGCATCGATCGCTGCACACCAGATTGTCGGTTATTGCGGCGGCTAACACGTACTCACCGTGGATTAGCCACTGAGACCATGGACTTAGTGTCAGGCGAGAGAAGAAAGAATGTTAGACAGCTACCACTTAACATGGTGATTAGTTGGGAAATTAGGAGTGAGGCTAGCTGGTTAGGAGGGGAGTGTGGTGTGAGTGAGGTGAGGTCGTGCGTGCGGTGGGGTCACGAACCGGTTGAGGAGGTAACATGGTAACTACCTGGCAGCCTGGCTGACGCTAACATGCTGGCTCCACACCCGCAGCCAACACACACCTGTAATGTACTGGCCCTCCACTCCACTCCGCTCCACTCCACCCCACTCCCTCTTCCTCTCCGCCGGCCTATCAACATACTAATATATTCTTTCTTCGTTTTTATTTACTTTGCATATTAGGTTGTATAAAGTTAAGCTTTAAATATTTCTAATAAGATTGTAGAAACATATATTAACATATGCATCACCAAATCATTACCACTGAGTCATCATTGTATATATTTTCACATCATATAAACTTGTTACTCTAAATGTTCATAGTGTTTTCTATAAACTTGGTCAAACTTTATAAAGATAGATAACATATGCATCACCAAATCATTACCACTGAGTCATCATTGTATATATTTTCACATCATATAAACTTGTTACTCTAAATGTTCATATTGTTTTCTATAAACTTGGTCAAACTTTATAAAGATAGATAACATATGCATCACCAAATCATTACCACTGAGTCATCATTGTATATATTTTCACATCATATAAACTTGTTACTCTAAATGTTCATAAAGTTTGACTTCAGTTAAAGCTAATACGCAGACTAAATAAAAACGGAGAGGAAGTAATATTTTGGCTTGTGTGTAGTCCCCGATGTCTTTATGAACTCAACTAATGCATCGTAAGTTCTCAAAAGTTGTGATTGTATTGTGGTCTTGCCAAATAAAATTTGGTCGAAAAAGATCTTTTGCAAACTATAGGGAGATCAGAAAGCGATATACCGTACAAAATGTCAAGGCACAAGTTCTCAAAATAGGCTTTCGCCCTACTTTATAAATAAAGCAAACATCCATACAACCGAATCCCGAGTGTCATAGTAGAATAAGACGGCCAGGACAACATCACAATCAGTCCCAAAGAAAGCATATAAGAAATATGAGAAAAAGCCACCGAGTGGCAGTAGACGGGGTGGTCCTACGACGATGACTAGCGACGAACGATAGCCAGAAGTGCATCCATGAGCCCAAGCCGGTCATGGTCATGTTGCCTAGAAAGCGAGTGCCAGTGCTCCAAGAAAGCAAGGAATTTGAATAGTGAGTCAGAGGCCTACCGCGGGAAAAACCCTCTCAATCTCCATTTTATTGTACGAGTTAGAAAGTTTATTGTACAAAGATTCAGGTTGTGATCTTCGCACGTGTAAAAAATGGTTATTTTTTCACACAAACTTGCAAGGTGAAGCTTCTATCAATTATCTGCATCTATGTTTCTTTACGGAACTTTTGAAACTTAAAAATGTGCCCTCTGCTAAGTTTTATAGAAATGTGATTTCCCTTTTTTGGTGCGGCCGCACGAGAACTGTTCATCACTAACAACGTCTAGGTCAACAGAGAATAAAAATTATTGCTACCATCTGAAACTTTACTTACATTTCGGTGTGAACAATAATGATCTCAAATTCACACATTTGTTTCTCATATCTGTCAGTGTTCACTATCTGCAATTACTGAATTGGCTAAGTTAGAAGTATTATTTGCAACTAGCGACCTTTTTTCTTACTAGGATTAACTGGAATTGCCCAGTTGATTGATTGATTGACAAATAAAACCATAGAAAAGAACCCCCTAATAATAGTGCATGTGTTTGGTCAACATCACTTCACCTTCCCAACCATACCTCACCTCACCACACCGCACCGCTAACTAGTCAGTAGCCTACATGCCATGCTACTACAGCTGCTCTGAGAACTGATGAAACATGTGAGCATACATCACTTTGGTGTGTGCGTGAGATTCTGAGATTTCAAGTAGCCCTTCCTTTTCATAAACCAACTAGCTAGTCCCCATGAGATACTTTAATGCCAGCAGCCAGGCACATCGCGCGGTTAATCTAATCAAGCAACCCATCCATCATTATTCCTTCGTTGAGAAAACGCAAGAAAACATTTTTCTGTCGAGCTAAGGAAAAGTTATTTACAAAACAAAAAGTGCCACGGAAAAACCAAATTATAACGTCACCCCCCACCCCACACGAAGTGATGCCGCAAGGCCCACCACCACTTTTCGCCCATGCACGTCTGCCCTCACCGTGTCGTGGGCGAAGAAGTGCCCTTCCTCACAGTGTTAGGGGCGGTGTGGATGGTCTATTGTCACCAGTCCACCAAGTCCGCCCTGTTGATGGAGAACCGTGAGGTTGACCCGATCCACGAAAGCACCTTGTGCTACAGGGGGTGCACGAGAAAGGGCCACAATTCATCCAACCTTGTAACAATCTAAAGTGAAATCCCCTAAAAAAAACAATCTAAAGTGAAACAGAAGAAGAACGACGGTAACATGAATAACTAAGCAAATATTCAAGACTATAATTGCAGGGCCGATCGCATAATTTCAACATTTACACACCCAGATTAAAAACCGATGAGATCTTGTACTATCGAAGGCTAACTAGATAGTGCGTGACATGACCTTTTTTTTAGACGGAGATGCCCATTGATTGGCACCCACTACATTTACACACCCATTGACTGGCCAAATAGTCCCACACTCCAATTATAGCTCACAGATGCATATAAATGACCCTTCAGGATCACTAATCTAAGAACATAGCAGGGAAACTAATCTCCAAAATTAAACAGAAGAAGCGTCGAAGTGGGGGTGTTAAGTCAGACCCGAACATGCCTAGTTAAGCCCCAAATTAAGTAAAGGCTGGTTCATGTTCATCATCCATTAATTAAGCGAATCTCTTGGGATTAAGTGCCAGGTTGTTGAGAGAATGGCACATGGAGCTTGGGAGTGATCATAATTTTATTAATACACACACATCTTAACTACCCTACTGGCATTACATTCTGCAGGAAGAGTTGATTATCACTGCTTCTTCATTACATTGGGAGAAGTTGTCAATCTCTAGCTAGCTTGCCAACAACCCTGAACAATGAGTTGTTTTTATTTGCTATTTTCATATACAAAATAAGAAGATGCTTCCTCAGGTTTTAAGAACTTGGCTATCTCAATCTCTTATTTTCGCTTGCCTTTTGCTACATACAAAATCAACTCATTGCTTCCTCACAAAACCCTGGCCAAATAGTCCCACACGCAACTTTCAGTAAGATATGCACAGAAATTGCCCTAATTTCATTTACTTAATTAATACATTTAGTTAACAGGAGAAGTCTTTCCTAAAAGTGTGGTGCTGTGTCTTGTACTTAAAACAGGTGTTTGTCTGCTCAAGTTAAGTAGAGCAGCGGAGTCGCCAACTAATCAAGAAAGCAATGAGCTGAGCTGATCCGCGGTCAGTAGCAAGTAGCAAGCAGTAGTAGTGGAGTGGAGAGTGGAGTGCTTCACACTCTCAGCAAAGTAGGCTTCACTTCCAGTGGCATTAAAGCAGCAGCCACACTCTCCCCTGGTTGTTAGAGGTCGTTGTAATCTACTGCCCGGTGGGCTCCACGACTAACTGCCCCCCTCCAATGGTGCACCAGAAATTGCTATGTGGACACACTATCTATCACCATTGTTAGACTATGTATTTGTATAAGCTTCCGTATATACCCCTGTACTCTGTATCCCCCTTATATATATGAGATAGCCACACCCCGTATTGGGTGTCGTGCAGTTTCCCAAACATTACGTTTTACATGGTATCAGATTAGGGTTACGTTCGTTCGCTTCCGCCTCCACCACGATCGCATCATGGCCTCGGTGCCCGCCGCCGCCGCCGCGATCGCATCTGCTCCGGCCGCCGGCCCCGCCGCCGCGGATCAGGCCGCCCCGGCCTCTCCATTTTTGGCCTCTCGGCCGCTGCTCTCCCTCGCTGGCGCCTCACCACCACTGGTCGCCCAGCCGTCGGTCTCCGGTTACCCTTCGGCACCGCCGCTAGTCTATAGTCCTTGGATGGGCTATCCTCCTGCACCTATTGCGCCCCACGGCGCCCCACCTGCGTCCCCGACGGCTCGGCCGTCGGCAACTCCCTATGAAGCGCAGGCCCCGTCGGGATATCCTCCCCACACAGCTCTGCAGACCGCGCCTCCTCGCAGTGCCCCCTCTGCCTACGGGGGCTGCCTTGCCGGGGGCGGCCTTGCCGGTGGGCCATCGGCGTCGGTTCTGCAGCCCTACAGTGGGTCGTCGGCGTTGATGCCGCATCCCTACAGTGGGCCGTCGGCATATCCTGAGGCCAGCTCGTTCCCTGGCTTCTATATGCCACCGCCGTCGCCGGATCATGCTGCGCCGTTCTACTTCGCGCACCTCATCCCGGTGAAGCTGACAACGGACAACTACCTGTCGTGGCGTGCTCAGGTCCTGCCACTTCTCCATAGTCGCTACTTGGAGGGGTTTGTGGACGGCACTCTGCCGTGCCCCCCGCCATATCACCCGGGGCATCATGCGTGGGTGGCTCAAGATCAGGCCATCCTTTCCGCCATCCAGTCCTCTCTTACGGAGGGGGTCTCGTCACTGGTTATCTTTGCCGCCACGTCTCGCGACGCGTGGGCGGCCCTTCGTACCAGCTTCGCTTCGCAGTCTCAGGCGCGGGCTCATGCTATTCGCACTGCGCGCGCTGGGAGAGGTGAAGCTTCATGGTCTCACCGTCACCGACTACTTCAACAAGGTGACGGGCATGGCGGATACACTTGCCTCCATTGGCAAGGCTCTTGGGCCGGAGGAATTCACCTCTTATGTGCTCAACGGTTTGGATGACGACTATGACAATCTGGTGGAAAATATCAATGGTCGTGACACTCCCATCCAGCCGCGTGAGTTGTATGCGCGACTTCTTGCCACGGAGCAGCGGATCCAGGCTCGTCGTTCTGCGCCGACCTTCCAGGCGGCCAATGCTGCCATGCGCGACAAGGGCAAGCTGCCGCCAGCTGGTGGCAAACCGCCGTCGGCCACTTCTGCCCCACGGAACACCACTACCACCGCGGGTGGTCGTGTTCGCGCCTGCTGCCCCTCGTGTGGGGCTCAAGTCCCTTGCCAGCTCTATGGTCTTGATGGCCATCTTGCTTCCCGCTGCCACCGTCGCTTCAAGAAGGATTTTCTTGGCATCGGGAACAATGGCAAAGGGAATGAGAAGCAGGCTGCTTTGGCGAGTCATGAGCATGGTCACACTCCTTCCTATCCGGTTGATGCATCCTGGTACATGGATACGGGAGCCACCAACCACTTGACGAGCGATATGGGAAAGCTCTCCACACAGGAGCCGTACCGCGGACATGATCAAGTTCATACTGCAAACGGGGAAGGTATGCACATCTCACATATTGGCCAGGCATCTCTTCTTACCCGTCGATCCAAACAATTACGTCTTCTTAATGTCCTTTGAGTTCCCTCTGTTTCACGTAGTTTGTTGTCTGTTCCTAAACTTACTCGTGATAATAATGTTCTTGCTGAGTTTCATCCTTTTCATTTTTTTGTAAAGGATCGGGACACGAGGGACGTACTCCTTAGAGGTCGACTGCGCAATAATGGTCTCTATGCACTTGATGTGCCACCTGCTCCTAGTGCTTTCAGCGGCGTTTGTGTGTCTCCATCACATTGGCATGCGCGCCTCGGTCATCCTGCCACTCCCATCGTTCGCCATGTTCTTCATCGTCATGAGCTCCCAGTTGTGTCTAATAAATATGTTGATGCAGTTTGTGATGCCTGTCAGCAAGGCAAGAGTCATCAGCTTCCTTTTTCTGAGTCGAGTCGTGTAGTCACTAAACCGCTTGAGCTTGTGTTTTCGGATGTATGGGGCCATGCCCAAACCTCTGTTAGTGGTCATAACTACTATGTCAGTTTCATTGATGCTTATAGCCGGTTGACTTGGTTTATCTTCTTAAGCGCAAGTCCGATGTGTTTAATGTTTTCTTGCAATTTCAAGCGCATGTTGAGCGTCTGCTTAGTCATAAAGTCCTTCATGTGCAATCTGATTGGGGTGGTGAGTACCACAACCTCAATGCGTTCTTTAATAAGCTTGGAATCACTCATCGTGTGTCTTGTCCTCATACACATCAACAGAACGGTGTAGCTGAGCGTAATCATCGTCATATAGTTGAGACTGGTCTTGCTTTGCTTGCCCATGCTTCGGTTCCTTTTCGGTTTTGGAGTGATGCGTTTTCCACCGCATGCTTTCTCATTAATCGATTACCTACACGACTCCGTCAGATGAAAACACCACTTGAACTTTTGTTGAATGAAATCCCTGATTATACATTCTTCAAAGTGTTTGGGTGTGCGTGTTGGCCACATCTTCGTCCATATAACCAACACAAGTTGGAGTTTCGATCTAAACAGTGCGTGTTTCTTGGCTATAGTTCTCTTCATAAAGGGTACAAATGTCTTCATGTTCCCTCTAACCGCGTCTACATCTCTCATGATGTGGTGTTTGACGAGAACGTTTTTCCTTTTGCCGCATCTCCGGTCACCTCCCCCACTCCCCCTACACCTGAGCAACCCGCCATACCATTGCCTGGTCAATTTGTTGATGCTGCTTATACTCCCTTGTTGCTACCTAACCATGGTGCAGGTACTGGGCGTGGAGCACGCCTTGAGCTTCTCGATGTGGAGCCACCTGCGTCTTCTCTGCCGACTGCTGTACCGGCTATGCCGCCGGTTGTACTGGCTGAGCCGGCATTGCCGGGGGCTGCTGTGCCGGCTGCGCTGGCCGAGCCGGCCTTGCCGGGGGCGGCTGCGCCTGGGGCTGTGCCGGCTGCGCTGGCCGAGCCAGCCTTGCCGGGGGCTGCTGTGCCGGCTGCACTGGTCGAACCGGCTGCGCCTGGGGCTGCTGTGCCGGCATCCTCGCCCTTGCCGGGGGCGGTCTTGCCGGGGGCGGCTGCGCCTGGGGCTGTGCCGGCATCCTCGCCCTCCTCGCCAGGCATGTCGCCTGGGCAGCAGGCTTCACCGCCACCTCCGCCATCTACCGCTCCTCTGCGTCCTCGTATGCGGAGTCAGAATGGTATTGTTCGGCCAAAGGAACGTACTGATGGCACGGTTGCCTGGATTGCGGCGTGCATGGCACAGACAGATGCTGACCCCACTGCCGAGCCTCGTCATTTTCAGGCGGCTCTTCGGATTCCTCATTGGCGCAATGCCATGGAGCAGGAGTTTCAGGCGCTACAGAGGAACGATACTTGGCGACTGGTTCCTCCTGTGTCTGGTGTCAACATCATTGATTCCAAGTGGGTTTTCAAGGTAAAGAAGCATGCTGACGGTTCCATTGAGCGTTACAAGGCGCGGTTGGTGGCAAAAGGTTTTAAACAACGGTATGGTCTTGATTATGAGGATACTTTCAGCCCAGTTGTTAAACCTACCACTATTCGGTTACTCCTGTCCTTGGCTGTTGCCAAAGGGTGGTCTCTGCGCCAGCTTGATGTTTAGAATGCTTTTCTCCATGGGGTCTTGGAGGAAGAAGTTTACATGCGGCAACCTCCGGGTTTTGTTGATCCAGCTCGTCCACATCATTTGTGTCGTCTCGTTAAGGCGCTTTACGGACTCAAGCAAGCTCCCCGTGCATGGCATGCCCGACTGGGTTCAGTCCTTCGACAGCTTGGGTTTACCCCGTCCACCGCTGACACGTCTCTGTTCCTACTTCATCGTCCTGAAGTTACTATGTATCTGCTGGTGTATGCTGATGACATTATTCTCATCAGCTCCTCCGTGTCTGCTGCGGATCGTCTGCTGTCTGCTCTGAGTGGTCACTTTGCAGTCAAGGATCTGGGGGCTCTCCATTACTTTCTTGGCCTGGAGGTTTCACGGTCTTCTGCTGGTCTGACTCTTACTCAGCATAAGTACTCTTTGGATCTGCTCCGCCGTGCAGGTATGCTGCGCTGCAAGCATGCTACCACCCCTATGTCTGCGACAGATAGGTTATCAGCTTTGGATGGTGACTTGCTCTCTTCAGATGATGCTACTGAGTATCGCAGTGTCGTTGGAGCTTTGCAGTACTTGACTATTACACGGCCTGATATTTCCTATGCAGTAAACCATGTGTGCCAGTATCTTCATGCTCCGCGGACTTCACACTGGTCAGCTGTGAAGCGTATCTTGCGTTATCTCTCTCATACTGTCTCCTATGGTTTGCATCTTCGGTCTACTGCTTCGTGTGCCCTCTCAGCCTTCTCTGATGCTGATTGGGCTGGGAGCCCGGATGACCGGCGATCAATGGGGGGCTATGCTGTCTTTTATGGGGATAACTTGATCGCTTGGAGTGCGCGCAAGCAGGCCACAGTATCTCGGAGTAGCACTGAAGCAGAGTACAAGGCGGTTGCCAATGCCACGGCTGAGCTCATCTGGGTATAGTCTCTGTTAAGAGAGTTAGGTATCTCTCAATAGTAGCCACTTGTTCTTTGGTGTGATAACATTGGTGCGACATACCTTTCATCTAATCCAGTTTTTCATGCTCGTACCAAGCACATCGAAGTTGACTATCACTTTGTAAGGGAACGTGTTGCACGGAAGCTTCTTCATATCAAGTTCATCTCTTCCAAGGATCAACTTGCTGACATCTTCACGAAGCCTCTTCCACAACCTCAGTTTGAGGGATGCAGGCGCAATCTTAACTTGCTGTGTAGTTCAGGACATAGTTAAGATTGAGGGAGGGTGTTAGACTATGTATTTGTATAAGCTTCCATATATACCCCTGTACTCTGTATACCCCTTATATATATGAGATAGCCACACCCCGTATTGGGTGTCGTGCAGTTTCCCAAACATTACGTTTTACAACCATAAGCCCCATACACAAGAGAGATTCTAGAGCTCCATACACTCTCTATCGCATTAAATAGCATAGATGCTTCTGTTGTACCGAAAGGTGAGTGTGGTTGGACTTGGGCTTAAGTTGGTGCAGTGATTGTCAACCTTGAGCACTTAATTAGTACTCCCTCCGTTCCAAAGTGTCGCTGATACCATGTGTACAACCCTCATCTCTACTAATATGCTATGACATTTGATAAAGTATTTGTTTCTTCTTAGTTTTTTGGATCACAGGAGATTCTAGGATTATATTAATTAAAGCAATTATTTATTATTTATTATGTATTATGTGGTGCATATTTACGGCTCCAAATAGAAGTCCACAAAGGTCATTCCAAATCACAAAGAAATGACCTTTGTCTAGAAATGACCTCACTGCATCTTATTTGCGGTTGACACATTCAAGCGACAGAGCCCAAATTCTATCGGCACGGCACGTAATGACGGTCTGGAGAGCTATGTGACATTTATGGACATGAGGTGGACTACTTGTCCGCGAATCATGAGGAAGAGTTCGACGGCGGGACCAATTGTCCCAAAGATGCGACCAATTCACTACTAGGAAAAACCCTATAGGTAGAACCTTAGTAGTAGTGTGGGGTAAACTGGCCGCGCTACTACTAATTAGTAGTAGCGAGGGGTTTATATCTCTCGCTACTACTAAGTGGTCTCTACCGTGCCCCCCGGGACGGGCCACAGTAGTAGCGACGGGTAGAAACCCGCGCTACTACTAAGTTGATAGTAGTATAAACCCCTCACTACTAGTAAGTCCAAGGTAGGTTAACAACTCTGAAGTCCCCATATCCTCCTCCGAATCCCTCCTCTCTCCCGTCACTCTCCCCCTCTCTCCATAGGCTCTCCCATGGTGCTCCTGCCCAAGCACACCTCCCCCTCAGTGGAGCCCAACGAGGCCGCCGCCTTGCGTCGCTGGCGTCCACGAGCTCGCCGGTCTTCCCCCGTGCCTCCATGCCACCACGACAGAGCACCTCACCACCGGTGACCAGCCCCGATGCTCCCTCCATCTCCTTCCTATCTCCCTCGTTTCTCTTTTTCCCTTTCTCTCCCTCTGGTTTTACTCACCCCCCATGTCCATGCCTGCGCAGGTCGTCGACATGGACCACTAGGAGCTCTCTCCCTTGGCCGCGAAGAGGATCCCCACACCGCCGCCTTGCTCTGCCCTGGATCTGGTCCCTCTCCAACACCCGTCGCCGGATCTGGTCTCCCACTGCCCGTCCGCACCTCCGGCGACCCCTGCCGTCGCTGGATCGAACCATTGACACCATTGGCAGCACACACGGGATCGAGATATTTTTTTGGGTTTTGAAATTAATAGTATATAGTAGCACGGGTCATAGACACGCGCTACAGATAGTTAGTAGTAGCGCGGGTGGCACCCATGCTACTACTAACACACGTAATAGTAGCGCGGGTGACACCCGCGCTACTACTACCAGTTAGCTGTAGCGCCCTAGTAGTAGCGCGGGCACCCGCACTACTACTAGCTGTTTAACATGCGCTACTACTAGGCTTGTCCCTAGTAGTGATTGCGACAAAGGGCCTACCCATGATTGAAAACCCAAGAGAGACGTTTTCTCACAAAAAAAGAAAACCCAAGACAGTCGGCGCAGAAGCCTAGGTCCCGAAACAAGATCGACACCGACATGCTTGTGGTCACTCGAGTAAATGCCTCAAGTGAACCTATCAGTCGGAAGAAGTCTACATCCCACTACAACAACGCCTTAGGATGCATCCTCCGAGAAACCTGCAACATCAACAAAGTCAACCCAAGGACTCGTAACAAACAAGATTTTCAAACTCTCTTCATTTGAAAAATGCATAAAAGATTTAAGTTTCTGGATGAGTACGACAACCTAGATCATGACAGTATGGTAACCAACCACGCCATGACAACACAGAAGATGGAATGCTTGGTGGCTTCTTTGATGCAAATGGTAATGCCAATGGAGTACCCAATGGAAATTTCTCCCCACCTGTCGACAATCTTCCTCCATGTTGAGATATCTCTTTTTGTGCTGAAGGCAGTGGCATAATTTTTTTTGTGTCGGTTAATTGGAAGCAAATGGTTTGTTAATAGGATATGCATACTTAAGTGCAACTTGACACTTATCTTTTTGGCCATGCATTTGCTGGTGGTTGTGATCTTTTGGATTAGTGACTTACATGATGTATGGTGTATGTGACAAGCCTAGTGAAATGACATTTTGTGATGTGTAGGGTACTTATGTAAGCTACTGGATGTTATCATGTAAAATATAGTGGTTCGAATATATAATTTGTTTGCTTTTGTGTCTTGAGCTTTGTGTGGAGCAATTATGTACTATTGTTATACATTTGTGCAAATCCAATACAAGCATTTGTTTTTACTATAATATTTATAAGTAATGATTCCCTAGGGTTCCTAAAGCCAAGGGGTTGTATGGGTTATAGTTATTGCCGTTATGGAAGATTTCCCTACGATATGGAGTGAACCCAAAGGAGACCTACTTTACACGTCAGGTCTTGTCTCCTGCCGCCAGTTTCCCTAGAGTAAAAAAATAAGGGAAATTAATATCGCCTGGGGTATACTTTGGACACCTAAGGAAAACCAAGATTCCCCAACCACTAGACCCCTAGGGCGGTTTCCCTAGAGTATGCACTAGGGGATCCATTTCCTCTAGTGTTTTGCCCATTTGCTTAGGGTATCAAGCCCTAGGGTTATTTACAGATTCTAGTTGTGAATCCATGGCCAGAAAACCACACCTTTAGAAATATTTTGCCGAGGTCCACACTTTGTGGCCTACGATTTTTAAAACGGCCTGGAACATTTTCGTGGAGCACTGTCAGAGCCCTGAAGGCTGGGTGCAGAAGGAACGGGGGCGAATATGCGGGAAAAGAACTTAGGTAACCACATCCTTGAAAGTCGTGGTTGCAAGGAAGAAGTCCAAGTGGGAGAAGCAGCACGCAACACTTGAAGCCAGTATCACAAACCCCTTCGCGCAATTCAAAGAATCACTCGAATATGACTACCTCGGGGAAATTCACGTTCCTATTGCAGCTAAAGCAACATGTGAAATCTCAAAGCTCGTAGTGCCCCTCAGCTAGGTGGCGTGACCCTCTTACCGTTGGATCAATGTTGTCCTTGGCAAGGACCCGAAGCTGGCTCCTAGTTGTGTGAACGATGCAAGAATCGATGCCAAATGGCATGTTCATTATCCTGTAGACCTCGAGATGCAAAGGCAGAGAAGGAGAGCCAACAGGTCTACGAATCATTCATGGACTTAAGCATAGAAAACTGACCAGAATGGACCAAATCTGTGAGTTTTAGCGAGGTCCCCGTAAGCGGACCCCGGGATTCCCGAACGTTCGGATCACTGCGGGAACCAATAATAGTGAGTAATAACACAGAAAACTAGCCAGAATGGACCAAATTTGTGAGTTTTGGTGAGGTCCTGATACTTCTGATCTGCGTTGGGGTTTTCTCCGAAGAGGAGGGGATGATGTAATAGAGTATAGATAAGTATTTCCCTCAGTGAGAACCATGGTAATTGAACCAATAGGAGGATCACACAACTTCCCATCTTCAGCGCCTACACACAAAATAGCAAACACTTGCACCCAACGTGGGCAAGAGGGTTGTCAATCCCCTTGAACTCGTTACTTGCAAGCGATAAGTAGTGTAGATGATAGTTGGATACATATAAATTGCAAAATAAATAAAAAGTAAATAATGGCAGCAAGGAAATAAGAGCGTTTGTAAATATATATGTGAATAGACCCGGGGGGCATAGTGTTCGCTAGGGGCTTCTCTCTCGAAGAAGGCATACGGTGGGTAAACAAATTACTGTGGGGGAATTGGTAGAAAAGCGCATAGTTATGCAATATTTATTCACAACAATGATCATGTATATAGGCATCACGTCCATAAACAAGTAGACCGACTCCTGCCTGCATCTACTACTATTACTCCACCCATCGACTGCTATCCAGCATGCATCTAGAGTATTAAGTGAAACAGAATAATGCTTGAAGAATGATGACATGATGTAGACAAAGTAAATCCAATTAATATGAATAAACCCCATCGTTTTACCCTTAGTGGCAGCAATACAAATACGTGTCTTGTCCCCTACTTTGTCACTGGGATATAGAGCACCGCAAGATTGAACCCACAACAACGCACCTCTCCCACTGAAGATAAACCAATCTAGTTGGCCAAACTAAACTGATACATCGGAGAGAATTACGAAGCTATAACAATCATGCAAATACGAATTCAGAGGAAGGGGTTGTCAATCCCTTCACGGTTACTTGCAAGGATGAGATCTGATAGAGATAGATAGAATAGATTGCTTGAACGGAAAGTAAAACAAAAGTAAAAATAATGCAGCAAGGTATTTTTGGTATTTTTGGTTTTAGATCTGAAAGTATAATATGGAAAATAGACCCGGGGGCCATAGGTTTCACTAGAGGCTTCTCTCATGATGGCAAGTATTATGGTGGGTGAACAAATTACTGTCGAGCAATTGATAGAAAAGCGAATAATTATGAAGATATCCAAGACAATGATTATGCATATAGGCATCACGTCCGTGTCAAGTAGACCGAAACGATTCTGCATCTACTACTATTACTCCACACATCGACCGACTCCTGCCTGCATCTAGAGTATTAAGTTCATGAAGAACAGAGTAACGCATTAGGTAAGATGACATGATGTAGAGGGATAAACTCAAGCAATATGATGAAAACCCCATCTTTTTATCCTCGATGGCAACAATACAATACGTGCCTCGCTACCCCTACTATGTCACTGGGTGAGGACACCGCAAGATTGAACCCAAAACTAAGCACTTCTCCCATTGCAAGAATTACCAATCTAGTTGGCCAAACCAAACCAATAACTCGAAGAGACTTGCAAAGATATGAAATCATGCATATAAGAATTCAGAAAAGACTCAAATAATATTCATAGATAATCTGAACATAAACCCACAATTCATCGGATCTCGACAAACACACCGCAAAAGAGTATTACATCGGATGGATCTCCATGAAGATCATGAAGAACATGGTATTGAAGAGCAAAGAGAGAGAAGAAGCCATCTAGCTACTAGCTATGGACCCGAAGGTCTGTGGTGAACTACTCACGCATCATCGGAGGGGCAATGGAGTTGATGTAGATGCCCTCCGTGATCGAATCCCCCTCCGGCAGATTACCGGAAAAGGCTCCAAGATCGGATCTCACGGGAACCGAGGCTCCTGGCGGCGGAAAAGTGTTTTCATGGCTCTCTCTGGTATCCAGGGAATATTTAGGAATTTATAGGCTGAAGAATAGGGTTGGGGGAGTTGCCGTGGGCCCACAAGCTAGGGGGGCGCGCCCCTATGGCTTGTGGCCACACGGCGGCTCCTCTGCCTTGGTCTCCAAGCTTGGTAGATGTCTTCTGGTCCAAGAAAAATTATTCCGAAGATTTTATTCCGTTTGGACTCCGTTTAATATTCCTTATCTGCAATACTCAAAAACAAGGAAAAAACAGAAACTGGCACTAGGTTCTAGATTAATAGGTTAGTCCCAAAAATAATATAAAATAGCATATTAATGCATATAAAACATCCAAAACAGATAATATAATAGCATGGAACAATCAAAAATTATAGATACGTTGGAGACGTATCAAGCATCCCCAAGCTTAATTCCTGCTCGTCCTCGAGTAGGTAAATGATAAAAACAGAATTTTTGATGTGGAATGCTACCTAACATATTTATCCATGTAATATTCTTTATTGTGGCATGAATATTCAGATCCGTAAGATTCAAAACAATAGTCTAATATTGACATAAAAACAGTAATACTTCGAGCACACCAACAAGGCAATCGTGTCCTTTCGAAATAACATGGCCTTAGAAAGTTATCCCTACAAAATCATATGGTCTGGCTATGCTCCATCTTCCCCACACAAAGTATCTAAATCATGCACAACCCCGATGAACAAGTCAAGCAATTGTTTCACACTTTTAAAGTTCTCAAACCTTTTCAACTCTCACGCAATACATGAGCGCGAGCCATGGATATAGCACTATAGGTGGAATATAATATGGTGGAGGTTGCAAGGGAAAGGGAGAAGATAGTCTCACATCAACTAGGCGTATCAACGGGCTATGGAGATGCCCATCAATAGATATCAATGTGAGTGAGTAGTGATTGCCATGCAACGGGTGCACTTAGAGCTATAAGTGTATGAAAGCTCAAAAAGAAAACTAAGTGGTCGTGCAAGATGAAACTCCACTAGTTATATGAAAGTGACAAAATAGGAAACTCTCTATCATGAAGATCATGGTGCTACTTTGAAGCAAAAGTGTGGAAAAATATAGTAGCAATTGTCCCTTCTCTCTTTCTCTCATATTTTTTTTCTTTCTTTTATTTATTTATTTTGGTGGGCATCTTTGGCCTCTCTTTTTTTATTTGGGCTTCGCTGGCCTCTTTTATTTTTTGTAAAGTCCAGATACTCATCCCAACTTGTGAGGGAGTCATGGCTTCCATCATCCTTTTCTCACACGGGACAATGCTCTAATAATGAAAATCATCACACTTTTATTTACTTACAACTCAAAAGAAAAATTACAACTCGATACCTATGACAAAATATGACTCTATATGCAATATGAAAGTGGTGGTGCATGTCATGAAAAGCGGAACGGTGGAAGTTGCATGGCAATATATCTCGGAATGGCCATGGAAATGCCATAATAGGTAGGAATGGTGGCTGTTTTGAGGAAAATATATGGTGGCTGTTTTGAGGAAGGTGGGTTTGATGTACCGGCGAAAGTTGCGCGGTACTAGAGAGGCTAGCAATGGTGGAAGGGTGAGAGTGCGTATAATCCATGGACTCAACATTAGTCATAAAGAACTCACATACTTATTGCAAAAGTCTATTAGTTATCAAACAAAGCATTAGACGCATGCTCCTAGGGGAGAGGTTGGTAGGAGTTAACCATCGCGCGCTCCCGACCCTCACACAAAGGTCGACAATCATTAAACAAATCATGCTCCGACTTCGTTACATAACGGTTCACCATACGTGCATGCTACGGGAATCACAAGCTTCAACACAAGTATCTCTTCCAATTGACAACTACTCACTAGCATGACTCTCATATTACCATCTCTATTATCTCAAAACTATATGCAAGGAATCAAACTTCTCATAGTATCCAATGCACTTAATATGAAAGTTTTTATTATATCCCTCTTGGATGCCCATTATATTAGGACTAAAATCATAACCTAAACAAATTACCATGCTGTTTTAATAAACTCTCAAAATAATATAAGTGAGGTATGAGAGTTCAATAATTTCTATAAAATATAACACCACCGTGCTCTAAAAAGATATAAGTGAAGCACTAGAGCAACATTGCCTAGCTCAAAAGATATAAGTGAAGCACATAGAGTATTCGAATAAATTCACGAATCAGCGTGTCTCTATCAAAAAGATGTGTGCATCAAGGATGATTGTGGCAAACTAAAAAGCAAAGACTCATATCATACAAGACGCTCCAAGCAAAACACATATCACGTGGTGAATAAAAATATAGCCTCAAGTAAATTTACCGATGGATTGAAGACGAAAGAGGGGATGCCTTCCGGGGCATCCCCAAGCTTAGGCTTTTTGGTATCCTTGAATATGGCTTGGGGTGCCTTGGGCATCCCCAAGATTAGGCTCTTGCCACTCCTTATTCCATAGTCCATCAAATCTTTACCCAAAACTTGAAAACTTCACAACACAAAACTCAACAGAAAACTCATGAGATCCGTTAGTATAAGAAAAATAAATCACCACTTTAGGTACTGTTGTGAACTCATTCTTTATTTATATTGGTGTAATATCTACTGTATTCTAACTTCTCCATGGTTCATACCCCCCGATACAACCCATAGATACATCAAAATAAGCAAACAACACAAAGAAAACAGAATCTGTCAAAAACAGAACAATCTGTAGCAATATGTAGACTTCGAATACTTCTGTAACTCTAAAAATTCTGAAAAATTAGGAAAACCAGGGAAATTTGTATATCAATCTTGTGTAAAAAATTAAGATCAAAAGCACGTTCCAGTTAATTTGTAAAAAGTCTGGACTGAGCGCAAAAGTTTCTGTTTTTTAACAGAATCTAACCACAAATACCGTAGACCATCCCAAAGGTCTTACTTGGCTCAAACACTAATTTAAACAAGAAAACACAATTATTACAGAAGTAATAATGTGCAAAACACACCAAAACAGAAGCAAAAAAATAGAAAGAAAAAATAAAATTGGGTTGCCTCCCAACAAGCGCTATTGTTTAACGCCCCTAGCTAGGCATAACGATTTCAATGATGCTCACATAAAAATTAGTAATTGAGATATGCAAAAGAGCATCATGAATAGCATGAAAAGCACATTTAAGTCTAACCCACTTCCTATGCATCGGGATTTTGTGAGCAAACAATTTATGGGAACAAGAATCAACTAGCATAGGAAGGCAAAACAAGCATAACTTCAAAACTTTAAACACATAGAGAGGTAACTTGATATTATTGCAATTCCTACAAGCATATGTTCCCCCCTCATAATGAATTTCAGTAGCATCATGAAGTAATTCAACAATATAACTATCATATAAAATTTTCTCTTCATGATCCACACAAAGCAGGACGTAGGCTTTTACCTCTTTTCGAGGGGCCGAACCTGGGTAACCCTTGTCTCTTGATTCCGATCAACCCCTTTGGGCTCACTGCCTTAGCGATGGCCTCGAACCTAAGTCCTTTCACTAGGACATCTGACGTGTTAAAGCCACGACAGTTGGCGCCCACCGTGGGGCTAATGCTCGGTGGTGTGGAGTTCTCGAAGGGCTCTCTCCACTAGTAGAAAACGGCCCATTTGTCCCGGTTCCAGAGGCCCATTAGCCCCGGTTCTGGAATCGGGACTAAAGGGTCGGGACTAAAGACCAAAACCTTTAGTCCCGGTTTGCTTACAAACCGGGACAGAAGGGGCTCCACGTGGCCTCTGTGGGGAGCCCAGGCAGGAGGACCTTTAGTCCCGGTTGGTAACACCAACCGGGACCAAAAGGCATCCAACCGTCAGCATCTGGCAGGAGCTGGGGTTTTTGTTTTTTTTTTAAAGGGGGGGGGGGTTAGGGGGTTTTGTAGGGTTAATTTAGGGGTTTCATATTGTGTTAGCTAGCTAATAGAGAGAAGTGTCCTTCTTTCTCCGTGCTTGGTCGACGCTAGCTACTATAGAGAGAACTTGACACGCTAGCTAGTAAGCAAATGAAGGAACCATTAAGTACACAAGATCGTCATGAACATATACAGAGAGATGTGATCAACCTCTCTTTCTCTGAGAGATTGGTCAAACAACAAGTTTTCGTATATCTATCCGACGCTACTGCATATATACAATATAACATCTTTTACAATCCCTAACATCATCTACCTAAGATCCAATCACAAATCCACATGGTATTCTCCGTCTTTAGGTATGACGTGGTCAAGAAAGAATCCCGCCAATTCCTCTTGAATTGCTCGTATGCGATCATGTGGTAGGAGTTCATCCCGCATCTGCCAGATCTAATTTAAAGGAGGGGGTCAATACATGCATATATATGAATAAAACTCAACACAAATGATGGTAATATATAAAATAAAATTGTGAATATTATTTACGTACTTCAAATTGTTTGTCAGAGAAGCTCCGCTCAGAGGTCGAGTGGCGAATGAACTCGCATACGTAGTATGCACATAAAACAGTCCCTTCTTTCTGGTACAAGCACTTTTCGAGAATAGAGTTCAATCAAACTGATAAGCAAGTATGGTAATGATATATTGATGAAAATTTGAATCAATTAGAGATGCGCGGAACTAGCTAGTACTACTTACTTTGGGGTGAGTAAATCGCAACTCTTTGTTTAGACCGGGAACCTTTCGGGTGAACTTCTTACAAACCCTGCCAGGCAAAGAAAATGATTACTTGATATCAGGAAATTAACGAAAGTTGCATGCCGATATGGTCCCGGTATTGACTGATCTTACTTCTTGAGCATTGCAGTCATGTCCGCATAATCCTCGGGATCTTTACGTCTCGAGTCTAAGACAGTTACTAATGCCCCGTCAAGCTTAATGGATAGCAGAATAAAGTGGAAACTGCGCACGCATATATAACTCATCAATTACATTACTTAACCTCGAGTAAGCGAAACCGAGTATACAGAGAAGACAGCAACACTCACTTGAAGTTGTAAGGAAAGAGTATTTCCCTTTTGTTTTGATGTATAAGGAACGACTTTAGCAAGTTCTCCTCGGTCTCTTTGATTGAGTTTCGTACCGTCCATTCATTTACGGCATCTGGGCTAATGAACCCAACGTCGATGATTCCTAGTTTTTTGCATTCGACGATCTTCAATCTGCATAATATAGTGAGGATAATTATATATACATGCAATGAACGAGTTGAGCTAGAGACTTAACTATAGAAGTAATACTTACAGACAGTAGGAAGTCATGAGTTGTTTGTCGAGGGCCAGTTGATTGTATAACTGAAATAACTGCACAAATTCAATAGGCATCACAGGAAGTCCAATGAATTCGTGCTCTGGTTTCACTGCCACATACATAGTGTCTCTCCCAGACTCCCTGCAGGTTTTCATGTACCACTCATGCAATTTGTACATCATCGTTGTTAGAGGAGGATGACCCGGTTTGACGAGAGGCTTCCCGTGCACGTATTTATATTCTTCTTTTGTTACCTCAGCCGTTTCAAAAATTACATCATCCCCCAAGTAATCACCAGGATTGGTACCGGCCACCATCCCCGGATGATTAGCGACGATATCGCTAGACACCTTGAGCGGGGGGCACGATTGCTTCTCCTGTTCGCCGAGCTGGGGAATTGTTTTCCCAGTTCTTCATTCTGCTAACCTTGCATCACTGGAAGTACTTCCCGACCGCCGCGCTTCTTCATATGTCTTTTTAAGAATGCGGACATAGTTGGAATCCGGCAGAGGCGATGGTGGTCGCTTCAGGGCATCGATAGTGCGCTTCACTTTCACCGGATCTAGCTTCTCCTTCGGGGGTGGAGTTTTCTTTGCAAAATGGTCCCTCAGTTGGGCACGACATATGTCCTCGTTTTCCTGCTCGGTCCTCTCATATGGTAACTTTTCCAGAGGCTTGAGGGATGGACCGTATCTGAATTGCCTCCCGCCTCTGCTTGTACTGCTAGCCGCCGGAGCGGCGGCATCTCTGTTCCGTCGTTACTGACGAGGCGGAGTGCTCCGATGCGCCGGAGGAGCCGGAGCGGTGGCGTCTGTCTTCCGCCGTTGCCGACGAGGCTGAGGAGGAGGCGGACTGCTCCGACGCGCCGGAGTAGGCGAAGGAGGAGGCGGAGTGCCCTCACGCGTCGGAGGAGCCGGAGAAGGAGGCGGAGTGCCCTGATCACTCGCCAGAGGAGGAGGAGGAGGAGGCGGAGTGCCCTGACTCGCCGGAGGAGGAGGAGGAGGCGGAGGCGTCCAGTTTGGAAGCTTGATGTACTCCTTCTGCCATAGACATGTACTCCTCAGAGCACGAACCAGCTGATTCTCCCCTTCACCTGTAGAGTGGTCAAGCTCGAGCTCCTCAAATCCCTCCATTACTTCATCCACCATCACAACAGCATAGCCATGTGGAATCGATGAGCAGTGAAAAGTTCCGTTGGGTTGAGGAGGTGCAACAGAGCCGACAGCCGCCTTGAAAGTGAGGTTCCGGCATTTCGTCATAAGCTCGCAATGTTGAGCCTCCGTGATAGTATCCACGGGGTAGCAAGGAGATGTGAAGTTAGGCTAAACGGGCTCCGTGGAAGCCACACTGCTTCTCCGCTAAGATGGCGGGGTAGCTTCTGGGGTAGCTTCGTGCCGCTGAGATGGTTGGCCGGCAGCTCGCTAGTTCTCAACTTCCTCTAGCTTTTGTAGTCTTGCATTGAGCTTCTGCATGTCGCTCAGCTCCGCTTTCCTCTTTCTCTCTCGGCTTCTGTAATCGCCTGCGTCGGGAAACCCAACCTTCCACGGAACGGAGCCTGGTGTGCCTCGTGTTCGTCCAGGGTGCTCAGCATTCCCTAGGGCCCCAGTCAGCTCGTCCTTCTCTCTGTCGGGAATGAACGTCCCTTCCTGCGCTGCGGTGATATACTTCTGAAGCTTCTTGATGGGTATTGCAAGATGCTCGTCCGTCCAATGGCACTTCCCTGTTTCAGGGTCCAAAGTTCCCCCAACCCCGAAGAACCAAGTCCTTGAACGGTCTGGCCAGTTCAATGTCTGTGGTTTGACCCCTTTAGCAATCAGGTCATTCTCAGCTTTGTCCCACAACGGCCGGGCTTTGAGGTAGCCACCTGACCCCGTGTGATGGTGATACTGCTTCTTTGCAGCGTTGTTCTTGTTTGTCTCTGACATTTTCTTACTCTTGTCCGATGTCTTGTAGGCCACAAATGCGGGCCAGTGATCTCTTATCTTCTCAAATCGGCCAATGAATTCTGGAGTCTTCCCTTTGTCGACAAACTTTGATTTCAACTCATTCTTCCACCTCCTGAATAGATCTGCCATCTTCTTAAGAGCACACGCCTTGACCAGTGGCTCTATAACTGGCTTATTCGGATCCTCCTCTGGCGGTAGGGTGAAATTTGCCTTCAGCGCGGTCCAAAGATCATCTTTCTGTCTATCGGTGACATAATCACCTTCAGGAACGTCGTCGTCCTTAGGCTTATTCCTTTGCTTGATGCTGATCGGGATGTTGTCCCTAACAATAGCTCCGCACTGAGCAGAAAATGCGTCCTTTGTCCGCTTGGGTTCAATCGGTAGGCCATCGTCCGCGAGTGCTGTGATCGTGAACCTTTCATCCTTGCGCAACCTTCTCTTCGAGCCTCGTCTCGTTACCGAAGTTTGGCTCGATCCGGAGGGCTATAAAAGAAGAAAGAAGAGTTAATATATGTACATACCAAAACAATTAATGCATCAATTAGCTAGTCAGCACAGGCTTAATTAATATATATACCTCGCCAGACTTTGCAACAGCTCCCTCCTCCGTTCGGTCACCGGAGCCGTCATCATGGTCTCCTTCTTCCTCCGGCATTCAGTCACTGGAGCCATCATGATCATGTCCTTCCTCCTCCATTGTTCGATCACCGGAGCCGTCATCCTCTCCTTCCAGACCATCAGTGTCGTTGAGATACGACAAGACATCACGTCCGGCGAGGATTATCTCCCCCAACAACTGTTCTTGTTCCAAGTCTCTTTGATCCATAGTTTCTGCAAATATTACATCATGGCAATTAATATACAAACATGAATGTCCGACGTCCGGACCGCTTCTCTCATGAATGTCAAACAAGGGATTCTCTTAACCTTTAAGGGATTTAATTAACAAAATGGCGCCATTCTGGATGTGCAGAAAATGGTCCATATTTTTCCTGATCTCATCTACCCTTCTATATGTCACGTTGTCTAGTGTCAAAGGATTCAAGAAAACCATGGCTTCATCATTAGCCGGAAGTAACAGGCGCATAATGGTACGAAGCTCTCCAAAATTGTTTTGGAACGGAGTCCCGGATAGGATAATTAATTAGCTTTTTGGTACGAAGTTCAGCAAGAGCCTTCCGAATATCGCTATTTGGAAGGCCTTTGCTGAAATTCATACCAAAAAGCGAATTATTCTATCCGGAACTCCGTTCCAAAACAACTTTGAAGAGCTTCGTAGCATCATACGCCTGTTACTTCTGGCTAATGATGAAGCCATGGATTTCTTCAATACTTTGACAGACAACGTGACATATAGAAGAATATATATATAGATGAGATCAGAAAAAAATTGGATCAACTTGTGCACATCCATAATGGGGGCATTCTTGATAAATCTATGTTACCGGAGTTTTCTATATGAAAAAAAAATTCCACATGACATGTCCGACGTCCCCCCTCATGTCGAAGTTATCGGGGAGGGGGTAGACGACAACGACGCTCACCCCTCATGTCATGTCCGACGTCCCCCCTCATGTCGAAGTTATCGGGGAGGGTGTAGACGACAAGGACGCTCACCCCTCATGTCATGTCCGACGTCCCCCCTCATGTCAAAGTTATCAGGGAGGGGGTAGACGACAACGACGCTCACCCCTCATGTCATGTCCGACGTCCCCCCTCATGTCGAAGTTATCGGGGAGGGGGTAGACGACAACGACGCTCACCCCTCATGTCCGACGTCCGACGTCCCCCATCATGTCATGTCCAACATCCCCCCTCATGTCGAAGTTATCGGGGAGGTGGCCTCGACAACGCTCTTTTAACTTGGTAATTTGGGTGGCCTCGACAACTCTTCTGGGGTTTGGGGTGGCCTCGACAATGCTCTTTTAACTCATTTAACTCATTTAACTTGGTAAATTTGGGTGGCCTCGACAACGCTTCTAGGGTTTGGGGTGGCCTCGACAACACTTCTAGGGTTTGGGGTGGCCTCGACAATGCTTTTTCAGTCCCGGTTTGGCGAGAGGGGGTTGATCGATCGACGTCCCCCCTCATGTTGGAGAGTTACCGGAGTTTTCTATGAACAAAAAAAATACTACCTATCACATCTCAGTCCTGGTTTGGGTGGACTCGACCCCATGTTGAAGAGTTACCAGAGTTTTCTATGAACAAAAAAAAATACTACCTATCACATCTCAGTCCCGGTTTGGGTGGACTCGAGTGTTTGGTCGGGTGAGAGGGGGTTGATCGACGTCCCCCCTCATGTTGAAGAGTTACCGGAGTTTTCTATGAACAAAAAAAAAATACTACCTATCACATCTCAGTCCCGGTTTGGGTGGACTCGAGAGTTTTCTATGAACAAAAAAAAAATTCTTTGCATATTCTTTGCATATGAAAAAACATACATTTTCTTTTTTTCTTAAATGTAACTTTTGCATATATATATGAACATACATACACAATTTATTTTCTAAAAATGCACATATGAACATATACAGAGAACATACATACATAAAACTTTTCTAAAAATGTAACTTTTGCATATATGAACATATACAGAGAACATACATACATACATTTTTCTAAAAATGCAAAAAAAATCATCATGTGAACAAAAAAAAAGCATACATCATCTATCATCAACATCATCATATCTATCATCAACATCATCTAGCTAACAATCATCAACATCATCATATCTAACAATCATATGAACAAAAAAATGTATATGAACAGGGGAGGAGGACAGGGAGGAAAGGGGGCCGGCCGGACCGTAGCGCGGGGCGGCGCAGACCGTCGGCGAGGGCTCGGGGCACGGTGACGGCGTCAGGGGCAGGGGCGTGGCGACGGCGTCGGGCGCGTCGGCGAGGGCTCGGGGCAGGGGCACGGCAACGTCGTCGAGGGCAGGGGCGCGGCGACGGCGTCAGGGGCGGCGACGGCGACGCCAATTATGGGGCAAGGGCGACGACGGCGTCGGGGGCAGTGGCGCGGCGACGGCGTCGGGCGCGTCGGCGAGGGCTCGGGGCAGGGGCGCGGCGACGGCGTCAGGGGCAGGGGCGCGGCGACGGCGTCGGGGGCAGGGGCGCGGCGACGGCGTCGGGGGCGTCGGGGGTGGCGACGGCGACGCCAACGATGGGGCAGGGCCGACAACGGCGTCGGGGGCAGCGACGGCGACGGCGGGGCAGGGGCAGCCTGGCGGCTTCGTCGGAGAGATCGAATAACTGAATGGAAATTTTCACAAGTGTTGCTTATATACACGAAGCATTGGTCCTGGTTCGTGGCACCAACCGGGACCAAAGGTCAGTTTTCGTCAGCCCAAAGGGCGGGAAGCAGAGACCTTTGGTCCCGGTTGGTGGCACAAACCGGGACCAATGCCCACCTTTGGTCCCGGTTGGTGGCACAAACCTTGACCAAAGGCTTGTGCCTGGCACAGCCGCGGTGCGGTGGATGTTTAGTCCCACCTCGCTAGCTTAGAGGCTTCGACACTGGTTTATAAGCGCGGCTGCGCCTCCCCCTTCGAACTCCTCTCTAATGTAGGCCTACGGGCCTATACACACTGAATCTTCCTGTGGGCCTACTGGTCCTTCTGCGGGCCTGCATCCTGGCCCAACTAGCTGGTTGGGTTTCTAGTCGTATGTAGGCCGTGGTGGCCCAGTAGGTGGCATTTTTTTCCATTATTTTTGTTTTGTTTTTTGTTTTATTTATTATTGTTTTGTTTTTTGCTTTATTTATTTCCAGTGTGTTTTATCATTATATTCTTTTTGCTATTAATGTTTTGAACAAAAAATACTTTGATAATTTTAGTTGCATAATTTCCATTATATTTGTTTTGTTTTTTTGCTTTATTTATTTTTGTTTTATTTTTTGCTTTATTTATTTCCAGTGTGTTTTATCATTATATTCTTTTTGCTATTAATGTTTTGAACAAAAAATACTTTGATAATTTTAGTTGCATAATTTTTATATAATTATAGTTTCAAAAATACTAGAGGTTTATAAAAGCTTTTTAGTTGATTCTTTTTGCTGTTGAAGAATATTATAGTTTTGTTTTTGTTGATCATAATAAAAAATATTAATTGATTCTTTGTAGTTCATTCTTTTTTGCTATTAGAGTTTTGTAAAAGCTTTTCAGTTCATTCTTTTTGCTATTAGTTCATGCTTTGAGCTAAATGACCCTGAAATTGAAAAGCACTTCAAATGAACTCTGAAAAGGTTGAAAGTTGGCATGGTATCATCATTTCACCCACATAGAATGTGCTAAAAAGTTGAGAGGGTTACGGCAAAAACAGGATGCACTTCGTGTACAAAATGGACAATCTCTTTCGAAGTATCAGGGTTTCGGACGAAAACTCATCTGTTACAAAGGGATTTCATTTTCTTGAACTTATTTGAACTCCAGACTTTTTGTGTGTTCAGAATGCACCATTCAAAGCCACATCATCAATTTTCAACCCTTTCTGACTTCATTTGGTATTTTTCATGCAATATTTGATTTTTTAGCTAAATGACCCTGAAATTGAAAAGCACTTCAAATGAACTCTGAAAAGGTTGAAAGTTGGCATGGTATCATCATTTCACCCACATAGCATGTTATAAAAAGTTGAGAAGGTTACGGCAAAAACTGGATGCACTTCGTGTACAAAACGGACAATCTCTTTCGAAGTATCAGGGTTTCGGACGAAAACTCATCTGTTACAAAGGGATTTCATCTTTTTGAACTTATTTGAACTCCAGACTTTTTGTGTGTTCAAAATAAACCATTCAAAGCCACATCATCAATTTTCAACCCTTTCTGACTTCATCTGGTATTTTTCATGCATTTACTGATTTTTTTAAGCTAAATGACCCTGAAATTGAAAAGCACTACAAATGAACTCTGAAAAGGTTGAAAGTTGGCATGGTATCATCATTTCACCCACATAGCATGTGCTAAAAAGTTGAGAGGGTTACGGAAAAAACTGGATGCACTTCATGTACAAAACGGACAATCTCTTTTGAAGTATCAGGGTTTCGGACGAAAACTTATCTGTTACAAAGGGATTTCATTTGTTTGAACTTATTTGAATTCCAGACTTTTTGTGTGTTCAAAATGAACCATTCAAAGCCACATCATCAATTTTCAACCCTTTCTGACTTCATCTGGTATTTTTCATGCATTTACTGATTTTTTTAAGCTAAATGACCCTGAAATTGAAAAGCACTACAAATGAACTCTGAAAAGGTTGAAAGTTGGCATGGTATCATCATTTCACCCACATAGCATGTTATAAAAAGTTGAGAGGGTTACGGCAAAAACTGGATGCACTTCGTGTACAAAACGGACAATCTTTTTTGAAGTATCAGGGTTTCATACGAAAACTCATCTGTTACAAAGGGATTTCATTTTTTTGAACTTATTTGAACTCCAGACTTTTTGTGTGTTCAAAATGAACCATTCAAAGCCACATCATCAATTTTCAACCCTTTCTGACTTCATCTGGTATTTTGCATGCATTTACTGATTTTTTTAAGCTAAATAACCCTGAAATTGAAAAGCACTACAAATGAACTCTGAAAAGGTTGAAAGTTGGCATGGTATCATCATTTCACCCACATAGCATGTGCTAAAAAGTTGAGAGGGTTACAGCAAAAACTGGATGCACTTCGTGTACAAAACGGACAATCTCTTTCGAAGTATCAGGGTTTCGGACGAAAACTCATCTGTTACAAAGGGATTTCATTTGTTTGAACTTATTTGAACTCCAGACTTTTTGTGTGTTCAAAATGAACCATTCAAAGCCACATCATCAATTTTCAACCCTTTCTGACTTCATCTGGTATTTTTCATGCATTTACTGCTTGTTTGAAGCTAAATGACCCTGAAATTGAAAAGCACTACAAATGAACTTTGAAAAGGTTGAAAGTTGGCATGGTATCATCATTTCACCCACATAGCATGTTATTAATAGTGGAGAGGGTTACGGCAAAAACTGGATGCACTTCGTGTACAAAACGGACAATCTCTTTCGAAGTATCAGGGTTTCATACGAAAACTCATCTGTTACAAAAGGCATTTCGTTTCTTCACATGTAACTGCAGTGATATTCTAGATCAAAGGCATCATCATACTAGTTGTGGAGAGAAAGTCTTCACTTTTTCTTCGCTTGTGTCCTTTGCTTATTGCGCCGTAACCATGGATAATCTTCATCGTTTAACAGGGTGCTTGGGTCAGCCTTGACTTTGAAGGGAGGAATTTCATGAAACTTTTCATAATCTTCAGACATGTCTGTCTTGCCCTCCAATCCCACGATGTCTCTTTTTCCTGAAAGAACTATGTGGCGCTTTGGCTCATCGTATGATGTATTCGCTTCCTTATCTTTTTTTTTCTTGGTTTGGTAGACATGTCCTTCACATAGAAAACCTGCGCCACATCATTGGCTAGGACGAATGGTTCGTCTGTGTACCCAAGATTGTTCAGATCCACTGTTGTCATTCCGTACTATGTGTTTTCCTGTACCCCGCCTCTTGACAGATTGACCCATTTGCACTGAAACAAAGGGACCTTGAAATCATGTCCATAGTCAAGTTCCCATATGTCCACTATGTAACCATAATATGTGTCCTTTCCCCTCTTGGTTGCTGCATCAAAGCGGACACCGCTGTTTTGGTTGGTGCTCTTTTGATCTTGGGCGATCGTGTAAAATGTATTCCCATTTATCTCGTACCCTTTGTAAGTCAATACAGTCGAAGATGGTCCCCTGGCCAACGAGTACAGCTCATCAGAAATAGTGTTGTCACCCATGAGACGTTTTTGCAACCAACTGCCGAAAGTCCTGATGTGTTCATATGTAATCCAGTCGTCACAATGCTCCGGGTGTTTGGAGCGCAGAATATTCTTGTGTTCTTCGACATACGGGGTCACCAAGGTAGAATTCTGTAGAACTGTGTAGTGTGCTTGAGACCAAGAATGCCCGTCCCTACATATTATTGAGTCCGCTCCTAGCGTGCCTTTTCCAGTCAGTCTCCCCTCATACCACGATTGAGGGAGACCAATCTTCTTAAGGTTAGGAATGAAGTCAACACAAAACCCAATGACATCATCTGTTTGATGGCCCATGGAGATGCTTCCTTCTGGCCTAGCGCGGTTACGAACATATTTCTTTAAGACTCCCATGAACCTCTCAAAGGGGAACATATTGTGTAGAAATACAGGGCCCAGAACGACAATCTCGTCGACTAGATGAACTAGGGCGTGCGTCATGATATTGAAGAAGGATGGTGGGAACACCAGCTCGAAACTAATAAGACATTGCACCAAATCACTCCTTAACCTTGGCAGGATTTCTGGATCGATCACCTTCTGAGAGATTGCATTGAGGAATGCACATAGCTTCACAATGGCTAATCAAACATTTTCCGGTAGAAGCCCCCTCAATGCAACTGGAAGCAGTTGCGTCATAATCACGTGGCTGTCATGAGACTTTAGGTTCTGGAACTTTTTCTCTGCCATATTTATTATTCCCTTTATATTCGACGAGAAGCCAGACGGGACCTTCATACTGAGCAGGCATTCAAAAAAGATTTCCTTCTCTTCTTTGGTAAGAGCGTAGCTGGCAGGACCTTCATACTGCTTTGGATGCATGCCGTCTTTTTCATGCACACGTTGCTGTTCCTCCCGTGCCTCCGGTGTATCTTTTGTCTTCCCATACACTCCCAAGAAGCCTAGCAGGTTCACGCAAAGATTCTTCATCATGTGCATCACGTCGATTGCAGAGCGGACCTCTAGGTCTTTCCAATAGGGTAGGTCCCAAAATATAGATTTCTTCTTCCACATGGGTGCGCGTCCCGCATCGTCAGTCGGAACAGATAGTCCGCCAGGACCCTTTCCAAAGATTACTTGTAAATCATTGAGCATATCAAGTATGTGATCACCAGTACGGAGGGCGGGCTTCTTCCGGTGATCTGCCTCACCTTTGAAATGCTTTCCTTTCTTTCGACATTGATGGTTGGTCGGAAGAAATCGACGATGCCCCAGGTACACATTCTTCCTGCATTTGTCCAAATATATACTGTCGGTGTCATCTAAACAGTGTGTGCATGCGTGGTATCCCTTGTTTGTCTGTCCTGAAAGGTTACTGAGAGCAGGCCAATCGTTGATCGTTACAAACAGCAACGCATGTAGGTCAAATTCCTCCTGTTCGTTCTCATCCCACACACGTACACCTCTTCCATTCCACAGCTGTAAAAGTTCATCAACTAATGGCCTTAGGTACACATCAATGTCATTGCCGGGTTGCTTAGGGCCTTGGATGAGCACTGGCATCATAATGAACTTCCGCTTCATGCACAACCAAGGAGGAAGGTTATACATATATAGAGTCACAGGCCATGTGATATGCTTGCTGCTCTGCTCCCCAAAAGGATTAACGCCATCTGCACTTAAACCAAACCATATGTTCCTTGGGTCACTTGTAAAGTCGCTCCACTTTCTCTCGATCTTTCTCCACTGCGACCCATAAGCGGGTGCTCTCAACTTCCCGTCTTTCTTACGGTCTTTTATGTGCCATTGCATCAACTCGGTATGCTTTTTGTTTCTGAACAGACATTTCAACCGTGGTATTATAGGAGCATACCACATCACCTTGGCAGGAACCCTCTTCCCGGTGCGCTGGCCATCAACATCACCAGGGTCATCTCTTCTGATCTTATACCGCAATGCACCGCATACCGGGCATGCGTTCAAATCCTCGTACGCACCGCGGTACAGGATGCAGTCATTAGGGCATGCATGTATCTTCTACACCTCCAATCCTAGAGGGCATAGAACCTTCTTTGCTTCGTACGTACTGCCGGGCAATTCGTTATCCTTTGGAAGCTTCTTCTTCATTATTTTCAGTAGCGAACTAAATCCCTTGTTAGATACACCATTGTCTGTCTTCCATTGCAGCAATTCCAGTGTGGTACCGAGCTTTCTGTTGTCATCTTCGCAATTTGGGTACAACGCTTTTTTGTGATCCTCTAACATGCGATTGAACTTCAACTTCTCCCTTTCACTTTTGCATTCTCTCTGTGCATCAACAATGACCCGGCGAAGATCATCATCGGGCACATCATCTGGTTCCTCTTGATCTTCAGCTTCCCCCATTGCAGCATCACCGTATTCAGGGGGCGGGTAGTTGTCATCATCCTCTTCTTCTTCGTTGTCTTCCATCATAACCCCTCTTTCTCCGTGCTTGGTCCAAACATTATAGTGTGGCATAAAACCCTTCTCAAGCAGGTGGAAGTGAAGGGTTTTAGAGTTGGAGAAAGCCTTCGTATTCTCACAGACAGTACATGGACAATGCATAAAACCATTCTGCTTGTTTGCCTCAGCCGCTTCGAGAAAATTATGCAGGCCCTTAATATACTCGGAGGTGCGTCGGTCACCGTACATCCATTGCCGGTTCATCTGCGTGTGTTATATAATAAAGTGTATTAAAAACCATTACAGCATATCATGAATAGAGAAGTGACCAAATTAATAGAAATTCATCATCATATTAAAGCCAAAGTACAGTAGTGACCAAAATAAATACATAACGTTCATACATAGTTCTCATTATTGAACAACATATAGCTCTCTAGAGCATCTAATTAAAACATACATTGAAACTATAAAATTTAAATGCAACAACAAATGCGATCATAACCGCAACTAAGGTACCAATTGATCCAACGGCATAATGATACCAAGCCTCAGTATGAATGGCATATTTTCTAATCTTTCTAATCTTCAAGCGCATTGCATCCATCTTCATCTTGTGATCGTCGACGACATCGGCAACATTCAACTCCAATTTCATCTTCTCCTCTTCAACTCTTTGTAATTTTTCTTTCAAGTAATTGTTTTCTTTTTCAACCAAATTTAACTTGTCGACAAGAATTTCTATGTTGGTTGGAATTTCCGGTTCACATACCTCCTAGATTAAAAAATCTATGTCACATTGGTCGGCATAATTGTCATAAACACTAAATAAAACAAATAGTTATAAAAGATAATATATACCACATCTGAATCATAGACAGGACGAGGGCCGACGGAGGCGAATACCAAAACCATCGCACTATATAATAACAAACAATAATAAAAGTAAGAAAATTACACAAGTATCTATCTAAATCATACAAGTAAGAACTTTTTTCTTTTAGAAAGAAGATAAGAAGAAGAGGCTAACCACGGTGGTGCCGGCGCCGAGATGGGCGCGGGCGATCGACGGCGGTGAGGACGGGGACGGGACAGGACGGACCGCCAAACCTAGACAAATCTTGAGGAAAATGGAGCTTTGACAAGGAGCTTCGAGAGGAGAAAGCTTAAGTGTGGCTCGGGCATTTCATCGAACACCTCATGTGCATAGGAGGTGAGCTAGAGCACCACAAAAGCTCTCCCACATCTGGCCAAAAAAACAGAGCAATGCACTGCTCTGCTCGCGGGCAGGGGGTATATATAGGCCAACCATTGGTCCCGGTTTGTGGCCATTTGGTCCCGGTTCCAGCCACAAACCGAGACCAATGGTTGTGGGCCAGGAGGGAGGCCCATTGCTCCCGGTTCGTGTCTGGAACCGGGACCAAAGGGGTCAGACGAACCGGGTCCAATGGCCCACGAGGCCCGGCCGGCGCCCTGGCCTCACGAACCGGGACCGATGCCCCCATGGGTCCCGGTTCGTGAGTGAACCGGGATTAATGGGATTTCAGGCGTGGACCAAAGCCCTGTTTTCTACTAGTGCTCCCAGGGATTGAGGGATACGCTGTGGGCAGGATGACCAAGAGTCGCCGCGGCAAGCTCTACATCGACGACGCTGGCTGGGGCCCCGAGGCCGACTCAATTGAGTACGGGCACCGGGTCCCCTTCTGCGGAATTCACGTCTTCATCGGCAAGATCGGCAGATCAAAACCCGGGCCGGACATCTGCACCGACCTCGTCGAACCGGCTCGGCGCGCGCAACCCGCCCAAGTTAACCCGGGCCGGAAGCATGTCTTCGTCGGCTATACCCAAGGCGCAGAGCTTGAAGATTCCGAGTCACGGGAGGAAACCCTCATCTGCTCGGAGGATGGATCCTCGAGTGGAGAGACAGAGTCGATCTACCAGCTTCAAAACGGCGGGCTTGGGGGCTACATCGAGGATTACCATGAGGCGGAATATTATGATCCGCCGAGCCGTGCCGCTGTCTTCATGGCAGGATCTGCGCCGGCCCCTAGTAGCACGGCCGCTGGTGCGACCGGATCCGGGTCAGGCAGGCCGCCGACTCAAGTTTTGCTAGATCTGATGAACCAACTTACCACTCTCTTAGGGACCAAGGTCACGGCCGAAAACCAAGCCGCCCGTAACACGGAGATCGGGAGGTTGAAGGACCAGATGGCCGGAGTCCAAGAGGAAATCAATGCACTGAAAGCTCAGATGGATGCTGAGGCGGAGCGACTTAGGGCGGATGCTTTTCGCCTTGAGTTAGAGCAGCAGACCGCAGCGGCGGTTCAGCGGATGAGGCATCAGTCACGCTTGCCGGATCAATATGAGGCCAGAAATCTTTTTAACACGCCAGGGACGGGACGGAATGCACCTCTGTCCATAACCCGGACAGCGGAAGTACCTGGGAGCTGGGCGGCGGCTCAGCATCGGCAGCCAGACCTGCCCCGTAGGAACCAGACCCCACCAAAATCTTTTCCAACACCGCCGGGCCATTATTCTAACCCGGCGGAGAACATGGTGACAGCGGCAACTAGACTCGGTACGATCCCCATCCCTGATGGGACGCCTTTCGCAGAGGAAGTGCGAAATGCCATTGGATACCTGCAGACGGCGGTGGCTTAGCAGGAGAAGTATACTTACAGCCAGAGTCATGTGCATTCAACCCTCATCCCGAGCCGCAGCTATAGTCGGCGTTTAGAGTCGCCGGCGGTTTCTAGCAGTGAGCGGCATCAAAACCCGCCGCGGGTCGATCAGCCGGCTCTTGATGCTTAGGCATTGGTGGATCGGGCGAGAGCACAGCGAGAGGCGGCAGCGTTGGCAGCTGCGGCGGCTTATCAAGAACTCACAGTGGCACCTTCCGCTTCGGTAGGGGCCGGATTAACTTCCAGGGCTGTGGGAGTGCCGTGTTTAGCGCCGGCTTTGCGAAACGAGCGCCTGCCAAAGGACTTCAAAGGTCCTCGCAAGGTGCCCAATTACACCGCTGATCTGCCTCCAGAAGCTTGGATTGAAAGCTATGAGCTAGCCATGGAGATGTTGGACGTCAGTGATGCGGTATGTGCCAAATATTTCATCATGATGCTGGAAGGGCCGGCTCGCACGTGGTTGAAAGGTCTGCCACCCAATACCATTAACTCTTGGGCCGAGTTGAAGGCGAAGTTCATCAAGAATTTCCAGGGAACGTGCAAGCAGCCTATGACGATTGTGGATTTGGATCATTGCGTGCAGTGTGAGGACGAGTCGGCTCATCATTGGGTCTGGCGGGTCTCAACCATCATCCACTCTTCTGATAACATTACGGCGGCTCAAGCGGTCCTGATTCTGGAGAATAATTGCCACTTTACGCCCCTGAAGCAGAAGCTTGGCCGGCTTAAGCGTACTTGCCAGGACATGGGGGAACTCATGGAGGCACTCACCAAGTATGCAGACTCTAATAACACGAAGGACCCTGGCTCTGATGATGAGAAATCAGCCAAGGGTAAGAAGAATAACAACGGCAAGAGTCAACAGCAGAACAGGGGAGGAAACAACAATGGCAACGGCGGAAAGTGGAAGCACCAGGATGGCGGGTCAGATTTGGTGGCCAACACCAGTACTGGGAATAACCGTGGCAAGGGTGGTGGCAAGCCGCCTTTTGATAAAAGCAAACCTGTTGACATGGAGGCAATGTTGAGTGTTCCTTGCCCGAAGCATAGCCTCCCTGATCAGCCGTCTACTCATGCTTGGAGGGATTGTTGGATCATGTGTGAATATCGAAACTACAGCGCTAACCAACATCAAGGCGGCGGCGGTGGACCGTCCGGCAGGTCAGGATCTGGTCTTTCCGGGTCTGGCTTCGGTCCAGGCGGTTCAAGCTCTGGTCATCAGGGCCAAGGAAACCATGGAGGTAATAATCAAGAGTCTGGCGATGGAGGTCATCAACAAAATAACCAGTCTGGGTATCAGAGTAATCCCAAACAGCTTAATGGAGGACAGTACCATGTTTTCACAACTAGCCTCGACAAGCGAGATCGGAAGGTGCGCAAGTGGGCGGTTAACGCAGTGATGCCGGCTCTCCCACAGTACCTAAAGTGGTCTGAATATGATATAACTTGGAGCAGGGAGGATCACCCGCCACGGGTTGACAACCCGAGGCAGTTGGCTTTGGTAGTCGCCCCCCAAGTGGGACGATATGTGTTCACTAAAGTACTCATGGATGGTGGCAGCAGCAACAACATCCTGTATTACGACACCTTCCGTCGGATGAACTTGCTTGATAAGGCCCTTAAGCCGTCTTCAACGGTTTTTCACAGAGTAGTGCCCGGAAAATCGGCTTACCCAGTCGGGAAAATCTCTCTGGAGGTGGCTTTTGGTGATGAATCTAATTATAGGGTGGAGACCTTATGGTTTGAGGTGGTCAAAATCAAGAGCCCGTATCATGCTTTGTTTGGACGGCTGGCTTATGCCAAGTTCATGGCTAGGCCCTGCTGTGTTTACTTACAGCTCAAGATGCCCGAGTTAAAAGGGACGATTACTGTGCATGGTGATCGGAAGACGGCTCTCGAGTGTGAGGAAGGTGATGCCGCATATGCAGAGTCCAGTTGTGCTGAGGTGGAACTCAAGTTTTATAAGGAGAATGTTGACCCGGCAGATATGACCCCACTGAAGAAGCCTAGCACGGAATCTGAGCCACCCCTCAAGTTTGTGGCAGAAGATACCAAGCTAGTGGATTTCACTCCTGGCGACTCATCGCAGCAGTTCACTATTGGGGCCAGTATGGATCCCAAATAGGAAAGCGCGCTCATCGAATTCATCCGTGAGAATCGGGACATCTTTGCGTGGAAGCCTTCTGACATGCCGGGTGTACCGAGAGAATTCGCTGAGCACCACCTTAATGTGGATCCTAATTTTAAGACGGTTAAACAGTTTCTCCGTCGCTTCAATGAGGAGAGGCATAAGGCAATTGGGGAAGAGGTGGCCCGGCTCTTAGCAGCAGGGTTCATCGTTGAAGTTTTTCACCCGGAATGGTTAGCTAACCCGGTGTTGGTACTCAAGAAGAACGGCACGTGGCGTATGTGCGTGGAATACACGGATCTTAACAACGCGTGTCCGATTGACCCGTTTGCTCTCCCCCGTATCGATCAGATTATCGACGCAACGGCGGGTTGTGAGAGTCTATGCTTCCTGGATGCTTATTCAGGTTATCATCAGATCAAGATGGCAGTCAAAGACCAAGAGAAGAAGTCTTTTATTACGCCTTTTGGAGCTTTCTGTTATGTGTCTATGCCTTTCGGGCTCACGAGTGCCTAGGCGACTTACCAGCGTTGTGTGCAGAACTGTCTTCATGGTCAAATTGGGCGCAATGTTCACGCATATGTGGATGATATTGTGGTCAAGTCAAGGAAGAAGGAAACTCTGCTGGATGATTTGAAGGAAACTTTTGATAATCTGCGGGTTTATAAGATGATGCTTAACCCGGCAAAGTGTGTGTTCGGCGTGCCTACACGCAAGCTCTTGGGATTTTTGGTCTCTGAGCGGGGCATTGAGGCTAACCCGGACAAAATAAAGGCTATTACTTCTTTGGCTAAGCCGGCGTGCATTAATGATGTTCAGCGCCTGGCGGGTCGTATTGCTGCATTAAGCCGGTTCATAAGCCACCTGGGTGAGAAAGCTATTCTTCTGTATCAGATGATGAAGAAGACAGATGATTTCGTCTGGAGTGATGCGGCTGATGAGGCGTTTGAGGCGCTCAAAAAGCAATTGGCAGAGCCGTCGGTCCTGTCTGCTCCCGTGGAAAAGGAGCCCCTACTCTTATATGTGGCGGCTAACAACAAGGCAGTCAGTGCTGCAGTTGTGGTGGAGCGCAAGGAGGCGGGTAAGGAATACCCAGCTCAGCGGCCAGTTTATTATGTGAGTGAGGTCCTGACAGAATCTAAGCAGAGATACCCTCATTGGCAAAAACTAGTGCTCGGGGTGTTCATGGCCAATCGTAAGCTGAAGCACTACTTTCTCGGGCACCCGATCACAGTGGTTAGTTCTGCTCCTTTGGGAGATATCATTCAAAACAGAGAAGCCACTGGAAGGATTGCTAAGTGGGCGATTGAACTTGGACCTCTCAATTTGAAGTATGTGCCCCAGACGGCTATCAAATAACAAGCCTTGGTGGATTTTATCAATGACTGGACGGAATGTCAAATTCCTGAGGAGAAGCCGGACAATACTTATTGGACGATTTACTTTGATGGATCCAGGCAATTGGAAGGCTCGGGGGCTGGTGTTGTTTTAACTTCCCCACGAGGTGACAAATTCTGTTATGTTTTAAGGCTAATGTTTCCTTGTACTAACAATGCAGCAGAGTATGAGGCTTTGCTCCTTGGGCTTCGGGTGGCCAAAGAGATGAACTTGAGCCAGGTCGGATGTCTTGGCGACTCAGACCTGGTAGCTCAGCAAGTCTCTGGCACATGGGATTCTAAGGACCCTCGTATGGCGGCTTACCGTCAGGCGGTTGATTGCTGGCCACTTTAAAGGTTATCAAGTGGATCATATTGATCGACGAAAGAATGAGGCGGCTGATGCGTTGTCAAGGCTGGGATCTCAGCGTAAGCCGGTTCCGCCTAATGTGTTTCTGGACGTGTTGCACCACTCGTCAGTCAAGTTACCGTCGGAGGAGGACTTGGCTGTACCTGACCCGGAAGGGTAGTTGGTGGTGGCTCTCCGTGCAATCCCTGATTGGACGTTGCCTTATCTGGCATATCTGACCCGTGGCGAGTTACCTCAAGATGAGACCCTGGCACGACAGATCACACGGCGGTCTAAGTCTATGACTATTGTCAACGGCGAGTTACATCGGCGCAGTTTGACTGGTGTTTTTTAGCATTGTGTTTCTCCTGAGGAGGGCCGGGAGATCTTGCAAGAAATCCATGCTGGCGATTGTGGTCACCACGCCGGGTCAAAATCATTGGTGGCCAAAGCCTTTCGACACGGATTTTTCTGGTTAACAGCTCATAAAGATGCAGAGGACTTGGTCACTAAATGTGGCAGGTGCCAGAAATTTGGGCGACGTGCCCATGTGCCGGCTCAAGAACTACGGATGATACCAATCACCTGGCCGTTTGCAGTCTGGGGGCTTGATATGGTAGGGCCCTTCAAGAGGTCTAAGGATAAGAAGACCCACCTTTTGGTGGCGGTTGACAAGTTTACTAAATGGGTTGAAGTTGAGCCGGTCAGCAAATGTGATGCAGCAACAGCAGTTCAGTTCCTCAAAAAGCTGATTTTTCGGTTTGGTTATCCCCATAGTATCATCACTGATAATGGTACTAACTTGTCTAAGGAGGCTATGAAGGAGTTCTGTGATGAGGAACATATCCGTCTTGACATATCTTCAGTAGCTCATCCGCAGTCTAATGGTCAAGCTGAGCGTGCTAACCAGGAGATTTTGAGAGGTATAAAACCCTGGCTCATGGTTCCTTTGGAGCACATGCCGGGTTGTTGGGTGGAGGAGTTGCCGTCTGTTCTTTGGAGCATAAGAACCACCCCCAACAGATCTACGGGTTATACGCCTTTCTTCATGGTCTATGGGGCAGAAGCTGTCCTCCCTAGCGATATTCGTCATGACTCGCCCAGAGTGGCGGCTTATGTTGAAACTGATAACGAGGCGGCGCGTCAGGATGCTTTGGACATTTTGGATGAAGCACGGGATCTTGCAGCAGCTCGGTCGGCAATTTATCAACAAGACCTGCGTCGCTATCATAGCCGCAGGGTCAAGACCCGGACGTTTCAAGAAGGCGACTTAGTACTCCGGCTGATTCAAGACCAGTCAGATATGCATAAGTTATCACCTCCTTGGGAAGGACCGTTTGTGATCAGCAGAAATCTCAACAATGGTTCTTATTATCTCATGGACATACGGGAGAGTGACAAGTCTTGTACTTCTGGTGAAGAGACCAAGAGGCCATGGAATATTGCTCACCTTCGTTCGTACTATACTTAAGCCGCCAGTCCGGCTCTCATCAATGTATATATTCCTATCATTGTATATGCCATCTTTTATGATACAATAAAGTTGGCATCCGCATGATTAGGGGCCTCTGCCTTTTTCCGCACTAAAAGTGTCATGCAAAGGAGTTGATCCTATATCCGGCCTTTTCGGCCATATTTCAAAGGAGTTGATCCTTCATTAGGCCTTTCCGGCCATGCTCCAAAGGAGTTGATACTTAATTAGGTCACTTGGGGGCTTCCAACCTTATGGGTTTAGCTTTTATACCCTCTTGGCCAGGCTTTTATATGCCATATTCGAGTTAAACCTGCCTGTTTGCAACTTGCTACTCCACCATGTGACCCGTCGAACTCTGGGCAGTTAATGTCAAGATTGAGTACGGTGGCTTTCGTCACGAGAGAGCCGGCTTACAGTGAGCTAGGATAAACTCGTCTTGTATGCCGTAACCCCTCCGCTATGTGGCCTGTTCGTACTCTTAGCAACATCAATCTTTTAAAGACCCTGAACTTGCTAGAGTTTAAACGACAGATTTATGTCACGTGAGAGCCGTCTTACAAGTTTTTAAGGCTTTCCGCCTGGTTTCTTCGGAAACGATACAAAAAGTTTTCATAAAAACAGAAATTATCTTATTCTACCGTGCCTTTAAAGCCAGTTTATAGGACAAGACATACGAGTTGTTTATTTTGCAGGTATTCTCATGATAAGATTCTAAGTTTTGGTGAATCCTGGCTTGGTATTGCTCAGAGAGTATAACCCGCCCAGCGCGTGAAAGCGCTCAAGATTATATCAAAGATGAAATTGCTAAGTCGCCAGTAAAGTTTTCCTATTAACTATTACAAGGTGGCTCAATGTGCCCAAAAGTTGCAGACTTCAGGCTTTTCAGCCAAGTTTAACCCAGCAAATTAGACAAAGCCGGGTTACTCTCACATGATGCAAAGTTCTTCTTTAGCTTGCCGCCGGGTCATCCTGCACCGGGTCTTCGGCCTCTTCGATCTGGAGGTTGTCCACATCCCAATTGCAATTGGTCAAAGCTTCAAACATGGCTACATCGGGCATGATTGGAGATGGGTCAACATCAGGAGCGAAGAGGTGCTTATGGCGTTGAGGAATCAGGCTCTTTGCTTCAAAAGTGGGTCCTCGAACGCGCTTGTTATCTTCGGAATAAGCCGCCTGGTACACTGATAGATCAGCTTCTGCGGCCAGCCGGCTTGCTAGAACCCGGGATGCCTTATGACAGTGAGAGTAGTCTTCTTGTGTAAACTCTGAGCCGTCGTCTTTAAGTTGAGGGAAACCATTCATCATTTCCTCCGGGTTAAGCTCCGGGGCATAAGCCAGTGATCGGCTCAAAGCAGCAATTGCGCCCTTGCGGGCGGCTGATCTCTTTAATTCATCCAGCTGCTTTGGGATGGTCGACATGGTTTCCAGCACGCCTTTCATGAATTTTGGGACACCCCTCTCAGTCATGACGGTCTTGATGGTGATTAGAGACCCGGCATACAATTGCTCTGTTAAATAGTACAAGGCCTTGAGTTTCAGCAGGCTGTTGCTTGACAGTTGGCGGCTCCGTTCACCTATAGGCAAGTCAAAGCATTTATAACCCGCCGGCGAACAACATTGACAACTATTTGTATATAGTTCAGGGTTAAGGATACTTACCAAACACAGCTCCAATCATACGGGTGATCTGGCCCTTCGGAGTGTTCAGCTCGTCTGTCACTACTTTGAGCCGGCCTTCTGCATCTTCAGCTTGTTTGGTCAGGGCGGCTTGGTTTTCTTCAGCAGATTTTTTGGCAGCCTTGAGCTCCGCTTTCAGGACATGAACCTCAGTCAAGGCAATTTGGCACTTGGCTTCAGCCTCGGCCCGGCTCGTTTGTTGTGATGCCAGGCTTTTCTTTAAGTCTGACAGATTGGACTCCGAGGCGTTCAAAGATTCCTGCAAAGGACAAGTCATAACAGAGCAGGTTGTCAGTTTTAAGTTGCCAGTCCGGTTCACACATCCTTATCATGATTTTGGTACATTGATTACAAGTTCCAAGCAGATTGCAAGCAATATACTTGGCACTTGGGGGCTAATGTGTCTCAGTTCTTTTCTATAGAACCGGCTCATTACTTCGGTAATGACCCGGCCCTTGGGGGCTACACTTGGCTCTTAATTTATGACTGAGTGCCGGCTCATTATTGGTATAATGACCCGGCCCTTGGGGGCTACAGCTGACTCCCAGTTCATGTTTTACATACTGATGACTTTTTTGGAAATTGAAAAGTTAGTGCAAGACCCGGCTGACCTTCTGAGAGTTCAACCGGTTCTTGGGGGCTACATAAGTACATACATGACGAGGCAAGGGAAATAAAGTACCTCGTATTTTTTCTTCATTTTGGCGACCAAGTCGGCCTCCATGTCTCGGTTGGTAAACAGACGACTCAGATAGCCGGCGTGCAACTCATCGGCAATAAGTTTGTCCAAGTTTGAAAGATCAGAAGGAGTTTTCTCTTCCTTGGAAGGAGCCGCCTCATCTTCTTTGGTATGCTTTGATAGCGCATGAGAAGGGGCTAGAGTTTTGTAAGCCGCCCCGATGATGGTGACCTCTTCATTAGAAGCTACGGGTTCAGTTGACGACCGTGGGCTGGGCGGTTTAGGAGAAGAATCTATATGGGCTTCAGGAGCTTCAATGTCCATAGCAGCCGGCTCGGTCTGCGGCGGAACTTCTTCATGGGCGTCTTTAGCAGCCTTAGAAGGTTCAGTATGAGATTCAGGAATATTGGGTGTTGGGTTCTCCGGGTCTTGGGCATCAGGAGTTGCGGATGACCCGGCCACTTTCCTTCATTTGGCTTGAGCCCTGCGAGTAAAGGCAATATTGGATATGTCATGATAAGGTATGAGCTATTAAACGCATTTCGGGATATAGAAATACTTACCCCGGGTTAATAATAAGAGGGGGCAGCTTTGTGGCGGTTGAATCGCCCGAAGAAGGAGGCGAGTCCTGGAAAAAGTTAGCATTGTTAAACAGTTAATATGTTGCAAAGATAGTATGCAGACAAGATAAGTTCAAGATAAGGAAATACTTTGGTGCGCTGTTTCCGAGGGGCCGGCTCATTGGGTAAGCCGGCTAAGAGCTCTCCAGAGCCGGTGCTCCGGGTCTGCCGTCTGCTCTCGTCTTGCTGTTTCTTCAAAAGAAAGTTATGACTCAAGTAAGCAAAAGGACGGGAACTCTTTACCTTCCGTACAGCCCGCCGTACTTTCTTTACTGGAGAAAGATCCGGGTCAGAGGAGACAATGATTACCTCGGCAACATCGGCATGACTTGTTTCTGCTTCTTCGTGTGAGCAATCGTCATCAATGAGTTGCATAAAAAGAAGGCCAAGGGAGTCAAGTTCTACCTCTGAGTCATTGAACTCGAACAAATCCTCAGATGACTGTCTTTTCCGACGAGATGACGCCTTAGGCTTCGTCCCCTTGGGGACCTTGCTTTTCTTCTTCAGAGTCGAGGGCAACTGTTTCTTCTAGAAGGAAGAGCTGGCCTGTGCATAGCAAAGCGGGTTGGCAACAAAATCTAAAATGATATGTAAGGTGAAACGCTGAAAGAAATGAATAAGGTTTAGGGTGGAAAGACTTACATCCGGAGCCGGGTTAAGTGCAGAGAAGGGATTTAAGCTCGTCTTGCTGTAGGCAGCTAAAGATTCCCCCAACAGAGACTTAACAATGGTGTTAAGATCTTGGTCCTTCAAAGGGGTCCGGGTGAAGCATTGAGGGTTGTCTACCTTCCCAGTATATGCACACATTAAGGCGCCGCGGTGGCTTAATGGCAGAATCCTCCAGGAGACCCAGCAGCGGGTCAGGTCAACACCGGTCAATCCGTTGGCTAGCAGGGCCCGGACCTTTGAGAAGGTTGAAGCATATTGGGCACGTCCGGCGGCTGACATCCGTTCTGGAAGCTCGGTGTCTACGCTAAGCCGGTAGGGACGGTAACCCGGCAATGGGTTTTCCCCCTGTGGTGAAGTGTCTTGGCAGTAGAACCAAGTTTTGTTCCACTCTTTGGGGTGGCTCGGCAGGGTTGCTACTGGGAAAAGAACGTCCCTCCGTCTCTGAAGAGTGACACCCCCGAGCTCAAGACTTAACCCGTCAACCATTTCAGTTTGGCGGTTGACATAAAAATATTCCTTGAACAAATCAATAGATGGTTCCTCTTGAAGGTAGGCGTCACAGAAGGTCTGGAATTGGCACATGTTGGTGACTGAATTTGGGCCGATGTCTTGGGGGTGCAGTTTGAAAGCGTGTAAGACGTCCTGGAATTTTTTTGACCCGGGCGGAGAAAAACCCCGAAGAAGATGGTCTGTGAATATAATAACCTCCCCGTCATTGGGCTTAGGGGTAGTCTCATTACTCGGAACCCGCTAGTGGATAATATCCTGAGCCGGCAGAATTCCCATGGTGACAAACTCTTTAAGTGACTCTTCGGTCACTCCGGATTTCACCCAGTTGCAGGTGGACGGAGTCTTTGACATGGTGGCAGCTTAAGAAACTGCGGGAGGACATACATATTTGGCAAGTTAAAATACATTCTGACTAAGGTCATTCTGACTGGAAATGGCAATAGCGTTTGGCGGGTCAATGAAAAATTATGAGCCGCCGAATCTACTTGCGATGAGACAGGGTGAGCCGGTAGTTTTCAGGCGGGTCAAGTTTATCAAACGCAGATTGAAAAAATTGCTAAGTATTGACAAACCGATTCTGCAACTATGACTACGAATTCAAGATCTACGAGCGAGGGAAAAAGAAAAATATTCTAACCCTAAAAAGACCAGTGGAAGAACACACGGCCTCTGCACAGATTAAAACGGGTGGCAGATCTACAATAAAGGTAGCATGGTTATCCAGCGGGTGGCCGCCTGATTTGGGTAATATTATGAGGCCCTAGGGAGGTTTTTCATCCAATATGCGAAGGGCATTCCGATGAACAGGGGTGAACATTGAAGAAGCCCGACGAACTCGAGGGAGATCTAACAGGTTGTTGCGGATCTAACGAGGAACAGGATTGAAACCTGGGAGATGCGGCTAGACGCGGTGATCTTCTGGACACATTCAGGTTGATGGAGCGGCCTGAGATGATGAAGACGGTGAAGACCGAGCGGCGCGGCTGGTTTCAGCGGCGCGGGCATTCGGAGGAAGAAGAAGAAGATGGCGGCGGGGGAAAATGAAAGCGATAGTGCCCGTGCTTATTTATAAGGTTATAATAGCCTCGTGCACGGTCTGTCACGGGAATCGAGGGAGCACAATGATGATTAAACTAAGAAGACGCCTCGATTTTCGGGCTGGTCATATTAATGAGAAAAGATCCGCTCTGACGTCAGGGGAATCTTTTTGATTTTTCTAATGACGTCACGGCGGGTCATGAAATGCTTGTCAGAAGCAACGGTCGCCCATTCTAGGCGGGTCATGAATATTATCAGAGAAGGCAAGGCTTGCCAACCAGAAGACTTGGAGATTGACATGAACCAGTTCAAATCAATCTGGGGCCTAATGTTGGGGATATAACCCCGTGGCGAGACCCGCCCAGGAGGGGCCGGGTCATACGGTTGGCGGCTTACGACAAGATTAGGAGTAAGTCTATCCAGTGGGCCTAGAGGCCCAAGGCCAGAAGGCAAGATATAACCCAGTGGGCATAAGCTACCGGGGCAGCTTGTTAAACAAGGCATGTGTAGTTAGAGATAAGGTCGGTGGTCAAGGGTAACCCGACCCGGACTCTTGTAAGCCCGGAGCCTTAGCCTGTGTATATAAGGGCGGGTTACCTGGGCAGCTTAGACACGAAACAACTCATCGAGAACTAGGTCAAGCGAACTCGCTCCCTTGTAATCGATACCCAATCAATACAACACAAAGCAGGACGTAGGCTTTTACCTCTTTCCGAGGGGCCGAACCTGGGTAACCCTTGTCTCTCGATTCCGATCAACCCCTTCGTGCTCACCGCCTTAGCGATGGCCTCGAACCTAAGTCCTTTCACTAGGACATCTGCCGTGTTAAAGCCATGACAAAACCCATTAGTATCTTATTAGTGTGCAGAGATGATCAGTGCTCCACGATCTGTGGTCCCGTTGCCCCGTCTCGAGGACTTGTGTCAAGGGCAAAGAATGACCGGCCACGCCTCGTAATTATCTCACGGGTGCCTTCCAGGTCCACCCGACCAAACCTCACTTGCGGGTACCCCTCAGGGTCGACCCATCTTTCAGGTTAGATCCAAGGTAAAGTCAAAGTAATTGTGTGTCCATAGCATCAAGTGGGAATCTAAGGAATCATCCTCGATGGATTCCACTCGATGTGACCGTCAAGGTGACCTGGGAGGAATCACCCTCGAGGGCCACACTTGAGGAGTTGCACAATAGAGTCACTATCGGGAGTGGTGAAAGAGGAATCACCCTTGATAACCCACAACTAACTAGCCATGCTACAGGGATATCATCAGGAGTGCGTTACGAAGAATCTCCCTCATCACTCGATAGTAGTTCTACAGAGTCGTACTGTAAAGGGGTGTGAGGTGATGTGTTGGTCTTGGCTCGTCGATCATGTTGATCAAGTCTTCAAGTCTTCGAGTCTTCGATGATGTAACACCCCTATGTAATGGTGCACAATGATCACCATGATCAAGCATGATCATTTTGCTAAATAGGACTTGGTCACTTTTGAATTTCATATCTCATTTAAAATTCCACTTAAAAGGGCCCTTGAATTTTATTGTGATGAAATAAAACTCCAAACAGCAAAGGAAAATAGTTGCACACTTGTTAAAAATCACAAAACAAATGCTGTTAAGGAAAACAACATCACCTTGATGTTGGTGTGGACCCCACCATCAATAACAGCACCTTAAAGCATTTAAAATGCCCTTTTAAATCCATGGATAATTCAAACAGATTCCAAAATTACTCAAACTATGTGTGGCCGTGCAGAATATTGCAAGTTATTTTATGGAGCAAGTCATGTATTTTTGCTAAAGGAAATTAATGCTAAAAATAAATAAAACAGAAAGTCTAAAACAGAACAGAAAAGGAAAAGAAATAAAAAAAAGAGAAACGTACCTGTGCACTTAGGCCCGGTGCTACAGTGCACGGCCCAGCCCATTGATGACCCACAAGTATAGGGGATCTATCGTAGTCCTTTCGATAAGTAAGAGTGTCGAACCCAATGAGGAGCAGAAGGAAATGACAAGCGGTTTCCAGTAAAGTATTCTCTGCAAGCACTGAAATTATCGGTAACAGATAGTTTTGTGATAAGATAAGTCGTAACGGGTAGCAAGTAACAAGTGTAGCAAAGGTGCAGCAAGGTGGCCCAATCCTTTTTGTAGCAAAGGACAAGCCTGGACAAATTCTTATATAAAGCAAAGCGCTCCCGAGGACACATGGAGATTTATGTCAAGCTAGTTTTCATCATGCTCATATGATTCGCGTTCATTACTTTGATAATTTGATATGTGGGTGGACCAGTTCTTGGGTGCTACCCTTACTTGGACAAACCTCTCACTTATGATTAACCTCTCTCACAAGCATCCGCAACTACGAAAGAAGAATTAAGATAAATCTAACCATAGCATGAAACATGTGGATCCAAATCAGCCCCTTACGAAGCAACGCATAAACTAGGGTTTAAGCTTCTGTCACTCTAGCAACCCATCATCTACTTATAACTTCCCAATGCCTTCCTCTAGGCCCAAATAATGGTGAAGTGTCATGTAGTCGACGTTCACATAACACCACTAGAGGAGAGACAACATACATCTCATCAAAATATCGAACGAATACCAAATTCACATGATTACTTATAACAAGACTTATCCCATGTCCTCAGGAACAAACGTAACTACTCACAAAGCATATTCATGTTCATAATCAGAGGAGTATTAATATCATTAAGGATCTGAACATATGATCTTCCACCAAGTAAACCAACTAGCATCAACTACAAGGAGTAATCAACACTACTAGCAACCCACAGGTACCAATCTGAGGTTTTGAGACAGAGATCGGATACAAGAGATGAACTAGGGTTTGGAGAGGAGATGGTGCTGGTGAAGATGTTGATGGAGATTGACCCCCTCTCGATGAGAGGATCGTTGGTGATGACGATGGCTTCGATTTCCCCCTCCGGGACGGAAGTTTCACCGGCAAAACAGCTCCGCCGGAGCCCTAGATTGGTTCTGCCCAGGTTCTGCCTCGAGACGGCGGCGCTTCGTCCCGAAAGCTCCCTTATGATTTTTTCCAGGTCAAAACCCTCCATATAGCAGAAGATGGGCACCGAAGGCCTGCCAGGTGGGTCACAAGCCACAGGGGCGCGCCCCCCTGGCTTGTGACTTCCTGGTGGGTCCCCCCTGGTATATTCTTCGCCCAATATTTTTTATATATCCAAAACAATTCTCCGTAGATTTTCAGGACTTTTGGAGTTGTGCATAATAGGCATCTCAGATTTGCTCCTTTTCCAGTCCAGAATTCCAGCTGCCGGCATTCTCCCTCTTCATGTAAACCTTGTAAAATAAGAGAGAAAAGGCATAAGTGTTGTACCATAATGTGTATTAACAGCCCATAATGCAATAAATATTGATATAAAAGCATGATGCAAAATGGACGTATCAACTCCCCCAAGCTTAGACCTCGCTTGTCCTCAAGCGAAAGCCGAAATCAATAAATATGTCCACATGTTTAGGGATAGAGGTGTCGATAAAATAAAATATGGACATGAGGGCATCATGATCATATTTAGAACAGCAACATATATTGGCATATAATTTCTTATGCTAAAGTGACAATTCATTCACAGGGTAAAGTATGAATCAAGAACTCTATTGAGAATCAACAAACTATGATCCCAGTCATTGAAGCAATTCCAATTTATCATAACTTAGGAAAGAGTCAATATAAGAACTTGTAAAGCAAATCCACATACTCAATCATCTTTTAATATTTCATAATTGCTAACACTCACGCGGTACCTATGGGGTCAAAGCTTCAATCGGACACAGAGAAAGATAGGGGCTTATAGTTTTGCCTCCCAACTATTTACCTCAAGGGTAATGTCAACAGAAATAACTCATGCTCACCCACATCTGAGTGGATATATGTGTCTAGATCATTCCCCAACACACGACGCTTGCCAAGAGATAAAGGCGAAATAAAGGAAGCAGTGAAGATCACCACGACTCTTGTATAAAGGTAAGTGCTAGAAAATAAAAGTAACAGATAGGCCCTTCGCAGAGGGAAGCAGAGGTTGTCATGCGCTTTTATAGTTGGATGCGCAATCTCTTAGTGTAAAAGAACATCACTTTATATTGTCGCTTGTGATAGAGAACTTTATTATGCAGTCTGTCGCTTTTATTTCTTCCATATCACAAGGTCGTATAAAGTTTATTTTCCTCACACTAATAGGTCAAACATATTTAGAGAGCAATTTTTATTGCTTGCACCGATGACAACTTACTTGAAGGATCTTACTCAATCCATAGGTAGGTATGGTGGACTCTCATGGAAAAACTGGTTTAAGGGTGTTTGGATGCACAAGTAGTATCTCTACTTGGTGCGGAAGTTTTGGCTGATATAGGGTGGAAGCAAGCGTCACATGTTGAAGGATCTATAACCATATGACTTCTATTCGGAAATAAGCAAACATAAACCATTATGTTGTCTTCCTTGTCCAACATCCACTTTTAGCATATAATATTTTAATGAGTGCTCACAATCATAAAAGATGTCCAAGATAATATATTTGTATGTGAACCTCTCTTTCTTTATTACTTCCTTTTAATTGCCACAATGACCAATAGCTATGTTTGTCAACCCACAACAAATTTCAGTCGGCATACTTCTTATATGTGAAGTCATCACTCCCCATAAGATCATCATATATACTCTTAGCTTTTATTCTATGCTTCTTTCTATTTCTTTTTCTCAAGATCATAGCAAGCAAGCAAGGCCCTCAACTCAAAACTACTTTTTATTATATAACTCTCGGACTTGCTTACATAGGGGGAGCATAAAGCAAAAACTCAAAACTAGATCACACTAAAAACTTTATTCTACTAGATCAAGATATAACCAAAAGGATCGAACTAAGAAAAACGATAAAAGTAAAAGGTGTGATGGTGATACAATACCGGGGCACCTCCCCCAAGCTTGGCACAAGCCAAGGGGAGTGCCCATACCCATGTGTTTCGTTGTCTTGCTTCGGAGGTGGTGATGTTATATTCTTGGCGATGATGCCCCTCAGAATGCGATTCTCCTCCTCAAGCTTGTTATTTTGCCGCCTAAGATCCATTATTTCCTTACGAAGCTTTCCAGTGACGGTTAGAGCTTCCATCACTCATGGATGTTTCATTGCTGCGGGGGAAGAAGCAACACTCTTTTTCATATTTTCATAAGTAAGAAATTTAGCATTGGGAGGGATGACCGAATTAGGAATTGCTGAGGTCTGAAGTTCCTCCAACATGGCTCCAGGTTGTAGATAAGACGTAGCTTCTTGGTCTTCCTCCATGGCATCCAACCTTTTCAAGTCGACCAACATCTCTTCCTCCGTGGCCTGTCCGTAGTGGTTGGCTTTGCTGTATACCCCGGGCCCCGGTGTCAGGTGAGAGACACGGCTCTCTCCAACCGACTCTTGCGAAGACATCTTGCTCTAAATCTGCTGCAGAAACAGCCCAAAAAGAAAACAAGAGGTATTGTCATGATACGAAGGTCAAAACCTTTGGGAGGTTATATAATGAATTTTTCCAGACCAGAAGGAGTATCCCACAAGAAAACGGAGTCCGGAGGGCACACGGGGTGGCCACAAGCCACAGGGGCGCGCCCAGGGGGGTAGGGCGCGCCCCCTGGCTTGTTGCCTCCTCGTGCGCTCTTCGGACTACTTTAATTTTCCTAATTTTTTAAATATTCCTAAACGGATAAAAATTGCCATTGGAAAAGTTTTAGAGTCGGTTTGCTTACCGTAGCACATACCTATTCCTTTTCGGGGTCTGAGACATTCTGGTAGGTCTCCCTAATGTACTCCTCCGGAGTTATGGTATTGATAATATTGGTTTCAACATTTGTGGGAGTACCTGAAATATAATGTTTGATTCTTTGCCTGTTTACCACCTTCGGATTTGTGCCTTCGGCGTTGTTGATCTTGATAGCACCGGAACGATATACCTCCTCGACAATGTCAGGCCCTTCCCATTTATAGAGAAGTTTCCCTGCAAAAAATCTTAAACGAGAATTGTATAGCAAGACATGGTCACCTACATTGAATTCACGCTTTTGTATCCTTCTATCATGCCATCTCATAACCTTTTCTTTAAACAACTTGGCATTCTCATAGGCCTGGGTTCTCCATTCATCAAGTGAGCTGATGTCCAATAACCTCTTCTCACTAGCAAGTTTGAAATCATAGTTGAGCTCTTTAATTGCCCAATAAGCTTTATGCTCTAGTTCTAGAGGTAAGTGACATGCTTTACCATAAACCATTTTATACGGAGACATACCCATAGGGTTTTTGTAAGCAGTTCTATAAGCCCATAATGCATCATCAAGTTTCTTAGACCAATTCTTTCTAGATCTATTAACAGTCTTCTGCAAGATCAATTTAATTTCCCTATTACTTAATTCTACTTGACCACTAGACTGAGGATGATATGGAGATGCAATTCTATGATTAACATCATACTTAGCAAGCAATTTACGGAAAGCACCATGAAAAAAGTGTGAACCACCATCAATCATTAAATATCTAGGGACTCCAAATCTAGGGAAAATAACTTCTTTAAGCATTTTAATAGAAGTGTTATGATCAGCGCTACTAGTAGGAATAGCTTCTACCCACTTAGTAACATAATCAACAGCAACTAGAATATGAGTATACCCGTTAGATTGTGGAAAAGGTCCCATATAATCAAAACCCCAAACATCAAATGGTTCAATAACAAGAGAGTAATTCATAGGCATTTCCTGACATCTACTAATATTACCAATTCTTTGACACTCATCACAAGACAAGACAAACTTACGAGCATCCTTGAAGAGAGTAGGCCAATAAAAACCAGATTGTAATACCTTATGTGCAGTTCTATCTCTAGCGTGGTGTCCCCCATAAGCCTCAGAGTGACACTTGCGTAGGATCTGTTCCTGTTCATGCTCAGGTACACAACGTCTAATAACACCATCTACTCCTTCTTTGTAAAGGTGTGGGTCATCCCAAAAGTAATGTCTTAAATCATAGAAGAACGTTTTCTTTTGTTGGTATGTGAAGCTAGGTGGTATAAACTTAGCAACTATGTAATTAGCATAATCAGCATACCATGGAGCGTTACGCGAAGCATTTATGACAGCTAATTGCTCATCAGGAAAGCTATCATCAATAGGTAGTGGGTCATCAAGAACGTTCTCTAACCTAGACAAGTTATCTGCTACGGGGTTATCAGCACCCTTTCTATCAATAATATGCAAATCAAATTCTTGTAGCAGAGGAACCCATCTAATAAGTCTAGGTTTAGCATCTTTCTTTTCCATAAGGTATTTAATAGCAGCATGATCGGTGTGAACAGTTACTTTGGAATCAACAATATAAGGTCTGAACTTATCACATGCAACACGACCGCTAAAAATTCCTTCTCAGTGGTAGCATAGTTTCTTTGAGCACTGTCTAGAGTTTTGCTAGCATAATGGATAACATTTAATTTCTTATCAACTCTTTGTCCTAGAATAGCACCAACAGCATAATCACTAGCATCACACATAATTTCAAAGGGTAGGTTCCAATCAGGTGGTTGAACAATAGGTGCGGAAATCAAGGCATTCTTAAGAATTTCAAATGCTTCTACACAATCATCATCAAAAACAAATGGAACATCTTTTTGCAAGAGATTAGTAAGAGGCCTGGAAATCTTAGAGAAATCTTTAATAAATCTCCTATAGAAACCAGCATGACCAAGAAAACTTCTGATACCTCTAATATCCGTAGGACACGACATTTTTTCAATAGCTTCAACTTTAGCTTTATCAACTTCAATACCTCTTTCGGAGATTTTGTGCCCCAAGACAATACCTTCATTAACCATAGAGTGGCACTTTTCCCAATTCAAGACAAGATTAGTTTCTTCACGTCTCTGCAAAACTCGATCAAGGTTGCTCAATCAATCATCAAAAGAAGTTCCGTAAACGGAGAAATCATCCATGAAAACCTCAACAATCTTTTCACAAAAGTCAGAGAATATAGCCATCATACATCTTTGAAAGGTAGCAGATGCATTGCATAAACCAAAAGGCATACGTCTATAAGCAAAGGTACTGAAAGGACAAGTAAAAGTGGTCTTCTCTTGGTCCTCTTTGGACACAGGTATTTGAGAGAAACCAGAATAACCGTCTAGAAAGCAAAAGTGTGTATGTTTGGATAGTATTTCTAGCATTTGATCAATAAAAGGTAGAGGGTAATGATCTTTTCTAGTAGCTTTATTCAATTTCCTAAAATCAATTACCATTCTATATCCTGTAACAATTCTCTGCGGGATCAATTCATTTTTATCATTAGGAACAACGGTAATACCTCCTTTCTTAGGAACACAATGAACGGGGCTAACCCATCTACTATCAGCAATAGGATAAATTATATCTGCCTCCAGAAGCTTTAGTATTTCATTTCTTATCACTTCTTTCATTTTAGGATTTAACCGTCGTTGGTGATCAACAACTGGCTTGGCATCAGGCTCCATATTAATTTTATGCTGACATAGAGTAGGACTAATGCCCTTAAGATCATCAAGAGTATATCCAATAGCAGCACGGTGCTTCCTCAGAGTTTTCAATAATCTTTGTTCTTCATGCTCTGAAAGGTTAGCACTAATAATAACAGGATATATCTTCTTTTCATCAAGATAAGCATATTTCAGAGTATCCGGTAATTGTTTAAGCTCAAACACGAGATCACCCTTGGGTGGAGGAGGATCCCCAAGTATTTCAACAGGCAAGTTGTGTTTCAGAAAAGGATGCTGATCAAAGAAAATCTTATCTATTTCATTCCTTTCATTCATATGCATATCGTTTTCATGGTCTAGCAAATATTGTTCTAAAGGATCAGTAGGAGGCATGGCAATAGAAGCAAGACCAATAATTTCATCCTTACTAGACAATTCTTTATCATGGGGTTGTCTACGAAATTTAGAGAAATTAAACTCATGAGACGCATCCCCAAAACTCACAGTAACAGTTTCCTTCTCATAATCTATCCTGGCATTAACGGTATTCAAGAAGGGTCTACCAAATATAATGGGACAAAAATCATCTTGTGGGGAACCAAGAACAAGAAAATCAGTAGGATACTTTATTTTCCCACACAAGACTTCAACATCTCTAACAATCCCAATTGGTGCAATAGTATCTCTATTAGCCAGCTTAATGGTAACATCAATTTCCTCTAATTCAGCTAGTGCAATATCATGCATAATTTCTTGATATAAGGTGAAGGGAATTGCACTCACACTAGCACCCACATCACATAAGCCATGATAACAATGATCTCCTATTTTAACAGAAACAACAGGCGTGCCAACAATAGGTCTATGTTTATCTTTAGCATCAGGTTTAGCAATTCTAGCAGCTTCATCACAAAATTGAATAACATGCCCATCAATATTATCAACCAAGAGATCTTTAACCATAGCAATACTAGGCTCAACTTTAATTTGCTCAGGGGGTGTAGGTGTTCTAGCACAGCTCTTACGAACCACAGTTGAAGCTTTAGCATGTTCCTTTATTCTAACAGGGAAAGGTGGTTTCTCAATATAAGCAACAGGAATAACATGATCAACATTATAAGTGATAGTTTCCTCATCAACTTTAATAGGTTCAACTACTTTCACCTCAATGGGAGGATGATATTTAAACCACTTCTCCTTAGGGAGATCAACATGAGTAGTAAAAGATTCACAAAAAGAAGCTACCATCTCAGAGTCAAGTCCATATTTAGTGCTAAACTCACGAAAAGCATCTGTGTCTACGAATGATTTAACACAATCAAACTTGAGGTTCATACCTGACTCCTTACCTTCATCGAGTTCCCAATCTTCAGAGTTACATTTAGTTCTTTCCAATAAATCCCATTTGAAGTCAATATCCTTCTTCATATAGGAACCAGCACAAGAAGTATCGAGCATGGATTGATCATTACGAGAAAGCCGAGCATAAAAATTCTGAATAATAATTTCTCTCGGGAGCTCATGATTGGGGCATGAATATAACATTGACTTAAGCCTCCCCCAAGCTTGAGCGATTCTTTCTCCTTCACGAGGCCAAAAATTATAAATATAATTCCGATCACGATGAACTAGATGCATAGGATAGAACTTCTGATGAAATTCCATTTTCAATCGGTTGTAGCTCCATGATCCAATATCATCACATATCCTATACCATGTCAATGCCTTCTCCTTCAAAGATAAAGGAAAGACCTTCTTCTTGACGTGATCCTCGGGCAGACCCGCAAGCTTAAATAATGCACAAACTTCATCCAACATAGATTAGGTGCAAATCGGGATGTAGTGTTCCATCTCCTGCGTAAGGATTAGCCAACAGTTTCTCTATCATACCCGAAGGAATTTCATAATAAATATTTTTAGTAGGTTCAGTAGGTTGAGGGACAACTCTTTGTGTTTCCGGTCGAGGTGAAGATACCCCGAACAAGCCCCTCAAAGGATTAGTTTCCATAGTAACAAGTGACAGTAAATTTCAGCACACTATATAAATTTTTCCTTACCAAATTCCACTCACCAAAGGCGCTTCACTCCCCGGCAACGGCGCCAGAAAAGAGTCTTGATGACCCACAAGTATAGGGGATCTATCGTAGTCCTTTCGATAAGTAAGAGTGTCGAACCCAACGAGGAGCAGAAGGAAATGACAAGCAGTTTCCAGTAAGGTATTCTCTGCAAGCACTGAAATTATCGGTAACAGATAGTTTTGTGATAAGATAAGTCGTAACGGGTAGCAAGTAACAAGTGTAGCAAAGGTGCAGAAAGGTGGCCCAATCCTTTTTGTGGAAAAGGACAAGCCTGGACAAATTCTTATATAAAGCAAAGCGCTCCCGAGGACACATGGGGATTTATGTCAAGCTAGTTTTCATCATGCTCATATGATTCGCGTTCATTACTTTGATAATTTGATATGTGGGTGGACCGTTGCTTGGGTGCTGCCCTTACTTGGACAAACCTCCCACTTATGATTAACCTCACACGCAAGCATCCGCAACTACGAAAGAAGAATTAAGATAAATCTAACCATAGCATGAAACATGTGGATCCAAATCAACCCCTTACGAATCAACACATAAACTAGGGTTTAAGCTTCTGTCACTCTAGCAACCCATCATCTACTTATTACTTCCCAATGCCTTCCTCTAGGCCCAAATAATGGTGAAGTGTCATGTAGTCGACGTTCACATAACACCACTAGAGGAGAGACAACATACATCTCATCAAAATATCGAACGAATACCAAATTCACATGATTACTTATAACAAGACTTATCCCATGTCCTCAGGAACAAACGTAACTACTCACAAAGCATATTCATGTTCATAATCAGAGGAGTATTAATATCATTAAGGATCTGAACATATGATCTTCCACCAAGTAAACCAACTAGCATCAACTACAAGGAGTAATCAACACTACTAGCAACCAACAGGTACCAATCTGAGGTTTTGAGACAGAGATCGGATACAAGAGATGAACTAGGGTTTGGAGAGGAGATGGTGCTGGTGAAGATGTTGATGGATATTGACCCCCTCTCGATGAGAGGATCGTTGGTGATTACGATGGCTTCGATTTCCCCCTCCGGGAGGGAAGTTTCGCCGGCAGAACAGCTCCGCCGGAGCCCTAGATTGGTTCTGCCCAGGTTCCACCTCGAGACGGCGGCGCTTCGTCCCAAAAGCTCCCTTATGATTCTTTCTAGGTCAAAACCCTCCATATAGCAGAAGATGGGCACCGGAGGCCTGCCAGGTGGGTCACAAGCCACAGGGGCGCGCCCAGGGGGGTAGGGCGCGCCCCCCTGGCTTGTGACTGCCTGGTGGGTCCCCCCTGGTATATTCTTCGCCCAATATTTTTTATATATTCCAAAACAATTCTCCGTAGATTTTCAGGACTTTTGGAGTTGTGCAGAATAGGCATCTCAGATTTGCTCCTTTTCCAGTCCAGAATTCCAGCTGCCGGCATTCTCCCTCTTCATGTAAACCTTGTAAAATAAGAGAGAAAAGGCATAAGTGTTGTACCATAATGTGTATTACCAGCCCATAATGCAATAAATATTGATATAAAAGCATGATGCAAAATGGACGTATCACCCATTTGGCGGTCGTCCCAAACCTCCTGACGCCGCGCGTGCGCTGTCGACACCAGGAGCACCCGCTCGCTCGCCCGGGGATCCCGCTCGCCCGATTTTTCTTCGGCTGGCGTGGGCGGATAAGGAGGCCACCCCGCGCCCCCCTGGACCTCTCTGCTCCTCCTCTCGCTCTCTCCCTTGCCATTCCTCACCCTGCCCAAGCGCTACTGCCGCCATGGCCGCCGGCTAGCCGCGTCCGCTGAGCCTCCCACGCATCTCCCCCGTGCCAGGAAAGACCACCGCAAGCCCCTGCACCGACGGCGACCAACCGTTAGAGCCCGGAGCCCTTGCTGCACCGTCCCCGAGTCGTCTTCTTCCTCGGATCACCGCCGCGCTCCGGCGATGAATTCGGCTAATCCAAGCCTTCCCCGAGCCCGCTAAGTTCGCCTACAGGGCCACTGTAAGTCCCTGCGTCATTCTCCTCCTTCCCCTCAATGGATTCGAGCTCGTAGCGTCTGATTTCACTGGAGCCGAAGCTCGGTTCCACCGGAGCTCGACGCCGGCAAGCGTACGATGACCTTTTGGTCCAGCCAGCGCCACCACTCGCTTCAGTGCATTGCGTAGGCCCTCATAGCACAGTTAGGTCACTCAATTTCGTGCTGTTTCGCTAGTTGCCATCGACGCCCGAAGCTCTCCTCCGCCAAGTTCGACGCCGGCGATGCCACAGGCCATCCCAGCTCACCCCGGTGGTCGGAATGGAACGGGGACAGCACCAGCTCGCGAACGCAGCAAGAATCACTCGATTTGGTCCACCGTAGACGATTTCCGAGCCTCACCACCGTTTCAGGAGCTCGTCGGAGTAGCTCCGGCGACGGACGCCGGCCGCCACTGACGTGGGTGGACCGGGGCCACCCGCAGGGTCACTGACGTGCGGGCCCCCGAGGTCCTGGTTGACCAGTTGACTGGTCAACCGTGCTGACTGGGCTCGGCCAGTCACTGACAGTGGGGCCCAAACCCCCTGTGTCTATGACATGTGGGCCAGCCCTGTCAGCAGGCTAAGTTGATAATTAGACTAATTAGTGTATGACATATGGGCCCCCTAGCTAATTAATCAGTATTTAGTTTAAAGTAAACCATGTTTAACCCTGAGTCACTCGCAGATGGTACCCACTGGTCAGGTTTGACCAGTCAGCCCCACTATTGACTGCTGACGCCCTAATGATGTCATGCTGACCTCATAATTGGAATTTTCGAATTTATTTAATTCTGTGAAATTCAAAAAATCGTTAAAACTTCCAAAATTCATAGAAAATAATCTGTAACTCAGATGAAAATAATTTATATATGAAAATTGATCAGAAAAATCCAAAGAATCCAAATATGCCATCCATTCATCTGTCACATGCTCCTAGCATGATGAACATGGAACATTCCCCCTCCGGATCATCAGTTCGATAAATCCAAAGACCCGGGAAATATTGTCAGATATTCTCCTGCTCCGTCTACTATGTGTAGTACTGTGATAGACCACCCCTAGCACTGCATGTAGTCATGTCATGCATCGTGATGCATCTGTTTGCTTGTATTTATTGTTTCTTCCCTCTCTTCTCTCCGGTAGACACCGAGACCGACGCCACTGCTGCTTACGACTACGCCACTAAAGACCAGCCTTTTTCAGCAGAGCAACAAGGCAAGCAAAACCCCTTGATCATTCCGATATCACCTATTCTTTCTCCCTCATGCTTGCATTAGAATTTGCTACTGTATATGTTTGATCCTATTCTGATGCATAGCCTGATTTTTTGTGCACTACTGTTGCTACTTTACCTGTTATCGTAAAATGCCTAGTATAGGTATGGTTAGTGTTACTTTGTGGTCTCCCACTTTTATTACTGTTGCCCCTGCCCCATCATCGATGACCCTGAGGAATTGAAGACAGAACACTCAATCGTCATGATTGACAAGCCGTTACCGACACATCACCTCACACCCCTTGCGTATGGCTCCGCGTGACTACTATAGAGTGCCGAGGGTGATACCTCATGATGCACTCATGATACTCCGCCATATGCATACATTGCGTGGGATCCATCGAGGGTGATTCCTTGGATTACCACCTGGTGTATAGACACACAGTTACCTTAACTTGATACTAATTACATGAGAAAGACGGGTCGGCCCCAAGGGTACCCGTGTGTGAGATGTGGTGGGGTGCGCCATAAAGGCACCCGAGGGATAACGATGAGGCGTGGCCTGACATGTGTTGTCCTTGCCACAAGTTCTCGAGACGGGTGACGGGACCACGGGTGGTGGCACTGATCATCGCAGCAAGCTAATAAGACACTAACGGGTTTGGATATGTGATCTGAGTAGGCCTCTGGCCTCTTTCGCACTAACCACCACGCGGGAATAAAAGTGGGCACTCTGCGACCGTACATTTGCCCAAAAGCTCCTCAGATGTCACAGTTGAGCGACACGCGCCCGGGTGGCCCGTGTAAGCACCGTCTTTGTATTAAGAGGTGCCAAGACTGACACCGGCCGTCCACGTAACGCGCAGGATTGCAAGGTCGATTGGCCCATGACCCCGAGCGATTAGGATGTAGACCGGGGTGCTAGCCTCTCTGTTGAGCCTAGGTAGGATTACGGCGTGTCGATCGATCGAGGCCGGGTATGACCAGGAAATTGTATCTAGCCAGAGTTTATCGAGCGTGTTGGGTAAGTTTGTGCACCCCTGCAAGGAAGTATTATCTATTCGAATAGTCATGTCCGCGGTAACGGACGCTCAGAGAGTATCCTGATCTATGATAACTAGAATTGGATATTTGTGATGATAAAATGGAATGTTGGCTCCGGGATAGCTTTCTCGCAGGGAGTCGAGGAAGAATCTCTGGGCGTTACTACAATATGTTTGCTAATTATATTATGCTAATCTGCACTCTTCTAATGCTGCAAGACACTGAAGATGCTAGTCTTCGTTTGGACTAGGCCTTCTCCCTCTTTTGGCATTTCTGCAGTTTAGTCCAAAGATATAGCCCCATTCCTTGATACTGGTGCATAACTAGCCTAGTTCTGATGTCAGTCTTGCGAGTACTTTGGATGAGTACTCACCGTTGCTTTCTCCCCTTTTCCCCTTGAAACGATTGCTGTGATCAGATGACGGAGCCCAGGAGACTGCTTACCCTGTTGATGACTACTACTACCCTGACGGAGGCCACTACTACCAGGATGGAGCCTACTATGACGTGGAGCTCGCAGACGACCAGGAGTAGTTCGGAGGCTCCCAGGCAGGAGGCCTGTGCCTTTTCGATCTAGTTGTCACTGTTATGCTCAGCCTTCTTAAGGCAAACTTGTTTACCTTATGTCTATACTCAGATAATATTTGCTTCCGCTGACTTATGTACCCAAGCTTTTGTATTCATGCCCTCGAGGCCCCTGGCTGTAATATGAAGCTTGAATTATTTTAATTTGTGTTTACAGTTGTGTTGTGATATCTTCCCGTGAGTCCCTGATCTTGATCGTGCATAATTGCGTGTATGGTTAGTGCACGGTTAAGGCAGGTGGCGTCACAAGTTGGTATCAGAGCTGACTGCATGTAGGAAGCCCCTTTCCACCTCCTTGGCCGAAGTTGAGTCTAGTCGTTCAAAAACTTTTACTAACACTGATGCTGTGGCTTACGGGCCCACATCTTAAATGGGTGGTATTAGGATCTTTTATTCCTTATCTATACTCTGGGTTTTGATCTCTCTTCTCTTTGAGTTAAAGATTTTGCTAACTCTAACATTAGGTTCTCGTGATCACATCCACCTGGAGAGCTACTTCGTCGACAAATCTTCCTTTTGAAATTATGATACACGCACTACCATTTGACATCCTCTGAATTCTCTTGTTACAGATGCATCCGGCAAGGCAGCTTATACATATGACTACGCCTGCCGATGCGACTGGGTTCCCGGCCATTTTGATCGACCTCTTGACCAGGCTGGGATATCGCTGGTACCCCGAGTACATGGTTTACGAGGACTATGGCGAGTTCAACCAGGAGCAGTATCATGCCGTGATGCATATCTATGATCAGCAGGAGCGCGCTAGCACTGTGCTGCACACCTATCATGGTATTGGTGTGACCGTTGACTGGGCAGTCCATGATGCTACCTATGCTGCTATCGTCTGCCTCCGTGGATTGTATCACGACCGCTTAGAGCAGACCTCATTTAGATACATCCCGTATGTTGCTGCTGGGGATGAGACTGGACATTACACTGCTGTCTGCACTGAGTACGTGACACGTCGTTACGACCCGCAGGTTCTGATCCAGTACACACAGGCTCTGGATCGTACTGCCTGAGCCCTTACTGTCTAGTTGTTTGAGACTCGTGCTCGTCTCTACGATGCTCTGACACAGCTACTGCCAGCAGTCAGTGTGAGGATACAACCAGAGCATATCCTATACCCGCGCAGGACTCAGATGCCACCAGCTCTCAATTGGCCTACTGTTGGATGTGATGTTCCTCCCCGTGGACCTATGCTCCCTCTCCGAGATCAGGTGCTGCATCAGAATAACCATGGAGTGCGGGATCCCTATATCAAGGGTACCCCGCATCGACACTGGCGACTACCCGGTGATGACAGTGATCTGCGTTGGGTTTTCCATGAAGAGGAACGGGTTATCGTAGCACAATGCGGGTAAGTATTTCCCTCAGTTATGAAACCAAGGTTTATCGAACCAATAGGAGTACCAATCCTCAACCGTCTTCAGCGGCAGCACACAAAAGAACAAACAACTTGCACCCAACGCGGGCAAGAGGGTTGTCAATCCCCTTGATCTCGTTATTTGCAAGCAAATGAGGTGTGTAGATAATTGTAGATAATTGTAAATTGCAAAATAAAATAAAACACAAATAATGGCAGCAAGGTAGCAATAGCATTTGTAAATATATAAGTGAATAGGCCCGGGGGCCGTAGTGTTCCCTAGTGGCATCTCTCATGGCAAAGGCATACGGTGGGTAAACAAATTACTGTTGGGCAATTGATAGAAAAGTGAATAAGTATGCGATGTTCACGGCAATGATCATGTGTATATAGGCATCACGTCCATAAGCAAATAGGCTGACTCCTGCCTGCACATATTACTATTACTCCACTTCAAGAGCGCTTCTATGCTTGCCTCTCTACGTATTAAGTAAAAACAGAGTAATGCTTGGCGAACAATGACATGATGTAGATAAAGAATACTCAATTAATATGAATAAACCCCATCATTTTATCCTTAGTAGCAGCAACACAAAGACGCATCTTGTCCCTTTCTGTCACTGGGATATATAAATTCGCCAGGTTGAACATACTACAACGCACCACTCCCACTGAAGAAATATTAATCTAGTTGGCCAAACCATCTCAATAGATCGGAGAGCATTACGAAGCTATGATGATCATGCAATTAAGAATCATAATAATCAGAGGTGACTCAAATACTTTTCATGAATAATCTAAACATAAACTCACAATTCATCGGATCCCAACAAACACACCATACAAAGGGATTACATCAGATAGATCAAAGCGAAGATGCGATGAACATGGTATTGAAGATCATATAAGAGAGAGATTGCCATCTAGGTACTTCCTACGGACCCGTAGGTCTATGGTGAACTACTCACACATCATGGTGAGGGCAGCAAGGTTGATGTAGAGGCCCTCCGTGATTGATCTCCCCTCCGGCAGATTGCAGGAACGGAGGTTTAGATGGCCTCCCATCGGAATAGAGACTTGCGGCGGTGGAAAAAGTGTTCAGGAGCACTTCTAGGGTTTTTGGAATATTTGTGAATTTATAGGCCAGAGAGGGGCATCGGAGGGCGGCCGAGGGGGCCACAAGCCATCAGGGTGCGGCCAGGCCCCCAGCCGTGCCCTGTTGGCTAGTGCCTCCCTCATGCGGCCTCTCGTCCACTTCCGATGCTTGCAGGTCTTCATATTGTCCAGAAAAAATCATATTAAAGTTTCGTGGCATTTGGACTTCGTTTGGTAGGGCAAACCTGCAAAGCAAAAAACACGCAGAAAACATCAACTGGCACTGGGCACTGGGTCAATAGGTTAGTGCTCAAAAAATATTATAAATTGGTAAATAAATGCCCAAAAAGTATCCTAGAATGATAATATATCAGCATGGAACAATCAAAAATTATAGATACGTTGGAGACGTATCAGCATTCCCAAGCTTAATTCTTGCTCGTCCTCGAGTAGGTAAATGATAAAAACAGAATTTTTGATGTGACATGCTATCCATTATGTAATCTCTTGTATGTATGCTCATTAAGAAATGAAGAATTAACAAACAGCTACATAATAATATTTATAAGTATAAGGACACAATTATTGATTTTCAAAGTATACGATCCTAAAAGAATGTTTACCCCCATTCATCTTATTATATTAGCAAGGCATGACTCCGTCTTCACCACATAAATACAAATGTTAAGCACCACGGTGTCCAAGTCAGGTAATTGGATCATACTTTTCAGTATGCATCAACTTTTTATTCTTCATGCAATAAATGAGCATGAACTATTGGACATAGCATATAGGTGGAATAGAATATGGTGGTAGGTATCAAAGGGGTAAAAAGTGGAGAAGATAGTCTCACATCAACTAGGCATACCAACGAGCTATGGAGATGCAAGGAGTAGGGATTGCCATGCAAATGATGCACAAGAGCTACAAGTGTATGAAAGCTCAACTGAAGCTAAGTGGGGGTGTGCATCCAACTTGCTTGCTCATGAAGACCTAGGGCGTTTGAGGAAGCCCGTCATTGGAATATACAAGCCAAGTTTATTATGATAAGGTAATTCCCACTAGCATATGGAAGTGATAGCATAGGAGACTCTCGATATGAAGATCATGGTGCCACTTTGTGGCACAAGTGTGGTAAAGGATAGTAGCAAAGTCCCTTCTCTCTTTTTCTCTCATTTTTTTATATGGTGGGCTTTTCTCTTTTTTTTCTTTTTGCCTCCCCCATAATATTTTTTTATATGGTGGGATCATTTGGCCTCCCCCATTTTATTTTATTTTTCGTCCAGAGTCTCATCCCGACTTGTGGGGGAATAATAGTCTCCATCATCCTTTCCTCACTGGGACAATGCTCTAATAAGGATGATCATCACACTTTTATTTACTTACAACTCAATATGGAGAACTGCTAGGAAGATATGACTCTATGTGAATGCCTCTGGCAATGTACCAGGATGTGCAATGATCTAGCATGACATGTATCAAAAACATGATAGACGGTGGCTTTGCCACAAATACTATGCCAGCTCTATATGATCATGCAAAGCAATATGACGATGAACGAACTAGTCATGTGAAGTGATGATGAAATTTGCATAGCAATATATCTCGGAATGGCTATGAAAATGCCATGATAGGTAGGTATGGTGGCTGTTTTGAAGAAGATATAATGAGGCTTATGTGCAACAGAGCGTATCATGTCACGGGGTTTGGATGCACCGGCGAAAGTTGCACCAATTCTCGAGGTGAGAATGGGCTACGCACGGTACCGAAGAGGCTAGCAAATATGAGAAGGGAAGATGCGTATGTCCATGGTGTCACATTAGTCATAAAGAACTCACATACTTATTGCAAAGTTTTAATAGTTTTATCACACATCAAAGTACTACTCGCATGCCCCGAGGGAGGAGGTTCGTAGGAGTTAACCGCCGCGCGCCCCCGACTCGAAACAAAATTAGGATTTTAACGAGGAATAAGAATGCTCACACATCATCACTATGCCTCTTTAATTTTTAGATGAACAACCTGTTAACATCTTTTAATCTCAACACTTATATGAATCAACAATTGTGGACTCACACCCTTTTCATATTACCACATCAATGTCATTAAATCACAATTTCTCTATCTGTGCTACATGATGGTTTTGATTATCATTCATTGAATGCCTATTATTTTTGGACTAGTCTTGTGACCCATGCAAATTACCATCACTATTTATTCAGCTCTCAAACAAATATAAGTGAAGAACGAGAGCATATTATTTCTATAAAATCTACACGCCACCGTGCTCGAAAAGATATAAGTGAAGTACTAGAGCAACTGCCAAGCTCAAAAAATATAAGTGAAGCACATAGAGTATTCTAGCAAATTGTAATGAAGGTGAGTCTCTCTCTAATAGGTGTGTCCAGCAAATGATGATTGTGACAAACTGAAAGTAAAAAAGCAAACAAAAGCAAACGACGCTCCAAGCAAAACACATATCATGTGATGAATAAAAATGTAGCTCCAAGTGACATACCGATGGTTTGAGACGAAAGAGGGGATGCCTTCCGGGGCATCCCCAAGCTTAGACGCTTGAGTCTTCCTTAGAATAATACTTGGGGTTCCTTGGGCATCCCCAAGCTTTGGCTCTTGCTACTCCTTATTCCATGGTCCATCGTGATCACACTCAAAACTTGAAAACTTCAATCACACAAAACCCAACAAAACTTCATGAGATCCGTTAGTATAAGAAACATATTGCATACTTTAGGTACTGTTATAAATTGATTCTTAATTCATAATTGCATAATGGGTACTGTATTCTAACTTATCCATGACTTATACCCCTCGATATAACCCATAGCATCATCAAAACAAGCAAACTATGCAGGCAAAACAGAATCTGTTTAAAACAGAACAGTCTGTAGCAATCTGTAAAGATCCCAAACTTCTCTAACTCTAAAAATTCTGAAACATTAGGACAACGTGAATAATTTGTACAGAAAAACTGTGTAAAAAATTCAAGAATTTATCACGATCTAGCAGAGAATTAAAAATTCTGCACTGGAGGCGAAAGTTTCTATTTTTGCACAGCATCAATCATACTCATCAAATAAGTTATCCCAAAGGCTTTACTTGGCACAAACACTAATTAAAATATAAAAACATAATCATTACAGAGGCAACAATCATGTCAACACAAAATAACATAAGGTAAAAAGAAAAAATAAAGATAACTATTGGGTTGCCTCCCAACAAGCGGTATTGTTTTATGCCCCTAGCTAGGCATTATGCATAGTTTCAAGTGTTGTCATATTTGACACTCAACCCAAGTTGTTCAAATTTATTATTAAGAATTTTCATTTCATCTTTCAGAATACTAAGAGCATCAATTTTTTGATCCAAAGTATCAAATTTCCTATTTTGCAAAACTATGTTCCCATTGATTCTAGTTGACATGTTGTACAACCCTCTAAGGTGGGTTTCGAAGATGGACTTAGTTTCTTTTATTAACTCAGTTTGACGGGAGCACACTAGTATGGTTGGTTCAGTGGTCTCTATATTAGGTAGTCCAAATATATTCTTCATCTTGTCATAGGTTTCAAAAGCATTATTCCCAAGAAAATCTTTTTTGAACAAAGAATCCAAGACACGTCTATGAGAATGAGATAAACCAACATAAAAACTTCTAAGGAGCAATTTGATATGACCTTTGGGATTAGCTCTTGCTTGTAGTTCTAGTAATCTATCCCATGCTTCCTTAAGAGACTTATCTCCTACTTGCTTAAAATCCAGAATTGCAGAACCCTCTCCCAAATAAGGAGGGGAGGGCATGTCCTGAGGGCAGCTAGCCATAGTGACAAACAAACAAGTAAACTAGCGACAAGCAAAGGTATATATTTTTGTATTTTTAATTTTTATGAGACAAACTAAATATAACAGCAAATAAAAAAGAAGAACAAGTGAATGAAATTTTGGGTGAAGTTACTTGATAGTTGGTGATGGTATTCCCCGGCAACGGTGCCAGAAATCCTTCCTGATGACTGTGATCTGCGTTGGCTTTTCCGTGAAGAGGAACGGGTTATCGCAGCACAATGCGGGTAAGTATTTCCCTCAGTTATGAAACCAAGGTTTATCGAACCAATAGGAATAACAATCCTCAATCGTCTTCAGCGGCTGCACACAAAAGAACAAACAACTTGCACCCAACGCGGGCAAGAGGGTTGTCAATCCCCTTGATCTCGTTATTTGCAAGCAAATGAGGTGTGTAGGTAATTGTAGATAATTGTAAATTGCAAAATAAAATAAAAGACAAATAAGGGCAGCAAGGTAGCGATAGCATTTGTAAATATATAAGTTAATAGACCCGGGGGCCGTAGTGTTCCCTAGTGGCATCTCTCATGGCAAAGGCATACGGTGGGTAAACAAATTACTGTTGGGCAATTGACAGAAAAGCGAATAATTATGCGATGTTCACGGCAATGATCATGTGTATATAGACATCACGTCCATAAGCAAATAGGCCGACTCCTGCCTGCACCTATTACTATTACTCCACTTCAAGAGCGCTTCTATGCTTGCCTCTCCACGTATTAAGTAAAAACAGAGTAATGCTTGGAGAACAATGACATGATGTAGACAAAGAATACTCAATTAATATGAATAAACCCCATCATTTTATCCTTAGTAGCCGCAACACAAAGACGCATCTTGTCCCTTTCTGTCACTGGGATATATAAATTCGCCAGGTTGAACCTACTACAACGCACCACTCCCACTGAAGAAATATTAATCTAGTTGGCCCAACCATCTCAATAGATCGGAGAGCATTACGAAGCTATGATGATCATGCAATTAAGAATCATAATAATCAGAGGTGACTCAAATACTTTTCATGAATAATCTGAATCATAATAATCAGAGGTGACTCAAATACTTTTCATGAATAATCTGAACATAAACTCACAATTCATCGGATCCCAACAAACACACCATACAAAGGGATTACATCGGATAGATCAAAGCGAAGATGCGATGAACATGGTATTGAAGATCATATAAGAGAGAGATTGCCATCTAGGTACTGCCTACAGACCCATAGGTCTGTGGTGAACTACCCACACATCATGGTGAGGGCAGCAAGATTGATGTAGAGGCCCTCCATGATTGATCTCCCCTCCGGTAGATTGCCGGAACGGAGGTTTAGATGGCCTCCCGTCGGAACAGAGACTTGCGGTGGTGGAAAAAGTGTTTCGGGAGTGCTTCTAGGGTTTTCGGAATATTTGTGAATTTATAGGCTAGAGAGGGGCATCGGAGGGCGGCCGAGGGGGCCACAAGCCATCAGGGCGCGGCCAGGCCCCCAGCCGCGCCCTGTTGGCTGGTGCCTCCCTCGTGGGGCCTGTCGTCCACTTCCGATGCTTGCAGGTCTTCATATTGTCCAGAAAAAATCATATTAAAGTTTCGTGGCATTTGGACTTCGTTTGGTAGGGCAAACCTGCAAAGCAAAAACACGCAGAAAACAGCAGCTGGCACTGGGCACTGGGTCAATATGTTAGTGCTCAAAAATATTATAAATTGGTAAATAAATGCCCAAAAAGTATCTTAGAATACTAATATATCAGCATGGAACATTCAAAAATTATAGATACGTTGGAGACGTATCACCTGGCGCAGGCAGTTCAGGCGCCAGCAGTTTTTCCCGACGTTGATGTAGCATATCGCTATGTCGCGTTGTTGTATCTTTCTACCACGTGCCTGCGTGCCGCCTAGTCCGTCTAGGTTACTTTCTGTATCAGACTTGTACCGCTGGTTTGTAATAGACTCATGTATGGATTAGTATGTCGTGTTTGACTACTATGATGTATCTTATTGCACTTCCGTTGTTGTGCATGTTACTTCATGAATGAATCCTCGTCTTTGCTAAATACTCGAATACTGAATTACCACTGTTATAATTTTAGCAGGATGGTTAGAACACTTGGACGTGGCCATGGTGCCAATGCTTCACCACCACCTGAATATATGACTGGGATGATACAGCAGATGGAGATACAGCGCCAGTTCATGCAGGGACTGGTGGATCAAATCCCTAGGCCCCATATGAATCAGCAGCCAGCAGCAATGACACTGCAGGACTTTGTGCGCCTCAACCCTGCTAGCTATCGCAGCTCAACCCAGCCACTAGATGCTGACGACTGGCTCCACGACATCACCCATGAACTGGAATCTTCTATGGTTCCTCCTGCCAACTGGGTTAACTTTGCGGCCTACTTTCTGAAAGGTCTCGCAGCTCAATGGTGGGCCAGTCACAGGCAATCTCTGCCAGCAGGTACTATCATTACCTGGGAGGACTTCAAGACTACTTTCCGTGCCTGTCACATTCCTCAAGGAGTCATGGACTGGAAGAAGCAAGAGTTCCGCAACCTCACTTAAGGCAATAAGTCTGTGGACACTTATCAGCGGGAATTCCTTGAATTGTCCCACTATGCTGAAGAGGATATGCCAACTGATGCTCGCAAACAGGAGAAGTTCCGTGAAGGACTTCACCCGGATGTTCATCTTGCTCTCATTGCTCAGGAATTTACTGATTTCGCCACCTTGGTGAACAAGGCCATCCAGGTTGAGACAAGTCTGTAGAGGTACAAGGACCACACCAAGCGCAACCGTGACATTGGCTCATCTTCGGGCTCACAATCCTAGAAGCGCAAGGTCTGGATCCCCAACAACATCTACCGTCCACCTGCTTATGCTCTAAGGCCATCCTATGATGCGCCTCGTCTGCCTCCTCCACCACCTAGGCAGCCGAGGCCTGCTCCACCCCAAGCTCCTCCTCCTTCCCGTCCTGAGGATGGACTATGCTTCAAGTGTGGCCGTCCAGGTCACCGTGCTAAAGATTGCAGGCAGGGTCCAAAGCAACTTGCACTCCCTTCCAACCAGCCTCGCAAAAACAATACCAGGGCTCCTTATGCTCGTGGTCAGGCCAACCACACAGATATGAATGAAGCTCAAGACCAGCCTTCTACTATCATGGGTACACTTCTTGGTAATTCAGTACCAACATCTTTTTTATTTGATTCTGGATCATCGCATTCCTTTATGTCAGAAGAATTTGCATGTAAGCATGACCTTCAGTGCAAAAATATGGACATTACAATAATGATATCCACTCCCGCGGGAAATTGTCGAGCCTCCCTGGTTTGTCCCAATGTTACCGTGGAACTTGAAGGATTAGAATTCCTTGTCTCGCCCATAGTATTGAAGTCTTCCAATATTGATTTACTTTTGGGGATGGAATGGATGACAACACATAGTGCTTCAATCGTCTGTGCCACTAAGACCGTACATCTCCTACGCCCTTCTAGTGAGGTAGTGGTACATTCCGCTCGTCTTGTTCGAAATGCCGAGGCCCAGATTTATTGGATGAACGCATTGAATGCATCGCCCCTTGAGGGAATTGAAAGCATTCCAGTGGTTTGAGACTTTCAAGATGTATTTCCAGAAGAACTTCCAGGAGTCCCTCCTATTAGAGCAGTCTAGTTCGTCATCGACTTAAAACTAGGCACCACTCCTATTGCCAAGCGACCCTATAAAATGCCTCCTCATGAACTCCTTGAACTTAAGGAGGAAATCGACAAATCGCTTCGCAAAGGTTTTATCTGTCCAAGTTCCTCAGCTTGGGGAGCACCTTCTCTCTTTGTCAAGAAGAAAGACGGTACGAATCGGTTGGTTCAAGATTACCGACCTATCAACCAAGCAACAATTCAAAATAAATATCCGCTTCGTCGGATCAATGATTTTTATGATCAGCTTGCTGGATCATCGGTGTTTTCTAAACTCGACTTGAGGTTGGGTTATTACCAAATCCGAGTTCGTGAAGAAGATATTCCAAAGACCGCATTTGTTACTCGTTATGGTTCATGCAAGTACACCGTCATGTCTTTCGGTTTAACAAATGCCCCAGCAACGTTCTCTCGATTGATGAATTATATCTTCATGGATTTTCTTGACAAGTTCGTCGTGGTTTATCTGGATGATATCCTGATATATTCCAAGAATGAAGAAGAGCATGCTGAACATCTTCGTCTTGTACTGGAAAGGCTTCGAGAACATCAACTATATGCCAAGTTCTCTAAGTATGAATTTTGGTTACCCGAAGTGACTTACCTTGGTCATGTGATCTCCAAGGATGGTATTACCGTCAACCCTGAACGAGTTCAAGCTATTCTTGACTAGCCTCCCCCGAAGAATGTCAAGGAAGTAAGAAGTTTTCTCGGGCTCGCCAGCTATTGTCGTCGTTTTGTCGAGAACTTCTCCAAAATTGCAAAGCCTCTGACCAATCTGCTTCACAAAGGCATTAAGTTCGAGTGGACAGACAAATGTCAGGAAAGTTTCCAGACACTCAAGGACAAGCTGACATCAGCTCCAGTGCTTGCCTCTCTAGATTCTCGCAAGGACTTTGTTATTTATTGAGACGCATCCCGTCAAGGATTAGGCTGTGTCCTAATGCAAGAGCACAGAGTAATTGCATATGCCTCAAGACAGTTGCGTCCTCATAAAGAGAACTATCCAGTTCATGATCTCGAGCTAGCTGTAGTTGTTTATGCATTAATAAATTGGCGACATTACCTTCTCGGTAATCGTTGCAAGATCTACACTGATCATCAAAGTCTGAAGTATCTGTTTACTCAGCCAGACCTGAATCTTCATCAGCGAAGATGGATGGAAGCTCTTACAGACTATGATTTTGGCATATCATATACCCCGGGCAAGGCAAATGTCATGGCCGATGCCTTGAGTCGAAAATCGTATTGCAACAACTTCATGGTTGAGAAAGCTAATCCCCGTCTTCATGAAGAGCTTCGCAAAATGAACCTTCACATTGTTCCAAAGGGTTTTCTCAATAACCTTATTGTGGAACCAGATCTTTAGAAGGCTATCATGATTGCACAAATGAAAGACACGGAAATTGATCACATCAAGAGTGAACTTGCAACCGAGAAAGCCAAGCACTTCTCGCTAGGTGAAGATGAAGCTTTATATTTCAGTGATCTTCTTGTGGTTCCCCGATTTGATCTTATGAACGAGAAAGTCATGAAAGAAGCTCACGACACTCCACTGTCTATCCACCCCGGAAGTACCAAGATGTACTTGGACATTCGTCAGAAATACTGGTGGTCTAAAATGAAGCAAGACATTGCTCGATACATTGAAGAATGCCACGTTTGTCGTCAAGTCAAGGCAGAACATCAGAAACCTACAGGACTTCTGCAACCGCTGCCTATTCCTGAATGAAAATGGGATAAGATTCAAATGGACTTCATTACTGGTCTCCCCACATCACAGAAAGGTCATGATGCTATCTTTGTCGTCATTGATCGTTTCTCCAAGGTTGCACATTTTTTGCCAGTCAAAGAAACTATCACTGCTAGCCAGTTAGCGGACTTGTATATCTCCAGAATTTTGTCACTGCATGGCATTCCAAAGGAAATCAGTTTAGATCGAGGTAGCATTTTTACCTCGCATTTCTAGGAGAGTTTCCAAAAGGCTATGGGCACTCACATAACCTGGAGCACTGCTTATCACCCGCAGTCCCAGGGTCAAGTTGAACGAGTTAATCAAGTGCTTGAAGATATGCTGCGTGCATGTGTCATCTCATTTGGTAAGAAGTGGGAAGAATCTCTCTCGTATGCTGAATTCTCTTACAACAACAGCTACCAAGCAAGCTTGAAGATGGCCCCCTTTGAAGTGTTATATGGACGTAAGTGCCGAACCCCTCTGAATTGCTTAGAAACTGGGGAACGCACACTTATTGGTCCGGATATTATTCAACAAGCTGAAGAGCAAGTTCGTATTGTGCGGGAAAATCTTAAAACGGCTCAGTCCCGTCAGAAGAGCAACTATGGCCGTAAACATTGGGGACTTCACTATCTCCCTGATGACATGGTTTATCTGCGTGTCACTCCTATGAGAGGCACTCATCGGTTTGGTGTGAAAGGCAAGTTAGTTCCTCGCTACATTGGTCATTTCCGCGTTATTTCCAAACATGGAAATGTGGCCTATAAATTGGAACTGCCACCGCAATTCTCTCACCTCCATGATGTCTTCCATGTTTCGCAATTGCGCCGTTGCTTCAAGGATCCGCAACGAGCAGTGGATTATGAGATGCTTGAATTACAAGATGATCTCTCTTACAAAGAGCATCCGATCCGCATCCTTGATGAAGCTGAACAAAAAACTCAGCAGAAGACTACTAAATTTCTCAAGGTTCAGTGGTCGAATCATTCGGAAGATGAAGCCACTTGGGAACGCGAGGATCATCTTCACCAGGAATACCCTGAGCTTTTCCCTTCTACTTCTTAATTCTCGGGACGAGAATTCTTATTAGTTGAGGAGAGTTGTAACACCCCTATGTAATGGTGCACAGTGATCACCATGATCAAGCATGATCATTTTGCTAAACAGGACTTGGTCACTTTTGAATTTCATATCTCATTTCAAATTCCACTTAAAAGGGCCCTTGAATTTTATTGTGATGAAATAAAACTCCAAACAGCAAAGGAAAATAGTTGCACACTTGTTAAAAATCACAAAACAAATACTGTTAAGGAAAACAACATCACCTTGATGTTGGTGTGGACCCGACCATCAATAACAGCACCTTAAAGCATTTAAAATGCCCTTTTAAATCCATGGATAATTCAAACAGATTCCAAAATTACTCAAACTATATGTGGCCATGCAGAATATTGCAAGTTATTTTATGGAGCAAGTCACACATTTTTGCTAAAGGGAATTAATGCTAAAAATAAATAAAACAGAAAGTCTAAAACAGAACAGAAAAGGAAAAGACACAAAAAAAAACAGAAACGTACCTGTGCACTTAGGCTTGGTGCTACAGTGCACGGCCCAGCCCATCTGGCGGTCGTCCCCAACCTCCTGACGCCCCGCGCGCGCTGTCGATGCCAGGAGCACCCGCTCGCTCGCCCGGGGCCCCCCCTCGCCCGATCTTTCTTCGGTTGGCGTGGACGGATAAGGAGGCCACCCCACGTCCCCCTGGACCTTCTGCTCCTCCTCTCGCTCTCTCCCTCGCCATTCCTCACCCTGCCCGAGTGCTGCCGCCGCCATGGCCGCCGGCTAGCCGCGTCCGCTGAGCCTCTCACGCGTCGCCCCCGTGCCAGGAAAGACCACCGCAAGCCCCTGCACCGACTGCGACCAACCGTTGGAGCCCGAAGCCCCTGCTGCGCCGTCCCCGAGTCGTCTTCTTCCTCGGATCACCGCCGCGCTCCGGCGACGAATCCGGCTACTCTAGGCCTTCCCCGAGCCCGCTAAGCTCACCTACAGGGCCACTGTAAGTCCCTGCGTCATTCTCCTCCTTCCCCTCGACGGATTCGAGCTCGTAGCATCTGATTTCACCGGAGCCGAAGCTCGGTTCCGCCGGAGCTCGAGGCCGGCGAGCGTACGATGACCTTTTTGTCCAACCAGCGCCACCACTCACTTCAGTGCATTGCGTAGGCCCGCATAGCATCGTTAGCTCGCTCGATTTCGTGTTGTTTCGCTAGTTGCCATCTGCGCTCGAAGCTCTCCTCCACCAAGTTTGACGCCGGCGAGACCACAGGTCATCCCAGCTCACCCCCGTGGTCGGAATGGAACGACGACAGCACCAACTCGTGAACGCAGCAAGAATCACTCGATTTGGTCCACCGTAGACGATTTCTGAGCCTCGCCACCGTTTCGGGAGCTTGCCAGAGTTGCTCCGGTGACGGACGCCGGCCGCTGCTGATGTGGGTGGACCGGGGCCACCCGTAGGGTCACTGACCCGCGTGCCCCCGAGGTCCTGGCTGACCAGTTGACTGGTCAACCGTGCTGACTGGGCTCGGCCAGTCACTGACAGTGGGGCCCGAACCCCCTGTGTCTATGACATGTGGGCCAGCCCTGTCAGCTGGCTAAATTGATAATTAGATAAATTAATTAGACAAATTAGTGTATGAAATGTGGGCCCCCTAGCTAATTAATCGGTATTTAGTTTAAATTAAACCCTGTTTAACCCTGAGTCACTCGCAGATGGGGCCCACTGGTCAGGTTTAACCAGTTAGCCCCACTGTTGACTGCTGATGCCCTGATGATGTCATGCTGACCTCATAATTGGAATTTTCGAATTTATTTAATTCTGTGAAATTTAGAAAATCGTTAAAACTTCCAAAATTCATAGAAAATAATATGTAACTCAGATGAAAATAATTTATATATGAAAATTGATCAAAAAATCCAAAGAATCCAAATATGTCATCCATTCATCTGTCACATGCTCCTAGCATGATGAACATGGAACATTCCCCCTTCGGATCATCTGTTGATAAATCCAAAGACCCGGGAAATATCGTCAGATATTCTCCCGCTCCGTATACTACGTGTAGTACTGCGATAGACCACCCCTAGCACTGCATGTAGTCATGTCATGCATCGTGATGCATCTGTTTGCTTGTATTTATTGTTTCTTCCCCCTCTTCTCTCCGGTAGACACCGAGACCGACGCCACTGCTGCTTACGACTACGCCACTGAAGACCAGCCTTTTTCAGTAGAGCAACAAGGCAAGCAAAACCCCTTGATCATTCCAATATCACCTATTCTTTCTCCCTCATGCTTGCATTAGAATTTGCTACTGCATATGTTTGATCCTATTCTGATGCATAGCCTGATTTTTTGTGCACTACTGTTGCTACTTTACCTGCTATCATAAAATGCCTAGTATAGGTATGGTTAGTGTTACTCTGTGGTCTCCCACTTTTATTACTGTTGCCCCTGCCCCATCATCGATGACCCCGAGGACTTGAAGACAGAAGACTCAATCGTCATGATTGACAAGCCGTTACTGACACATCACCTCACACCCCCTGGGTATGACTCTGCATGGCTACTATCGAGTGCCGAGGGTGATACCTCATGATGCACTCATGGTGATAGCCCTGTAGACTCTGCCATATGCATACATTGCATGGGATCCATCGAGGGTGATTCTTTGGATTACCACTTGGTGTATAGACACCTTAACTTGATACTAATTACATGAGAAAGATGGGTCGGCCCCAAGGGTACCCGTGTGTGAGATGTGGTGGGGTGCGCCGTAAAGGCACCCGAGGGATAACGACGAGGCATGGACGGACATGTGTTGTCCTTGCCACAAGTTCTCGAGACGGGGCGACGGGACCACGGGTGATGGCACTGATCGTCGCCGCAAGCTAATAAGACACTAACGGGTTTGGATATGTGATCTGAGTAGGCCTCTGGCCTCTTTCACACTAACCACCACGTGGGAATTAAAGTGGGCACTCTGCGACCGTACATTCGCCCGAAAGCTCCTCAGATGTCACAGTTGAGCGACACGCGCCTGGGTGGCCCGTGTAAGCACCGTCTTTGTATTAAGAGGTGCCAGGACTGACACCGGCCATCCACGTAACGCGCAGGATTGCGAGGGCGATTGGCCCATGACCCCGAGCGATTAGGATGTAGACCGGCGTGCTGGCCTCTCTATTGAGCCTAGGTAGGATTACGGCGTGTCGATCGGCCGAGGCCGGGTATGACCAGGAAATTGTATCCGGCCAGAGTTTATCGAGCGTATTGGGTAAGTTTGTGCACCCCTGTAGGGAAGTATTATCTATTCAAATAGCCGTGTCCGCGGTAACGGACGCTCAGAGAGTATCCTGATCTATGATAACTAGAATTGGATACTTGTGATGATAAAATGGAATGTTGGCTCCGGGATAGCTTTCTCGCAGGGAGTCGAGGAAGAATCTCTGGGCGTTACTACAATATGTTTGCTAATTATATTATGCTAATCTGCGCTCTTCTAATGCTGCAAGACACTGAAGATGCTAGTCTTCGATAGGACTAGGCCTTCTCCCTCTTCTGGCATTTCTGCAGTTTAGTCCAAAGATATAGCCCCATTCCTTGATACTGGTGCATAACTAGCCTAGTTCTGATGTCAGTCTTGCGAGTACTTTGGATGAGTACTCACCGTTGCTTTGCTTCCCTTTTCCCACTTGAAACGATTGCTGCGATCAGATGACGGAGCCCAGGAGACTGCTTACCCCGTTGACGACTACTACTACCCCGACGGAGGCCACTACTACCAGGATGGAGCCTACTACGACATGGAGCTCATGGACGACCAGGAGTAGTTCGGAGGCTCCCAGGCAGGAGGCATGCGCCTTTTCGATCTAGTTGTCGCTGTTATGCTCAACCTTCTTAAGGCAAACTTGTTTACCTTATGTCTGTACTCAGATAATATTTCCTTCTACTGACTTATGTACCCAAGCTTTTGTATTCGAGCCCTCGAGGCCCCTGGCTATAATATGAAGCTTGAATTATTTTAATTTGTGTTTAGAGTTGTGTTGTGATATCTTCCTGTGAGTCCCTGATCTTGATCGTGCATAATTGCGTGTATGATTAGTGCACGGTTAAGGCAGGTGGCGTCACAGATGATATAGCAGGGGCAACAGGGACAAGGAGACGGGGCCACTGAGGTATCACTAACCAACCTATACTAAGTATTTTAGGATAGCAGGTAAAGTAAAAATAGCAGGTTACAAAAGCAGGCTATGCATCAGAATAGGTGCAATCAAATACAGTAGCAAAATCTAATGCAAGCATGAGGGAGAAAGAATGGGCGATATATGAATGATCAAGGGGGTTTTGCTTGCCTAGTTGCTCTGTTGCAAAAGACTGGACGTCAGAGGATTAATCGTACCCGGTAGCAGCGTCGGTCTCGGGGTCTACCGGAGAGAAGAGGGGAAAGAAACAATAAATATAAAGCAAACAGATGCATTACGATGCATGGCATGGCAATATGCAGTGCTAGGGGTGACCTAACACAGTGCTACACGTTGCAGACGGAGCGGGAAAATATCTATGGGTATTTCCCGTGTCTTAGGCATTTATCGGACAGATGATCCGGCGGGAAAAGTTCCATGTTCACCATGCTAGAGGCATGTGACAGATGAACGGATAGCATATTCGGATTCGTTATATTTTTCTGAGCAACTTTCATATATAAATTATTTTCATCTGACTTACGATTTATTTTATATTAATTTTCAATTTTTTAATGTTTTTCTAAAATTTCTGAAATTGTTTTAATTCGGGTTGACCAAGTCAATTTGACTAGTCAAAAGGAAAATAGTGGGGGGTCCACATGGCATAGACTATAACTAAACAAATAAATAAAAACTAACGTAATTAAATTGGGTCCACATGTCATAAGTTACTAGACTAATTTAGCACTAATTAATATTAGCTAAACCTAGTACTAATTTAAACAAGGGCCGGCCATTACTGGGCAGAGCCCAGCCGGCCACACACACAACACACACACACACAGCACACACACACACTCACGCACACACACTCATGCTGTACACACTCACACACACACACACACGCTGCACACACTCACGCACACAAACACACACACACACGCTGCACACACTCACGGCCATGGCCATGGCTAGTGGCAGTAGCAGCAGCACGGCTAGCATGTAGAGTAGCAGCGGCAGCAAGGACTGGCAACCGCACAGCTAGCAGCGGCAGGAGCAAGCGGGTGAGGGCGGCTGCGGGCGGACGCGGCCAGGGGCATGGCAGGTGCGGCAGGGGCTGGGCAGGTGCAGGCGCGCGTGTACGCGTACGCGGGAGCTTGGGCGAGCTCGGGGACGATCACTACGGGCACGGATCGAAGGGAAAGAGAGGGGAATCGGCAGAGGAGCTCACCGCGGAGCTCATGGACGCGGTCAGGAGGTGCGGGAGTGGCCGGACGCGTCGAGCTCAACGACGAGATGCGACGGCCGTGGGCGAAGCCGACGGCGATGGCGAGCATACGGGCCGTCCCGGCTCGATGCGGCGCTCTGAATGGACGAAGTCGGACATGGCGGAGCTTCTGGACATGCTCGTAGGTCGCGAGGAGCTCGGTGGGCGCGAGAAAGATGAAGGCTATGGCGACCAGGAGCTCGGGAGCGTCCAAATCAACGATGGTGGCCAAGGGAGCGAGGGGAATGAAGCTAGGGTTTCATCCAGGGGCCACGGGAGGGGGGTGTTCTTATCCACCAGAGGGGCCGCGGGATGGCCGACATGCCCCCCATCTGCGGTCATGGAGAGGGGGGGGGGGGGGGGGAAGGGGATGACTCCCATGTGGGCTGGGCCTGCATCGTAGGACTAGAGCCTAATGTAACAGTAGCACTTTTTGTTTTTTTCTTTTATATTTTCTGTTTCTTATATTTGTTTTCTATTTTATTTTTATTTCCAATAGCAAAACACTTTTATAAAATAAGGGATTTAGCCCATAATTAGTGTTGTAATTTTAGACACTGTCACAAAAAGTTTGGTAGTTATTTAAATTAGTTTAAATTTTAATAATTTAGAAAAGGCATTTTAAATAATGTTTTGGCCTCTGTTTTAATTATTTTATTGCACTTAAATATTTAAAATGATGTTGGTTACTACATGAAAATTACTTAGTGAATATTTGCAGCCCAACCAAGATTTTAGTTTTACTGTTTGAAGAATTAATTTATTTAACTTTATTTTAAATTTGAGTTTGGCTTTGATTTTTATCAAGTGACAATTTGGCTTAGTTAAACCTGATGACATGGCATCATTTGTGGGAGGTCATTGTAGCATGACACTGGGGGTGTTACATGACCCACAAGTATAGGGGATCAATTGTAGTCCTTTCGATAAGTAAGAGTGTCGAACCCAACGAGGCGCAGAAGGAAATGATAAGCAGTTTTCAGCAAAGTATTCTCTGCAAGTGCTGTGAGTAGTAATAGTAGATAGTTTTGTAGCAAGATAATTCATAACAAGTAATAGTAACAATAGTAAACAAGGTGCAGCAAGGTAGCCCAATCCTTTTTATAGCAAAGGACAGGCCGAAAAGTATTCTTATATCAAGCAAGCGTTCCCGAGGACACATGGAAATTTCTGTCTAGTCTTGTTCATCATGTTGAGTTGATTCGCGTTCGTTACTTTGATAATTTGATATGTGGGTGGACCGGTGGTAAGGTGATGTTCTTACTTGAACAAGCAACCCACTTATGATTACCCCCTCTCGTAAGCATCCGCAACTACAAAACAAGAATTAAGATAAATCTAACCATAGCATGAAACATGTGGATCCAAATCAGCCCCTCATGAAGCAACGCATAAACTGGGGTTTAAGCTTCTGTCACTCTAGCAACCCATCATCTACTTGTTACTCCATAATGCCTTCCCTTAGGCCCATGACATGGTGAAGTGTCGTGTAGTCGACGTTCACACGACACCACTAAGACAACCAACAACATACATATCATCAAAATATCGAACGAATACTAACTTCACATGATTACTTATAACAAGACTTATCCCATGTCTTGAGGAACAATAGTAACTACTCACACATCATCAACATGTTCAAGATCAGAGGTGTAATGATGGTGATCAAGGATCTGAACATAATATCTTTCATCAACTAATCCAACAAGCATCAACTACAAGATGTAATCAACACTACTAGTAACCCACAGGTACCAAGCTGAGGTTTCGAGATAAAGATTGAATACAAGAGATGAAGTAGGGTTGGAGATGAGATGGTGCTGGTGAAGATGTTGATGAAGATTGGTCCTCCCATGCAGGAGGAAGCGTTGGTGATGACGATGGCTTCGATCTCCCCCTCCCGGAGAGAAGTTTTCCTGGCAGAATCTCTCTGCCGGAGAGAAAAAGGGCCTCTACCCTAGTTTCCGCCTCGAGACAGCGGCGCTTCATCCCAAAAGTAATCTTATGATTTTTTTCTAGGTCAAAACACATCATATAGGAGAAGAGAGGGGCCAGGGGACCTGCTAGGCCACCACAAGGCAACAGGGCGCGGCCAGGGGGTGGGCCGCGCCCTGTTGGCTTATGGCCAGTAGCCCCCACCTATGGTATATTTTTGGACCAAAAAATCTTATATATTCCATAAAAATTCTCCGTGAAATTTCAGGTCATTTGGAGTTCAGTGAATTTTCTGTCATTTTCCTGGTTTTCAGGTCCAGAATTCCAGTTTTCAGAGATTTCCCTCTTTGTGATGTACCTTGCACATTCAGAGAGAAAAGACATAAGAATTATATAATAATAAAGAATAATAGACAAGAATAACATAAATATCATCAAAAAGTTTTGGGGTATTTGGACTTCGTTTGGTACAGTATTCCTGAAAAGCCAAAACACGTAAAAAATAGCAACTGGCACTTGGCACTGGGTTCATAGGTTAGTGCTCAAAAATAATATAAAACTGCAAGTAGTTGCCTAAAAGTATCCTAGAATGATAATATAATAGCATGGAACAATCAAAAATTATAGATACGCTGGAGACGTATCAGCATCCCCAAGCTTAATTCTTGCTCGTCCTCGAGTAGGTAAATGATAAAAACATAATTTTTGATGTGACATGCTACCCAACATGTAATCTTTTCTGGTATGATCATTGAGAAACGATGAATCAATAAACATTAACATAGTAATATCCATAAGCATAAATAACACAATCATCAACTTTCAAAATATACGATCCTTAAAGAATGTTTACCCCCCATTCATTTTATCATATTAGCATGGCATGGCTCCATCTTCACCACATAAATACAAATGTCAAGCACCACGATGTTAAGCCAAGCAATTGGATCATACTTTTTCACGCGCTTCAATATTTTATACCTCACTCAATACATGAGCGTGAACCATGGACATAGCATATAGGTGGAATAGAATGTGGTGGTAGGTTTCAAAGGGGTAAAAGTGGAGAAGAAAGTCTCGCATCAACTAGGCGGATCAACGGGCTATGGAGGTGCCCATCAATCGATATCAATGCGAGGAGTAGGGATTGCCATGCAACGGATGCACTAGAATTATAAGTGTATGAAACCTCAAATGAAACTAAGTGGGTGTGCATCCAACTTGCGTTCTCATGAAGAACTCGGGCATTTGAGGAAGCCCATCATCGGAATATACGAGACAAGTTCTATAATGAAAAATTCCCACTACTATATGAAAATGGCAAAACATGAGACTCTCTATATGAAAAACATGGTGCTTTCTCTAAGCACAAGTGTGGAAAAAGAGGTAGTAGCACTGTCCCTTCTCTCTTTATCTCTCATTTATTTCTTTTTCTTTCTTTCTTTCTTTTTTTCTTCTTTTTTCTCTATTTCTCTTTTTTTCTTTTTCTTTTTTTCTTTTATTTTTCGTTCGGAGTCTCATCCTGACTTGTGGGGGAATCATTGTCTCCATCATCCTTTCCTCACTGAGACAGTGCTCTAATAATGACAATCATCACTCGTTTATTTACTTAAAACTCGATATGAAAAACTACTAAACAATATGACTCTATTTGAATGCCTCTGGCAGTGTACCAGGAATGTGCAATGATCTAGCGTAACATGTAAACAATGATGAACGGTGGCTTTGCCACAAATACTATGTCAGCTACATGATCATGCAAAGCAATATGACAATGAGTGCACAAGTCATATGATGTAACGGTGGAAGTTGCATGGCAAAATATCTCGGAATGGCTATGGAAATGCCATGATAGGTAGGTATGGTGGCTGCTTTGAGGAAGATATAATGAGGCTTATGTGCAATAAAGCGTATCATGTCACGGGGTTTGGATGCACCGGTGAAAGTTGCACAATCCTCGAGGTTAGAATGGGCAATGCTCGGTACCGAAGAGGCTAGCATATATGAAAAGGTGAGTGTGCGTACATCCATGGATTCACATTAGTCATAAAGAACTCACATACTTATTGCAAAGCTTTATTAGCTCCCTCGAACCAAAGTACTACTCGCATGCCCCTAGAGAGGAGGTTGGTAGGAGTTAACCATCGCGCGCCCTCGACCTAAACAGCACTAGGTTTTCAACGAGGAATAAGAATGCACACACATCATCACCATGCCATAACCAATATTTAGATGAACAGCAAATTAACACCCTTTAACTATCAATATTTCAACTAACCAACAACCATGCACTCACGCCATTTCATATTACCACATCAATATCATTAACCCAGAATTTCTCTTTTATGTGCTACATGAAGGTTTTGATTATGCACTCCTTGAATACCTATTATTTTTGGACTAGTCTTATAACCCATGCAAATTACCGTCACTATATATTAGACTCTCAAACAAATTTAAGTGAAGAACGAGAGTGCAATTTTTTCTATAAAATCTATACGCCACCGTGCTCTAAAAGATATAAGTGAAGCACTAGAGCAACTGCTTAGCTCAAAAAATATAAGTGAAGCACAGAGATTATTCTAACAAATTATGGCGAACATGTGTCTCTCTCAGGTAGGTGTGTCCAGCAAACAATGATTGTGGAAAACTAAAACAAAAGCAAACTAAAACACAAGACGCTCCAAGAAAAACTCATATCATGTGGTGAATAAAAATGTAGCTCCAAGTGACATACCGATGGATTGCGACGAAACAGGGGATGCCTTCCGGGGCATTCCCAAGCTTAGACGCTTGAGTCTTCCTAGAATATAACTTGGGGTGCCCTGAGCATCCCCAAGCTTAGGTTCTTTGTCGCTCCTCATTCATTCATCCATAGTGATAACACACAAAAACAGAAAGGATAAGTGTCGGGTTGTCTCCCAACAAGCGCTTTTCTTTAAAGCCTTTTAGCTAGGCATGATGATTTCAGCGATGCTCACATAAGAATAGTAGATCAAACATGCAAAAGAGCATCATGAATATTATGATAAGCATATTGTTTTTATGGTACAGTGGTATATATAAGGGAATAATTATTTTTATGAGAAACTTCCATGAAAAATTCTACATTGTTTCCATGAACATGAACACAAGTGTTCAAGGTCGACCCTCACTTCTCAAATGCATAACTTTTCAATCGCTTCTCTTATAAAAGGCAAGCAATTTTTTGTGTTTTAAATTTTTCAATTTTTTTTGTTTGTTTCACACACAACTAAAGAAAGAAAATAAGAAAACAGAAACAAAAGAAGAACAAAATCTACTTAATGATAAAAGCAAACAAGCATACACGAAAATATCAACCCCACGCTATTGGTCCCCGGCAACGGCGCCAGAAAAGAGCTTGATAATCCCCAAGTGCAAGGAATCATCGTAGCACTTTCCAAAGATGGAAGTGATAAGTATGGAGTGTCGAACCCACAAGGAGCTAAAGGTAAGATCAATATTCTCTCAAGTCCTATCTGCCACCGATACGACTCTACATACACCAAACGTTTGCTTCTATCTAGTAACGAGAAATAAAACTGCGTTGTGGGTATAAAGAGGATAGCTTTGCATGATATTGGAGAACAAAAATATGAAAATAGTTGCTGCCTAAATAAAGTTAGAATATATTACAATATATTACAAATAGCGAGTGTGGAATAATGATGGTATGGTGTGCAGAATCATCCTAGGCAATTGATAACAAGATCGGTAATCATTATTGTAATTTTATATGAGGGAGAGGCGTGAGCTAACATACTTTCCATACTTGGATCATATGCACTTATGTTGGACTTCTAGCAAGCATTTGCATCTACTAGAAATCATTAAGGTAAACCCAACCATAGCATTAAACAACAAGTCCCCTTTACTCCCATACGCAACAATCCCCTTACTCGGTTGTAAGCTTCTGTCACTCTAGCCCCCCCACTGTAACCGAATCATGAACGTATTGCAACACCCTACAGCGAGAATCCCTCACGTGTGCACGGCACGGAGGGCACCATAGTACAGCACCAAAATAAAACATACAACTCAAACCAATTGAGATCATCAATCAACCCAAAGTACAACATAAAACTACTCAAACATCATAGGATGGCAACAAATCATTGAATAATAATATGTGGCATGAAACGCTATGTTCAAGTAGGGGATTACAGTGGGATGCGGGAGAGTGGACTGCTGAAAATAGATGAGGAAGGTGATGAAGACAGTGATGTTGATGAAGACAATCACCGCGATGATGGTTCCCCTGGCGGCACTCCGGCGCCACCAGAAGAGAGGGGGAGAGAGTCTCCCCCCTTAGGCTTCCTCCTCCATGGCCTCTCCCTAGATGGGGAGAGGTTCTCCCCTCTGGTCCTTGGCCTCCGTGGCTCCCGGAGGGGCAAGAGCCCCTCTGAGATTGGATCTCTCTCTATTTCTCTCCTATTTTCGCTGCTGTTTGCTGGCCCTTCACCATTTCTTAAATATCCGGAGATCCATAACTCCGAACGGGCTGAACTTTTGAGGGGATTTTTATATGGAAATAATCTTTCTTGTGGCGAAAGAAGGGCCTCAACTGACTTAAGGGGTGGCCACAAGCTATCAGGGTGCGGCCTCCCCCTGGCCACGCCCTGTTGGCTTGTGGGGCCCTCGGGCACCGTGTTGCATTGATTCTTCTTCCCAAAATTCACATATATTCCAAAAAAAATCTCCATAAATTTTTATTGCGTTTGGACTTCGTTTGATATGGATTTTCTGTAAAACAAAAAACACACACAAAACAGGAACTGACACTAGGCACTGGATAAGTAAGTCAGTCCCAAAAATAATATAAAATGTTGCCAAAAGTATATGAAAGTTGTAGAATATTGGCATGAATACTTCATAAATTATTGATACGTTGGAGACGTATCAGCATCCCTAAGCTTAATTCCTGCTCGTCCTCGAGTAGGTAAATGATAAAAGAAATAATTTATGAAGTGTGAATGCTAGCATAGTATATAAGTTTTATCAATGTTACTTCCAATCACTTTTTCTAGCATCATAAAACAGCAACTCTTTTCTCATAGAACTTCTCATGATCAAGTAACAAGCTATTCGCATGTTAAATTATAAACCCTAAACTTTCTTGAAAACTAGCAAACTATGTTTTCAGTCATCAAACTATTCAATTCATCTTATTTTCAGGAAGGGTCTATGTGAGAGCTTTGATTTAGCAAATTCCGCATACTCAACTATCATTTAGTCTTCCATGATTGCTAACACTCAAAGCATATTTTTAGAACAAGCAGTTTCAATCAAACACATAGGAAGATAGGGGCTTAATATTCCGCCTCCCAACTTATTTATCTCAGGGATAATGTCAACAATAATGAATCATGATCACCTATATCCAACTGGATATATGTGCCTGGATCTTTCCCCACCACATGATGCTTGCCAGCTAAAAAATTAATAGATTAGAATAGGGATGAACATTATTGACTCATGCATAAAAGTGAATATAGAAAAGTAAATACATAAAAGTAAAAGATAGGCCCTTCGCAGAGGGAAGAACATGTTGTCATGCGCTTTTTAGTTTTGGATGTGCAATCTCTTAATGAAAAGGAACGTCACTTTATATTTCCCCTTGTGATGGCAACCTTTATTATGCAGTCTGTCGCTTTTATTTCTTCACCATCACAAGTTCGTACAAAGCTTATTTTCCCTTCCAATAAAAGATCATACATATTTAGGAGCAATTTTTATTGCTTTTTGCACCGATGACAACTTACTTGAAGGATCTTATTCAATCCATAGTTAGATATGGTGGACTCTCATGGCAAGAAACTGGGTTTAGGGGTTTTTGGATGCACAAGTAGTATCTCTACTTAGTACGGATTTTTGGCTAGGAAAAGATCGTAAGCAAGCACCACATGTTAGAGGATCCATGATAATATAACTTCTATGTGAATATAAGCAAACATAACCATTACGTTCTCTTCCTTGTCCAACATCAACTACTTGATCAAGTTTGAAAATAATTAATGGGGGCTCACAATCATAGAAGATGTCCAAGATAGTATATTTATATGTGAAATCTCTCTTCCTTCAATATTCTTTCATGAATTGTTCAAGTGACCAATGCTATGTTTGCTAACCTCCAATAAATTTTATTGCTTATACTCTTAGTATGTGAAGTCACTACTCCCCATGGGACAACATATGAAGCATATATAATTTCACGTTTTATGACATTCAATTCATTCAACATTTTCTCTTAGGATATAAGTGAAGCACAAGAGTGATCATCAAACTACTCTCAAAAAGATATAAGTGAAGTTCATAGAGCATTCTTCAATGAATATAGAGAGACCAATATTCAAGCTTAAAATATATAAGTGAAGCACACAAACCATTCTATAAATCCATACTGAAAAGATTTAAGTGAAGCACATGAAGCATTCTATAAAGTCATACTCAAAAGATGTAAGTGAAGCGCATGAAGCATTCTATAAATAAGCCAAGGATTATCTCATACCAACATGGTGCATAAAATAAAAAATAAAAATAAACACAAAATATGCTCCAAGAATAGCACATGTGAACGAATAAAAACTTATGATCATCATAGGCTAACCGGTAATTGTTGACGAAGAGAGGTGGGATGCGTAGCATCCCCAAGCATAGATGCCTGAGACTTCTTGAAATATTGATTTGGGGAGCCTTGGGCATCCCCAGCTTGAGCTTTTGTATCTCGTTCAATCCTTTCATATCCCGGTTTCACCTAAGTCTCAAAAACTTCATCCACATAAAACTTGAAAAGAACTCGTGAGATACGTTAGTACATATAAAAATAAATTAACACTTCATGTACTGCCAAGACAAGTTGCATAATAATTTTAAAACATTAGGTACTGTATAATATCATTTCCACAATTTATATCTATCAATATAAGCCATGAAAACTCTAGGATAAGTAGATAACAAAACTATGACAGCAATCTGTCCAAACAGAACAGTCTGTAGTAATTAATTAAAACATGTACTTCTGTATATCCAACAATTATGATAATTTAGGACAAGCTAAAGAATTTGTATGAAAGTACTGTGTAAAAATTTCAGAAACTTTCCACGTTCCAGTAAAATCTCATAATTCAAATACTATAGCAAAAGTTTCTATTTTTATACAGCACACCTCACACTTGCAATGCAGGCATTCTAAAGGCAATTCTTGGAATTTTTTATTGAAAAACAAGATTATAACTAACAGCAAGGAAATACTGCCAAAATAAAATGACGCCCCAAGCAAAACTCATATTATGTGACGAATAAAAATATAGCTCCAAGTAACAAATACCGATAGTGTTGAAGACGAAAGAGGGGATGCCTTCCGGGGCATCCCCAAGCTTAGACGCTTGAGTATTCCTTGGATATTACCTTGGGAGTGCCTTGGGCATCCCCAAGCTTAGGTTCTTGCAACTCCTTATTCTCCTCATATCGGTATCTCACCCAAAACTTGAAAACTTCAATGACACAAAACTTAACAGAAATCTCGTGAGATCCGTTAGTATAATAGGCAAATCATAAACTTTAGGTACTGTTATAAATTGATTATTATTTAATTATTGCATAAGTTACTATATTATAACTTCTCCATGGCTTATACCCCCTGATATAATCCATATCATCATCAAAACAAGCAAACTATGCAAGCAAAAACAGAATTTGTCTAAAACAGAATCTGTCTAAAACAGAATAGTCTATAAAGATCTATTTAATTACCATACTTTTTTATCTTATAAAATTCTGAAAAATTAGGATAACCTGGGGAATTTTTATATCAATACTGTGTAAAAAATTCAAGAATTTAGCAAGCTCCAGCAGAGAACCAACAATTCTTCACTGGAGGGAAAAGTTTCTGTTTTTGCACAGCATCAATTCTACTCATCATGCAAATTAATCCCAAAGGTTTTGCTTGGCACATTATTAAAATAAAAGACACAAAACATGATTACTACAATATCTTAATCATGTGAACACACAAAAACAGAAAGGATAAGTGTTGGGTTGTCTCCCAACAAGCGCTTTTCTTTAAAGCCTTTTAGCTAGGCATGATGATTTCAGCGATGCTCACATAAGAATAGTAGATGAAACATGCAAAAGAGCATCATGAATATTATGATAAGAAAATTATTTTTATGGTATAGTGGTATGTATAAGGGAATAATTATTTTTATGAGAAACTTCCATGAAATATTCTACATTGTTTCCATGAGCATGAACACAAGTGTTCAAGGTCGACCCTCACTTCTCCAATGCATAACTTTTCAATCGCTTCTCTTATAAAAGGCAAGCAATTTTTTGTGTTCTAAATTTTTCAAATTTTTTTGTTTGTTTCACACACAACTAAAGAAAGAAAATAATAAAACAGAAACAAAAGAAGAACAAAATTTACATAGTTATAAAAGCAAACAAGCATACACGAAAATATCAATCCCACGCTATTGCTCCCCGGCAACGGCGCCAGAAAAGAGCTTGATAATCCCCAAGTGCAAGGAATCATCATAGCACTTTCCAAAAATGGAAGTGATAAGTATGGAGTGTTGAACCCACAAGGAGCTAAAGGTAAGGTCAATATTCTCTCAAGTCCTATCTGCCACCGATACGACTCTACATACACCGAACGTTTGCTTATATCTAGTAACGAGAAATAAAACTGCATTGTGGGTATAAAGAGGATAGCTTTGCATGATATTGGAGAACAAAAATATGAAAATAGTTGCTACCTAGATAAAGTTAGAATATATTACAATATATTACAAATAGCGAGTGTGGAATAATGATGGTATGGTGTGTGGAATCATCCTAGCCAATTGATAACAAGATCGGTAATCATTATTATAATTTTATATGAGGGAGAGGCGTGAGCTAACATACTTTCCGTACTTGGATCATATGCACTTATGATTGGACTTCTAGCAAGCATCCGCAACTACTAGAAATCATTAAGGTAAACCCGACCATAGCATTAAACAACAAGTCCCCTTTACTCCCATACGCAACAATCCCCTTACTCGGTTGTAAGCTTCTATCACTCTACCCCCCCCCCCCCACACTGTAACCGAATCATGAACGTATTGCAACACCCTACAGCGAGAAACCCTCACGTGTGCGCAGCACGGAGGGCACCATAGGACAGCACCAAAATAAAACATACAACTCAAACCAATCGAGATTATCAATCAACCCAAAGGACAACATAAATATACTCAAACATCATAGGATGGCAACACATCATTGAATAATAATATGTGGCATGAAACACCATGTTCAAGAAGGGGATTACAGCGGGATGCGGGAGAGTGGACCGCTGAAAAGAGATGAGGAAGGTGATGAAGACGGTGATGTTGATGAAGACGATCACCGCGATGATGATTCCCCCGGTGGCACTCCGGCGCCACTGGAAGAGAGGGGGAGAGAGTCTCCCCCCTTAGGCTTCCTCCTCCATGGCCTCTCCCTAGATGGGGAGAGGTTCTCCCCTCTGGTCCTTGGCCTCCATGGCTCCCGGAGGGGCGAGAGCCCCTCCGAGATTTGATCTCTCTCTCTCTCTCTCTCTCTCTCTCTCTCTCTGTTTCTCTCCTATTTTCGCTGCTGTTTTCTAGCCCTTGACCATTTCTTAAATATCCGGAGATCCGTAACTCCGATCGGGCTGAAATTTTGAGGGGATTTTTATCTGGAAATTATCTTTCTTGTGGAGAAAGAAGGGCGTCAACTGACTTAAGGGGTGGCCACAAGCTATCAGGGCGCGACCACCCCCTGGGCGCGCCCTGTTGGCTTGTGGGGCCCTTGGGCACCGTGTTGCGTTGATTCTTCTTCCCAAAATTCACATATATTCCAAAACAAATCTCCGTAAATTTTTATCGCGTTTGGACGTCGTTTGATATGGATTTTCTGTGAAACAAAAAACACACAAAAAACAGGAACTGACACTGGGCACTGGATAAGTAAGTTAGTCCCAAAAACAATATAAAATGTTGGCAAAAGTATATGAAAGTTGTAGAATATTGGCATGAATACTTCATAAATTATCGATACGTTGGAGACGTATCACCCCCGGGTCTCCTCTCAAATATATTTACAAAAATTCTAAAAAACCTTGCTGCCATTATTTACTTTATTTTTATTTACAATTTATATTTATCAAATTATCTATCTATCACTACTTATCTCTTGCAAGTAACAAGTTCAAGGGGATTGACAACCCTCTTGCCCGCGTTGGGTGCAAGTGTTTGCTCTTTTGTGCGTAGGCACTGAAGACGGGAATTTGCGTGGTTCTCCTATTGGTTCGATAACCTTGGTTCTCACTGAGGGAAATACTTACCTTTGCTTTGCTGCATCATCCCCTCCTCTTTGGGGAAAATCCCAGCGTAGTTTACATGTATCAGGTATCCACTTTGAAAGGGGACAATATCGAAGATTAACTCCTCGCATCTGAAATTCTCGGGTGATCCAAAGATGACCTCTAGTGACACGTGTTCGGTGCAACGAGCCTCAACACCTGGTATGACGCCTTTAAAGGTAGTGCTGCTCGGCCTGATCCGAGATGAGTCGATGCCCATCTTCCTAACCGTGTCCTCATAGATTAGGTTGAGGTTGCTTCCTCCGTCCATAAGGACGCGCGTCAGGTGGAAACCATCGACAATTGGGTCCAGGACATAAGTGCAGCCGATCCGCCATGCCTGATGCTGGTCGGATGGTCATGTATATCGAATGTGATCGGATGATCCAACCATGGATTGAACTTCGGGGCGACCGACTCTAACGCATAGATGTCCCGAAGTGCGTGCTTCCTCTCCCTCTTGGGGATATTGGTAACATAGATCATGTTCACCTCTGTTATCTCCTTGTGAAACTTCTTTTGGCCTCCATTATTGGGCCACCGAGGTTCATCCTCGTCTTCACTATGATTTTAGGTTTTATTTTGACCCTCCGTTGCTACCTTGCCAGCTTGTTTGAAGACCCAGCAATTCCTATTAGTGTGGGTTGCTGGTTTGTCTTGAGTGTCCTTAATTTGGCACGATCGATCCAGAATCTTGTCAAGCTAGCTAGGTTCATCCTTATTCCCTTTAAAGGGTTTCCTTTTCTATCCGGATCTAGGTCCGATAAACCCTGCATTGACTGCGGCGTCCTCTGTGTCACTCCCACCATTTTTATGCCTGCACTTGTTGTTATTGCGTCTAGGCTTTCCATTGGCGTCTGATAATTGTGATCTGCGTTGGGTTTTCCGCGAAGAGGAGCGGGTGATGCAGCACAGTATAGATAATTATTTCCCTAAGTGAGAACCAAGGTTATCGAACCAATAGGAGTAGCACGCAACCCCCGTCTTCAGCGACTGCACACAAAGAAGCAAACACTTGCACCCAACGCGGGCAAGAGGGTTGTCAATCCCCTTGGACTCGTTATTTGCAAGCAAATAAAGTGTGTAGATGATAGTTGATAATTGTAAATTGCAAAATAAATAAAATACAAATAAATGGCACCAAGGTAATGAAAGATTTTTTAAATATATGTGTGGATAGACCCGGGGGCCATAGTTTTCCCTAATGGCATCTCTCATGTAGTAGGAATACGGTGGGTAAACAAATTACTATTGGGTAATTGATAGAAAAGTGCATAGTTATGTGATATTCACGACAATGATCATGTGTATATAGGCATCATATGCATAAGCAAATAGGCCGACTCCTGCCTGCACCTATTACTATTACTCCACCCATCGACCGCTATCCAGCATGCATCTAGAGTATTAAGTAAAACAGAGTAATGCTTGGAGAACAATGACATGATGTAGACAAAGAGAACTCAATTAATATGAATTAACCCCATCGTTTTATCCTTAGTGGCAACAATACAAAGACGTGTCTTGTCCCTTTCTGTCACTAGGATATAGAGCACCGCCAGATTGAACCCACTACAACGCACCCCTCTCACTGAAGAAATATCAATCTAGTTGGCCAACCTATTTCAATAGATCGAAGAGATTTATGAAGCTATAATAATCATGCAAATAATAATCATAATAGAATTCAGAGAAGACTCAAATCTTTTATCATGAATAATCTGAACATAAACCCACAATTCATCGGATCCCAACAAACGCACCGCACAAAAGAATTACATTGGATAGATCAAAGCGAGGATGCGATGATCATTGTATTGAAGATCAAGAGAGAGAGAGAGATAGCCATCTAGGTACTAACTACGGACCCATAGGTTTATGGTGAACTACTCACACATCACCATGGGAGCAGTAAGGTTGATGTAGAGGCCCTCCGTGATCGATCCCCCCTCCGACAGGGCACCGGAACAGGGCTCCAGATGGGTACACGACGGAACAAAGACTTGCGATGGCGGAAAAAGTGTTTTAGGAGCCACTCTAGGGTTTTTGGGATTTATTAGAATTTATAGGCCAGAGAGAGACGTCGGGAGACGCCCGAGGGGGCCAGCAGACATCAGGGCGGGGCCACCCCCCTGGGCACACCCTGTTGTGTGTTGCCTCCTTTGTGCAGCCTCCGGTCTCCTCCCAAAGCTTCCAAGTCTTCTTTTGGTCTAGAAAAAATCATAAAAAAGTTCCGTGGCAATCGGACTTTGTTTGGTACTGTAAACCTGAAAAGCCAAAAACATGCAGAAAATAGCAACTGCCACTGGCCACTGGGTTAATAGGTTAGTGCTCAAAAATAATATTAATTCATAAATAAACATCCAAAAAGTATCCTAGAATGATAATATTATAGCATGGAACAATCAAAAATTATAGATACGTTTGAGACGTATCAGCATCCCCAAGCTTAATTCCTGCTCGTCCTCAAGTAGGTAAATGATAAAAACAGAATTTTTGATGTGACATGTTACCCAACATGTAATCTATTGTAGGTTTGATCATTGAGAAATGATGAATTAATAAACATCAATATAGTAATATTCATAAACATAAGTAACATAATCATCAAGTTTCAAAATATACGATCCTTAAAGAATGTTCACCCCCTATTCATTTTATCATATTAGCATGGCATGGCTCCGTCTTCACCACATAAATACAAATATCAAGCACCATGGTGTCAAGTCAGGCAATTGGATTGTACTTTTTAACGCACTTCAGCTTTTTATTACTCACGCAATATATGAGCGTGAACCATGGATATAGCATAAAGATGGAATAGAATATGGTGGTAGGTTTCAAAGGGGTAAAAGTGGAGAAGAAAGTCTCTCATCAACTCGGCATATCAATGGGCTATGGAGATGCTCATCAATAGATATCAATGCGAGGAGTAGGGATTGCCATGCAACAGATGCACTAGAGCTATAAGTGTATGAAAGCTCAACTAAAGCTAAGTGGGTGTGCATCCAACTTGCTTGCTCATGAAGACCTCGGGCATTTGAGAAAGCCCGTCATCGGAATATACAAGCCAAGTTCTATAATGAAAGATTCCCACTAGCATATGGAAGTGACAAAACATGAGACTCTCTATGTGAAGAACATGGTGCCACTTTGAGGCACAAGTGTGGAAAAAGAGGTAGTAGCACTGCCCCTTCTCTCTTTTCTCTCATTTGTTTCCTTTTTTTCCTTTTTTCCTTTTTCTCTTTTTTTCTTTTTTTCTTTCTTTCTCTTTTATTTTTCTTTTTCTCTCTTTTTTTTATTTTTTGTCCGGAGTCTCATCCCGACTTGTGGGGGAATCATTGTCTCCATCATCCTTTCCTCACTGAGACAGTCCCCTAATAATGATGACCATCACACTTTTATTTACTTACAACTTAATATGAAAAACTATAATATGACTCTATATGAATGTCTCTGGCAGTGTACCAGGATGTGCAATGATCAAGCGTAACATGTATGAAAAATGATGAACGGTAGCTTTGCCACAAATACTATGTCATCTTATATGATCATGCAAAGCAATATGACAATGGAAGTTCTAGTCATATGATGTGACGGTGGAAGTTGCATGGCATTATATCTCGGAATATCTATGGAAATGCCATGATAGGTAGGTATGGTGGCTGTTTTGAGGAAGATATAATGAGGCTTATGTGCAACAGAGCGTATCATGTCACGGGGTTTGAATGCACCGACGAAGGTTGCACCGATCCTCGAGGTGAGAATGGGCAATGCACGGTACCGAAGAGGCTAGCAAATATGTGGAGGTGAGAGTGCATACATCCATAGATTCACATTAGTCATAATGAACTCACATACTTATTGCAAGATTTTATTAGCTCTCTCAAAGCAAAGTACTACTCGCATGCCCCTAGGGAGTAGGTTGGTAGGATTTAACCATCGCGCGCCCCCGACCTAAACAGCACTAGGATTTCAACGAGGAATAAGATTGCTCACACGTCATCACCATCCCATAAAAATATTTAGATGAACAGCAAGTTAACAACCTCTAATTTATGATATTTTTATTAACCAATGATCATGCACTCATGCCCTTTCACATTACCATATTAATATCATTAACTCAAAGTTTTTCTTTTATGTGCTACATGAAGGTTTTGATTATGCACTCCTTGGATACCTATTATTTTTGGACTAGTCTTATAACCCATGCAAATTACTGTCACTATTTATTATCTCTCAAACAAATATAAGTGAAGAATGAGAGTGCAATTATTTCTTTAAAATCTATACGCCACCGTGCTCTAAAAGATATAAGTGAAGTACTAGAGCAACTGCTAAGCTCAAAAGATATAAGTGAAGCAAAGAGTATTCTAATAAATCATGGTGATCTTGTGTCTCTCTCAAGTGGGTGTGTCCAGCAAACAATGATTGTGGAAAACTAAAACAAAAAGCAAACGACGCTCCAAGCAAAACTCATATCATGTGATGAATAAAAATATAGCTCCAAGTGACATACCGATGGATTGAGACGAAAGAGGGGATGCCTTCCGGGGCATCCCCAAGCTTAGATGCTTGAGTCTTCCTAGAAATTGACTTGGGGTGCCTTGGGCATCCCCAATCTTAGGCTCTTGCCGCTCTTTATTCCTTCATCCATCGTGATAACACCCAAAACTTGAAAACTTCAGCACACAAAACTCAACAGAAAACTCGTGAGATCCGTTAGTATAATAGACATATCAAATACTTTAGGTACTGTTATAAATTGATTCATATTTTATTATTTCATAAGGTACTGTATTCTAACTTCCATGACTTATACCCCCCGATATAATCCATAGCATCATCAAAACAAGCAAACTATGCAAGCAAAAACAGAATCTGTCTAAAACAGAACAGTCTGTAGAGATCTGTAGATAAACTATACTTCTGTATCTTCGAAAATTCTGAAAATTAGGACATACTGGGGACGTTGTATATAAATACTGTGTAAAAATTTCAATAATTTATCACTCTCCAGAAGAGAAATAAAATTCCTGCACTGAAGGAGAAAGTTTCTGTTTTTGCACAGCATCGATTCTACTATCATCCAAATCATCCCAAAGGCTTTACTTGGCACAAACACTAATTAAAACATAAAAACATAATCATTACAGAGGCAAAAAATCATGTTATGACACACAAACATAAATTAAAAGCAAGAATTTAAGATAACTATTGGGTTGCCTCCCAACTAGCGCTATTGTTTTACGCCCCGAGCTAGGCATAATGCATAGTTTCAAGTGTTGTCATCTTTGACACTTCACCCATAAGTAGCCCTCATGATAGATTCATAAGGTGGTTTGATTCTCTTTCTAGGTAAGTGTTCCATCCCTTTATTTAATGTGAATTGGAATCGTATATTTCCCTCTTTCATATCAATTATTACACCTATAGTTTGTAGAAAAGGTCTTCCAAGTATTATTGGACAAGTAAGATTGCATTCAATATCAAGCACAATGAAATCTACAGGCACGTAATTCCTATTAGCAAGGATAAGCACATCATTTATTCTACCTAAAGGTTTTTTGATGGTAGAATCCGCAAGATGCAAGTTTAGGGAACAATCTTGAATATCGGTGAGACCAAGCACATCACAAAGAGATTTAGGTATAGTTGAAACACTAGCACCAAGGTCACACAAAGCGTTGCATTCATATTCTTTAAGCTTTATTTTAATAGTATGTTCCATTCATCATGCAACTTTCTAGGAATAGAAAATTCTAACTCAAGTTTCTCATCATAAGCTTTTATCATCGCTTCTACTATATGTTGAGTAAAAGCTTTATTTTGTTCATAAGCATTGGGTGAGCTAATAATGTATTGAAACAAGGAAATACATTCTACTAAAGAGCAGATCTCATAATTAAAATCCTTGTAATCCAAGATAGTGGGCACATCACTAGTTAAAGTTTTGACCTCTCCAAACCCACTTTTTCAGTTTTATCATTAGGATCATCATCCTCCAAGCAAATGGGACGCTTTCTAGCTAGAGTTGACTCATCTTCAGTCCCTTTATCATCTATTTTCAGAGAAGTAAACAAAAAGCAATAGGAGAAGTACCAATCATTTTAAGATCTTCATCATGGTTATTAATAGGGAAAGATTCTGGTTTAGCGGCCATCCTATTTACTAGAGTGGTTTGCTTATCAAAGATCTTTCCTATCAACTCTTCAGTTTGAGCAAATTGTGATTGGAGATTAGACACTTCCTTATTGACTTCATCGAGTTGCTTACTAATAGCGTCTAGCAAAGTTGAGTGTTCCATAATTTCAGAAGCAAAGAATTTATTATGCTCATGTTGTGAGGTCAAGAAAGTTTTCATAGAACTTTATATTTTGTTCATTCTTTGGTAGTAAGAGATATTGTAGAATCTATCTTGAGACATGGTAACCGAGCAAGCAAAGTAACAAGAAAAACAAGTAAACTAGCAAGCAAAGAAGTAAACTAGTAACTAGCAAAGATAAATATTTTTGTATTTTTGATTTTTATGAAGAAAGCAAAATATAACAGCAAATAAAAAGAAGAACAAGTGAATGATAATTTGTGCTAAGGTACTTGATAGTAGGTTGATGATACTCCCCGGCAACGGTGCCAGAAATCCTTCCTAATACTTGTGATCTGCGTTGGGTTTTCCACGAAGAGGAGCGGGTGATGCAGCACAGTATAGATAAGTATTTCCCTCAGTGAGAACCAAGGTTATCAAACCAATAGGAGTACCACACAACCCCCGTCTTCAGCGACTGCACACAAAGAAGAAAACACTTGTATCCAACGCGGGAAAGAGGGTTGTCAATCCCCTTGGACTCGTTATTTCCAAGCAAATGAAGTATGTAGATGATAGTTGATAATTGTAAATTATAAAATAAATAAAATACAAATAAATGGCAGCAATGTAATGAAAGCTTTTGTAAATATATGTGTGGATAGACCCGGGGGGCATACTTTTCCCTAATGGCATCTCTCATGTAGTAGGCGTACGGTGGGTAAACAAATTACTGTTGGGCAATTGATAGATAGCGCATAATTTTGTGATATTCATGGCAATGATCATGTGTATATAGGCATCACATCCATAAGCAAATAGGCCGACTCCTGCCTGCACCTATTACTATTACTGCACCCATCGACCGCTATCCAGCATGCATCTAGAGTATTAAGTAAAACAGAGTAATGCTTGGAGAACCATGACATGATGTAGACAAAGAGAACTTAATTAATATGAATTAACCCCATCGTTTTACCCTTAGTGGCAACAATACAAAGACGTGTCTTGTCCCTTTCTACCACTGGGATATAGAGCACCGCCAGATTGAACCCACTACAACGCACCCCTCTCACTGAAGAAATATCAATCTAGTTGGCTAAACTATTTCAATAGATCGGAGAGATTTACGAAGATATAATAATCATGCAAATAAGAATCATAATAGAATTCAGAGAAGACTCAAATCTTTTATCATGAATAATCTGAACATAAACCCACAATTCATCGGATCCCAACAAATGCACCACACAAAAGAATTACATCGGATAGATCAAAGCGAAGATGCGATGATCATTGTATTGAAGATCAAGAGAGAGAGAGATAGCCATCTAGGTACTAACTACGGACCCGTAGGTCTGTGGTGAACTACTCACACATCACCATGGGAGCAGCAAGGTTGATGTAGAGGCCCTTCGTGATCGATCCCCCCTCCGACAGGGCACCAGAACAGGGCTCCAGATGGGCACATGGCGGAACAGAGACTTGCGGCAGCAGAAAAAGTATTTCGGGAGGCTCTATAGGGTTTTTGGGATTTATTAGAATTTATAGGCCATAGAGGGATGTCAGGAGACGCCCGAGGGGGCCAGCAGACATCAGGGCGCGGCCACCCCCCTGGGCGCGCCCTGTTGTGTGATGCCTCCCTCGTGCAGCCTCCGGTCTCCTCCTGAAGCTTCCAGGTCTTCTTTTGGTCCAGAAAAAATTATAAAAATGTTTCGTGGCAATTGGACTTCGTTTGGTACTGTAAACCTGAAAAACCAAAGACATGCAGAAAACAGCAATTGGCACTGGGCACTGGGTTAATAGGTTATTGCTCAAAAATAGTATTAATTGGTAAATAAACACCCAAAAGGTATTCTAGAATGATAATATTATAGCATGGAACAATAAAAAATTATAGATACGTTGGAGACGTATCAGTGTCGCGTGTCTCCGAAGTGCCTGCCTCACCATTATGATTACTTCGTGCGAGCCAGCTATCTTCTCCCGCACAGAAGCGAGTCATCAATGAAGTGAGGGCTGCCATCGTCCTCGGCTTGTCTTGGCCGAGCTGGCGGGCAAGCCATTCATCTTGGATGTTGTTTTTGAATGCAGCGATGGCTTCGGCGTCGGAGCAGTCTATTGTCTGGTTCTTTTTGGTGAGGAACCTGTTCTAGAACTTCCGAGCGGATTTGCCTGGCTGCTGGGTGACACGACTGAGGTCATCAGCGTCTGGAGGTCGGACATAAGTGCCTTGGAAATTCGCCCTAAAGGCATCTTCAAGGTCTTCCCAGCTATCGATAGAGTGAGGAGGCAGGCTGTTAAGCCACTGCCTAGCCGGCCCCTTTAACTTGAGCGGCAAATATTTGATGGCATGGAGGTCATCACCGTTAGCCATGTGTATATGGAGAAGGAAATCTTTGATCCACACTGCTGGGTCCGTGGTGCCATCGGATGATTCTATGTTGATGGGCTTAAACCCTTCTAGAAATTGATGTTCCATTACTCTGCCTGTAAAGCAGATCGGGTGAGCTAGACCTCGAAATCGGGTAGTGTCTCGTCGGAGGTCGGGGGAGAGTCGTTTGTAGGCTTGATCTCAGGCGCGGCCGTTCCTGTCTAGCCAGGTGTCATAGCCATCGAACCCAGCTGGCGCGCGTCCTCTTGAGCCGTAGATGGACCGAGGAGGTGCTCGGTTTGCCTCAATGTGACGTTGAACGTCATGAGGGTCTAAGTAATCCACGGGGTCCTTGCCATATCGGCGTGGAGCCGGTCGGGTGTTGGAGTGTTCCCGTGCTGGCCTGTCCCGACCTCTAGGGGGTCGGTCGGGCGCATCAGCGGCTAGTTCTTCATCGAACTCCGGCAGTAGTTGCCTACGTGGGTATGATTTTGGCGCGATGCGGCGCCGGTCTTCGAGTTCTTTTTCGGCCGAGAGTACTTCGACCCACTTGTCATTCAATGCATCCGCATTCGCTTGCAGCTGCTACTGCTTGCGTTTCATGCTTCGAGCGGTGGCGATGAGGCGCCGTCAGAAGCGCTCTTGATCTAGGGTATCTTCGGGGATGATATAGTCCTCAGTACCGAGGCTCTCGTCCTCCTCGGACTCCGACATGTAATTGTTGTCGGCCCCTTCAAAGAGGTCGTCGGGATCCGAGTCCTCGGCATTCTCTCCGGGATTGTCGTTCCGTTCTGGGGAGGCTTGAATGTCCTCTCCAGTGTTGTCGTCGTCGCCGGCCATTGCCTCCTCGCCATCGGTGGTGGCGTTATTGCCGTTAGGTTCCCCATGTAGACATCATAGGTGGATGTTGCAGTCCACTTCCCAGTGTTTACCAGGGGCGAAGTGTATTCTTTGGGGCCATCGGCATCTTCATCCATGTCCGTGGCCTTATCGTAGTCTAGTACGTCGGTTAAGTCATCGATCGTGGTGACTAGTGGGTGGTGGGTGGGACGTAAATTTCCCGATCGTCAGCTTTAAGTCCGATTTTGTCGTAAACCGAAGTCTTGTCATCTGAGATGGACATGCTCTGGATGCGATCAAGCATGTCGTTTAGGTGAGATAGTTCTTCGGAGCTCATTGCCTGGCTATAAGCGGGGCTGACTCGAAGTGTGCCCAGTGTATAGCTCGGCGTGTTTTCGGCGTGCGGGGGATCCAAAGGTGTTTCTAGATCCTGTGCTGGGGTTGGCTCAAGATCCAATGTAGCTTCAGGGATTGCGGCCGGGACTGGGCCTGGGCCGAGGTTCGAGGGGAGGTCGCCCGGAATTACTACAGGGATCTCCGGCGACAACAAGGCTTCTGGTCCGATGTCTTTGTAAGAGATCGGTTCCGGAGTCGATGCTTCGGTGCCAGGTAGCCCCTCCATCCGGCCAGGCGTCCAGCCTGACAGGATGAGTTCTCCACGGGAATCCGTGGTGTATTCCAGGCCTCCAAAGGTCACAATCTGATCTGGGCGTAGTTCTCGACGGTGGCCGGATGGCCAGTCAAATCGATGCAGAACATCATGCTGCCGAACACGAAAAGTTGACCGGGGATGTAAACATTCCCGTTGCCGTTGTCGCAGTTGATCTGCGAATGAGCCATCGGTCCTTCTGTCGATCTCATAGCGGAACTCTCAATGAAAGCACCAGTGTCGGTGTGAAAACCGGCAGACCTCGGGGTAGGTCCCGAGCTGTAGACGATGTTTACGTAGGTTCGGGCCCTCTCAATGGAGGTAATACCCTACGTCCTGCTCTTGTTTATATTGATGAAGAAGTATCGAGTACAGAGTTGATCTGCCTCGAGATCGTCAGATGTGTTCTAACTCTAGTGCTAGGTGAATGATATTGTGTTGATGTCCCCTCTACAAGCTAAACCCTACGGCTTATATATACGCCAGGTAGGGTACCTAAGGTTTACAAGGTCGGTATCTAGGCGTAGAGGCGTTAGGAGAAGTCTTGGAGTATACGTCAAGTCTTCGGCAGATGCAGTCTCGTGCAGCCTCCGGAGTCCACCTTGGGAGGAATGAAGGCCCATCGGTTCTATCCGAGGAGCATGGGCCGATTGGCCTAGTACCCCCTAGCCCAGGACACTGTCAGGCAGTTGGCTGTTAAGCAGACTATTGGTCTCATTGAAGCCTCTTTGGGGAGCCAATTCTGATTCCACACCAAGGTGTTGTTCCCGTCCCCAATGCGACAAATGAGTCCTTGTTTCGGTACTTCTTTCGCTTCTACTATCGCCCTCCATATCTGTGAAGGGTGCCCTCCTAACTTAGAATCAAGACAATCTGATGACGGGAAGTAACGTGCTTTCAGGATCCTGGCACTTAGGGAATCCGGTGATTGCATGATGCGCCATGCTTGTCTTGCCAATAATGCAAGATTGAACATCTCAATATCTCTGAAGCCTAGTCCGCCCTCATACTTTGGCCATGTCATTACCTCCCAAGATACCCAACTTGTCTTTCTTTCCCACGTTTGCTCCCTGCCAGAACTTGCGAATGATGGAATTTATCTGAAGACATAGGCTCCTGGGTAGTTTAAAACAGGCCATAGAATACACTGACACAACTTGGGCGACTGACTTAATAAGAACTTTTTTCCCTCCAGAAGATAATATTTTCTCCATCCATCCTTTCACTTTATTCCATACTCTGTCCTTTAAGTACTTGAAGGCCCCATTTTTACCGTTTCCCACGTCGGTGGGCATGCCCTCCGACAGATTCTCATTTCCCACGTCGTTGAATTTGCCAGTACATGGAAACTAGGAAAATGGCTGTGGGCCACAATGTCGTCGCAAACATCAAAGCAAGTCCGGCCCCATGAAAAGGCCTACTATAGTAAATATTGTGGATTAACGGGAATATGTTCAGAACTCGTTTTGCCAGAGTTCAATCGAAATCACTAATTAAGGACTATTTTTTGTAAAGGTCACTTTCCCAATCCAGATTGCGACAAGTGTCATACTGCATGTGCGTCACTTGTCACAACCTAGGAGTTTTTCCTTTTTTCCGTAGATTCATTTATTCAAAATGTTTTATCTTTCAACCCATGCGTCCAAATCGTGAACCGTTTTCATCGTTGGATTCCTCGCGTTGAGATCTGCAAAACTAGACCCCGTGTTGATAGGTTTCGACGAACTTTTTTTCACGAAAAACCCGAACCGGAAGCACGTTTTTTCTCTTTTCGATAGGCACGGCCGTGCTCTCGCGGAAGCAAATCCGTGCCTCCACAAAAAGCAAAATTGTGCTTCTTGTAAAAGAAAGAAAAAAAAACATGTTTTTTGTTTACTTTTCCGAGAGCACGGGCCTCTCGCGGAAGGAAAAAAACATTTTTTTCTCCTTTTTCGAAAGGCACGACTGTGTTTCTCGCGGAAGCAAATTCGTGCCTCTCGCGAAAGAAAAAAATACGTATACTTTTCTCTTTTCCAAGAGGCACGACCGTGCCTCTCGTGGAAGCCAATTCGTGGCTCCACGAAAAGCAAATCCATGCCTCTCGCGAAAGAGAAAAAATGTGTTTTTTTTCTTTTTCCGAGCCTCTCGCAGAAGAAAAAAACATTTTTCACAAAATTTTATTTTTTCTAAAAAAAATTGGTCCAAATCATACAAAAAAACCAAAGGAAAATAAAAAAAATCATGTAAAAGCCAAAAACGCATAAAAAAATCAAAGGGAACGACGAGAACGCGACACGTGGCGTCGGCTAAGAATGCGTCGGATGGCGCGCTCTCAGCCCACCCCAAGTGACCCTTGGAAGGCTCCCCAATGAGTACTCCTCAATTAGTTTCTCGGGTTCAATCCCATAGAAGTTGGTGGAATGTGACGAAAGGTGCCTCATAGGACGATTTATTTACCAAGATGATGATATTCCGATCTGAAAAGGATAAATGACAAATAATATGATTTTTTTAACTTGTCGATGTCACACTATACCTCGCAGCACTGCATTCTATTTGTGGCAATAAAATATCTTGTAACACAGCTGACACAAAAACCTACAGAAGAATCCGATTGAGGCTCTCAGAAGAGAATAACTTCATTTCTACTCTACCTAATACAAAACATCAATAATGACAATATGAACTACTCCCTATGATAGTGTCAAAAACGTTCTTTATTATGGGACGGAGGGAGTAGCAAATACCGAATGTGATGGACTGCGACTCCTTTAAGAATTTCATGGTTTCTGTAAATACATGTCACAAGAACAGCAACACAACAGCGTGTTTGGATAAAATATTTGAAACAGTGTATTCAAGGTGTAATTATGAATACTCTACCTAGATGAATCAAACATTCGATGCAATAATATGTTTCTTCTCTCATGTGCATCTTAGAAAAATTGTACATGCCCTTTTGGAGTTCACTTGTCACAACACGGGTAATTTTCCCGAGGAAGATCACTGACAGCTAGGAATCCCCTTCATAGATAGGGCTGAAGATGAAAATTTGAAGGGAAAGATGTAAGTAACGTTATACTGAGATGGAACAACATACTAAGCTAGCACTAATTATAGATAGGTTTTCAATCATGTAACCGATTGGGATTTTGTACTTTCAAAATTCTCACATGCTCTGCGATGCATGACCTGCACTACAACATATTACATACTTCACTTTTTTGGCACAAACAGGTGTTATACCTTCAGACCTGCTACTACTGCACTACTGATTTCCAAAGTTGTACCACAGGCCCCAGTTTTCAAGCAACCAAAGAACCTTGGTTCACTCCTGCGAAGTAAAGGGAACAAACATGGCTCAGATTATTATGCAGGAAAAAAAAATAAGGTAGTAGTGAGATCTGGTGATGTTATGGGAGCAAAGATGGAAGTAGTTGTTGCTACCTTGGGTCGATCTCAAAATTCCAGTCTGATTTTTGGGAAGATTCCCATTAACCCCCTGCACTGATGTATTAGCTCCTCGTTGCCACAGTCCCAGACATCTAGCTTTTGCAGTGACTCAGGGAGGCCATCCTTGGGCAGTGACCGGACGAATGGACAACTGCCGACCTGTAATTCCACGAGGCAGGTAAGCTTGTGCAGCCCTGAGGGGAGGCGCTGAAGCTTGTCGAAACCAAAAAAAATGAGTTCCCGGAGGCAGGTGAGCAGTTGAAGAGCATCCTCTTGCTCATTGCTGAAACGCTCCATCTCTTCGGTCCCAAAAAGTTGCAGCTGGGTGAGGGAGGAAGTCAGGAGATTGCAGATGGGCGTGGCAAGGAGTCCTGCGATGTCATCTGTCCAGAGCTTCTGCAGTATACATGAACTTGGCTGCAGCTGCTGCTCTCCTCCTTCATCCTGCAGCACCTGCCTGGGATTGGGGTCCCAGCCAGCAAAGAATCTGGGGCTGCCAAAGACGATTAATGCACTGAGTTGTCCCCCAGTGGTAAGGAGAGGCCCCAGGCCCTCACATCTTAGATCCTCTCCGCAATTCCTCAATTCTAATAGGGTGAGGGAAGTGAGGTTTGAAAGGGGTTTCACCAACGATGCTAGACGCACCGCTGGAACGGGGGCTAGGCGGGGAGACCTTTATTCCATCTTCAGGGAGCCGCCCCCTGACTCGTCTTCCTGAGCAGGACACAAACCCTAACAAAACGGAAAGGAACGACAAAAATCAGAGCCCTCCCGCCGGCCCTTGCCTGCAGGATCCACCGCGCCTCCATGGCCCTAGGGCCACCGGAGACGAGGCGGACCTGCGGCGGCGCCGGTGAGAGGCAGGAACCCTAGCTTTCTTTGAGGAGGAGGAGGCGGCGGCTCGTGGCTCCTATGCAGGGAGGGCTCGGAAACTATAAAAAAAATACTTTAGAACTTAAATTTTTATTTCCTTATACTAAAGGGTGAATATGCTGCCCGCATCAACCGATGCATAGGCCGGGGTATCCCCTTTTCAAAAAATTGTGCTCAGGAACACAAATCTCCCTTCACGCCAATGAAATATATATGTACGTGGTTGCATAATACACACATTAATAGTGCAATACTTACGTGCTATCTATGTGTATTATATCTTCAAGTCAATTGGAATACACGTCCACCCCACTTCACAAATAAGTGACTTTTCAGATTTTGACAGTCCTCAAGATAAACATTATGAACACTAATTTCTCATTTTGCATGCGCATAAATATAAATTAAAAAAAGTGATGTTTCAAATATATATATCAAGACCCATATAAATTTTGAGTTCACAATATACAAACCTAAAACATTATTGACAGTCCAAGTTCGAAAAGTTTGACGGAAAGCACTCTAAAACATCACTTATTTGTGAACTGATGAAATATACTCTGTACCTCAAGTTGGCAGCAGGCTTGGGCTTGTGCTAACGAACTGGTCCCAAATAGTACTGGCCGACTTCTGCCTGTGAAGGGCCAAGCCCATGTAAATCTGAGTTCCTATTTGACGCTAGCTGCGTCAAATAGTCGACCTGTCTCACAGGCATCGACCGACTGGGCCAGCCCAATGAAGATGCACCTTTTTGTAACAATGAAATACATAAAAAAATGAAATACATCACCCTGCTGTTTTTTCGTCATAAACAATGATGCAGTGCATGGCGGTTTTTTGGTTTTTTCTTTACTGTTTTTCAGGGCTTTTTTGTTTTTCGTTTTTATTTATTTCTTGTTTTCCTTTTCAAATTCTGTTCCCATTTTTGATGAAATGTTCGAAATTTCGGAAAATTGATTATAATTAAAAAAGGTTCTTGTTTCCATTTTTTATCCAGAATTACAAAAAAATGTTTGTGTTTTCAAAATCATTCACAAATTTAGAAAAAATGTTCCCATTTTATCAAATATTCGGCATTTCAAAATTTGTTCCCATTTGTACAAACAAATTTGTGAACAAAAGTAAAGAAATTTTGAAATTGTGAACATGTTTTGGAAAATGCTACTTTTTTGATACTTTCGAACCTTTTTTGAATATGTGAATATTTTTCAAAACACAATTGTTTTTCAAAATTGTGATTTTTTTTCTTCTTCTGAAATGCGAGCAATTGTTCAAAATTGCAAAGACTTTCAAATTTGCGAACATTTTTTAGATTTTTAGATTGTTTTAAATAAATGAAAATATAGAACATGTTTTAGAAAGCACGAACAATTTCATCAAAGGAGAGCCTTGTTTTTTGTTTTGCGCTGGGCGTCAAATAGTATTTACGTTTAACAATTTCATCAAAGGAGAGCTTTGTATGTGTGTGTGTATATATATATATATATATATATAAGAGGAGAATCTTATAAATATTCTAACAATGCAGGTTTAGTGTCACAAAAGCCTTGTATGCATATTAACTCTGCAAATTACTATATTACTAGGATTTATTATTACAGATTAATAGGATTTATTATCACATCTGCAGATTACAGCCCGTTTGAAAGAAGAATCAGATCAGATATAGCATGCAATGATTGAGAACCATTGTGCAGTTTGTGCTAGTGCATCAGTAGCCAAGCCTTCCCTAGAAATATACTGTTTATATCATCAAAGCTCGTGTGAAATAGTAAGAAGAATTCCACTTGTAAACACAGCGAGAGCAACCAAGACATACGTAATGAAGCAAACCATTTTAGGCAACATAATTAACCAGCAATCTGGCGCGCCCGCAGGCGCCCTGTCGCCGTCCACCACACGGTAATGCCAGGTGTGCTCGAAGACGTCCGCGGTGGCCCTGGGGTCGTCCTCGTTGGCGTTGGAGTAGTCCTCATGCAGCCCAAGGTGGATCAGGACCCGGTAGCGAAGACGACGGCGTCCACGTCCGCGTCGCTGGGAGCGTCTGGCAGGCAGGGAGAGCTGCATGACCTTGGGGATGCAGCTCGGGTTCGTCGTCCACGCCCAGATGTCGAGGGTGCGAGCGTCTTCCTTGCGGGTGGAGCGGGGGAGGACATAGTCGAGCTCGCTGTCGACGCCGATGACGCGGCCGATGGTGTCTTCGTTCCAGGCATGCATCGGGATGCCTTCCAAGCTCAGCTGGACGTGGTGCTTCATCTCTTGGTGCTCAGCCTGCCCCTCCATGATCCAGGGCTTGGGGTGGAGCTGCAGGAGGTCGCGCTCGAAGTTGCCCCGGGCGACGATGTCGTCGCGGTGGTGCGGATAGATGAACTTGGCGAGGAAGTCCTCCGGGATGTGGCGCACCACGGTGACGAGGTGGACCTGGTTCCGGGTCGCCGTGATGACGACGACGAAGACCACGCTCGGCGTGGCCGGGACCATGGGCGCGAAGGCAGGGCCTCGCGGTGGCCCGGTCGTAGCCGCTCGCGTGCCTCGCGCGACCATGGTGACGACCGCGGTGGCGACCAGAGGAGGGGGCGCGACGACCGCGACGGGCATGGAAGGCGGCATGCGGCGGCCTCCGACTCTTCCGCAACCCCCCCAAGGAGCCCCAGGGGTGGCTCATCGCGGTGCATCCACCCCCTCGACGCGGCGCGCTCGACGTCCCCGACTTCAACCCTCCCGTCTCCGCCTACGCCGGTGGCCATGCCGGAGGTGGACCCGGCTTCCTCGCTGCAGGCGGACCATGCGGCAACGCCAACGCGCCCACCTGGCTTCGAGCCCGCCGCAGAGTCTTTCTCGCCTCTTCAGGACACCGATCAGGTGGCGGGTACGGAGGCAACACCCCCGCACGGTGCAATCCGGCCGGCCCGTCTCACTCCCTCGCCAACTCGCCAAGGCAACGGCCTCGACGCTCTCTTCAGGTGGCCGGTGGCGGCCCTCCTGCCTGCCCCCCCACCGTTGCCACGTGTGACGGCAACTCGACGGAAGACGCTTGCCGGCGTCGCCATCTGCCAGGGTGCTGGCTTCTCCCTGCAGCGGACCACCACCAGAGCCCGGAAGCAGCTTCCGGCAGCACCAGTCGCGGTGGAGGCAGAAAAGCTCCTCTGTCGGAGCCTTGGCATTGTCCAGAATGGCAAGGACGTTATGAAGGACGCCCTGGACGAGCTGAGCCGTCGGTTCGAGCATGAGATGTCGCCGGCAGTGCTCGCGGCGCTCCGTGCCCTCTTCAAGCTCGACGACGTGGAGGCCACTGCTGTCGAAGAGGCGCTTCTCGAGCGCGGTGGCCAGGCAGCGCTGGACCAGGAGGCAGTGGAAGCTACACTAAGTGTTTGATGTATCAGGAAGCATCAAGCGAAGAGAGGACTAGCCATTTTACCATGTTTCTTCATTTTAGTACTTCACAAGCTCGTAGTAACCATGCTGATGGATGTATCCCTGGGCCGGCTTCTTGTAGCCGTGAGGCCTATTGTAGCCCTACTTCTTCAATGTCAATTGCTATTCCTAGTTCAACGGAGTCCACTTGCTTCTGCCTGCCTGTCTCTAAGCATGTTTGCCTACACGCGGTCTGCTGCTGCTCCAGGACTTCTATCCGCTCCTCGGTGCTTAGACCTCACGTCAGAATCGCCAGACGACAAGTTGTTTTCCAATGACAGAGTGCAACATAAACTTCCTAAGCTGAAATGTGCGCGGACTCAACGACCCCCATAGACGTGCGACGGTGCATGAGACGATCGCATCCTCCTCCTGCCATATTGTTTGTATCCAGGAATCCAAGCTTGAGGATGTTGATCAATTTGTCGCAGCCTACCTTGGCGGGAGCAGACTTCGAAGCTTCGCCCAACGACCGGCGATCGGCACACGAGGTGGCATGTTAATGCTTTGGGACGATTCCGTGGTCCGTATTGCGGATGTGCACACCTCCGAATTCTGCTTGTCCGCGACCGTGACTATTCTTCACTCTGAGGCATCATTCAAACTAACTACCGTCTATGGTCCGACGGCTTCTAGCAGAAAGGATGATTTTTTCAGTGAGCTGATCGCACAGAAACCGCCCCCCGGAACCAAGTGGATCGCAATGGGAGATTTCAATCAGATATCTAGAGCCCGTGACAAAAGCAACAGGAATATAAACCGCAGCCGTATCAACCGCTTTCGCGACGCCCTCCACTCCTGCGAGCTCAAAGAAATTCATCTCCAGAACAGAAGATTCACATGGAGTAACGAGCGCCAAAACCCCACCTTATGCAAGCTTGACTCAGTTTTTTGCAACGCGGACTGGGACTTGCATTTCGGCTCGCACGCGCTTCATGCCATCTCGTCCTCGCTTTCCGATCACTACCCCCTCATCCTAGCTGATGCTACAGGACCGAAGAGACCGAGAGCCTTCAAGTTTGAGAACTTCTGGACATGCCTTCCCGGGTTCCGTGACATTGTGGTCAAGGCTTGGGCGGACCCTTGCTCGCACACTGAACCTTGCCAACGCCTTTTCTACAAGCTCAAACACACGGGATGGATGCTGTCCAACTGGAGCAAGGGTCTTTTCTCCAAGTCAAAGCTTCATTTGCACGCCGCTCTCTTCATCATCCTCCGCCTTGACACTGCCCAGGAAGCGCGCCCCCTCTCCGCGGTAGAAAGAGACCTCCGAAGTCGGCTAAAGCGGCGAGTTATCGCCCTCGCGGCGGTAGAAAAGGCCAGAAAGAAGCAATGCGCTCGCATTGCAAACATCAGAGAGGGCGACGCAAATACAAAAAATTTCCATCTCAGAGTTAATGGGCGCCGCAGGAAGAACCACATCCATAGGCTCAAGTGGAACGGTGGATGGGTCACGGAGCACAGTACCAAAGAGGATATTATCCAGGAGCACTTTGCGGATACCTTGGGAGGAGGCCAACCTCGTCCAAGGGACCTTAATTAACTGGGATAACTTGAACCTGAAGACGGTTGACCTGGCTGGCATTGATGCTCCCTTCTCGGAGGAGGAGGTCAAGGCCGCCATTGACCTCATGCCCAACGACAAGGCTCCGGGACCCGACGGATTCACGGGCATTTTCTTCAGAAAATGTTGGTCCACTATCAAAGATGACGTCATGCAAGTTATCCACCAGTTCAGCAACCTACGCATGTCCAACCTACACTGGCTCAACTCGGCTAACATCATTTTGATCCCCAAGAAGGACGGGGCCGAAGAGCTGGGGGATTTCCGCCCCATCAGCCTCATACATGCTATTGCCAAGATCATAGCCAAGGTGTTGGCGGTTCGCCTGGCCCCTTTCATGAACATGCTGGTCTCGAACACGCAAAGTGCTTTCATCAAGAAGAGGAGCATCCATGACAACTTTATGTACGTCAGAAATCTGGCGCGGCGACTTCACCGAAACAAGACCCCCTCCCTGCTTTTCAAGTTAGACATCCGGAAAGCCTTCGACTCGGTGAGATGGGATTTCATCCTTGACTTGCTGCGACGTCTGGGTTTCCCGGACCGATTTCGGGATTGGATCGCTGCCCTGTTGTGCACATCATCCTCACGCGTGCTGCTTAACGGCGTCGCTGGGTCGCCGATCCTTCACGGGAGAGGGCTCAGGCAAGGAGACCCCCTCTCCCCCCCTGCTATTCGTCATTGCAATTGACCCGCTACAACAGATCCTTGACGTCGCAACGAATCAAAACCTTCTTCACAAGCTCCGAGGGAGGGGGTCGATTGTTCGGACCTCCCTCTACGCTGATGATGCAGCAATTTTTGTCTCCCCGACTTGCGAGGATGTCCACAATCTCGCAGCCATCCTAAGATCCTTCGGCAAGGTCACTGGGTTGTCCACCAACTTCCAGAAAAGCTCGGTCGTTCCTATACGACGTGGTAACCTGAACCTGGATGATATACTTCGCAGCCTTCCCGCCAAGCGAACGTCCTTCCCGATGAAATACCTAGGTCTTCCCCTTTCTATCTGGCAGCTCAATCGGGTCGACTTTTAGCATCTTGAAGACAAGGTTGCCGCCAGGTTGCCCCCCTGGCAGGGACGGAACATCACCACCATTGGGAGGGCGGCCTTGGTCAAGTCGGTGCTCACCTCGCAAGTCATCTACCACATCACCCCGCTTGCAATCCCCCCTGCTGTACTGAAGAGCATCAACAAGATTGAGCGGGCTTTCTTCTGGTCGGCTAGCGACTCTACTACCGGTGCTAAGTGCAAGGTCAACTGGGAGACCGTCTGCCGTCCAACGCAGCTAGGTGGGCTCGGGATCCTTCATTTGGGAAAATTTGCGAGGGCTCTTAGGCTGAGATGGCCCTGGATGGCATGGAAGGACCCGTCTAAGCTGTGGGTTGGCCTCGGCAACCCATGCACCGAGGTGGATATGAACCTCTTCTACGCATCCACTGTCATCACCTTGGGCAACGGCGGGAAGACACCTTTTTGGGACGCCCCATGGTTGGATGGAAAAAGACCAAAGGAGATTGCCCCTCTCATCTTCGTGGCTTGCAGACGGAAAAACTGGTTTGTGAGGGAGGCCATGCGGGATGATGCCTGGGTGCGCATGATACATCCCTCTGCCAACCTATCAATCGGGCACATTGTGGAGTACATTGACCTTTGGATGCGGCTACAAGGCATTCAGCTACAACCGGACACGCAGGACGACATCACATGGAAGTTCGAGGAGAACGGAGAGTACTCGGCGACCTCCGCTTATAGGGCTCAATTCCTAGGCTCCATGTCCACTACGATGAACAAGACCATTTGGAAGGTTTGGGCACCCCCCAAGGTCAAGTTCTTCTCCTGGTTAGCAATCCAAAACAGGATTTGGACCGCAGATAGACTGGAGAAAAGAGGCTGGGATAACTGTGGGATGTGCACCCTATGCAGAAGGGCAAATGAGACATCGGATCACCTTTTCTTCAAGTGCCGGTTCACTATGCGTATTTGGCGAATGGTCAAAACTTGGCTTCGGTTGGGGGCTTTGGACACGCACTCATGGAGAACAGAGCGCGACACCAAGCGGTGGTGGACAAGCATGTCAAAGCGATACACGGCGAACAGGAAAGCAATGGCGTCTCTCACCATGCTTGTCTGCTGGGTCATCTGGAAGGAGAGAAACGCTAGGGTCTTCACGAAGAAAGCGACGCCGCCATTTTTCATTCTACAGCTAATTCAAGACGAGGCGAAGACATGGGTAACTGCCGGAGCGAAACACTTGGGCGCAATCATGCCGCGAGAGTAGTACACTACTGTATTTCGATTTCGATTTTGACGGGCTGAGATGTAAGGCCGGTTCCTCTGTAACAAAACTCTTCCTCTTAATTAATGTATGAGGCAAATCTTTTGCCTCTGTTTCAAAAAAAAATTAAAAAAAAATAACCAGCAATCATAGGCCTAGCTTCCATTGCATGAAACAAACAGGCAAAAGATGATATGGACTACACCATGAAAATTATTTTAGAATATCTTATAAACTAGAGTAAACTATTGGCCACTGCAAGCAATTGCGCTTAGCCAGATCTTCCGTGCATTCATATCAGACTTTTGCTCACGCCTGACAAACATCGCATCCACCAATGCCGCTGAGTCGCCGTCATTGTTCCACCTCATGTGCGAGTTCACCGCGGACCATTGCTTTGGGTTGGATTAAACTCATCATCATGCATTTGTTGATTTGCATTGCGGTTATTCACTACCTTGTCGCTCAAAAAGTACCGGCAAATTGTGCTTCCTAGAGGTCCGGGAGCGACACCAGCAACGGCGGGAAGGCAAGGTGTCGATCTCCCGGTTTCCATGTCAAAGACCATGCCCTGATCCCTGCCCCTCCCGCCGATCCAATACACATAGTCACCCTTCAGTCCGGGAACACCTTCGGCATACATCGACACCAAATTGTTTCGTTCTCCCAGAAACACCGAGTAGCCCCCTAAGTCAGTCACGGCATCCCAGCATGGCTGGCGCTGGGGATAATACTTGAGAACAAATATCTCATCCTCCCCTACACCGCGACGACCGCCTGCTAGCAGCGTCAGAGTGACTGTGCAGCTCGCATTCCTCCAGATTTGGTACAGGTTACCCTGGCAGAAGACCAAATTCTTGGTGCTGGTATAGCCCGACAACGTGTCGTATCGGCGGGGCAAAGCTAGTGGTGGTGTGAAATGGAAGGTTGGCGCCTCTCTGCTCCTCTCCCGTGGCGCTCCCGCGAGCGCCCGGGGAGGAAACCCTAGCCGCCCATCCGAGCCCCCCCACCTCTCCCTCTCTCCCCTCGCCGCCGCCGGCGGCGCGTTGGCGGGCGAAGCCCTTCCAACACCGGCGGCGGCGGGCCTCTCTTCTTCCCCCTCTCGGTGGTGTGCGGCGCGGGCCGTGGCCGTCGGGTGGTGGCGCGGCGCTGAGCACGGGGCGTGGCGGCGCGGCCGCGGGTGCTGGCGGCTTGGCAGCGGCCCTCGGGTGGCGGTGCGAAGGGCTGTGGGCGGCGGCGACGACGCGCGCCGTGGCTGGACCCGGCGGATCGGGCGGCGGCGGATCCCTCCTCCCGTCGTCTCTGGCACCTTCCCCCTTGGCCTCTGCCTCGATCCGGCTGGATGGGCGCCAGATCCGGCCTCCCTGGTGGCGGGCGGCGCCGCCCGTGGCCCCCGACTGGCTGGTTCATGGGAGGTCGGGGTCTCCAGCTCAAGAAGGGGCCTTTCCGTCCTTCCGGCGTTGGGGGTGATGTTCGAGGGGTGGTGCTTCGTGACGGCTGGATGCGCGGGTGCGTGCCCGGCGGCTCCGACGCCTGGAGCTCGCCGGGCGGCACGGGTTGGGCAGTGGCCCGGGGCGGCTGCTGCTCTGGCCGTGGGTGGCTCCACGGTGGCTTGGCAAGTCGACTGCGGCGGCGGCTGGCATGTACCGGCGTCGGCTCGTCTGTAGGCGGCTTGTGTCGGCCCTTGATCTATCTCCTCGTCGTCCGGGTGCTATTTCCGCTGCAGGGATGGCCCTCTCCACGCTGCGGCCCATCGCTTGTCTCGCGCCCGGGCAGCAGGACCGAGCTCGTCTCGCGCCCGGCAGCAGGACCGAGCTCGTCTCGCGCCCGGCAGCAGGACCGAGCTCGTCTCGCGCCCGGCAGCAGGACCAAGCTCGTCTCGCGCCCGGTGCTGCAGGACGAATCGATGGAGGCTTGTTTGCCCCGGGTTCCGATCATCTCTTCGGTTGGGGTAGCGGTGGGTGTCGGGTGAGGTGGTGTCTGGGTCTTGGATGCCGGGGCAGCGGCCCTGGTCGTGGTAGCGCGGTGCTCATGGGCAGAGCCCGTTGCTTGGTGCTGCCCGGTGGCCATGGCCGTGTGGGTGGCGTGGTAGTCGGGGTGCGGCGTTCGATGGCGGTGAGTGTTGGCCGGGGTGAAAACCTGCTCTATCTTCGGACAGACCGGCGGCGGCGTAGCTCGTTCCCTTCTTGAAGGCGCCGTCGCGGCTCTCATTGCCCGTCGTGTGGCTCCAGGGGAAACCTTGATCCTCGGATCGGGCGGTGGCGGCGTTTCGGTGTCGTAACCTTCCTGAAGGCACCGTCTTGGAGCGCACGGTTCGTCGTATGCGGCTTCATTTCTTCGTGGTGACGTGTTCACTGGTGGAGCCCCCGGGTGCTCTTGTAGTGCTAGGGGTCGTGTTGCTGCGCTCAGCGCCTCTGTATCCCGCCTTGGGTGTGTGCGTGTGTTGTGGTGGAGTGCGTCTGTACCGGGATGATGTTGATCATTGCTTTATATATAAAGCGGGGCGAAAGCCTTTTTCGATAAATGGAAGGTTGGCTAAGAACAACAGGGGCTCGATTGTGGCCAGCGGTGCATTTGGGTCTCGTCATGCATACATGCTGGGATGGCACTTAATTTGCTATATCAGTGTATGCATGCATGCTGGGATGGCACTTAATTTGCTATATCAGTCTAGTGTTGCTGCTCTCTGCTTGTGCTCCCTGTTTACAGCAAGCAAGTAGTCACATTGCCAGCTTGAGTCACACGTACGGAATGGAACGGAATTAAATTAAAATGAAAAATAAATAAAAAAAGTCGACACTACTTAAAAAACACGTTTAAGCCCAGTTTGGTTTTGATGTATTTCTAGAAAAGTCGACTTGCGGCACATACTTAAAAAACACGGAACATTTTCTTTACTTGCGGACAAAAAATGAGTCCCCTCAATCAACCACCACAAGCTCCCTTTTGAGGTCATCCGTCATCTTGATGGATACGCCCAAACAATGCATCCATGTGACCATAATGTGAATTTTGCATATCCAAACGCACTTGCTTCCCCAACCTAAAAATTTGGACCCAAGCCCTGAAGATCTCGAAAGAATTCCCAATGGAAGTTTCTTACCAACATTCTCAGTCATAAAAAAAAAATACATGTGAATCGGTGCAGCGGTCTGGGTTATCTTTTTCTTGGGAAAAAATATCCTATATTGGGCAAATTAGTATTAAGATTTTTACAATCTGAAAACAGATCTTACAATATTCAGGGGATAAATGCCGCTCCTAAATGAGGTACTCAATAATGGCAGTACTACCTTAAGATATGTGCTTCCAGTATGGAGCTCTTAAATGAGGTACTCCCTCCGATCGATATTAATTGCCATTCAAATAGATGTATATCGCACTGAAATATGTCTAGATACATCCATTCTAGCGATAATTAGTATGGATCGGAGGGAGTAATACAAATTTTAATTAGGCCAATTAAAAGCTACTATTTTATTGCTTGATCTTTTCTGCACTGGATCTCCCTTCTCCCAATCTCTCCCTATATACAAGTCCTGTGAAGATAGACCAATCATCCATATCTTTTACCTAGCGTTTTCTCATTGCATAAGAAGAGGATGGACAGGCATGCGATTCGCATCTATGGTCTAGCCTTGCTAGTGTCTCTCCATCTATGCTCCGCACCTATTGCACAATGTATGCACTTCCACAGAAAGTTATCAGTTCTTTCTCACCTTTCATTGTCTAATGTTGCTTGTATGTTAATCAGTCTAATCAAAGGCTAATTTATCTCTTGTTAAATATATAGGTCGGATGATCGGCGAAGAAGACGTGGATGACGAGAAGATCAGTTTACCGTATGGGCTTTGCGTCGACAAACGATGCAAATATGGATGGATTTGCTTGTGTTGTCTCACGAATCTAGAGTGTTACCCGTCCATGGATGCGTGCAAGAAAGACTGTCTAAACCGTCTGCTGATAACATGGTGTCGATGGCAATGACTCGTTCTCCTTTACCTGCCCCCTCTCCCGCCTCTTCATTAGGTTTAATTTGAATTACTTATTTTTTGCCCGGGAACTAATGGATATTGTGTGAAAAACTAATTTGTAATAGAACTATCTCATACATTGGTTGTTGCAGTTTGATTTGACATGTTGCATCAATCTTCTTTTTTTGTTAGCAATTATTGCTGGTAACTCAGTTTTTCAACTACTCAACGCCCGGTGAGGACGCCCGATCATTTTTGTTAGTTTTACACTAACAATTTGGCGGTCATACTTACTCAAGATAAAGAATGCTTCTTTTTTTGTTAGCAATTATTGCTGGTAACTCAGTTTTTCAACTACTCAACGCCCGGTGAGGACGCCCGATCATTTTTGTTAGTTTTACACTAACAATTTGGCGGTCATACTTACTCAAGATAAAGAATGCTTCTTTTTTTGTTAGCAATTATTGCTGGTAACTCAGTTTTTCAACTACTCAACGCCCGGTGAGGACGCCCGATCATTTTTGTTAGTTTTACACTAACAATTTGGCGGTCATACTTACTCAAGATAAAGAATGTTGATTGTCGGTATTGTGTTCTGGTCAATCTATCGCTCGTAATGTTTTTCTTTGAGTTTAAATAAATCGATGCCGTGCAATGTTTTCGGTGAATCAAGATTAGATGAGACGGGTAGCATCATCGCCATCTCACATAGAAAGATTAGATGGTAGCATCATTAGCTTCAATATATTAGCGTCAGAAAATATCAGCACACTCATATGTAAACATGCTCTAATTTCAATGTGTGATCTTAGGGTTTTCGCTAGAACTGCACATGAACCTAAAAAGTTTGAACCTGGGCGCCGCGGGTCTCAAAAAAAACTCCCGGTGCAAGTTTCTTACCAACAATCTCGGTTATCAGAAATAAAAGATACATTTGTTTGTATGTCACATGGCAATATACTAGCGTTGCGATGGATATAGCAGAATTAGTAAACCCTAAGAAAGAGGATGCAACATAAGGATACACATAGTCTTTGACAGATGACAGGGAGGCATTTCCATTTCTCTCTACTCGCTGTTTGTACCTTCTCGGCGCCCACCCAGACGGGCAGCTTCTTCCTACATTCTCGATGCGGCAAAAGAAAACCGACCACCCTACGTCGCCACCGGAGCAAGCCTGACAACATCCCAGGCCACCCTCATCACGCCGCCATGCCTCGATCGACTCCGCCTCCTGGAACCTCGTCCCGGATGCCTCGGAAGTCGGAATTGTCGACCTTGAGCCTGCTCGGTGACGTCGATGATGCAGATGTGGCTCTCCGCCAGGCTCTTTCCCTGTGCCCTACCCTCGACCGTACGTGGAAGATGTCGCCCCTGCCGATTTCATTCCCTTCATTGTCAATCAGCAGAACGGGGCGGCCAGGCTCGAATGACAATGATCTTGTGAAGGGGCGGCTCGTCATCATGTCTTGTGTACTTGGCTCGCTGGAGTCTGGGGTAAGGGTAATATAACGAGCCCTGCTGCTGCCCTTGGAGTTGGATAAGCCTCGAGCATTCAGCACTCTTGAAGGCGGCAGATAGCTCTCCTCGCCGGGCGCCGGCACTCTCCGATGAGAGGAGTCGCCCAACTGACAAGCACGTACGTAGCTGGTGTAGACGACTTGTTGGCACCCTCGCCCTCGTTCGTATGCTACTCCTCTTTCTTTCGCAGCTTTTTTGTTCTTCAGCCTAGACAGAATTTAAAGAAAAAACGCTATTTTTACGAAACAAACAGATATGAAAGCAGGTACAAAATGACAATCTGTTGTAATGAATGATATAGCAACAAGTAAAATCCAAGGGCTAAGAGGAGTTGGTTATACGTATTGTGGAGCAGTACATTCCTACGAAACAAACCAATTCTTTAGTTGTGATGATGTCATCTCTGCACCCTGAAAAGTAAGGACGCTTTTTCATTAATTAATCAGACAAAGCCCAAACTCGTTAGTCAGACCTAATCAAACATTTACCCAACTGAAAAAGGCATATAAATATATCATTCCGCGAAAAAAAAAGACACATATAATACATAACGCCCCAACCAAGCCGTGATGCCTCACACACCGGTCCGGCGCATTCTTAGTGTGCACCTTATGCGCACGCTGCCTAGGCCGTCGCCACTGTGTTCTGTTCCACCGATCCATCTTCAAAGCAGGTACTGACGTATCTACCTTGCCAGACATGACGTCACCTATGTACATACACGCATTCATCATCAAACATCCATTGCCGAAACACTGTTGCGCCACACCGCCGAGACTCCACATCATTGATGTGTCACCTGAAACGCCACTCCACTGCAGAATCCCTCCACTGGTCCCTCGAGCCAATGCACACCTCCAAGAATGACGCCCTCAAGGGGGGAACGACACAAGAGCACCGCCGTCATCCGGTCGACCGATCCAGGGTTTCCCCCGAAGGTACCAGATAGAAGAGCGGAGCTTCTCCACAGCGATGCCTTCAGGAAGGGGACGACACATAAGAGTGCCGCCACCACAGGCCTTGGCAACTAGCCGAGAGCAAGGTTTTCACCCGGATTTGCTCGACGAACCTCCATCTAGCAACGTGCACATGAGCCGCCACGAAGTACGCAGGCGGAACCGGCCAGATCAGATCAGACCGGAGGCCATAGCACGCATGCCGCTGACCTGTCCATCAGGCCCTCTACCCGCATAACCGGCATCCGCCGCCGACCACCGACACCATTGCCGCCCGAACAGGGCCGTCCCCCGCGCCCGCAGCCGCCGCCGCCGCCCGTGGCTGGGCTGATAGCCGCGCCTGTAGCCGCCGCGCCGCAAAGTCTCGATGTGTCGCGCCTTCACACATTTACGGGCCCGCACGGTGGCTCCACCGTCGGCCCCCGGGCTTAGCCCGGCGGCGTGCCCCGATGGCAACGGAGGGAGGGGAGGAGGGAGTTCGCCCCCCGGCGGCTAGGGTTTGGGCGCCGTCCGAGTCGCCCTAGCGGGCAGGACACGGGGACCTTGGATGGAAAACCGGGAAGGCCATAAAAAAAAGGAATATGAAATACATATATAGTAGATTCTTTTCATTGTACGTGCATGTATGGCTATTTCCAATCTGTCCGATGCAATCCCAAGCACAGTCCTCCCGGATGGAACTCATTTCACATACACGTATGCTCGGATACGAAAGCCATCCTTCCATCTTTACATCATGCACACCTGAAACACACATGGTTTTCTTTTTAGAAAAGGAGGATTGCCCCCCGGCCTCTACATCTGGGCGATGCATGCAGCCATTTTATTAATTATTCTCAGAGACCTTACAAAGCATTACATCAGTAAGCCTGAAGCCACCATCTAGGCGACACCTGTCGCTATTCCTATCCCCTTGATGCAGGGGTGCCGAATGTCCGAGCCTAATACCAAACAGACATCGCACCAAAACCTAACATCTAATATCGGATGCCCCATCCCAGCCACATACCGGGAATGGGTCACACACCGGTTCGGCGCACTCACCGAGGCTACCGCCGCCGTCATCCACCTAACCATCTTCAGAGCAGGTACTGACGCAAAGACCTTGCCAGGTCAGCTGTCGAAGCCACCATGGCGCCAGACAGCGCCACCTCCCTGCACGAGGCCATCACGCCACGTCCAGCGCCGAGACCCCGCTGCTCCATGCCGCCGAGACCCGCCGTCGTCGACGCGAGAGAAGGCATGCCACTCCACCTCATGCCTCTTCCATCCGGTGCCGCTCCACAAACGATGCCTCCAAGAGGGAGCACGACACCGCAGCGCCGCCATCGTCCGATCTGGTGATCTTAGTATTTCTCCCGGAGCGGCACGAGCAGGTTGACGATAGTTGCTTGACGATGCCTTCATCAAGGTAACGACGTAGATGCCGCCATCGCCCGCCATGACCGGAGTCGGCTCGGTTTTCACCGGCGACTATGTCTCCCCAACTCGCCGCCAGTGCTGATAGTGGGATCCAAGATCCGTCACAACCAGCCTGGCCGACCGCCTTCGGTGGAGTAGGCAGCCACCACCACCATGCCCGGGCCAAGAGACCCGGACGTCCTCGTGCCGCGAAGATGACCCAGGGGGGATCTCCTTTTGCCGTTGTCGAGACGAGGCGCAGCCGCAGTGGATCTCGATCTAAACCCATCGGGCCCAGATCCGATCACATCGCAGCCAAGAACTCATCCGCCGACGGCCGCCGGAGATCTCCTGGCCACCGCCAACCCGCTGCGTACTGCCGTTGGAGGAGGAGGGGGATGGACGCCGCTGCCCCCACACGTTACCGTCGGCCGAGGACTGCGCCGCCGCCGCCGCCTCACCACAGGGGCTTCGCCCCGCGGCGTGCTCAGCGACGGCGGCGGTATTGGGAGGCGATGGAGGGGGAGAGCTGAGGGCGGCGTGGACGGGGACTCCCCGGGGGCGGCGTGGCGCCGCCGCCTCGGGGGAGAGAGGTTGGGGGAGGGAGAGGAGATGCCTGCGAGGAAGAGGCAATGCCTAATCAACCTGAAACACACATGGTAGATTCATTTTTTTTATCTTCTCCAGAGTACCTATAAAATGTCATTCATCATGCTTCATCGTCGTGTCCTTCTCTCCAACTTAGGCCAACCCAATGTGGCGTTACAAGACCGAGGACAAGGCGACCGTGCACCACTTCTTCCGCTTCAACCTTGCTGGGATGTGGTCTGCACTATTCAAGCCGGCCAAGAACACCTTTCCCGAAGAGGAAGAAGACCATGACCTCAGTAATGAGGATAAGCTAGTTGAAGTAACTTTGTACAATATTACTTGTGTTAATAATTCTTTAAACATCATTAATTATCAGCAAATTGATTGTCTTGACGCTTTTGTGGTCAGACCTGGCGCCAGGGCCCAAAAGATGGGGTCTCCTGTGCCATTGCCCGAGGACCTGCAAACTCCCTAACTCGAAGGGCTCTTGGCCGAGAAGTCATACATGGTTCCGATCAAGGAGGAGAGGGAGAAGAAGAAGGCGAAGGGCTTGCGCAGCCAAGGAACCTCCTCGGATGCCAAGACAGAAAGCACCCACAACTCCTCTGCCGACGAGGAGGAGAAGGAAGAAGAGGAGGAGGGAGGGGTTCCTTCCCATAAGAGGGGAAGAGGGCGACATCCGAAAGCTCCGAGGAGGCTGACCTTCTTCTGCAATATCTCAATTTTGGTGGGGAGACGATGACCAAAAGAAGCATATGCAATGGTTTGCAGGGTGGAAAGTGTGCATACCGAAACATTGATGCTGCGGCGAAGACAAAGGGACTGACTTGGTCGAAGCAGAGGAAGGAGTTGGATCGGTACTTCGGTCGAATCGGTTTGGGGCAGGGGGATCTAGACCGCACCAAGCCCACCCATGTCCTACCTGGCATCTCTGTCCCACGCGTCAGGCGCCAGGTTGGCAAAGCCGCCTACACAAACCACTAAAATTGGCCGCAGGGGGTGTTTTATCTAGTTTGTGAAACTTAGGGGATTAAGATCCCAATTTTAGACGTGTGTGTGTGTGTGTGGAGGGGGGGGGGGTGTTAATGTGGCAAAAATTGTATATTTATGGGGGGGCATGTCCATTTTTCATTTAATAACGTCTGTATGGAAAGGAATCAATCACAGTCAATCTCTGTAGATATTTGGTACCACCAAATATCAGGCACACATATCATGGTCAATCTGTACAAAAATTTGGCAACAATACATAGCAGGCACACATATTACAGAAAGGAATGTGAGGCACAAATATTACGACAAATATGTAGCTTGCAACTATGTGTTAGACACAAATGATGTTGAATGTCGGTGTTGCATCGCGCACAGACTTGCCTAGTAACAACAGTATAGATGTCGGTGCTCCGCGCTAGGCCCACTGGATTAGCCCGTTTGGCGCCATGGATCGACGATTGAGGAGACCTCATAGTCAGCGCCGCACACGACTGGGCCGGTCCAACAAGGTGAAGTAGCTCACTCATCGACATTATTCATTCGCTACCCAACTGACCGATCAAGTGTTGATTCTTAGCCCGTTGACCGTTTACTGCTGATGGTTGAACCTTGACTTTAAACAAAATCACATGTTTGAAAAAAGGTCATGAAATTGAAAAAAAAAACTTGAATTTGAAAAATGTTCGCAAGTTTCATAAAAGTTTGCGAATCTGAGAAAAACCCCACAAAATTTGTGAACAACCACGAATTTGGAAAAAAAAATCACAAAATTTGAAAAAAATCGTGGATTTGGAAAAAAATTATAACTTTGAAAAAGGTTCAAGAACTTGGGAATAATTCATAGATTTGAAAAGGTTCATGAATTTGAAAAAAACAAGGAATTTGTAAAAATCATGAATTTGAAAAAGTGCATGATTATTTATTAAAACAATCAGGATTTGGAAAAAGTTAACAAAAATTTGGAAAAAAAATTGGCGGATTTGAAAAACATTAACGAACTTGGGAAAAGTTCATAGATTTGAAAAAACAGCATGATTTTTTTTCAAAAAGGTTCAGTGATTTTTAAAAGGTAAAAAGTTGATGAATCTAAAAATCGTTCACGAATTTTGCAGATTTGAAAAAAGTTTAATGGATTTGGAAAACATTTGTGGGTTTGAGAAACGTTCACGAATTTAAGAAAATGTTGACGTATTTGAAAAAAGTTGAAAAGTTCTTTGCGAATTTAAGGAAAGTTGATGATTTTGAAAAAAGTTTGTGAATTTGGAAAAAGAAGGAAAGTGTGCGCGGCCTACGTAGGGAACGAGAAAAAAGAAGGTTAAATAGGCCGCAAAACGAAAATGTGCCGCAATTTTTGGGCCCATCGTTGCACCACAAGCCTAGAGCAAAACGAAAGCCCGAAATCTTTCTAGCCAGCCGCCTCAGGCGCTCTGCTCCAGGTTCGCCGCCGCCGCCTGTAGAAGTGTAGATCTGTGCCAACTTGCTTCGATTTTCTGTATTTCTTGTCCTTATTCTACTACTACTTGTTACCCTCCCAGGAGATCGTCGGCGAGGATGAACGGCGGCATGCGGCGGATCCTGAACCTTGGGTTGTATGACCGCTTCAGGAACTTGTATTCGATCCGGCGCTTGGACCTCCTCAAGACTAATTTTTTTCACCCGACGGCGGAACAAGTGGCCGCGCATGGCAAGGTGTTGCCAACACTGACGCCCGCCGAGGCCAACACGACAAGGATCTCCAGCACTAATTTGGCGGCGGCGGAGGCGGCGGCGCCCAAGATTGATCCGCCAAAAACCGAGCTGGTCATAAGGCCGCCGCAGCTCGACTACTCCTTGTGGAACCATCACACCGTTCATTTCTTGCCCACCGCCTCGGAGAGCAAGGTGGTCTTGGCCGACCGCGGGAACCGCATGCTGCGCTTCGACATCGTCGATGGCACCCGCTGCATCGATACGCTGCCATGGCTCCACGGACCCAAGGTGATGCCGATGGCCATCTCCGTCCCTCCAACGGATGTACACCTCCATGACGGCGAAGACACCGGCGACCTCTACATCATCGATGGCCTCCTCTACCCGCACATGGCGGAGGAGCGGCCGCAGTTCGAGGCCCTGGTGTGGAGGGGGATCCGCCCGTACAGTCACAGTTTCTGGCACTGCGACATCCTCCCGCTGCCGCCGTGGATCACCCACCGCAAGCGCGCCTTCGTCCACGGCCATGCCCTCGTCGGCGACACCATCTGCTTCTCCATCTCTGGCGATGAGGGTGCCAGCACCTACCGCTTCTCCAACTCTGCAGGTGTTGAGGGTGCCGGCACCTACTGCTTCCACATGGCGACTCGTGAGTGGAGCAAAGCTGGCGACTGGCTCATGCCCTTCCATGGCAAGGCAGATTACGTCCCTGAGCTTGGCCTCTGGTTTGGCATCTCTTCACAAGGCAACCTCCCCTGCGCTGCTGACCTCTCGGGCGTTGTCACAGGGGAGGAGCCACCGCCGGAAAAGATGCGGATCTGGGCTCGTGATGACCTGCCAGAGGAGTGGCAGCCCAACATTTTGTTCAGGTCCAAGGTCGCGAGTCTCGGTTCTGGCAGGTTCATCCTCATGGACATCTTGGGTACCATTGCATCTCGCAAGGGCTTGAGCGGTATAGTTCCCAACAAGGAATTTACCCTCTTCACTGGTATGGAGGTAGCGTTCAGCAATGGCAGCAAAGGCAAAGGCCACCACAATAGTGCCACCGATGGCTCCGGCAACGAGAGTGGCCACCACAATAGTAGCTCTGGTGACGAGAATGGCGGCAAAGGCAAAGCAGGGACAATGTGCGGCCTCCGTATGATCAAGCACAAATCCGGTCGTTACATGTATAACAGGCAATTGAAGATCGAGGCGGTGTTCTGAATGATTCAGCAAGTCATTTTGAACTGAACTGCAGCTAGTGTATGCATGCATGCATGCATTCTGTTACTTAATTTGCTATCTTTAGTCAGTGTAGTATTGCTGCTCCATGTTTACAGCAAGTAGTGTTGCTGCTCCATGTTTACAGCAAGTAGTGTTGCTGCTGAGCAAATAATCTATCTTGCTGTATGATGAAACGTACCATAAATTGTACCTCCCTGGTGTTATTCTGGACCATTTCCATCTAGTATTTGGATTTGCTGCTGAGCAAATCATTGTTTGATTTCATGGCAATTAATTTTGTATCCTTAAGCTTAGCTGCAGAATCCAGTATATATGTAGTAATGCTGGTTCAGTTTCCATAGTTGATTTCAAGGGACTACAGTTTGGTTATGAACAAAAATAGCAGTCCTCTTCATCTTCAAGTCACTGACAATGTTGTAACTAAGTCAAAACTGAGCACTTGCAATTGAAAATAAAAGTCATTCTTTTCACTTCAGGTAGGACTTGTAGGGGATCTAGCCGCCAGTGGCCTTTGGCTATGTAAACCCTAGCAAATTAATCCAATATTGCTCTGAATCTCTGAAATTTCTAGTGTTAAATTCAGGTAGCGACAATTGGTGTCTAAAGCCAGTAAATCCTTGGAGGCAACGTGGATCTGTGGTTCTCTCATAAATCCCTGGTCAATCTAGGCGGTGTGGAGGCGGCATGTTTTTCGGGTGCATTCGGTAGTCCAGCCTGGTTACTGGAGAACATCTCTTGGGTGGTAAAAAAAATCCTAGCACCTGATATTTGATGGTGCATCTTCAGTGGTAAACATCAGAAGGCAAAGGTTCTTCTCTGCAGCAAGGTAACATCAGCCATGCTAATGCCACACCTCCTAGTGCGATGACAAAAAATAACGGATTCAGAAGATACGACGGATATGGAGCTCGAATCCTTGGAGCTTGATGCCAAGACCTTGCAGAGAAATCCTGAGGAAGATAGAAAGGAGTTTCAAGCAAAGCAGTCAACAGAAAATTTGTCACCGTGCAGAAGAAATTTGACAAGATTCAGGCCAATTTCAAACGTTTACTGTTGGATCCTGAACCTGAAGACGACAGGACGAACAAGGGGAGCATTCGGTAACCAATTTGTAGCTACTCCTGTTGGTCATGCCTCTGTGGTATCCAAATCCAATTGTCTTGCATGATGCGAGTGGAAGAATCCTCCTGAACAGCCCCTGTATAAGATAAGAACATCTCTTCCTTCACATATTCCTCTCCAGACTTGCAAAGGACAGTTTCCGAGTTCAGCGCTCAAGAACACACCTTCAGGATACTCTCGCTAAGAGAACACAGATCTTGAAGTGCCCGCCATGCTTGTTTTGCAAGCAAGCATAATTTGAATATAACTTGAACGATTGTTGATAGCAATTATCCTATTTGAGGCTTCCATCTTATTCATCAATACAATAGGTGATCGATCTGATCAGGCAGCAACTACATGCCTCACTGGTGCCATCGGGAACATGTCTCGCCTTCAGCGAGTCCTGGCAGGGCGAGCAAGCTGGTTTTCTACAGAACCGCCATGGTGTTGTTTTTGTGCATAAATAAAAGTTCTCGATATTGGACAAAATATTTTATGGATTTTTCTGAAAAATATAAAGATTTATGGAGCGAAGGCCCCACCCCCTCGACGTGCCCTGATGGCTTGGGGCCACCTCGTGTCTCCTCTAACCCTAATTCCAATTCTATAAATTCACAATTACGGAGAAAAAATAGGAGAGAAGATTTCATCGCGTTTTACGAGTCGGAGCCGCCGCCACCTCTTGTTCTTCCTCGGGAGGGCTGATTTTGAGACCGTTTGGGGCTCCGGAGAGGGGGATTCGTCGCCGTCGTTATCACCAACCCTTCTTCATCAACAATTCCATGATGCTCACCATCGGGAGTGAGTAATTCCTTTGTAGGCTTGCTGGACGGTGATGGGATTGGATGAGATTGATCATGTAATCGAGTTATTTTGATAGGGCTTAATGCCTAGTATCCGCTATGTTTTGAGATTGATGTTGCTATGACTTTGCTATGCTTAATACTTGTCACTACGGCCCGAATGCCATGATTTCAGATCTGAACCTATTATGTTTTCATAAATATGAGAGTGTTTTGGATCCTATCTTGCAACTTGTATGCACCTATATTATGTGTCATGATCTGCTACCCCAAGGTGACAATAATTGAGATTCTTTCCGGTGATTGACGTAGTTTGAATTCTTATATTCATCATGTGTTAATCCTTTGTTGCGGTTCTCTATTGAAAGGAGGCCTTAATATCCCTTAGATTTTCTTATGGATCCCACTGCCATGGGAGGGTAGGACAAAAGATGTCATGTAAGTTCTTACTGCAAGCACGTATGACTATATACGGAATAAATGCCTACATTATATTGATGAATTGGAGTTAGTTCTGTGTCGCTCTAGTGTGTAACTGTTAGATGATTGGTGTCATCTAAATTATTATCCATCACCGGTCCATGTGCCTGCACTTTTCATATACTGAATCTTGCTAAGTTACTATTGCTACTACTACTGTTACAATCACTACAAAACTGCTGCTATTACTGTTACTACTTTTGTTCTGCTTTGCTACTAAAACTTTGGCTACAGAGAGATAACCTAGGTGTGGTTGAATTGACAACTCAACTGCTAAGACCAATAAATATTCTTTGACTCCCCTTGTGTCGAATCAATAAATTTGGGTAAAATACTTCTCTCGAAGACTGTTATGATCCCCTATACTTGTGGGTTATCAGTGAGCAAAGCCAAGGTTTTCCATCGTTCGCCTAAGATAAGTCCAGTCCACCCTGTCATATGCCTTTGAGAGATCAATCTTATAAACAAAAACTTCTTGTTTGTGAGAACGGACGTTTGGCACTCGGCCACCATGGAGGCCTTTTTAAAAAAAAAATCACAATTCAAACTTTTGTTTCCAAAAATCTGAAAAAAATTGTGCAAGTAAATAAGGATGTTATGTGTATGTGTGTAAAATTTCAGGATGAAAAATGTAGAAATGCGACCTGTACAAAAAACACAAATTCATGGTCTGGAAGGATGAATAGTATCATGTGTTAAAAAGCCTCAGATTTGTTTTTTTTTTGCACAACCCTCATTTCAACGTATTTTGCCCTGAAAACTTACACACTTGTGTGTTGTGCCTTCATGTATATCTGTGTTTTTTTTCAGAATTTTTTGAAATGTAGAAAATATGAAATTTGATAAAATTCGATTTTTTCAAAACCGAGCTCCATGGAGCTCGGCCTCCAAAGACAATATTCGCTTGTTGGGTGCTTCTCTTGTTCTATATGATTGGATACATTCAAACGCCACATGTGCATTGTCAGTAATCATGCGCTCATGAATAAAGGCACTTTGTGATGGTGAAATAATATCATCAAGAACTGGGCAAAGTCTATTTACATGACATTTGGACACAACCTTGTAAATTACATTACAAATGCTCATAGGGCGAAAATCTGTGACTTTAACAGGGTTTGGAATTTTTTGGATCATTACTATTACCGTATCATTAATGTTAGGAGGTAAAGTGCTCACTTCACTTGGGAATTTCACTTGATGCATCATAGTTTATTTTTTGAAGCTTCATTCGTCCTCTATAAAATGTTAGGCTCGGTCAGTGTTCTTCCAGTGAAGCATGGAGGCACTCTTGGAGTTGTTTGTTCAATTTTATCTAGATAGAGGCATATATATATACCATCTTGAAAAATTATACATCAATGGATAGGTTTCTCATTTCCTTTCACTGTGCAATAGCACAATCTGTTCTTAAATAAAACTATCTTCTTCTGTTGGAAGTTGAACAACTGTCATTAGTTTACTTTTTCTTTCTTGCCATTGCATTTAGTTACTGACTGCGCATTTACTTTTTCATTTTTAACTTTAAAAATAATATACATTTTTTTATAAATACATACTTCTTAAAAATACACGAAAATTATAGAATTTACATTAACATTTCCTTAAAATGTGAGAACTTTATAATTGTATGAATAATTTTTAAAATAACCATTTTTTTATGTTTTTCGTTTACCTGATTATTTTAAAAATGTGCGAACCATTTTTGGAATATAATATTATTTTTTGAAAATGTGTGAACACTTTGTAAAATACGTGAACACTTTAAAACTATGTGAACACATTTTAAAATTACAGGATTTTTTTCAAAATACACGAACAACTTTGCAAACTACAGGAAATTTAAAAACAAATATGTGAGAATTATTTTGAATTACATCATCATTTGCCAAAAAGGGTTCACTATTTTAATTACAAGAATATTTTCAAAATATATGAATACTTTTTAAAATATTTTTGAATAATTATTATATATGAATTATCAAGAAAATAAATTTACTTTATTATTGATATATTAAATTTGCATAAATTAATACTGTTACCATTTTTTAGTTTTATGAAAAAGGAAAACAAATGTACTCATATGAAAAATCGTCTCGGGAAAACGTTCATGAATGAAATAATGTACTCCTACGAAATTTAACGGATTTGAAAAGAAAATCACGGGTTTGAGAAACGTTCGTAAATTTTAGAAAAAGTTGACTTATTTGAAAAAGAGTTCTTCACTATTGTAAGAAAAGTTCATGATTTTGAAAAAAGAAAGAAAAATGAGAAGGAAAAATAAATGGAAAAAAGAAAAGAAAAACCATAAAAACTCGTCTCAGAAAAAACCAGGGAAAACCGCTCCAAAAAACCAATGGTGCCTTCTAGAAAGTTCCTAAAACATGTAGGAAAGAAAGAAAACTGGACCGGAGGCCTAGGTAGGAAACGAGAAAACATAGTTTAAATAGGCCGAGGCCAAGGGTGACGGAGGTGTGTGCCGGTTTGCGGACACGACTAAAAGCGGTGCTCAAGACGCTAAATAGGAGTTTTATTTGAGGGGTGGCGCTGAACAGGGAGTTGGCATGATTCAGCAAAATGAAAATTTCCCGCGGCTTAGCAATTTTTCGGCGCACGGGCTTTCGGTTTGTTGTACGAAAGCCCCAAATCAGCCTCCGTAGAAAACCTAAAAAACAAAACCAGTCTCTCTAGAGAGAGCAGAGCGCCCGCGAAAACCTAGCCGCCGTCGTCACTATTCCCCGTTTCATCAATATAATGTGCTTTCTCCGTCTCAATTTCCTTTCCTTGCCAGATGCGTTCGTGATTTGGGTGTTTCGATCTCACTGGATTCGTACATGATTTAGGGCTTGATCCCTAGTATCCGCTATGTTCTGAGATTGATGTTGTATGACTTTGCTATGCTTAATACTTGTCACTAGGGCCCGAATGCCATGATTTCAGATCTGAACCTATTATGTTTTCATAAATATGAGAGTGTTTTGGATCCTATCTTGCAAGTTGTATGCACCTATATTACGTGTCATGATCTGCTACCCCAAGGTGATAATATTTGAGATTCTTTCTGGTGATTGACGTAGTTTGAGGAGTTGGTTATGAACAAAAATAGCAGTTTGATAGAGCTTAAGTCATTGAAAATGTTGTAATTAAAAATAAGAAACATAGAGCTTACAAATACGGCTAAATTCAGAAAACACGTATGTCTAACCGGTGTCACTTCACAATGCTTTCAAAAATAACACTTTTGGAGCATTGATTTTGTTTTTTTGCCATGACTTCCAAGAATTTCATTCATTGATGAAATTTTGTGAGCACTGGAAACATTTGTCAGAATTTTTGAATCAGTTTTCAAAATTTTCGGGTTTTACTGTTCACCCAAGCTAATTTCAGCTCAAGCTCAGAAACTCTGCGTCCATTAAGTAGTTTTTTCAACTTCTAATTCAGGTTTTACAAGTTCATGAACTAAACTGAGCGTGCCATACTAGCTGACCATCGATGCAATTTACTCTATTGTGGCACAATGCAAACTTTTCATTTGTTGATTTGATTTACTATGTAGCCTTTAATATTTGTTTTCTATAGCAACGCCCGAGTGTTTAGCTAATCTTTTTAAGATATCATGTACCAGCTAGTTTACGTATTAATCTCTACTCCTAAAGGAGGAGTTGGTACGTTGTTCGTTTCGTCCCCCCAACCACCGATCGAAAAACCTGCCCCTTCACCGATTTTCTTCAACGCTAGCCCACCTCCCGTCTGATTTTTTTCCAAAGAAAGAAAACCCACAGATTTTACACTGGTTTTTTTTCCCAAACGTGCCCAAATCAATGATCACGAGAGCCCCACGCCAGCCGATCCATCCATGTACCGATCTTTCCTTTCAAATCTTAACTTTCCTTACCTGGGTCCACACATTCCTAAATCACAAAAGATTCTACAAACTTTCCTTCGATCTCATCCAGATCGTGAGTTCCTGACCCTCTCTCCCGATCTCTTCCTCACCCTCACGGCGGCCAGCCTGTGGACGTGGCGGCATGGCGGGCGAGGGAGATGCGGCACGCGTCGGAGATCCCAGGCATCCACTCAATGACCTCTCCTCTTCCCCACAGCTTAGAAGGTCTCGGGGCCGAGGACAGAGGATCCGGCTGTAGCGAGGCAGGCGGCGGCCAGATTGTCACCATGGCCAAGTAGGTATGCGGCCGGATCACGAGATGGAGGTGGTGCCGCTGGTGAACGGCAGCAAGGACAGCTTCTTCAACATGATGTGATGTCTCGACTAAAATCACAACATCCATCCTCCGGCCACTCAGTATGTTCGCCAATTTTTCTGAGCTCCTCCTGAACTATGGAAGCCATAGTTTCACTACACCTGCCTGCTTGTTGATGTGTGTATGTATTTTATGTGTTTGCCGCCACAGCTGCGCGTGCGTCGGCGTGTGTTTGCTTGCCACTGCTACCTGCTGGTGTGATGCGTGTGTGATTTCTCCAAGCTTCAGTATATGCATGGTTGCACATGAACACGCATAAAGCTCAGGTGCAGTTTGCATCTTAGTGGGGTATTGGGATACCAAAAAAATGTACATTGTTAGTAGTGAATCTGATGCATTGACTTCACATAAATGTGTATATAATAAATTTTCCTCTAATTAGTAATTCCTTTTCCCTTTCTATAATTTTTTTGATGGCAGGATTGATCTCTCCGGCTGTTCGTTTCGCACATGGGGCAATCAAAGTGTGGCTGTGTTCGGACGCCCCTTGCTGCTCAAATTCTTCGTTCTTTCTTTTAGGCCGGTTGATGTGCTTTGTTTGATTCGTGATCTGGTTCAGCACCTCTATCGTTTTCGGTCGCAAAGGTGCGTTAGCTCATGTGTCTCTTGAGTGATGTAATTTTTATCATGCATATCTGCATTACAAGGTGGCGTCCTTAAAAATCATATAGCTACAGTACACAAACCTGCTCCTCTATGGACTTCTTCTTTGCACTAAATACAAATTAGGACATACATGGAATTTATTTTCTTGCTGAAGATGAAACTAAATTTTATGTGCTAGCATTGGTGCATTTCCCCCCTTTTTGAACAAGATTTCTGTAGTGCAGAATGACTATTTTTAAGTGTGTTCCGAAACAATGGTTAGTGTTTAATGAAAAGGGTTTAATGACTGTAAATTATATATTGTTTCTGATTTGTCTAGAAATTATATATTATTTCTGATTTTGGAGCTAGAATAATATGTGTGTTGCTTTTAGTTATATGTGTAAACTCATTGGTTAATTATTGTTCGTTGGATCATTTCAGCGAACAGCTAAACAATGGACGAAGAGGTTGACATTGATTAAGAAGTACAGAGTTTGAAGATAGTTCAAATTTACTTTGCCAATGATCGAAGAACTGTCGTTCTGGTCGTACACCTATTGTGTTGCGTATCTCTCCGTCACTCGTGCTGCCTCTTGTGGCTTACCTTAGGAGTAGTACCAATCTTAGAACATGCTCTTAATTTGGATAAAAATTGAACGTTTATGGTGGACACGTTTTAGGATTTCATCCTTTATTAGGTAATTTTTGTAGCTTATGATCTCAGAATTTATGGCCACTTATCCTATTCTTTAGGTGTGGAGTTAAAAGCTTCACACAGCTGATGACATAAATGCTATGTTAAAAAATATCGACGAAGTCAGCAGTTATCTTTGTCTCTACTTTTTCGATAACAAGTTCTATTTTTCCAATTAATGGATCAAGCTTTGTTGGATTAACTTCAAAGTGGTACAAGAAACATGCATCTATTTTTTTGTTAGTCATCTTATAAGCAACAGAAAATAGCAGTATCATATTTCTGTCTTTGTGGCATTTAAACTATCTTGAAGCCAATGCTAAATGAATGTAAGCTCCATCTCCAGTTGTGCCCATTGTAACTGAAATCGTTATCTACCCCTGGTGTATCGTAGGCCATTTGCAAATGCTAAAAGCCCGTTGTCACTTGGAGTAATATATGACAAGGGCCTGATTTGTAAGCCTGTTACATGACTTCTGTATGCTCTTATAATTTCACCAGCAATACGAGTTGCAACTTATACACAACTTAATCATTCAATCATTGTTATGTCTTCTGCAAAGTGTCCTAATCGTCCTATTTTTCCATAAAATTAACCACTGCATTCTTTTGTACTTTCCCGAACCTACAGTTCTTTTTAAAAATCTGTGTTGTGGCGCTAATTCATTATAGGTAAGGTCAGCAAGAATTGTGGGCTTTGTATATGCTAAATTACATGTTCTGATTTTTCCTATGAATGCAAAACTATGTGTTTCATGCTCTGGTGTAATAAGTATGCCCGTGTTATTTTGTACTAAACAAATTATGTAACCCTAGACTTTGTTTGTACAGGTAACCTTATGACTTTTTATGTGCTAATGTCAATATTTCCTTCCATCATGTACATGATATGCCAAACAAACGTATTATAATAGTTGGTCTAATGGTTGTCTATTATTTTTTTAAATAGTAAAGAATTATGCAGTGTAATTACGTGGAGAGGACAGCATGCAATCCTGCATGGAGGGCGACAAGTGCAGGCTGCACGTCCCTCTCATGCCCCTCTTCGTCTTTAATTCCAAATATACGTGTTTTTTAAATGCTACACATGTTCTCAAACTAGATCATATTTATGCGTAACTTTTAAAGTATCCTTCCAAATTTTCACTCATGAACCAGCAAAGAAGAGTTGAAGCTATGCAGGACTCAAAGAAGAGGCCAGTTTCTTCCAAGCAGATAAATCTGCATATTTACCCTTTTAAGATCTGGGCAAAATGTGTTTTCCTTAAATTATATTCTTCATCTCTTTACCATGTAGTATTACCGAGCACTGCTTCACAATCCCCCTATCTCTTTACCTATAAGTAATTGTTCCTAGCATGTATGTCAGCTACCTATAAACATAATTAGCAACCCACCTTTTCCGTGCTTTCATCTAACAACTACTTAGTTATATTAACATTTTGCTCATTGTGAAAGGCACATGCTACGAAAAACAGTTTTAAATTGGATAAAATCTGTTCAATGGTGCAAATTATATTCAGGTAAGGATAATTATGTCCATTTGATTAACACCTGTTGGCACTCGTTTTTGGCAGGTGGCGACTCAAGTCTTGATGACCCGCCCCAGAAGGTGGTAACCCGGCATGCCGATGACCCGTTGAGCAAAATGGCCAGACAGTCAAGTTATCCGGCAACAGAAATCGGCTCAAGGCCGATCCGGCTCATCATGGATACGGCTTCACTATACCAGCGACTCTGACAAGGCGATAAGCCGCCACTAGCCTATTGAGCCGGTGTCATTCAAGGGCTGTTGGTTATAATGTTATATCCCGGTTCACGGATCATCAAGGGCTGACAGGACTAAGACTCGACAGATGACGATAACCCGGCAGCTATGAACCTGCAGACGATGTGGAGCCGGCGAAGTCAAAACCCAGCAAGACGGCTGACTAGCGGAACAATGGATCACGAGAACGAGCTCAGCTTAGTTACAAGCCAGACGTGAGCTGACGATTGCTTAGAAAAGCCCAGAGGAATAAGGCCAGGGTTTAGCACGAAGCAAGGTGGATTTGACGTCAACACGGATGAGCAAAGGGCGACTCAGGAAGCCAAAGACACCGAAAGGCGAAAGCCGGCCTTGCAAAAGCTGGTTCTACGGGACAGAAGGACGAAAGCCAGCCTGGCGAAAGATGGCCTTGCGAAAGCAGGCTCAGGTAAGCCGGCTCAGGGAAGCCGGCTCTATAAGCCGGCTCTACGGATCAGGAGAAGGGGAAGCTGACTACGAGGAGCCAAAGGTAGAGATAGAAGACAAAGGGCGGCTCACACTTCCTGACGGCTCACGCTTCCCGGCGGCTCACACTATAAGCCAGCTCTTCAGAGGATCCGTGTCCAAGACGAAGACGGCGGGTAGCTTACCTAGTTTAGGGCTAGAATCCGACTTTGATTATAACTTGTAATTCATGTAGAAGTCTATTACTTGCACGGAAAGTCCAGCCGCCTCATATATATGTGAGAGGTGATGGCCGATTGAAGGTAAGCAATCGACAACATATCAATACAATCTACTTTTTACCCTCAAACCCTAGTTCTTGCTTCCGTTATTCGGCGACTTCGCGAAAGTTCATCGAATATCGACAACCGAGTTAAGAGCGGTCAAATCTGGCTTAGCTCAGCCCATAGTCGCCGGAACCTCAGACGGGGTCCCTCCCGAGGAACCGGGGCTTCGGGTCACAAACGCGTCGGCTTACTGTCTTGCGTATCGCGCTGTGAGCCGGCCTCCCGTGAGGCGAGTTGTGGAGCATCTCCCCGGCTTCGCGGGTACACGGTGACGTGTTCGTGTGCGAACACACTTTTTGGTGACTCCGTTGGGGACGATTCGATCTAAAAATTGGACAGCAATGACCAATACTAAGACCGACGCCGCCGGCATTAGCACTGACAACATCATCAAGCCAGCTTTTGAAGAATTGTCAGAAGAACAACGCCAAGGCTTGGCGGCTTGGAAGAAGAAGCGTGACGAGGAGTTCGAGTTGCTGCGGCAGAAGCGGGATGAAGCAGATCGGGAGCTGTATCTGGCGAGTTTCAAGAAGGATCGGCAGGGAGTTATCTCGCCGATCAAAGAGCCGGAATACACACCTCTGAGCATCAAGATCGACCAACCCGCTGTAAGCAATAGCCTCTTTACTCCTGAGCAAGTAGCCGAAATTCAATACCATGTTTCACAAGGCACACATAATGTTTATGATCTGATGGTGGAACATAGTAAGGCTAGAGAAAACACGCCGCTAAGCCGGCCATCGGAGGCACAACCGATGAGCCAAAATAGAGATAACCGGCTTATGCCTATGCTACCATGTCCGACTCCCATCCAAAGCATGCCTTATTCGGCTAGACAGCCGAATCAAGCAGTACGTATAGGAGATGAGCCGGCGCCGGATCAAAATCCGGCTCTCTGGGCACAAGCCGCCCCTATGACCAACCCATCCCCTGTGCCGGCTCAATCGTCCAACTTGGACGATATCATGGCCAAGTTCAGGAGAGAGTTGGACTAGATGGCTTATGACAGATTCGGGGTGATGTCAAAGCGTAGGACTTACACCAAACCCTATCCCGAGTATTTTGACTTACAACCTTATCCCCCTGGTTATCGGGTTCCAAAATTTTCTAAGTTCAATGGGGTGGATAATAAATCAACATGGGAACATATTAGTCAGTATTTGGCTCAACTAGGCGAAGCCAATCATGAACATCATAAAGTTCGCTTGTTCTCATTGTCTTTAACCGGCACTGCTTTTTCATGGTTTTCTGCTTTAGCTCCTAACTCTATACATACGTGGTTTCATTTAGAGCAGAAGTTTCGTGAACACTTTTTTGCCGGAGAAATTGAGTTAAAATTGTCTCATCTTACATCGGTTAGGCAAAAACATGACGAGTCGGTATCTGACTATGTCAAAAGATTTAGGAACACAAGAAACCGGTGTTATAGCTTAGTTATGACTGAGAGAGATATGGCCGACTTAGTACTTAATGGTTTGCGATCCCACTTAAAAGAGAAATTAGAGGGTACGAGTTCTTGAGTGTCGGCCAAGTGCAAGAGAAGGCTCTGGTTCAAGAGAGCCGGGCCAACGAAACGAAAGACTCACATCGGATGAGTCGGAGCTGACTTAACACCGTTGAAGGAAGTGCCGGCTCAGACGAGGAAACCGATATTTACGCTGCTGAGTTCGTTTGGCCAGTTAAAACCAAACCTTACGTGTGTGATGATCTAAAGCCGATTCATAAGAATCGGGAAGATGAGTTTAAATGCAGTTTCGACGTAGTCAAATGTGATAAGATATTTGATGCCTTGTTGAAAGATAAAATTATACAGATCAGTCATGTTATACCACCGCTTGAAGAGATAAGGCGGTGGGCTTATTGCAAGTATCATCATTCTTTCTCTCATGCTACTAACGATTGTAATGTTTTTCGTCGACAGATCCAATTGGCCCTTAATGATGGACGATTGAGTTTTGCTAGCATGACAATTGATCAACAGTCGTTCCCAATGAATGCGCTAGACCTGGAGGGAAAGAAGGTCCTCATTCGGCCAGAGACGGCCGGGTCAGCTAACAGAGCTAATGTTGTTGTTGGTGAGCCCAGGAATACACAAGCCGGCAACATGGTGACTGGGAGGAAGGCGACGATGAGTCGTGAACCCGGTGACAAGGAGGTTATTAAGATCACCATTAGTACGCTCGGGGGGCAACAGCAAGAACCGCCCAGATCACCGCAAAGGTTCATTAAGCCAAAGAGCCCGGAAGTCGGCCAATGGAGGGTCAACGCAGCAAATGCTAAGTACAGGCGTATTAAGCCGACTTTCGACATGTTGATGAGCAAGTACATCAGAAAAGCCAGCTCGAGCACAAGCCAGCCTTATGGAAAGCGATCACGGTCACCAGCAGAGTTCAGTCGGCACGTTAAGCCGGCTGTAGCGATAACGCCACCTTTGAGAGGCACCTTTGACAAGAGCCGGCTAGGGCCAACAAACCGGCTTAAGGAGTATCTACCGAGTTCAGAGAGAGAAAAGATGTGGCGTGTCAAGCCGCAAGGTGCAAAGGTGGGTGAGACGGAAAACATGACAAGACAGACATCCGTCGGCTTACTTGCCATTGGCAGCCAAATGCTGAAGTTAAAAGAGCTGGTTGTAGAGCCGGCAAAAGGCAGACCGATACTTATTATCGGGCCCAATGGCGCAGCGAATGATCACGAAGCCAGCTCCAGTCAGGCTAAGCCACGTGACCCGAAATATACTCAGCCAAGGTGGTGCCCTGCCGGGTTAACCAAAACACAGAAAAGGAAACTGCAAAGGTTGAGGAATCAAGAGAAGGCTGAGGAAGAAGCCGAGCGGCTCAGAGATGCAAATTTCAATACGGATCGTCCAATGATTCGTTCTCAGGTCTGGGTACCTAAGCCGACAGAACTGGTAACTCAAACACCCGGCATACTAGTCTCTGCGTTGGAGAATGACAAAAAGCCAGGTGCAATACCGGCTATTACTTATTCATCATGGGCTGATGAGGTTGAAGCCGCGGATCTGGCACAGGGAGATGAACCGGCAAGGGATAAGCCGGCAACCGAGCCGGCAACATCAGAGTCCACACCAGAGGATTCGGCAGCGAGTGAACCGGCAATGTCAGAATCAATGCAGGGAGAGCCGGCAATACTAGACTCGGCCATGGCCATGGATGACCTGTCGGGCGAGTCAGTAGATAACAGAGAACTTCCAAGCTACGCGACAGATGAGAAGGCAGTTTCAAGAGAGTCGGCAATGGATGAGTTGATGGGCGAGTCAATAAATGATGAAGAGGGGACGCCGACTCGAATGAAGATGGATATCAACATGGTATATTATCTGCCTGCTGAGTTTCGCGCCGTTAACGAAGCCGGCACAGTAGCCCAGATTAACTTTGGACCCAAGAATGCCGTCTTCGAGAAGCCGGAGGAACCGGTTAAGCATCTCAAGCCTTTGTATATCAAAGGGCACATCAATGAGAAGCCGGTTACCAGGATGATGGTTGATGGTGGCGCTATAGTCAATCTGATGCCGTATTCAGTCTTCAAAAAATTGCAACTTGATGATGATGAATTGATGAAGACGAACATGGTACTCAATGGGTTCGAAGGCGGAGAAGGAGTAGAAGCCAAGGGGGTTATCAGTTTGGAACTCACAGTTGAGAGCAAGACCCTGGCTACTGCTTTCTTTGTTGCTGAGGTGCAAGGAAATTATAATGTGCTACTAGGACGAGATTGGTTACATGCAAACCAGTGCGTTCCATCTACTCTGCACCAACAGCTTGTTCAATGGGTCGACGATGAAGTGGAAGTCGTCCCTGCAGATAACTCGGCATGCATTGCATTAGCCGAGTCACTAGTTGACTGGCAACACTCCAGTGCTACATGTCTTTCAGGGCGTGACTTATCCGGGTTTGATTTTCTGAGTGCCACCAGAGACGGATTCGTGCCAGTATCTCTAAAGCCGGTTGGCGAAAACCGGCTCAGACTCAAGTGAAGGGATAACAATGATGAGTGGCTCCAAAGCCGGCTTGACAAGTATCGGGCCAACAGGAACGATATGTTTGAGACTATTGAAGAACCCGGCGACTTAGATAAGTTAGGACAAGGTTTTACGTCGGCCGACCCACTTGAAGAGGTGGACATTGGAGACGGCACAGTACCAAGGCCGACGTTTGTAAGCCGGAATCTGGAAGCCGGCTATAAGCACGCGTTAGTCGCCCTGATCAAGGAGTATGCAGATTGCTTCGCGTGGGAATATCATGAGATGCCCGGGTTAAGCCGCCAGCTCGTTGAGCATCGGTTGCCCATCAAGGCCGGCTTTAGACCGTATAAATAGCCGGCTCGAAAATTCAATCCACAGATATATGGCCGGGTCAAGGAGGAGATCGGCCGGCTTATCAAGGCAAAGTTCATCCGGCCCTGCAAGTATGCCGAGTGGATTTCCAACATTGTCCCAGTTGAGAAGAAGGGATCCGGAAAGATCAGGGTGTGCATAGACTTCAGAGATTTAAATCGAGCTACACCCAAAGACGAGTATCCTATGCCAATAGCCGACATGCATGCTTATTAATGATGCCTCAGGACACAAAATCATCAGCTTCTTGGACGGTACCGCAGGGTATAACCAGATATTCATGGCCGAAGAAGACTCGGCTAAAACAGCATTTCGCTGCCCCGGCTTTGTTGGTTTATTCGAGTGGGTAGTGATGACCTTTGGATTGAAGAACGCGGGTGCCACATATCAAAGAGCGATGAACTTAATATTTCATGACCTTCTTGGAGTCATGCTGGAAGTCTACATTGACGACGTGGTGGTTAAGTCGGACGGCGGGTTAACTCATTTGGCCGACTTACGACTTGCGTTCGAAAGAATGAGGAAGTATGGGCTCAAGATGAATCCATTAAAGTGTGCCTTTGGCGTGTCGGCTGGGAAGTTTCTGGGTTTCATCATACATGAGCATGGCATAGAGGTTGACCCGTAGAAGGTTGAAGCCATCCAGAAGGTGCAAGTGTCGGCTTGTAAAAAAGACATGCAGAAGTTCCTTGGCAAGGTGAATTATTTGAGGCGATTTATTGCTAACTTGTCTGGGAAAGTCGATGCGTTTACTCAGATTCTTCGGCTTAAGAACGATGATGAGTTCACTTGGGGGGCAGAGCAGCAAGAGGCGTTTGAAAGGATAAAGACGTGCTTGTCAACTCCTCCGGTTCTGAGAGCGCCGGCTCACGGGCAGCCATGCCGGCTTTACATTGCTGCTGAAGAGATGGTGATTGGAGCCGCCTTAACCCAAGAAGCCGAAGGAAAAGAGTATGTCATCACATATCTAAGCGGGCGTTTGCTGGATGCCGAGTCAAGATACAGTTTTGTGGAGAAATTGTGCTTATCTCTTTATTATGCCTGCACTAAGCTATGCCATTACCTTTTATCTAGCGAGTGTAAGGTTGTTGGTCAGACCAATGTTCTCAAGCACATGATTCAAAAGCCGATTCTCAGCGGGCGAATCGGCAAATGGGCATATGGATTGATAGAGTATGATTTGGCCTATGAACCTCTCAAATCTATGAAAGGCCAGATTGTAGCTGATTTTATTGTTGAGCATCGGATTGACCCGGAGCAGGAAGCTGGCTTACACATTGTGTCAATTGTGCCGTGGAAACTCTATTTTGATGGCTCAGATTGCAAGAATGGGCAAGGAGCCGGCGTTACATATATTTCACCCAACGGTACTGTATTCGAGGCCTCCTGTCGGCTTGATTATTTTTGCACCAACAATCTGGCCGAATATGAAGCACTTCTATTCGGACTCGAGCTTTTAGTCAATGCAGAGGTTTCTCATATTGAGGCATACGGTGATTCGTTACTGATTGTTCAGCAAGTGGCAAAGGTGTTTCAGTGCAATGACGAATCACTTAACATGTACCTTGACAAATGCTTAGACATTATAGCAGGTTTGGATCATTTTTCTATCTCTCACGTGTCTAGGCAGGACAATTGGCTTGCCAACGAGTTAGCGCAATAGGCATCAGGCTATCATGTCGACAGGGGCATGTTCTTCATAGCAGAAAGGTCGATGCTGTTTGCTGCCGACTCAGAAGAAGCCGGCTCAGTTAAGCCGGCTGACAGAGAAGAAGCCGGCTCAGTTAAGCCAGCTGACAGAGAAAATACCGGCTCAGTTAAGTCGGCCAACAGAGAAGACGTTAGCCCAGATAAGCCGGCTGCTGAAGAAGGGACAACCCGGATTTCTGACTGGAGAACACCTATCATGGATTATTTGAAAAATCCGAGTCAGAAAACAGACAGAGCCATTCGGCGACTTGCTCTCAAGTATACGTTGAGCGATGGCGTCTTGTGCCGCCGAACGGCTGATGGTCTTCTGCTGAAGTGCTTAGACGAGGATCAATCTAGAGTCGCCATGGGAGAGGTACATGACGGCTTATGTGGGACACATCAGTCGGCTCACAAAATGAAATGGATGCTCCGGCGAGCCGGATTTTATTGGCCGACGATGATCAATGACTGCTTCAAATACTACAAGGGGTGAGAGGCCTGCCAGAAGTTTGGGGATATCCAGCTGGTTCCGGCTTCCAAACTCAATCCTATCATAAAACCGTGGCCTTTCCGGGGTTGGGCGCTTGATTTTACCGGCATGATTCACCCGGCTTCGTCAAAAGGGCATCGGTTCGTGTTAGTCGCCATAGATTATTTCACCAAGTGGTCTGAAGCAGTACCTCTCAGGAACATGACCCACAAGGAGGTAATCAAATTTATTACTGAGCATATTATTCATAGATTCGGTATTCCGTAGACTCTCACTACAGATCAAGGAACTTCCTTCATGGCAAAGGAGGTTAAACAGTTTGCCGAATCATTCGGGATCAAGATGCTCAGTTCATCCCCATATTATGCTCAAGCCAATGGACAGGCTGAGTCTAGCAATAAGATCTTGATCAAGTTGATTAAGAAAAAGGTCGAGGACCACCCAAGACGTTGGCATGAAATATTGTCCGAGGCATTATGGGCTCACAGAATCTCAAGGCATGGGGCTACCAAGGTGACTCCTTTTGAGTTAGTATATGGGCAAGAGGTCGTCTTACCAGTTGAGGTGAATCTGGTCGCCTTAAGATTTGCTAAACAGAATGATTTGTCGGCTGAAGACTACTACAGCTTGATGATGGACAACATAGACGACATAGCCGACAAACGAGTAGTGGCTTTAAGGGACATTGAGAAGGAAAAGTTGCGGGTAGCAAAAGCTTACAATAAGAAAGTCCGGCTTAAGGATTTCCAAATTGGCGACTTAGTGTGGAAAGTTATACTGCCAGTCGGTTCTAAAAGCCAGAAATTTGGCAAATGGTCACCAAGTTGGGAGGGACCGCTGCGAGTTGCCAGGATTGTACCCGACAACTCTTATCTGGTGGAGACTTTGGAGGGTGACTTGTTGCCTCGAGCTATCAATGGAAAATACTTAAAGAAATTCCACCCAAGTGTATGGCAATCCGTCTGAGGTTGTACTTATGGCCGATGAACATAAACATCGCCCTTAGACTGCATGGCCGATGAACATAAACATCGCCCTTAGACTGCATGGCCGATGAACATAAGCATCGCCCTTAGTCAAAAAAATTCTACATGAAGTATTTTCGAGCACGCAAGCTCTGCTAGAAAACAGGGGGGCATGTGTTGGCACTCGTTTTTGGCAGGTGGCGACTCAAGTCTTGATGACCCGCCCCAGAAGGTGGTAACCCGGCATGCCGATGACCCATTGAGCAAAATGGCCAGACAGTCAAGTTATCCGGCAACAGAAATCGGCTCAAGGCCGATCCATCTCATCATGGATATGGCTTCACTATACCAGCGACTCTGACAAGGCGATAAGCCGCCACTAGCCTATTGAGCCGGTGTCATTCAAGGGCTGTTGGTTATAATGTTATATCCCAGTTCATGGATCATCAAGGGCTGACAGGACTAAGACTCGGCAGATGACGATAACCCGGCAGCTATGAACCTGCAGACGATGTGGAGCTGGCGAAGTCAAAACCCAGCAAGACGGCTGATTAGCGGAACAATGGATCACAAGAACGAGCTCAGCTTAGTTACAAGCCAGACGTGAGCTGACGATTGCTTGGAAAAGCCCAGAGGAACAAGGCCAGGGTTTAGCACGAAGCAAGGTGGATTTGACGTCAACACGGATGAGCAAAGGGCGACTCAGGAAGCCAAAGACACCGAAAGGCGAAAGCCGGTCTTGCAAAAGCCGGTTCTACGGGACAGAAGGACGAAAGCCGGCCTGGCAAAAGATGGCCTTGCGAAAGCAGGCTCAGGTAAGCCGGCTCAGGGAAGCCGGCTCTATAAGCCGGCTCTACGGATCAGGAGAAGGGGAAGCTGACTACGAGGAGCCAAAGGTAGAGACAGAAGACAAAGGGCGGCTCACACTTCCTGACGGCTCACGCTTTCTGGCGGCTCACGCTTCTTGGCGGCTCACGTTGTAAGCCAGCTCTTCAGAGGATTCGTGTCCAAGACGAAGATGGCGGGTAGCTTACCTAGTTTAGGGCTAGAATCCGACTTTGATTATAACTTGTAATTCATGTAGAAGTCTATTACTTGCACGGAAAGTCCAGCCGCCTCATATATATGTGAGAGGTGATGGCCGATTGAAGGTAAGCAATCGACAACATATCAATACAATCTACTTTTTACCCTCAAACCCGAGTTCTTGCTTCCGTTATTCGGCGACTTCGCGAAAGTTCATCGAATATCGACTACCGAGTTAAGAGCGGTCAAATCCGGCTTAGCTCAGCCCATAGTCGCCGGAACCTCAGACGGGGTCCCTCTTGAGGAACCGGGGCTTCGGGTCACAAACGCGCCAGCTTACTGTCTTGCGTATCGCGCTGTGAGCCGGCCTCCCGCGAGGCGAGTTGCGGAGCATCTCCCCCGGTTTCACGGGTACACGGTGACGTGTTCGTGTGCGAACAACACCATTATATTCTATGCACAACACCTAGGGGAAACAAAAAATAAATACAGGTACATTTGAGCCTCTTTATAGTTGTCCATCTGGTTCTAAACTTTGCTAAGATGCAACTAAATTTTACATTCATTAATAGTTGCACATATGACTTGGTTTGCAATGAAGTGGGCAAGTACATGTTCTTACTGACTTAATATTTTTCATAAATATGGGTATGAAGATAATTTGTTCTTTATTTACTCTTCTGACAACAGGATAACAATTGTTTGGCATCAATTAATAAACCATAGTATATCTAATACTGTGTTTTTTACAGTATTTGAAAAAGAGGTCTTTACATGTTTGACCTCTTTTTTCCGTAAACACCTACTATTTGTTAATAGTCGTGGTATATATGGCAATGTTTCTTATTTTTCAGATGAAAGGCCCCCCTTCCCCCACAATTTACTTTAAAGCAACCTAAAGTATCTTACAACCATCCTCAACAACACAACCAGAAAAGCTAGGCTGAAGTGTCAAAAAGGGAAATGTGGCCATAGTAATTCCGAGCACCTTGTATGGATAATAGATTTGACTCTCAATTGCACATGTGAAAAAAGGAAGTGTGAACTCTACTAACGTCTTGTAGAATTTGGGGGAGATTGTCAGCGAGCCACTGGTCAAAGTTCCTTTGCAATGACAGCAAGGATTTGGAAAATCTCGGCTCTCATGGGAAACCGGTGTACTCCCGGATGGCGGTGTCATCTGGTGTCAACGGGGTGTACTCCTAGACAGGGGCGTTGTCCGGTGGCAGCGGGGTGTGACAACGTACAAGGAAAGGAAAAGTGGGAGGGTGGAAAAAACTGAAACAAGAGTATTCAGAAAAATCGGTTGGGGGAGACAGGTAATATGTGTGTGTGTGGGGGGGGGGGGGGGGGGGGCACACAAACGAAATGGAGTCTTGCCATTTATAATTGGTTGAAGTGCAACCAATGGTAACTATTATTTTCTTGCAACAACGATATGTGTTATTGCTCTTGTCATACATCCTTCGGTATTCATCTTAGTGTAAACTTGACTTGTTTTCTGAATAAATTGTAATATACGCAAGAATAAGGATGTTAACTGATGTCGTGGTGCCCACGTCAAGTCAGGCTAAGGATGAAAATTATAACCTGTGAAGTCATCTTTGCTTGTTGTAAAGAGTATAACCATTAAATTGTGTGCTTCAAAATGGTGGAGTAAGGGAGTGAGTAATAAGTTTGAAGTTGTTTTTGCCCATGGAAAAGTTAAGATTTTCCTTTAATGTTTAGGGTTCTAGGATATATTGTAGCCGTTGAATGTTAACACCCAAAATTAAGGTTTGAGTTGAGGCAGAGGGAGAGGGAGAGGTGTGTGTGGGTGTGCACGCACGCCCACGCGCGTGTGCGTGTGCTTGTGTGTGTGTGTGTGTGTGTGTGTGTGTGTGTGTGTGTGTGTGTGAGAGAGAGAGAGAGAGAGAGAGAGATGATCAGAAAGACAAAAGAGAGAGTGCCGTTAGTAGGGAGAAAGGGAGAGCTTTGTTGTGAAATATAGCACAAGTGCATCATTACATGTTTAAAATTTAAAGTTGTGTTGATGGAGGTCGAAGTGGGATTGGGAGCCGATGTGTAACTAATTCTGGTGGTGAACATGGACTGGAGTTGCGAAGATAGTTGCTGGAGAAAGAAGATGTAGAGTGATATATTGATTAAAAAAGTAGGTGCAGATGTGTACGACAAATCTATTGGTATAAGTTAACTCGATTAAATCTTCATACTAATTATATATTTCTTGTGTAGGATAGTTATGCGTTGAGGTATAAATCTTCATACTAATGTTGTGTGATATCCTAAGTAGATCTTAGTTTGTAATATGTAATTATTTGGATCATTTCCACTATGTATATATCATCGAGTTACATTGCAGGTGAAGTGATTTTCAATTATTGCAGGCTATATTTTATATACATGCGAAATATGATATACATTATATACACAATGAAAAAAATCTATAAATGTAAATTTGACTTGAATTGTATTCATAGGTGTAATAAAATATATTAAAAGCCCGTGGCAACTCACGGGCATTTTACTAGTGTCTAAGAATAATGTATGGCTTACATTGGGAAAATTAATTGGCCATACCATTGTGATTTGGAATCAAATCTTAAAGGACACGGCTAGCCAGCAACCGTTGGCTGGTTAGTCTCGTGGAGCACACATCCGAAAAAAGCAAGTTCCTGTCCACACCGTCTAAAAAAGGAAAGGCTACCCCCTACCCCTTGTGACCCGCAACAGAAAAAATTCTGCCTCCCCACCCGTGGTTCCATCATGTTGGGACTCCTTCCTGCAATCACATGGAGCACAAGTTAGGAAAATGCATCACGTGCATTTAATTTCATTCAAAAAAAATCAAAAAGCAATAATTTTTATACCGAGCGTCAAAATTAAGTTTCATTTTCACCGTTAGGTTTATTGCAACGAGCCCTTCAAAATAAGATCCCATATGGGTATGTTTCGATAAACTTTTTTTTAAGCAATTTTGGAGCTATATGGGGCAACTTTGGTGCTACAGGAAGCAACTTTGAAGTAGATTGCCTATCACGATTACATATCTACCCCAAGCATTCTAAGTTGACTACCAGTATTATAGGAAGCAACTTTGGTGCTATTCGGGCAACTTTGCTGCTACAGGAAATAACTTTGTAGTAGATTGCCTATCACCATTATATATCTAACCTCAAGCACTTCTAAGTTGGCTACCAGAACTGCAAAGAAGCAACTTTGGTGAGACACTTTTTGCTAGATTTGTATGATAATCTTGTGTGGCTTTTTGGTTAGACAAGTTGTGTTGTGTTGTAGGCAACTTTCATAATGCTTGCAGGCAACTTCTGGCCCTACAAAATTCATGATTTTCCCTTTTTTTATGCAACTGCTAGGTGTTATTAAGGGTGTTTTTTCGTAGTGGAATTGTACAAAAAGAAGAGGAAACAACTACTGGGTTTATTTGGGCAAGTCCGGTGTGATTCTCAAGCATTTTTTGTGTTTTTTTGCAGGCTGACTTGATGTTAGACAAAAAGAAATGTTTTTTCCTCTCATGTTAGGTCATGGTTGTACTGTACAATAGGGAAACAACAACTGGGGTTTTTCTTGGCATGTTCAGTGCGGTCAACAAGTAACTCTTGTGTTTCAGCAACTACTGGGTTTATTTGGGGCAGTCTTGCGTTTCAGCAAGCAACTAGATTCTAGGCAAGTTGTGTTGAGATGTAGGCAGGTTGTGTTGAGATGTAGGCAGGTTGTGTTGAGAAGGCAAGTACATAATGCTTTGCAGGCAACTAATGGTTTTGTGGTAAAACAAAAACCTAAATTCTAAAAAGTGCAGCCAAAATAAAATCAGAAAAAAAAAGCCCTTGGAGATTAGTTTTTTGGATGTTATCCTTTGGGGTTTTGTGCTAGGTTATGCTGGTTTTGTAGGTTGCATGAACTGCTCGGTTGATGGTGTGGGTAAAAACTACATATTGATGGCGCTTTCCTATGCTGATTTGTGGTTGTGTATGCAAAAACTACAAAAAAAGTCAAAGCAACCCAATCATGTGTAATAGGCACTCCAACCAGTACCTAGGGGTGATCTTTTAGGCAAGTTTGTGTTGAGACGCTGACAACTCATGAATTTGTGGTAAGCTAGAAAGAAACACAAAGAAGCCCTTGGAGAACATGTTTTAGGCTGTTTTTCCTTTGGGGTTTTGGGGCTGGTTTGTGTTTTGGGTTTGTAGGTTGTAGGGTGCATGAGCAGCTGGGTTGGTGTTGTATGTATTTTGATTGTTTTTAGGCAAGTTGTGTTGAGATGTAGGCAAGTACAGAATGCTTTGCAGGCAATTGATGGTTTTGTGGGAAAACAAAACCTAAATTCTAAAAAAGAATAAAAGCACTTGGAGATTAGGTTTTTGGATGTTGTCCTTTGGTGTTTTGGGCTAGGTTATGCTGGTTTTTAGGTTGCATGAACTGCTGGGTTCGTGGTGTGGGTAAAAACTACATATAGATGTGTTCAAGTTTCCTATCCTGATTTGTGGTTGTGTATGCAAAAACTACACAGAAAGTCGAACAACTACTGGTGTTCTTTTCCAGGCAACTTTTAGTGCAAAACAACAAAATAAAAAGCAACTGCTATGGTTTTTTTGGGCAAAATCAGTGCACTCAGTGGGCAAAAATCACATCTATGTTGCTGCAGCCCCTGTGTATAGACAATAACAGATGTTTTTTGCTTTGCTTTTTACTTGTAACATGCAAAATGCTTTGAAAAAAGGCATTGACAAAAACAAGTTGGTCCCAACAAATTTGGTTTGTGCGAAGGATACCCGGAAAAGTGAGTGGTGAAGCTTCTTTCTTGGGCATCTTTTTTTGTTCTTCAGCTCTGTCGTTTGCATGAATCCCTGGTTTGGAAAAAAAATAGGTAACATGAAAAAGAAAATCAAAAAGCAAGTCATGTAGTGGAATGTAAGCAAGATACATAGTGGGTTCACGCAAGTTGTGGTTTTACCTGGAAGTATCTGCTGAAAAGGTTGACTTCATTTAGTTTGAGAATTTTGTCATTGGGCCTGCAAAAAACAATGAAAAAAAATACAGGGGGGCACGTGGTATAAACAAAATCCAACACCCCGCAACCAAAAAGCTATTAGGCATGGCCAGTTAGTAGTAAGCAAGTTTTCAAAGGTTATATACTGAAGATACTAGTGTTGAATGCATCGTCAAACAACACGACGATGGACCAAACCCGCACAAGAACACAAAAGTAAGTATTGTTATTTGATACTACTAGTTGTAATAGTGAGCAATACATTTGAATGTGAGTTGCTAGTGTTGAGTATGTGACTTGCTTGACATTTGAATGTGACTTTGCTAGTGTTGAGTATGTGACTTGCTTGACATTTGAATGTGACTTGCTTGTTCTGCATGTGTGATTTGCCTCACACACAACCCCTTACCCCCCCCCCCCCCCCCCCAATGTCTGTGCCTAACATTTGTGTGTGACCTACCATTTTTAGTTCAACTAGCTTATTCTATGTGTGTAAGTTGCCTGGTCTAGTAGTGTGGACTTGCCTAACCACTGGGTTTTAGTCCAAGTGAATAAGTGTGTGTGTGTGTGTTTGTGAACTTCGAGATATGTGTGTGAGGTGCCTGAAAACAAAAAACATGTGGTTGTTAAAAACAAGGGGGGGGGGGGGGGGGGGGGGAAGAGAAGCTTACCCCCATGTCCTTCTTCTTCTTCTTCTCCCCCATGCAAAAATGTGGATCCTTTCCTCCCCAACAATCGGAAGGACCCTGCAATGGCTGCCCCATTGGAGGTTAAAAACTGAAAAAGGAATCTACCAATCTACACACAAAGGAAGAAGAGATAGGAGGTGTGATTTTCTCACCTTGTTTTTTCAAATCTGATTGCACCTTCTTCCTCCCAGTGTTGTTTTTTCAAATCTGATTGCACCTTCTTCCTCCCAGTGTTCTCCCTCGTTTTTCCCAGATCCATGAGCAGCTAGTATCGTTTTTTGTACTATGCCTGTTGCAAAAAAGAAACGGCAAAACAAAAAAATGAGCAACTATAGTGGATTTTGTAAGCAAATCAGGTATTGACAGCAAGCAACTCTTGGCAGGACATGAACCACAACGTCTGTTTTTCATTTTTATTTTTTGCAAGTACTGGCTATTGTGTTTTTAGGTTGCTTTTGGACTAGAAAAAAGTGTGTTGAAAAACAAAAAAAGCATCAACTTCTAGGCTTTGTTTTAAGAAAAACAGTGTTAAGAGCAAGCAACTCCTGTGTGCTCATGCGTGCTAGGGCTAAAAATATGTGGCAAAAAAAGTATGGGCAACTACTGGGGCACTTTTAAGCAAATAAAAAGGGTGGAAAAAGGGTAAGCAACTCATGTATCTCTTCTGAATTTAGTTTGCTTTGTACAATGGATGTAGTAATCTTTTTTAAAAAAAGCAGCAACATCTAGGTGGGCTGTTTTAAGCAACTCCTGTTCTACCATTAAGCTAGTTATGTGTGCTCATGTGCGCTGGCACTGAGCAACTGATTTCCTTCCAATTACTGACATACTAGATTCTTTTATTCAGTTTTAGGGTCATCACTGAAAAGAAACTGTAGGCTAGTGCCGAGGTTTTCTTAAGCAAGTTTAGTGCAATCAGTAATCACACACAATTGATTTCTCTCTAGATAGTAAGCAACTAATCTCCAGGGGAAGGGTATGAAGATTACCTAGAGAGTAGTTGGTGGAGGTTTCTTACTTGGGCATTCCTGGGATAGCTTTGACATTTTTTTAGGTGGGTCCTACAAAAAAATGAAACGGAAACACAAAGGGGTTCGCCATGGTTTGTGTAGCAAAGAAAGCTACGGTGGTCCTGTATGTGACTTGCTTGACAACTGTATGTGACTTGCTAGAAAACTGTGGGGGACTTGCTAGAGTTTTATGTGTGACTTGCCTGTTGTTTAGACAAAAAAAATTGTGAGTTTTCTGTTTCCACATGCATAAATTGTCTGCCGCCCCAATCCCCCTTCCTACCCCCCTGAAATGTGCCCCTAAGATGTCACTTACCCAACTTTTCTCTGCTTTTTTTATATTTGATTGACTTCAATTTCTTTAAGTTGCTTGATCTGTGAGTACCAATTGCCTGGTCTAGCTGTGTGGAGTTGCCTAACCTTGATGTGTGTATGTTTTCTGAACTATCAGAATAGTGGGAAAAAACTGGTATTTGACTTCAATTGTATTAAGTTGCTTGATCTATGCGTATCAATTGTCTGGTCTAGATGTGTGGAGTTGCTTAACCCCTGATATCATGTTAAGTAAAACATGGAGCCCCCCTTGTAGCAAACAGTCTATCATTGAGTATATAAATGGAGAAAAATGATGGCAAGTTTTGCATCATTCTGAGGCAACTGCAAAGCAATGGTTAGGCAAGTTGAAAAATGGACAAAACACAAAAGGCCATACTCCATGATAGGACAGAGATCTGACAAAAACTCGTTTCGTAAAACAGGAACTAGACCCGCTCACAACTAGCAACCATTAAATGCTTGTTCTTTTTTTTCTTCCTATGCTTGTTCAACACCTCTGATTACTGTATCTATATGTTTGTACATCACCGTTTTCCTTTCTATGTTTTTTTAGTGCCTGTCATCACTGGAAAAAACTGTAGGCAAGTACAGAGGTTTTTACGCATGTATCGACTTCCCAGACGAGGACTAACTGAAACCCCTATACAACTTCAAGACTACATCAGATCACATCATGTTGCAATTGGTATTATAATGTTATCGAGCTTAGAAGGTAGTGCCCTGGTGCCGGCCTCGGAATGTTCCGCAGATTCAAGGGCGCGGGATGTCTGGAGGACGATCTCTGAATGGAGTCGCAGGCAGTTCATGGTCATCTAGGAAACAAACATGGGGCATAGATATTTAGTAAACAAGTGGAAAGAGTGACTGCATATCCAACATCCTAGCAATTGGTTTCTTTTTACAAATCACTGAGAGAACAGTCGCCCAATGAACATAAAAGATGGTTAGCTACTTACCAACTAAGAACTGTGAATTTTACTCACTGATGTGCACTCTGTATCAGGATCAGCTTCAGCAATACGCAAGGCCCATGTACGTATCCATTCTAAACCAGTAGAAATGTCCTGATTGCCTTCTATAAGAACTGATGCAACATATGACATGTGCAAGGCTATCAATACAGAAGAAGCTGCAAACAACACAGACCTTCGCACATATGCTTCAGCATGTTGCGAGACCTCCCTGCAGAATAAAATTTCATGTCAAGTAAAGCCATTTCGTTACCAAATAAGGTCCCTAACATATGAAATGTTTATCCTGACATGGAATACCTGTATCTTATCATATCCAGAAGAGCTGGGGCAATGGCTGATGCTTTCGGATGCATGGCCATGCACTTCATACAGACACCAAGCATGTATACCAATTTACCTAGGACAACAAAATCCCGATTGAGCAAGTCCACCCCATGTCTTCTCTTGTCACATCCTTCCATATCCGGGAGCATAAATGCAGCAGCATACAAAGGAAATCTGTTTTTTGACCGCTCCACCTGCGAATATTTTGCTTTCTCAAGATCCCATCTGCGAGATTTTCCTGATTTAACCTGGCCTGACGCCTCTGCTCGCTGCTCCCCTGTCGGTGAGCACCACGCCTCTGCTCGCCTCCCCTCTGCCGCCGGCAGGGGCGGAGCAGGAACCCGACGCTGGCCTGGAGCGCTAGTGGCGAGCGCCGGGGAAGAAGTTGTTCGCCTCCATGGCCTGGGGGGCGGGAGGCCGCCATGTCCAAGAAGAGAACCCGATCTCGCGGGATCCGATGCTGGCGGTGCGGATCCTGGACGGGGTGGCGCTGATCCGGCGCGGGGTGATGCTACCGTTCATCCGGAGCGCAGTGGGATCGCTGGGGTAGCACCAGGGGAGGAGCGCAGGTAGTTGCGTGCCGCTGCTCGGGTCTGGGCGGCGCGGCGGCGGTTGATAATGGAGGGGGTCGGGACAGGCCGGCAGAGGTAGGATGAGGGGCTAGCGTGGTGCGGTGGCTCGGTCCCCGGCGACGTGGTCGAGGCAGGACCGAAGGAGGAAGAAGGAGGGGACGAGAGGGAGTGGGTCTTGTGGCCTCGTGGGCGTTTTCCTCCTGCGCGGCGCGATTTAATCGAACGGCGCGGAAGGGTGTGTGTGCTCGGGAGCTCTAAAAAGTGTAGCTGCACTTTTTAGAATTTGGGAATCTTAAAATATTGAGAAGATCAATCTGGCTCCCAAATGAGGCGGAATCCATAATGACATCCTAAATATTTGCTTCAACATGCGGCTCTTAAATGAGGTACCATAAACCAGTTACTCCAATTCATAGGTAGTAATTTATCGCTCTCAATCTCATATATCTACAAGTCATGGGTTCATAAGTACCCACTCCGATCCATATTAGTTTTGCTCAAGTTGATGTATCTAGCACCGAAATACATCTAGATACATTTGTTTCACGGACAACTAATATGTATCGGAGGGAGTTGTGCTTTTTTTACCTTTCCGAAAAAGAGAATGGACAAATACACCATTCAAGTCTTTGCGCTTGCCCTGGTACTGTCTTTCCATCTCGTATGCTCCGCATCTACTGCGCAATGTATGCACTTCCACATAGACTTATCAATTAGTATTTCTGTACTTTTCGATCAATCATTTTTCCCGTCTTTACAAAAGTTACTTGTCTGTCTTTCGGTATCTATAGCTTGTTTGTTAATCAAGCCAAAATGATAAAGTAGCATATCAATGGTTAATTTATCTGCTGTTCCATAGGTTGGATCATCAACAAAGTCGTGGATGGCGAAAAGATCAATTTTAACAAACGGATTGTGTCAGTATCAGTATTACATTTTTTAGGGGGGGGGGGCATAATATCAATGTGTAACAAGCGCTACTGCTAAGCTATAGCTGTAGCGCCTTACTAGTAGCGCGGGCACCCGCGCTACTGGTAGGCGTCAAACCCGCGCTACTACTAGGCTTTTCCCTAGTAGTGAACATTACACATTGAATCATTGAGTAATCATCAGAACGAGTCTGCCAGGCGTTCACAACATCTGGAGACTCAACTGAAGCGGGTGGATCATCAAGTGATGCATCAAGGACATAACCCTTTTGGGAAGCCGTAAGGATAATCCTTAGATTACGGGCCCAGTCCGCGAAGTTACTTCCATCATCTTTCAACATAGCTTTTTCTAGAAACGCATTAAAATTCAGGAGTGCTACTGCGCGAGCCATGATCTACAACATAAATTTTGCAAAAACAACTTAGACTATTGTTCAAGATAATGAGTTTAGTTAATCATATTACTTAAAAACTCCCACTCAAATTGACATCCCTCCGGTCATTCGAGTGTCACATGATCCAAATCCACCAACTCAATTCCGATCATCACGTGAGTTGAGGTGGTTTCAATGGTGAACATCTTCATGTTGATCATATCTACTATATGACTCATGTTTGACCTTTCGGTCTCTTGTGTTCCGAGGCCATGTCTGTACATGCTAGGCTCGTCAAGTTTAACCCGAGTGTTCCGCACGTGCATATTCCAACACCCATCTTGTGGTACATGTCGAGTTCTTCAGGTATGTGCAGGGACAAAAACGAAATTCAGAGAAACTAGATCACAGGGCTCCATTTTTTTAATGTTCGATTGACCCTGAATGCAAAATATAGCGACACTAAACCATATCCAGAATGAAAAAAGATTTACTGAACCTGAATAATCTAGTGGACATGCATGAAAATTAAAATAATCAAATACCAAAAACTAGATAGCATCACACATGGCTTAGAAAAATGACTACAAAAAACATGAGTTGTGAGTTACATGCCGCCCTGGGCTTTTATAAATACATAGATTATACACATGTTTTTCAAGATACAAAAAGTACTTACTAAGAAAAAAGGATTCAAAAATATTCCTTCCTCCATGCTACATCAAACAGAACGCAGAGAGGAAAACACCATAACATGAACTAAATCAAAAAAGGAAAGTGCAGAATAACAGAAGGTTATCTGGAACAAGTTTCATTGCATATAACTAGTTTCAGGCCATCTACTGGCTTGTTAATTATTGCATATCACTACTTTCAGATGATCCACAAAACATTCTTCAGGTAAGCGTTCAACTCTAAGCAAAAATTCACATCCATAACTAATCTAAAATAAGCCAGCAAAATCAAGCTGACATAATGATACTCAATAGTTTCTTCACAATAGTACTCCTATAGAGGAAAAACCACAATCATTCAGTTAACTAACCCTGATCATTTACAACATTCCTCGGGCCTCTAAATTCTTACAATAAACATACTGTAGTGAAAATTCACCCAGGCTAAAAAAGAGATCTACATCCAAGACAACGTTGAGGCGGACTTGGTGACGGAAATTTGGGGAAAACGTGCTGAGAGGTGTCTGCAACAAATTCAGGAACATTTCTCGATGAACCACTCAAAAAACTAGCCAGGATTGCACTAAGCTATGACACACATTCATGCCAAACCCAGCGAACTGAACCACCCCCAGCCATGAAGGTCCATGACCGGCGACAATCACGACGAACTGAAATCAAGCGCGAAGGATGGCAGACAGACGTAGAACAGACAGCCGTTAGATTGCCTTGGAGCCAGACAGCCGTTGGATCTTGATAACTCTGCTGAATCGGTATCTGCTGACTGAAGAACATCGACACTGTATCTTCAGGTTCAGACAACAAGTTCAGTACCTGACACCTTCGTCGTCGCCTCTCCACCGCATCGTCTTCGTCGTTGTCCGCTTGCCATCTCGCCATGCCTCTCATCCCTGCTTCTGCTGCGTACGGTTAAGGTGCGGTTCTGCATTCCATTCCACCAGATCAGTTGTGCTCTACCGTTTGCATGGCCTCGTTGCTTCCGTTTCTTGCCTCTTGTTGCTACTTGATCCCTCTTCCCCTTTTCCTCCTTCCGTTTGCAGGATCGCTGGTTGTGCTCTCGTTTGGTAGGTTTCCTGCATCATCTTCCGCTGTGCTAAGGTGAGGCGTCCTTGTGTTGCGATGATCTTTACCTGTTTGATGAAATGCCGCTATGAACTGATATGTTGTTTCTTGCCTGTTGGAGGTGATGTGGACTGATTATTTTCCTTTTTGCACCTTTGGATATGGGTGTCCTATCTGCCGAATCTTGTGCTAGGTCCTGTTGTGTGGTTGGATGTTTAGTGCTGGACTGTGAATTTGTTCTTCTTATTCAGAAAAGCCCGTGCTTAAGTACTACTCCATCTGTGTGAGTGTTATACAGGGCACTTTATAAGTCGAGGTTCAGCAAAACGTCAGTATCGGCGAGGCAATGTCTGTGCCATATCATCTGGATACAGTCTTAACTAAAAAAATTGCTGGTTCTCGGTAAAATAGGATTTCATCCTTTTCCATGCATTCACAGAGGCACACCAAGGTCGTCGTCACCGGTAACAACCGGACAAAGTCCGTGCTGGTCGGCCTGCAGGGTGTTGTCAAGAAGGCTGTTGGCCTTGGAGGCTGGCACTGGCTGGTCAGTCTCTTGCTTCCTTCCTTCCTTCCACTTCATTCTCTTATTATTTATTTACTAGATAGTGGCTGGTTCTTTATATTGATTGATTGACAATTGCAATGGCTGGTTCTTTATATTGATATATTGATTGATTGATTGACAATTGCAATGGAGTGAAAGCTTTGCTTTGGGGTGGGATTTATTGCCGGCCAGGACCAGGCTTCCACGGCAAGGCAGGTTCTGAAGAATGGTGTGGAGGTGAAGTTGCAGTTGCAGAGGAATGCCCTGATTGTCTTGGAGGGCCCCAACTGGCAGCCAAGACAGCGATGAGATCGATGGCGGCAACAACTCGTTCTGCGGCAGCTTTGACATGGGAGACAAAGTCATCAACTAGTGTAAGACGATGCCATCATTCACAATGTTTGTAGCCAAAATGCATGCTTTAAACTGTCTATAAGTAGCAGAATCAGACTGAATGTTTTCTTCTTCTGGTGTGTTTTGCGAGCAGCAAGCATCAAGTACCAGAAGCCAACAAAGCCAAGGGTCCGGCACACGAGACCATGGTCACTATCCCGGCAAACTAAATAACTAATCACGACATTACAAGTAATTTGTGTCTGAAAGAGCAGATTGGGCCATATATACGACTAGGAGTATGATGAAAGGCGTGTGATCACATGGCAATGGGCCATGGTTAGTTAGGTAGGATCTGTCAGTGTGGTCAAGTCGTTCTCATTGCCATTGCTTAGCTCAACTCGTTGTTGACAAGGCAGAGATATTTGCAACTGTCTGTGTATTCAGTATCCTGTCTTTCTCGTGGGAACCTAATAACCCCAGTGTATGTATGTGTGCCGTGGCAATTACGCGGGCTGATCCATCCAAATCCAAGGATGTTCATTCCGTTTTATGTTGTTGCAGAGAGTGAACCTGACAAAGCTTGGAACACCCACACTATTTGTAAGACGTGCTATTCAATTTTGCGATAACATGCTTTGAATACCAAAACTCTCTTGTGTTTGAAAACAATAAAATATTAGAGCATCTACAGTCGGACCCCTCATACCGTCCTCAAACGACCGGACACAAAAAATCAACCCAGACGGACCCCTCAAACCGGCTTCAAACGCCCGGGCTGACCGGCACCCCTCATTTCCAGCCCAAATATGGGACGAGTATAGGGGAGACCGGGTGCGCCCGGGCCTGCCTGCACTGGCCCGCATCGACCCCACATATATTCGTCCTCATCCGCTCGCCGGACCAAACCCTAGCCACTTCACTTCACTCCCCTCCACTCCCATCTGCCACCCAAGCTCACCTCTGGCGATCTCCGACCTTCTCCGACATGGCGGACAGTGAATCTGAGTCCTTCACCTCCAGATCCGTCGACCACGAGCTCATCCCACACAGCCCCGAGGAGAAGATGGCTGTCCAGGTTACGCTCCGCCGCTCCGGGGAGGCGGCCGCACGACGTCAACGGTCGGACTCGCAACGCCGGGAATACATTGCGTCCGCACAACCGGTGCTTGGATCCGGCGTCACTGCCTCACCGGAGGCGGTGCGGTCCGTCTGGCGTCTGAACGCCGTGGCGGAAGAGCAACCCCTCCGTTGGCGCGGCATGCCCGCCGGGCGAGGCAGCGGGCTAGGGAGGCGGCGGAGGCCCTCACGGCGGTGGACGTTGGAGAGGCGGAGTCACACTCTCCGGTGCCCCGTAGTATGCACCAGTGCGGGCGCCGCAACCGCGTCGTGGTGGACGTCGTCTCGGACGGATCCGTCATCGACCTCACGTCCACCGGCGCCGTCCGGGTTACGGGCTCCGACGAGGAAGAGTGGGGCATGGGAGACGGCGGTGGATCGAGTCCCGTGAGTCGTCTAGTGTCTCATGTCCTACTCTACCTCACCGGCGGCCGGACCAAAACTACGAGGAGCGCAGCCAGCCGACGGACATGGGCACGGTGGAGCCGGACGACCTCCGCTTAGTATTAGGTTTACGTTGCATGTAATAATATGGATTTGAGGTTTCTAATTTGAGGTATCGGGATGTAAAATGCATTATTTCAGGGCGTTTGAGAGCCTGGATTTGCAAGGTTCGGTTGTAGATGCTCTTAGCAGGAGATGAGTTGTGCTATTTGGTTGAATTGTCAAATGAGAATGATTTGGTGCTCTTGCGGTTTGACCAATATAAGTAACAATACTAAAGCGGGAAGCATCCAATTTTTCTCCTTTTTCTGACTTTTTTCCTCACCTTTACTGTTTATATACATGACATCATTAATCAGTAAAAAACTCACGTGAACAGTGTTGTACATGCACAGTACCCATTTGTAAGAGCACATTTATTCATGTGTGGTTTTGGTAATTGATGAAAATCCCTATGGACTAATGGTTGCCTTGAGTTATATTTGAAGGATTTGTCCGTAGGTACTTCTTGAAGTCCATCTGTTGGTTTCAAGGAGTTTATATGGTGACCAAGGTGGTATTCAAGGTTTTATCCAAAGATTGGTCATGTGAGAGTTGAGCTTATTGCAAGCATGTCTTGAAGAAGAAGATTGTGTGAGCACTCATGTTTACCTTCAAGACATCATCTTTATGAAGAGAGAAGATAAGATAGAAGGTTGATCAAGATTAAGTCAAAGAGTGAACCAAGTTGATCAACACACAAAGCGTACAAGATATACCGAGAGGGATCAAGTGATCCCATGGTATGGTAAGCATTGTCCATTACGCTGTGTGTACTAACCCACGGTCTACGTGAGTGTTCTTTGTAGGGTTAGGTATATTTCCATGGGATTGCGCCAAGAGGAAGATCCCATACAACCCATGGAAGATGACATCAAGTGGTGATCATCATCAAGTTTGCGGTGTGCAAGTTCAAGTGAATCATCACGGAGAGATCATGCTTGAAGCTTGCCGTCCATTATGGTGACAATGGACTTGCTGTGAAGATGTGCCGAAGAGTGGCTCACCCATAGTAGAGTATGGGGGAGCAATCTACTAGTCTTCATCGAGCCGGCGCAATCAAGAAAGGTGGTCCATCTTGAGAAGGACAAGATCGTCATCATCTAGCTCAAGTGGACTATGCGCAAGGCAAAGGTTTGACCTTGATAGGGTTTTCTATTTTACCGATCTCATGATGGTAGTTGGGAGACCGGGTTATAGGATCGATCGCCGTACTATCAAGGGGGGCTCTCAAGTGAGTAGCTTGATCGTATCGTTCATTGAGAGCTCAAACCATTTCATTCTTGGCATCATCATCTTTCTTGGTTCTTGGTTGGCTTTTCTCTATGTGGGTTCTTGAGCTTATGGTCAGCTTCATGACAAGCTCAAGTTCATCGAAAACGGAGTCCATATGCTTTTTCTATGATGTTTTCGATGTTGGAGTTTTTGCCGGTTCTTCATTGATAGAGGTTTCACATCTCTATATCATTGGCATTTGTATACTGCCTCTTCTTATTATAACCAACAAGCTTGAGTTTGCTCAATTCGGAGCTCATATGCGAAGGTTATGGCAGTTCTGGTTTTACTGTTTCCATCTGGTTGCTTGGGTTCTTTGTTACTCTCCCGAGGGCGGTAGTACCGCTGGGGGGTTCCGACTCATTACGCGGTAGTACCGCTGGGTGGTTCCGACTCCTTACGCGGGGCACCAGACACTGCCTTGTCTGGTGTCTGGTGACCCGCGCCACCTGAGCGGTAGTAGGGCGGTAGTAACAAGCGGTACTACCGCTTCCCCCTACTACTGCTGAAATCTGCGTACGGGCGGTAGTACCGCTCCCAGGGGCGGTACTACCGCTTGTGTGCGGGCTGTGGGGGTAACGGTTGGATTTTCCCCCACCTATTTAAGGGGGTCTTCTTTCCCAATGGATCTCATCCTTTTAGCTCGAGTTTGCCCCCCCCCCATTGTTGACCTTCTTTGAGCTTGCTAACTCTCAATCCCTTCAATGATTCTTGCTAATTCTTGAGGGAAATGGGAGAGGAGATCTAGATCCACATTTCCACCAATCACTTTCTCCTCTTTGTGAGGGGAACCCCTTGGATCTAGATCTTGGAGTTCTTCGTGTTCTTCTTTGTTCTTCCTTTCATTTTCCTCCATAGCATTAGTTGTTGTGATGGGATTTGGGAGAGAAGGACTTGGGCACTCCGTGTGCCCTTGCCATTGCATTTGGTGCATAGGTTTGGGTTCTCTACGGTGATACGTGGAAGTGAAGTTTGAGAAGCTTATCACTCTTGGGTGTTTGAGCACCCTAGAGCTTGTTCCTCTTGGGTGCCTTGGTGCCCTAGACGGTTGGTGGTGTCTCGAAGCTCAATCATTGTGGTGTAAAGCTCCGGGCAAGCGTCGGGGTCTCCAATTAGGTTGTGGAGATTGCCCCGAGCAATTTGTACGGGTACCGGTGACCGCCCCCAAGGGTTGCCAAAGTGTACGGGTACCGGTGACCGCCCCCAAGGGTTGCCATTTGTAGGGTTCGGTGACCGCCCTCAAGGGTCCCTTAGTGGAATCACGACATCTTGCATTGTGCGAGGGCGTGAGGAGATTACGGTGGCCTTAGTGGCATCTTGGGGAGCATTGTGCCTCCACACCGCTCCGAACGGAGATTAGCATCCGCAAGGGTGTAACTTCGGGATACATCGTCGTCTCCACGTGCTTCGGTTATCTCTTACTACCCGAGCCCTTTACTTATGCACTTTACTTTGTGATAGCCATATTGTTTCATGTTATATATCTTGATATCACTTAGTTGTTTATCTTGCTTAGCGTAAGTTGTTGGTGCACATAGGTGAGCCTAATTGTTTTAGGTTTTGTGCTTGACTAATTAAACGTTAGTTTTATTCCGCATTAGTTTAAGCCTACCATAATTATTTTAAAGCGCCTATTCACCCCCCACCCCTCTAGGCGACATCCACGTCCTTTCACCCATTAATAAACATTTGTGTGAACAATGTTTCAAAAAAACATACATTGTGGCTCAAAAAGAAAACTGAAACTTTTTTATACAACATTTTTCTCCCCCCTTCAACCCCATGTCCTTATATAGTAGGTCAAGATTTAGGATTTTTCCACACAACATTTCTCTCCATCGCGTACCGATGCAGAGTCGCCTCAATCGTCTCCCGCTCCTTTCCGATGATGGTGATATCGAGGCACAAAAAAGTAAACCGGAACAATATATTTGCATGAACAGTAATCCGTGGGAAAAATAAGTTCTTGCCTATTACTATTCATTTTACCATGACATCAGTGAACAATGCACCAACAATTACCCGAACAAAACGTCATCCGCCGCTACAGAGACACTCCTCCAACCCTCTTCCCCACCTTGCCATCTTGAGCTTAGGCGGTTGTTGCCGCCATGCGGTGGAGGCCACCATCTAACTGACATCCGATGCATCGGGGCAGCTCCTTATGGGGCATCGCTTTGTTGCGCAGCCCTCAGCCACCTGGTTGGCGGTGGCTCTCCACTCTTTCCGTCCGCCCGTCCCTTTTCCCGTGCCACCGATAGCCTTGTGTCCGCATCGTCTGCGACGTTCCTTGGCGAGGGTCGGCAGTGACCATGCTATCCCCTCCCCCGGAACAATATATAAATAAACCCAAAACTGCTAGCCAAAACAACAGTCCAAATAAACCGAAATAGCAAACCCATAAAACACGAAACAGTAAAAACAGTGAAGCAGTACAATACCTGAATAAACCAAAAACATTAACCCACCCGAACCATAGAGCGAAACAGTACCTGAAATGTAACCCAGAAATGTACACCCTCATAAACCGAAATAATAAAAGCAGTAAATCGACACTATGCATTCCCGTTAACAGTAACCCAAAAGAAATACCAAGAAAACTAAGAAAACTGAAACTCCTTCCTCGGTACGTTCACCTACGCGAGGGGAATAGACGATGTTGTCGTCGTCGTCTACCTCACCTTCTCCTTTCCTATGGCCAATCAGACCAAGGATTCAACCACAATGTGGTCACTGAAGGCACCTCCATGACGTACTTCATCACCGCATTTGATAAGCAACCAACGAGAAGAAGAAACACGAAAATAAAATTTGTCACTCAACCAACCTCTTCACTCCGTTCCCTATTCTATTTCTTTGACCGATTTAAAGAGAAAGAAAAAATACAAGACAGTGGATCATCCGTAGAGCGTAGTGTTTGCTCAAAAAAGTATTTAGAACCAATTATTCCTCAGCCGCCAGAATTTCCCCAAGAATGGATATACCAATTATCCTATTTCACTGTTTGAAAAATGCATTGGGTTGAACGTTTTGTTCTCAGATTAGCCACTCATAGATATTGCGTTTAAATAAGTTCTTCGTCAATTACTATCTATTTTTACACCAGACACTCCGCAATTAGCATACATTTTTACACCACGACAGATTTGGAGTTTAAATTACTAACAAAAAATTAAAATTAGAATTTTACTAAATAAATCCATGTTTGAGGAAGAATGAAAAAGTCACGGCTAGGAATTAGCTATGAAATACAGGTGAAAAAGATGCACAAACTGGACAAGAAATATTTTTCCTTACTATAGGGTCTATACATTGATAACAATCCCATTCAATCTGACTGTTGATCAAACAAGCCATATCAGAATGAATCCAACTACATATTACTAGCGCGCCCATCATAGCTCTTTTTACTTACCGAAGGGGAAAATACGTGCATAAGAAAAAAATAGTAATAGACCAGTAGGTTTACTTAGTTTGTTAATTCATTTAATGTTTCATACGTGTCTACACAGATCATGGGATGTAGATAGATTTCGTGTTCTCCTTTTCATTTTTTTTTCTTGCATAATACATGTTGTTTTCTTACTTACTTATTTCATGAAAATACAAACGGGATCGGTCCCGCTTATTCGGCGCTAGTATAGTGTATGGGGGGCAATATCGGCTCATCAGTTTGCTCAACAACACACACAAAAACAGAAACAGAAAAACCCAGCATCACTGTCACTAGCAACTGCTTGTCCATATGTGTAGTGTAGTACACGGAAACGGAACGCTGTCGGCCACAGCACACGTGGCCACCGGCCTTATCTCTTGGGATTCCCTTCCATAATATATATGCTGCTGCTTCCTCTGCTTCATCCTCCATGGCTGCAAGCGTATACTAGTAGTACAGATCCACTGCTTCCTCACATGGACATGGCCGCGGCTGATGCAAGGTGCTTCGCGGCGAGCATCATATGGGTATCCAAGGGTGCTGCCGGCTGCGAGTGGCGTTGCGGCATGGTGAGAAGTGCAGCCAACGGCGGCCGGCAACTCCTGCTGCCGAGCAAGCGGGCGGCGAGTGCTCCAACCGCGTGGATCTCGTCGGTGCTGCGAGGACGACTGGCAGCATGGGCTGCAGGCCGACGCTGTCAGCCGTCACCAGGTCCAGATTGGGCGCGAGGAAGGAGGACAGGCAGCGGAGCGCCACGACGGCGCCGGCCCGGCCCCGGCGAGCACCACGTGCTCGCTGGAGGCAGTCGCCGAGACGCCGTCGACACCGAGGGACGCCGGCGCCGCGGAAGAAGCAGGCGCGAGAGCCCCTTCCTCTCCTGTTCCAGCAGCTGCGGCGGCGGACGGGAACGCGTACTGCCGGGAAGACCACCTCGCGGTGAAGCATGCGCAGCTAGAGTTGAAGACCACACGTGCGCCGAGCCTCTTGGAGGTTATCCCGGAGTGAGAAGCTCAAGCTGAACCGCGCCAAGCTCGCCGACCTGCTCCGGTACAACTCCAGCAAGAAGGGCGACGAGCTCACCAGCCTCGAGGGGATGCTGGAGGCATCCTTGCGGCTGAGGAAGACGCCGGCGTCGAGGCGAATCTACTCGGCGCGCCTTGGACGACCATGAAGCCGTCGCCGGCCGGCGTGCTCGTGCGCCAGGAAGGAGGGGAAGGGAGATGGACGCGAGCAGGCTGGGTACGGGCGTGGTCGCGCGCCGCCTCCAGGAAGGAGGGGAAGGGAGATGAGCTCCGGCGCCTGGCGAGCAGCACGTGCCCGTCCCCGAGACGCCCAAGCACAACAGCGCCCGGTCGTCGGCGTGCAAGTGCCAGAGGGTGCGGTGGTCGTCTTCCTGGCTGTGCCATGCGAACCAACCAACTGAAGGGCGCGCGCAAGAAGAGCAGAGGAGCAGAGGAGCGAGAAGGGTGACAGCAGCGCCGACGGAGTCCTCTGCGGTCTGCGCGCGGCTGCCGAGGCCTCTGACTCCAAGAGCAGCGGCTGGCTCCACCGCTCCCTCCCTCCCTCCGGCGCTGTTGCTGCCGCCACCTGCGGAAACGGGAGAAAACGTCGACGCCGTGGCCGTGCACCAGCACGCGTTCCAGGTCCTGGTCGTTGTCCTCGATGTGTCAAGCGAGCCGCAGACGTTGAGCTTCGGCGTGGCGACCACGACCTGGGACGCCGTCGTCGCGCATGAACCGCAGGAGCGAGCCCCGCCCCGGGGATCCTGGAGGACATGAACCGCATGTTCTCCGGGGAACCGCAGGAGCGAGCCCCGGGGATCCTGGAGGCGGCGCGCATGTTCTCCTGGGACGCCGTCGTCGCGCATGAACCGCAGGAGGCGGCGCGCATGTTCTCCGGCGGAGGCGTAGTCTACAGGTCAACATGATCCTGGGGATTATCCGCAAAAAAAAAATGAAAAAACATGTTGACCTGTTGACTTGCCACATATATGAAGTTGCAATAGAATAATAATACCGTTGCCCAATTAAAAATCAATCCCCCAAAACGCCTTCTGGCTCTAAAATTGTTGAAAGGCGAGGATCGATTCGAAAACAGCCTCTTCGCACTCGCTGTCCCGAAACCCTCGCTCTTGTCGCCGGCGAGCCGCGCGCCCTCCCCCGCCGCCGCATTCCGTCCACCCGGCGACCGCCCCGCCCCCGACCATGCAGATGATGCGGAGGGGCTCTCAGGGGCTTCTCGCCATGGCCCGCAGCAGGAGCGGCGGGTCCCTCCTCCCACCGGGCTGCCACCGGCGCCACCTCCTCTGCCTGCCGGACGAGATGCACAAGGTGTGGCTCCCCGAGAGCTTCCGCGGCGCTCGCACGTCCCCAGGCGGCGACCTGTAAGCTAAATCCAAACCCCTCCCCGAATCCCGATTGCATATCGCACCTAGTTGAATCCGTCCCGGTGTTGATTCTGTTGGTCCCGTGACGATCGTGCGCGGATCCCGATGGTCGGCCCGGATGTGTGGGGTTGAGCTGGTGATAGTTACTTTTGTCCCGTTTCAGTTCGTATCTGGCCATACTTTGGTGGATTGAGTGGTACTATGGAACAAGTGGCTCACTTTGGTTGGTGGTGTGCTAGATATAACTGTACTGATTGGTGGTTTCTCAGATTGGCAGCAGCAGCAGCAGCATATACAATTGATCAGTCCTGCAACAACTAATTGAATCACTGTACTGATTTGGTGTTGAGTTTGGTCGCGCATGCTCACTAATTGATACATCTTTTACTACAGTAGTTCCTAACTAGTTTAACAAAGACTGTGTTGCTGCACATGGTCACTATGAAATGGCCCATTCATTTATGTGACATATGAGGGTGATACATCTAGGCTGATTATTCTATTGCAACATGCTGTGCTGTGTAAGTGAGTAGAATCTCAGTTTGCTCAATGTGGGCATTTATTATGTTTATTAAATGATTCTACCAGGACACTTGAAACCATGCACAACACAATGGTGCTACTTGGTGTCTAGTAGCACCTTAATTTAGGGCAGGCCCCCACCATACCATGTACGTACTACTCACTCCACGCATATAGGAGTAGCTGCTAGTTGCTCTTCTGTGTGCTCTTCTGCTAGCTGCTAGTTGCTCTTCTGCTAGTTGCATATAGGAGTATCTATCTACCACTATCACTGTCACTGAATTAATTTACTTACTCCTTTATCAACGCTGCTTACTAGTACTAGTACTTGATTACAATTGTACTCCTTTATCAACGCTGCTTACAACTATAAATGTGCTCTGGCATGCACCCAGCGCAGGAGTAGGACACTAGTAGCATGCATCAACATAAATGAAAGTATGTAGGGCCTCTGTTGGATATACTAATGGGGTCCTATTAATATTATATACTAACATACTCTAGTTGGATCATGAATTTGATTACCCTACTACTTCTTTATATATGCATGTCTTGCAGCTGAATAACTAAACACCCTGATATCTCTTCAACCTTTTTCGAAATTGTTTGTATGCAGTGCCATCAACGGACAAAGGCTGTTTGTGGATTCTGAGGTTACAATGGTGACCGACCATTTGAAGCAATACCCACTGATACATCCCGTGCCAAAGGATCGGCTGATTGTGCCGGATCCCTCAAGGCTGCACTTCCTCAAGGACGATGGCAACCGGCTCACCTGGTCAGGCCTTGATCTGGTCTACATCATGCATAAGTGCGGTATGTCCACGAAGGGCTTGTTCTGCAAAGAGAATGTTGTTGTCCCGCCACAACAAATGGCATTTGGATTGAAGGAGGTGAACCTAGAAGATGCAGGCCCGTTGGAGATGACGGAGAGGGTGGACAACTACATCGAGTATGTCCGCTTCCTGGTTGACAGGGTTGAAGATCTGCATGGGGCTGAGGCTGCTGGCACCCTCCCCCCTCTCTTCAAAGGACTTGAAATGGCTGCGCTTGACCTCTTACAAGACGATCAGCTGCTGGACCTGCTGCTGTACTACCCGGCCCTCCTTCCCATTCACAGCAAGGGCCTTCTCTACCCCAGGATCTACAACCTATTAGTTAAAAGTGTGCCTTTGCTATATGGAGCAGGTTTGCCGGTTATTGGTTTTGTACCCAACCCAAAGAAGAAAATCAAGACTCCGAAGCAGTTGTGTACGAGGCTGTTGGGGGCTGTACCGTATTCCAAAGTTGACCCAAGATATCCCAAATGGGGCAGTGTGATAGCAGCCAGAAATCCAGACGTCTTCAAGTGTTTCGTGACTCAGTCAAAGATGAATGGCAACTCTGCCATTGACCTTGTGGCGTTGCTTCGTCATGCACCGGCTCATCCCCTCGAGGAGTCAATGGTAAAGTTGCTAACATACCTGAAGCTAATCAAGCAAGGGAAGCCCCTCCCTCCCTCCTCCGTCCTGGACAGTTCCACCGTCAAATCAGCACAATCCTCAACCTTATCAACCGTCCCGCCAACGGGTGCAGATGTACTATATCTGATGTACGACAGCTTTCCAGAGTACCTACCTGATATGGCCAAGGCGTTTTGGACATACGGTGTGTATGGCTGGCTCGATGTTCGGGGTCTCTTTCCTCCTCGCGGCCGCTGATTATTAGTGAGTGGAAAAGAATCTTGGCCAGTGAGCAGTCACTGGCTCGTCTCCCTGTAAGCAAGAACAGGCAGTTAGTTTTCATAAGTACTAGCATTCATCAGCATAGTAAGGGAGAACAGGCAGTTAGTTTTCATAAGTACTAGCATTCATCAGCATAGTAAGGGAGAACAGGAGCTTTGCCTATTCATGAGTATGCACGCGAGGACAACAAGTACCGAGATAGCTTTGACTATGTTGAATTTATCAGTCATGACTATGGTGGCATATCTATCTTGAATGCCCTGCTTTTTTTTGTCATATCTATGGAGTACAATATGATTGAGAATCTTTAATGCTCTGCTAGTCTGCTTTGTCATGCCCTGTTGTTGCACCCGTGAAGATGCATTTTTTCTGTTGTTGCACCCCTGTTGTTTCTTCCTATGCTGCATATATTCTTTCTCACTTAATTTTTGGATTAAAACTTAAATGCGTCAATTAATTTGGCATTTAGTGAGATCACACAAGATTAACTGGTTGGTATGATTCATGGTTGTTGAAAGTTTGCTAGTACTTAATATATGGCTCTGCCTATATCACAGCTAAATTGTTGACATCAGAAGTCAACGGTAGTCCAGCTTACCACCTCGTATTTTTTTCCTTCGGGCCAGCCTAGTGGAGGTAACAGAAAAATGCAAGAGACGCAGCGCACTGCCTAGGAATCAAACTCAGTACCACATACTGGTCACCTCAGTCTCCTACCACTCCAACCCATACTTACTATTGATTTTTAGGAAGAAGCGAGTATATAAGAACATAGTAGAGCGTCGAGATTGAGAGTGGCGTTTTGGCTCCTAGGTGTATATACACCTATTATGAAATACGTATAAAAACACATTTTAAAATGTTTAAAAAATTCAAGAAAAAATTCCGCGTATACATCCGGACATCCTATGTTTGCACACAAAATTTCGGTGAAAAAGGAAATTTTTTGTGGCATGTATAAAAAAGATAAAAATATGCCTCGTGAATAGCTGTATTCAATCATAAAAATTTGTCTTTTTTACACAAGCCACAAAAAATGTCCTTTTTCATCGAAACTTGGTGCACGCACATATAATGTCTGGATTTACACGCGAGATTTTTTCTCAATTTTTTTTACATTTTGAAATGTGTATTTAAACAATGGGTGCATATAAACCTATGAGCCAAAGTGAATTTCCGGTCGAGATTAGAAGACAATCTTGCAATTTTTTGAAACCTTTTTGCAAATTGTGAATAATTTGGAAATGTTGAATATTTTGAAAACACAAACAATTTTAAAATTTTGAACAGTCTTTTTCAAATGTGAATAAACTTTGTAGTTTGGAATCTTTTTTAAAAAATAAGAAAAAAAATGGTATTCCGAACAGTTTCTTCACAAACAAATTCTAAAAACATGAAAAAAAATTAAAATCCCCAAATAATTTTTAAAATTCTGTTTTTATCATTTACCTACTCGAGGACGGGCATGAATTAAGCTTGGGGGTGCTTATATGTCTCCAACGTATCTATAATTTTTTATTGTTCCATGATATTATATTATCAATCTTGGATACTTTATATGCATTTATATGTTGTCATATATCATTTTTGGGAACTAACCTATTAACCTAGTGCCTAGTGCCAGTTGCTATTTTCGGCGTGTTCTTGGCTTTTCAGGAAATCGGTACCAAACGAAGTCCAAATTCAACGAAAGTTTTTGATGATTTCTTTGGACAAAAAAGACCTGGAAGCTTCGGAGGGAGACTAGCCACCACAAGGGGTGGTGCCAAGCCAACAGGGCGCGCCCAGGGGGGTGGTCGCGCCCTGATGGCTTGGGACCATCTCCCGACGCCTCTTGACCTAACTCCGCCTCTATAAATCCTAAAATATTGGGAGAACACCAGAGAGCCACACGATGTTGGGTAACGCAGCAGAAAACAAAAATTTTCCGACCTACGCACCAGCCCAGGACCACTATGGAGACTGCATACAAGGTTTGATCATTTTCGTTACCGACTCGTAGCGCAGCGGAAGTAGAGTCGATGACGAACGGCGGTGCAGATCCCCGCAGCTAGGATTTTACAACCTCCCAACCGCGAGGATGTATACCCTCATCTGCCCCGCGGACAGCCCTCCGGGAGGCGGTCGTACAGTCCCCCGGACGGTGTCGCGGACAGCCCTTCGGGAGGACCTCCGAAACTCAGACTGTCACTCGGACAGCCCTTCGGGAGGACCTCCAAAACTCGGACGGTCACACGGACAGCCCTCCGGGAGGCACTCTCGAACTAAGACCGAAACTACGATCTCTCTACAGAGTTGCACACATACGGTGTCATCTATCCGGCAGGGCTTCGCCGTCCAGAACTAGTTCCTGCCGGAACCCAGACAGCCTTTCGGCTCTACGAAACTATTTCGCTGGGAGGGAGAGAAGAATGCCAGATCATGCATGGCTTTGTGTATGAGAGCAAGAGTGTGTCTTATGGCAGCCCACACACCTCCTATTTATAGGAAACCCAAGGGGTAGGGTGGTTTTACAAGAAAACCCAAAACCCACATGGAAAGGAGTCCTTCCCAAGGACCTAAAAGGTGAAACCAAGGAACAAGGGGGACTCCATGAAGGAGTCCACCATGTGGCCGGCCACACCCTCATGTGGGGCCCCAAAATTGTCCCCTATCCATCCATGTCATCCCCAAGATCTTTTGGAGCAAAGCCCCAAAAGGTGGCTTTCCAAAAATATCCCAAAAAGCACTTTCACTATTCACGACGACATTTTTCAGCGTCTGATCGAACTGAAAATATTCATGTGGGCTTAGAACAATTCTAGTACCCACCAAAATAATTTTCAACGCGAGCCGGAACAATTCCGGTTTAGTGATTTCATCTGCGAAAAGCATCTGAAGCGGTTTCGGCAGCTCCGGAACATTTCCGGTTTTCATCCCGGAAAATTCCAGAAAGTTTCCAGAATGATTCTGGCACCCTCCAAGAATTATCAGGCATGTGCTAAAACCAATTTGACTTTATGGTATCCTCTGAAACAACTTTTCAGTTTCACCGGAACTCATCCGGTGACCTCTCTGCGGAACTTTTCCGCTGTTCGAAACTTTTCCGGTGTCCGAAACTTTTTCGGTGTTTTTCTCTCAGACTCCCTGTCTAGTATTCAGCAGATAGATGACCCTTAAGCGTGTGACCCTATAGGTTCGGTGAAGCATAGACATGACCCGGAACCCCTTCCGATCAATGATCAACATCGGAGCCGTGGACACCCATATTGACCCCTATACCCACACGAATGAATATTCGAGTGAACCTTCAGTTGCCGTGAGCTATTCCTGTTGCTTCGCGATATGTTACAATTACCCGAGGTGAGACATGAAAGCATCCTCGTGGATCAACAACTTGTCCACAATGCCAGTTACCTCGTTGCCGGTATTGTTCTCTTTTCTCGTTCCCGTGTTCCGGCATCCCCGTGATCAAATCACAAAGTGTCTGGCCAGACGATGATGGATACCGTAACACCGAGAGGGCCCAGAGATATCTCTCCATCGTCGGAGGAGCAAATCCCAATCTTGAGCTATCAAGTTACTTGACATACTTTTCCATGAACCCGTAAGCCGCCGTAATAGCCACCCATTTACGGATGACGTTTAACAAACCCCAAAGTTCATGAAGCAAGCATGAAGAAACTCGATACTCTCATGGTCTAAGGAATTATGCAAACATTAACTTCTCTGTGTTATTAACCATTAACTTATGACGAATGTATCTCATAGCATAACATCAATCGGGTCGATTCAACACAAGTGTTCTACCAACAATTGTGCCCTCAAAATTGCCGGCATAGCCATGCCCATGATCAGGAAAACAGGATCATCATGCAATACTTGAGCCAGTCATAGAGGTTTGACTAGGAATACATTTTACCGTTTATTATCCCACACGTGCATATGAGTCTTCCTCCGAGCCTCGTGGTTATTGCAGACTCGAGAACCATAGCCGTTATAGCATGGAACATAAACCTAATTATGAACAGGGAGATAATCAATAACATTTATTATTGCCTCTAGGGCATATCTCCTACAGACTCCCACTTGCACTAGAGTCAATAATCTAGTCAATGCTAATGCACTTTACACCTATAGCATACTGGTGTAAAATATGCTTCGCATGTGGTATAGCCTGATGTCCAACGGATCTGACGACTTCAGCTCCGTGTGTAACTTTGCATATCCTTGCGTTTTCACGCTTTCACAAAATTCATATTTTGTCTGGACTTGGCCTTGCATATGTGTGAATCATTGGTCGAAACCTGATTCCTCAGACTGAGCTATGGAGCAACTATCTGCAATAGTGTCCCATAGACCAAAGCCATCTTGGAACCATACTAAGTTCATGAATGAACTATATAATTCAACAACTTCTTTGTCGCTTCTAAAGCGTCAACATACTTAGCCTTTGTTATAGAATTCGCCACAGTATCTTGTTTGGAACAGTTTCCAACCACCGTGCCACCATATTGTGTATCACACAAAACCCTCAATTTAAATAAAAAATCGCATGGAGCATTGATGAAGACTATATCGATGTAACCTTTTACAACGAACTCTTCATGATCTCCGCTTGCGAGAAAACATGTCATCAGTACTACTCTTAGTACTCAATGACATCTTTCACTGTTGTCCTATGATCAGTACTTTGATCACTTTGGTATTCATACTCGCAACATCTTTGGAGTATCGGACATATCTGGTTGGTTTTACATACCATGGAATACATGATTAATCCAAACACAAGAGTGTGTGGAATCACCATCATGTATTTTGCTCATCAGTGTTTTGAGACACCGAGTCTTGCAAAACTCTTTCCATGTGACTTCGGCAAGAATCACTCCTTGGCGTTTTAAATGCTAAAAGGTTTTAGCACCTTGTCAATATGTATTCATTGCTTAGCCCTATTAGGTAAATCTATCTCCATAGATTATCATGCCTAATATTGAGGCTATTTAGCCCAAGCACTTCATCGAAAAACCATTTTTAAATGAAGTCCTAATTAGTGTCAAGAAATTTATTTCCAATTAACAATGTGTCAAGCACACAAGGTTTTTAGAAATATTATTATGCTCCCACTTAATTTCTTGAAGTACAAGCATCTTCGTTACCCATTGATGAAGTCAAACCCCTTTGACCATTTCATCAAAACACGAAGAATCCAACTCCACTTTGCTCTCTTCTGTCCATTGCTGGAACTCTGAAGTTTGCATACTTACTAGCATCCTCTGGATCGACAAATTACTTTGGACTGTATCACATACAAGTCCTAGGTTTTATTTCCATCAGATGGAAATCCCTTTTGTCATCCATGTTTCATATCTCATGATTGAAATATGTATTAATTGCTAGTTCAACCCGAACCGACATCAAGCATCGCTACGGTGAGACAATCTCATCGTAGTCAACTCCTTGAACTTGTTATTGCAACAAGTCGAGCTTTATGGATAAAACATTTTATCCGTATCAGTTTTTAGTTTCAATAAATATTCGTTAGACTCTAAGTCTTCTGAAAGGTGTATCAAGATCTTAATCTTGAATCACTTATATGGAAACTATCTCGGATTGTATTGGCATTTAGCCAATTCCGGAGTCAGGGCCCATCAACGCTTCCTTGTGTATTGTAGGTATACTGTTGTCTAACAACAATATCTCGTTTACGCACCTGATAGGTTTGCACGAGCTTTGCCTACGTGGTTCAACTGCAAGTTCGACCGAAGTCCATATATTTTATTGTAGAGACTTCCGTATCAGTCGCAGTAGGAAACTTCGGAATCACTTCCAAGGTTTCTTTCCTTTGATCTGATGACGAAGATACTGGTTATCTCGTCGAGTTGCACTGTCCTCCCACTCGCCTTTTGTAAGAACTATTCTCTTTAAAAGCATATCGTTTTGTGGCAAAGTCCTTTGCCTCGGTATAGTGGTGGGGAATACCCAATGACTTGGGATAACCTTACAAAGTAGCACTTGTCTGATTTGGAATAGGTTTATAACCTTTTACACAAGCCCCATATTCCAAATGTTAAGAAAAGATATAACATGGTTGGGCATACCATACCATGGCGTCATTTCAACAGACCTGATGGATCTCTTTTCAGTGTAAAAGCCGCAGTCTCTAAAGCATTACTCTTTAAAAGGGGTAATGGCAAATTTATTTATGTCATCTTTGATCTTACCATGTCATAAATGGTTCGATTACATCTTCACGGACTTTCCACTTGCAGTGGTGTTCCGGGAGGTGCAAGTTATGAAACCCCTTTCACAACTCATCAGACATTCGCTAAACTTGTAACTCAAATATTCCTTTCTACAATCGAATTGTAGAAACATAATTTTCTTGTTACAACAACTTCTACTTCATTTTTGAAAACCTTATGAATGAATTCAAAAGATCCAGACTTATGTCTCAGCAAGTAAATATCCATATATCTACTTGAGTCAATTTTTGAAGGTAGACAAATCCACTGTTTGCAACAACATTCATTGGACTACACACATCATAGTGTATGATCACCAATATGTTCTTTGCTCGTTCCTTATGGCCTGTGAACGGTATTTCAGTCACTTCACTTTTCAGAGGAAAGTTGCAAGTGTCAGATGATTCAAAATCAAATGACTTCAAAATCCATCATAATGGAATTTTCCATGCGGGTTTCTCCAATGTGACCAAATGCAGTGCCACACTTGTGTGGTATTCTTTTAGTCTTACGACATTTAGCGTCAGTGTTATGGATGTATCATATTACCATCAATATTCATAGCATACATCCCATCTTGTATGGAAGCATGACCCTTCAAGTTATTCATAACACCGAACATGAAAAGTTCTCTTATGAATAACCTTCTTGCAAGATACCTTATGCAAAGGGCTAGAGTATATGAAACTCTAAAATAAATTATGAAAGTAAATACAGAGGTAATGTATTATTATCAATATTCATAACATACGTCTCATTCATAATGAAAGTATGGCCCTTATGTTATTCATAACATCGAACATCAAAAGTTCTCTTATGAATAACCTTCTTGCAAGATACCTTATGCAAAGGGCTAGAGTGTGAAACTCTAAAATGAATTATGAAAGTAAATACATAGGGAATACACCGATGGAAGGCATCGTAACATTTACTATGTTCCCTGCGTGTATCTAAACCTCATTCCTGGCTAGTCTTTCAGGCCATAGTAGTTCTTACATCGAGTTGCAACAGAATGCAATCGAGCGGGTATCTTTGTGATCAAATCACAATACCCAAGAATTAGTGATTAACATGTTTAACCATAATTCCCAAGAACTATATCTTTGACCAGCCTTGTATACATCAAAAAACCTGTATGACATTCATACATGAGCTGGATATTCCAGTCTTCTTTCCTTTTGCCTTTATACTTCTAACAGTTTAACTTTTAGTATTTCTCCTACTCTCAGAAGAAGCATCCAACTTAAGAGTGGCATTAGCCCCGGACTTCCAAGGTGTGAAAGTCTTACTAACACCCTTCGGACACTTCCTTTCTCTTTAAGTTGTTGTTTTATTCACCTTTCATCATATGACAGGCGTTCTCCTGGATCCCTCTCTTATCAGTCAAATGCCTATAAACACTTTTACTAATAGTTTGCAAACAAACATTGCTTTGGATATCTCATATCTTTTAGCCTTTGTCTGTCTCTAAAAATGATTTTCAGATTCCATGAATATCACATAACTATCCAAACTTTCAAAGTTCGGGTCTCATGGAAGCAAACATATTGCACTTTGACTGTAAAGGAATTCTAGCTTTTGGATCGAAGGACGAGAGTCATATGATCCATAGCATTAGCGGGAGAATACCGAAAGTATGCGATAGGACAAAGTCCTTCTCGGCACTCTTGAGGACAATCCTCACATTATGTTACTAACTGTAAAGTTTTAACCAGATATTTAACAGCTATTCAATATTAATAGGGAAGGTGGAAAACGCGAGCCATTTTTCTACAACTATTATGCAAAACACACTTAGACAGTGTTCAAAATTAATTGCACCGAGAATTAAACAAGTTAATTCTTCAGTGCGCTCCCACTCAAATCAATATCTCTCATAATTGATTGTGAGTGATTCAAGATCCGCATTTCAATTCGACGCCATTGACGGGTTCATCACTGATGACGTGAATTTCAATCGGTAGGCCAACTTGCCAATCACATCTCTATGTGACTCTTGTTCATCTTTCGATGCGTGTGTTCCGAGCTCATGACTCTCATGCCTGAACGTCAAGACAACCAAGTGATCTCGCTGCGAGGTCTGACCTCACCCGCCTCACACATCCCTAATCGTTCGTACTCATGTGTACATGTCGTACCCCGAAAAGTTAGGTGCCGTGACGGTGCTACACTTGGGAGAACACTAACTACTTGATATTTTTGTGAGAGATCACCCTAATAAAAAGCGACTACCGCGCAATCAAGAAGGGTGCATCATAAGGGATAAACATCTCAGGCAATTCATAATAGCATGATATGGTATAGCCCTTTCTGACGGAGAAGTCTTTCATTTCTTCGTCTCCGGCATTCGCGTCGGTGTTCACCTTCGCGAAGATTGCCACCACCATGTCGATGCACCAAATAATATTGCTATCTCTATAGCTAATAAAATAAGTGCATTACATAAGGTTGACACGCAGGTCATTAAAGTGCAATCATATGGCTCAAGCCATCATGCCGAATCATGACACGCAGGTCATGTTAATATTACATCATATAGTCATCTCATACATAATCAAATTAATATGAGCACTGCTATACCACATCACATGCACATGCAAACCATCCTGCAAAACCACGTTAGACGCCTCTAATCGGTTTATGCAAAAATTTATTTTACGTGGCTTCTAAGGTTTCGAAACAAACTGAAGCTACCAACGTCCATCATCAAGCATGATAATCCAAGTCGCTAGATTAACATTCCAGGGTGTATGAAACACGAGATAATAAAATCTCGAGCCCCATACTAAACTTCGTCATACGCGTGACCCCCGTGCAGATCATATCTGCATTGCCCTTTCGTCTGCGAAACATCCATCTTTCTCAACTATGGTGGAACCCAAAGAACTGTTAGCACTTCGTTGATCTGTCAATCAGCATACTCAGGAGCAGCATGAAAGGATCGCGGATTGCCAGAACTTTGTGAGATTCCACCATGCCGTCAAGATCAGGACTACGCAAATTCAGGGGAAGCAACAGGAACATCGGGTAACAGATTTCATCTGCTACCCGCACAAATAATTTTCAGCAATAGATCTCATCTACTACCTAATTATATTGTGCAACACCCATACATCTCTATGTATTCTAGATCGCAACCTGCATCTACGCATAACCTGGCTCTGATACCACTGTTGGGTAACGCAGTAGAAAACAAAAAATTTCCGACCTACGCACCAGCCCAGGACCACTATGGAGACTGCATACAAGGTTTGATCATTTTCGTTACCGACTCGTAGCGCAACGGAAGTAGAGTCGATGACGAACGGCGGTGCAGATCCCCGCAGCTAGGATTTTACAACCTCCCAACCGCGAGGATGTATACCCTCATCTGCCCCGCGGACAGCCCTCCGGGAGGCGGTCGTACAGTCCCCCGGACGGTGTCGCGGACAGCCCTTCGGGAGGACCTCCGAAACTCAGACTGTCACTCGGACAGCCCTTCGGGAGGACCTCCAAAACTCGGACGGTCACACGGACAGCCCTCCGGGAGGCACTCTCGAACTAAGACCGAAACTACGATCTCTCTACAGAGTTGCACACATACGGTGTCATCTATCCGGCAGGGCTTCGCCGTCCAGAACTAGTTCCTGCCGGAACCCAGACAGCCTTTCGGCTCTACGAAACTATTTCGCTGGGAGGGAGAGAAGAATGCCAGATCATGCATGGCTTTGTGTATGAGAGCAAGAGTGTGTCTTATGGCAGCCCACACACCTCCTATTTATAGGAAACCCAAGGGGTAGGGTGGTTTTACAAGAAAACCCAAAACCCACATGGAAAGGAGTCCTTCCCAAGGACCTAAAAGGTGAAACCAAGGAACAAGGGGGACTCCATGAAGGAGTCCACCATGTGGCCGGCCACACCCTCATGTGGGGCCCCAAAATTGTCCCCTATCCATCCATGTCATCCCCAAGATCTTTTGGAGCAAAGCCCCAAAAGGTGGCTTTCCAAAAATATCCCAAAAAGCACTTTCACTATTCACGACGACATTTTTCAGCGTCTGATCGAACTGAAAATATTCATGTGGGCTTAGAACAATTCTAGTACCCACCAAAATAATTTTCAACGCGAGCCGGAACAATTCCGGTTTAGTGATTTCATCTGCGAAAAGCATCTGAAGCGGTTTCGGCAGCTCCGGAACATTTCCGGTTTTCATCCCGGAAAATTCCAGAAAGTTTCCAGAATGATTCTGGCACCCTCCAAGAATTATCAGGCATGTGCTAAAACCAATTTGACTTTATGGTATCCTCTGAAACAACTTTTCAGTTTCACCGGAACTCATCCGGTGACCTCTCTGCGGAACTTTTCCGCTGTCCGAAACTTTTCCGGTGTCCGAAACTTTTTCGGTGTTTTTCTCTCAGACTCCCTGTCTAGTATTCAGCAGATAGATGACCCTTAAGCGTGTGACCCTATAGGTTCGGTGAAGCATAGACATGACCCGGAACCCCTTCCGATCAATGATCAACATCGGAGCCGTGGACACCCATATTGACCCCTATACCCACACGAATGAATATTCGAGTGAACCTTCAGTTGCCGTGAGCTATTCCTGTTGCTTCGCGATATGTTACAATTACCCGAGGTGAGACATGAAAGCATCCTCGTGGATCAACAACTTGTCCACAATGCCAGTTACCTCGTTGCCGGTATTGTTCTCTTTTCTCGTTCCCGTGTTCCGGCATCCCCGTGATCAAATCACAAAGTGTCTGGCCAGACGATGATGGATACCGTAACACCGAGAGGGCCCAGAGATATCTCTCCATCGTCGGAGGAGCAAATCCCAATCTTGAGCTATCAAGTTACTTGACATACTTTTCCATGAACCCGTAAGCCGCCGTAATAGCCACCCATTTACGGATGACGTTTAACAAACCCCAAAGTTCATGAAGCAAGCATGAAGAAACTCGATACTCTCATGGTCTAAGGAATTATGCAAACATTAACTTCTCTGTGTTATTAACCATTAACTTATGACGAATGTATCTCATAGCATAACATCAATCGGGTCGATTCAACACAAGTGTTCTACCAACAATTGTGCCCTCAAAATTGCCGGCATAGCCATGCCCATGATCAGGAAAACAGGATCATCATGCAATACTTGAGCCAGTCATAGAGGTTTGACTAGGAATACATTTTACCGTTTATTATCCCACACGTGCATATGAGTCTTCCTCCGAGCCTCGTGGTTATTGCAGACTCGAGAACCATAGCCGTTATAGCATGGAACATAAACCTAATTATGAACAGGGAGATAATCAATAACATTTATTATTGCCTCTAGGGCATATCTCCTACAGACTCCCACTTGCACTAGAGTCAATAATCTAGTCAATGCTAATGCACTTTACACCTATAGCATACTGGTGTAAAATATGCTTCGCATGTGGTATAGCCTGATGTCCAACGGATCTGACGACTTCAGCTCCGTGTGTAACTTTGCATATCCTTGCGTTTTCACGCTTTCACAAAATTCATATTTTGTCTGGACTTGGCCTTGCATATGTGTGAATCATTGGTCGAAACCTGATTCCTCAGACTGAGCTATGGAGCAACTATCTGCAATAGTGTCCCATAGACCAAAGCCATCTTGGAACCATACTAAGTTCATGAATGAACTATATAATTCAACAACTTCTTTGTCGCTTCTAAAGCGTCAACATACTTAGCCTTTGTTATAGAATTCGCCACAGTATCTTGTTTGGAACAGTTTCCAACCACCGTGCCACCATATTGTGTATCACACAAAACCCTCAATTTAAATAAAAAATCGCATGGAGCATTGATGAAGACTATATCGATGTAACCTTTTACAACGAACTCTTCATGATCTCCGCTTGCGAGAAAACATGTCATCAGTACTACTCTTAGTACTCAATGACATCTTTCACTGTTGTCCTATGATCAGTACTTTGATCACTTTGGTATTCATACTCGCAACATCTTTGGAGTATCGGACATATCTGGTTGGTTTTACATACCATGGAATACATGATTAATCCAAACACAAGAGTGTGTGGAATCACCATCATGTATTTTGCTCATCAGTGTTTTGAGACACCGAGTCTTGCAAAACTCTTTCCATGTGACTTCGGCAAGAATCACTCCTTGGCGTTTTAAATGCTAAAAGGTTTTAGCACCTTGTCAATATGTATTCATTGCTTAGCCCTATTAGGTAAATCTATCTCCATAGATTATCATGCCTAATATTGAGGCTATTTAGCCCAAGCACTTCATCGAAAAACCATTTTTAAATGAAGTCCTAATTAGTGTCAAGAAATTTATTTCCAATTAACAATGTGTCAAGCACACAAGGTTTTTAGAAATATTATTATGCTCCCACTTAATTTCTTGAAGTACAAGCATCTTCGTTACCCATTGATGAAGTCAAACCCCTTTGACCATTTCATCAAAACACGAAGAATCCAACTCCACTTTGCTCTCTTCTGTCCATTGCTGGAACTCTGAAGTTTGCATACTTACTAGCATCCTCTGGATCGACAAATTACTTTGGACTGTATCACATACAAGTCCTAGGTTTTATTTCCATCAGATGGAAATCCCTTTTGTCATCCATGTTTCATATCTCATGATTGAAATATGTATTAATTGCTAGTTCAACCCGAACCGACATCAAGCATCGCTACGGTGAGACAATCTCATCGTAGTCAACTCCTTGAACTTGTTATTGCAACAAGTCGAGCTTTATGGATAAAACATTTTATCCGTATCAGTTTTTAGTTTCAATAAATATTCGTTAGACTCTAAGTCTTCTGAAAGGTGTATCAAGATCTTAATCTTGAATCACTTATATGGAAACTATCTCGGATTGTATTGGCATTTAGCCAATTCCGGAGTCAGGGCCCATCAACGCTTCCTTGTGTATTGTAGGTATACTGTTGTCTAACAACAATATCTCGTTTACGCACCTGATAGGTTTGCACGAGCTTTGCCTACGTGGTTCAACTGCAAGTTCGACCGAAGTCCATATATTTTATTGTAGAGACTTCCGTATCAGTCGCAGTAGGAAACTTCGGAATCACTTCCAAGGTTTCTTTCCTTTGATCTGATGACGAAGATACTGGTTATCTCGTCGAGTTGCACTGTCCTCCCACTCGCCTTTTGTAAGAACTATTCTCTTTAAAAGCATACCGTTTTGTGGCAAAGTCCTTTGCCTCGGTATAGTGGTGGGGAATACCCAATGACTTGGGATAACCTTACAAAGTAGCACTTGTCTGATTTGGAATAGGTTTATAACCTTTTACACAAGCCCCATATTCCAAATGTTAAGAAAAGATATAACATGGTTGGGCATACCATACCATGGCGTCATTTCAACAGACCTGATGGATCTCTTTTCAGTGTAAAAGCCGCAGTCTCTAAAGCATTACTCTTTAAAAGGGGTAATGGCAAATTTATTTATGTCATCTTTGATCTTACCATGTCATAAATGGTTCGATTACATCTTCACGGACTTTCCACTTGCAGTGGTGTTCCGGGAGGTGCAAGTTATGAAACCCCTTTCACAACTCATCAGACATTCGCTAAACTTGTAACTCAAATATTCCTTTCTACAATCGAATTGTAGAAACATAATTTTCTTGTTACAACAACTTCTACTTCATTTTTGAAAACCTTATGAATGAATTCAAAAGATCCAGACTTATGTCTCAGCAAGTAAATATCCATATATCTACTTGAGTCAATTTTTGAAGGTAGACAAATCCACTGTTTGCAACAACATTCATTGGACTACACACATCATAGTGTATGATCACCAATATGTTCTTTGCTCGTTCCTTATGGCCTGTGAACGGTATTTCAGTCACTTCACTTTTCATAGGAAAGTTGCAAGTGTCAGATGATTCAAAATCAAATGACTTCAAAATCCATCATAATGGAATTTTCCATGCGGGTTTCTCCAATGTGACCAAATGCAGTGCCACACTTGTGTGGTATTCTTTTAGTCTTACGACATTTAGCGTCAGTGTTATGGATGTATCATATTACCATCAATATTCATAGCATACATCCCATCTTGTATGGAAGCATGACCCTTCAAGTTATTCATAACACCGAACATGAAAAGTTCTCTTATGAATAACCTTCTTGCAAGATACCTTATGCAAAGGGCTAGAGTATATGAAACTCTAAAATAAATTATGAAAGTAAATACAGAGGTAATGTATTATTATCAATATTCATAACATACGTCTCATTCATAATGAAAGTATGGCCCTTATGTTATTCATAACATCGAACATCAAAAGTTCTCTTATGAATAACCTTCTTGCAAGATACCTTATGCAAAGGGCTAGAGTGTGAAACTCTAAAATGAATTATGAAAGTAAATACATAGGGAATACACCGATGGAAGGCATCGTAACATTTACTATGTTCCCTGCGTGTATCTAAACCTCATTCCTGGCTAGTCTTTCAGGCCATAGTAGTTCTTACATCGAGTTGCAACAGAATGCAATCGAGCGGGTATCTTTGTGATCAACTCACAATACCCAAGAATTAGTGATTAACATGTTTAACCATAATTCCCAAGAACTATATCTTTGACCAGCCTTGTATACATCAAAAAACCTGTATGACATTCATACATGAGCTGGATATTCCAGTCTTCTTTCCTTTTGCCTTTATACTTCTAACAGTTTAACTTTTAGTATTTCTCCTACTCTCAGAAGAAGCATCCAACTTAAGAGTGGCATTAGCCCCGGACTTCCAAGGTGTGAAAGTCTTACTAACACCCTTCGGACACTTCCTTTCTCTTTAAGTTGTTGTTTTATTCACCTTTCATCATATGACAGGCGTTCTCCTGGATCCCTCTCTTATCAGTCAAATGCCTATAAACACTTTTACTAATAGTTTGCAAACAAACATTGCTTTGGATATCTCATATCTTTTAGCCTTTGTCTGTCTCTAAAAATGATTTTCAGATTCCATGAATATCACATAACTATCCAAACTTTCAAAGTTCGGGTCTCATGGAAGCAAACATATTGCACTTTGACTGTAAAGGAATTCTAGCTTTTGGATCGAAGGACGAGAGTCATATGATCCATAGCATTAGCGGGAGAATACCGAAAGTATGCGATAGGACAAAGTCCTTCTCGGCACTCTTGAGGACAATCCTCACATTATGTTACTAACTGTAAAGTTTTAACCAGATATTTAACAGCTATTCAATATTAATAGGGAAGGTGGAAAACGCGAGCCATTTTTCTACAACTATTATGCAAAACACACTTAGACAGTGTTCAAAATTAATTGCACCGAGAATTAAACAAGTTAATTCTTCAGTGCGCTCCCACTCAAATCAATATCTCTCATAATTGATTGTGAGTGATTCAAGATCCGCATTTCAATTCGACGCCATTGACGGGTTCATCACTGATGACGTGAATTTCAATCGGTAGGCCAACTTGCCAATCACATCTCTATGTGACTCTTGTTCATCTTTCGATGCGTGTGTTCCGAGCTCATGACTCTCATGCCTGAACGTCAAGACAACCAAGTGATCTCGCTGCGAGGTCTGACCTCACCCGCCTCACACATCCCTAATCGTTCGTACTCATGTGTACATGTCGTACCCCGAAAAGTTAGGTGCCGTGACGGTGCTACACTTGGGAGAACACTAACTACTTGATATTTTTGTGAGAGATCACCCTAATAAAAAGCGACTACCGCGCAATCAAGAAGGGTGCATCATAAGGGATAAACATCTCAGGCAATTCATAATAGCATGATATGGTATAGCCCTTTCTGACGGAGAAGTCTTTCATTTCTTCGTCTCCGGCATTCGCGTCGGTGTTCACCTTCGCGAAGATTGCCACCACCATGTCGATGCACCAAATAATATTGCTATCTCTATAGCTAATAAAATAAGTGCATTACATAAGGTTGACACGCAGGTCATTAAAGTGCAATCATATGGCTCAAGCCATCATGCCGAATCATGACACGCAGGTCATGTTAATATTACATCATATAGTCATCTCATACATAATCAAATTAATATGAGCACTGCTATACCACATCACATGCACATGCAAACCATCCTGCAAAACCACGTTAGACGCCTCTAATCGGTTTATGCAAAAATTTATTTTACGTGGCTTCTAAGGTTTCGAAACAAACTGAAGCTACCAACGTCCATCATCAAGCATGATAATCCAAGTCGCTAGATTAACATTCCAGGGTGTATGAAACACGAGATAATAAAATCTCGAGCCCCATACTAAACTTCGTCATACGCGTGACCCCCGTGCAGATCATATCTGCATTGCCCTTTCGTCTGCGAAACATCCATCTTTCTCAACTATGGTGGAACCCAAAGAACTGTTAGCACTTCGTTGATCTGTCAATCAGCATACTCAGGAGCAGCATGAAAGGATCGCGGATTGCCAGAACTTTGTGAGATTCCACCATGCCGTCAAGATCAGGACTACGCAAATTCAGGGGAAGCAACAGGAACATCGGGTAACAGATTTCATCTGCTACCCGCACAAATAATTTTCAGCAATAGATCTCATCTACTACCTAATTATATTGTGCAACACCCATACATCTCTATGTATTCTAGATCGCAACCTGCATCTACGCATAACCTGGCTCTGATACCACTGTTGGGTAACGCAGTAGAAAACAAAAAATTTCCGACCTACGCACCAGCCCAGGACCACTATGGAGACTGCATACAAGGTTTGATCATTTTCGTTACCGACTCGTAGCGCAACGGAAGTAGAGTCGATGACGAACGGCGGTGCAGATCCCCGCAGCTAGGATTTTACAACCTCCCAACCGCGAGGATGTATACCCTCATCTGCCCCGCGGACAGCCCTCCGGGAGGCGGTCGTACAGTCCCCCGGACGGTGTCGCGGACAGCCCTTCGGGAGGACCTCCGAAACTCAGACTGTCACTCGGACAGCCCTTCGGGAGGACCTCCAAAACTCGGACGGTCACACGGACAGCCCTCCGGGAGGCACTCTCGAACTAAGACCGAAACTACGATCTCTCTACAGAGTTGCACACATACGGTGTCATCTATCCGGCAGGGCTTCGCCGTCCAGAACTAGTTCCTGCCGGAACCCAGACAGCCTTTCGGCTCTACGAAACTATTTCGCTGGGAGGGAGAGAAGAATGCCAGATCATGCATGGCTTTGTGTATGAGAGCAAGAGTGTGTCTTATGGCAGCCCACACACCTCCTATTTATAGGAAACCCAAGGGGTAGGGTGGTTTTACAAGAAAACCCAAAACCCACATGGAAAGGAGTCCTTCCCAAGGACCTAAAAGGTGAAACCAAGGAACAAGGGGGACTCCATGAAGGAGTCCACCATGTGGCCGGCCACACCCTCATGTGGGGCCCCAAAATTGTCCCCTATCCATCCATGTCATCCCCAAGATCTTTTGGAGCAAAGCCCCAAAAGGTGGCTTTCCAAAAATATCCCAAAAAGCACTTTCACTATTCACGACGACATTTTTCAGCGTCTGATCGAACTGAAAATATTCATGTGGGCTTAGAACAATTCTAGTACCCACCAAAATAATTTTCAACGCGAGCCGGAACAATTCCGGTTTAGTGATTTCATCTGCGAAAAGCATCTGAAGCGGTTTCGGCAGCTCCGGAACATTTCCGGTTTTCATCCCGGAAAATTCCAGAAAGTTTCCAGAATGATTCTGGCACCCTCCAAGAATTATCAGGCATGTGCTAAAACCAATTTGACTTTATGGTATCCTCTGAAACAACTTTTCAGTTTCACCGGAACTCATCCGGTGACCTCTCTGCGGAACTTTTCCGCTGTCCGAAACTTTTCCGGTGTCCGAAACTTTTTCGGTGTTTTTCTCTCAGACTCCCTGTCTAGTATTCAGCAGATAGATGACCCTTAAGCGTGTGACCCTATAGGTTCGGTGAAGCATAGACATGACCCGGAACCCCTTCCGATCAATGATCAACATCGGAGCCGTGGACACCCATATTGACCCCTATACCCACACGAATGAATATTCGAGTGAACCTTCAGTTGCCGTGAGCTATTCCTGTTGCTTCGCGATATGTTACAATTACCCGAGGTGAGACATGAAAGCATCCTCGTGGATCAACAACTTGTCCACAATGCCAGTTACCTCGTTGCCGGTATTGTTCTCTTTTCTCGTTCCCGTGTTCCGGCATCCCCGTGATCAAATCACAAAGTGTCTGGCCAGACGATGATGGATACCGTAACACCGAGAGGGCCCAGAGATATCTCTCCATCGTCGGAGGAGCAAATCCCAATCTTGAGCTATCAAGTTACTTGACATACTTTTCCATGAACCCGTAAGCCGCCGTAATAGCCACCCATTTACGGATGACGTTTAACAAACCCCAAAGTTCATGAAGCAAGCATGAAGAAACTCGATACTCTCATGGTCTAAGGAATTATGCAAACATTAACTTCTCTGTGTTATTAACCATTAACTTATGACGAATGTATCTCATAGCATAACATCAATCGGGTCGATTCAACACAAGTGTTCTACCAACAATTGTGCCCTCAAAATTGCCGGCATAGCCATGCCCATGATCAGGAAAACAGGATCATCATGCAATACTTGAGCCAGTCATAGAGGTTTGACTAGGAATACATTTTACCGTTTATTATCCCACACGTGCATATGAGTCTTCCTCCGAGCCTCGTGGTTATTGCAGACTCGAGAACCATAGCCGTTATAGCATGGAACATAAACCTAATTATGAACAGGGAGATAATCAATAACATTTATTATTGCCTCTAGGGCATATCTCCTACAGACTCCCACTTGCACTAGAGTCAATAATCTAGTCAATGCTAATGCACTTTACACCTATAGCATACTGGTGTAAAATATGCTTCGCATGTGGTATAGCCTGATGTCCAACGGATCTGACGACTTCAGCTCCGTGTGTAACTTTGCATATCCTTGCGTTTTCACGCTTTCACAAAATTCATATTTTGTCTGGACTTGGCCTTGCATATGTGTGAATCATTGGTCGAAACCTGATTCCTCAGACTGAGCTATGGAGCAACTATCTGCAATAGTGTCCCATAGACCAAAGCCATCTTGGAACCATACTAAGTTCATGAATGAACTATATAATTCAACAACTTCTTTGTCGCTTCTAAAGCGTCAACATACTTAGCCTTTGTTATAGAATTCGCCACAGTATCTTGTTTGGAACAGTTTCCAACCACCGTGCCACCATATTGTGTATCACACAAAACCCTCAATTTAAATAAAAAATCGCATGGAGCATTGATGAAGACTATATCGATGTAACCTTTTACAACGAACTCTTCATGATCTCCGCTTGCGAGAAAACATGTCATCAGTACTACTCTTAGTACTCAATGACATCTTTCACTGTTGTCCTATGATCAGTACTTTGATCACTTTGGTATTCATACTCGCAACATCTTTGGAGTATCGGACATATCTGGTTGGTTTTACATACCATGGAATACATGATTAATCCAAACACAAGAGTGTGTGGAATCACCATCATGTATTTTGCTCATCAGTGTTTTGAGACACCGAGTCTTGCAAAACTCTTTCCATGTGACTTCGGCAAGAATCACTCCTTGGCGTTTTAAATGCTAAAAGGTTTTAGCACCTTGTCAATATGTATTCATTGCTTAGCCCTATTAGGTAAATCTATCTCCATAGATTATCATGCCTAATATTGAGGCTATTTAGCCCAAGCACTTCATCGAAAAACCATTTTTAAATGAAGTCCTAATTAGTGTCAAGAAATTTATTTCCAATTAACAATGTGTCAAGCACACAAGGTTTTTAGAAATATTATTATGCTCCCACTTAATTTCTTGAAGTACAAGCATCTTCGTTACCCATTGATGAAGTCAAACCCCTTTGACCATTTCATCAAAACACGAAGAATCCAACTCCACTTTGCTCTCTTCTGTCCATTGCTGGAACTCTGAAGTTTGCATACTTACTAGCATCCTCTGGATCGACAAATTACTTTGGACTGTATCACATACAAGTCCTAGGTTTTATTTCCATCAGATGGAAATCCCTTTTGTCATCCATGTTTCATATCTCATGATTGAAATATGTATTAATTGCTAGTTCAACCCGAACCGACATCAAGCATCGCTACGGTGAGACAATCTCATCGTAGTCAACTCCTTGAACTTGTTATTGCAACAAGTCGAGCTTTATGGATAAAACATTTTATCCGTATCAGTTTTTAGTTTCAATAAATATTCGTTAGACTCTAAGTCTTCTGAAAGGTGTATCAAGATCTTAATCTTGAATCACTTATATGGAAACTATCTCGGATTGTATTGGCATTTAGCCAATTCCGGAGTCAGGGCCCATCAACGCTTCCTTGTGTATTGTAGGTATACTGTTGTCTAACAACAATATCTCGTTTACGCACCTGATAGGTTTGCACGAGCTTTGCCTACGTGGTTCAACTGCAAGTTCGACCGAAGTCCATATATTTTATTGTAGAGACTTCCGTATCAGTCGCAGTAGGAAACTTCGGAATCACTTCCAAGGTTTCTTTCCTTTGATCTGATGACGAAGATACTGGTTATCTCGTCGAGTTGCACTGTCCTCCCACTCGCCTTTTGTAAGAACTATTCTCTTTAAAAGCATACCGTTTTGTGGCAAAGTCCTTTGCCTCGGTATAGTGGTGGGGAATACCCAATGACTTGGGATAACCTTACAAAGTAGCACTTGTCTGATTTGGAATAGGTTTATAACCTTTTACACAAGCCCCATATTCCAAATGTTAAGAAAAGATATAACATGGTTGGGCATACCATACCATGGCGTCATTTCAACAGACCTGATGGATCTCTTTTCAGTGTAAAAGCCGCAGTCTCTAAAGCATTACTCTTTAAAAGGGGTAATGGCAAATTTATTTATGTCATCTTTGATCTTACCATGTCATAAATGGTTCGATTACATCTTCACGGACTTTCCACTTGCAGTGGTGTTCCGGGAGGTGCAAGTTATGAAACCCCTTTCACAACTCATCAGACATTCGCTAAACTTGTAACTCAAATATTCCTTTCTACAATCGAATTGTAGAAACATAATTTTCTTGTTACAACAACTTCTACTTCATTTTTGAAAACCTTATGAATGAATTCAAAAGATCCAGACTTATGTCTCAGCAAGTAAATATCCATATATCTACTTGAGTCAATTTTTGAAGGTAGACAAATCCACTGTTTGCAACAACATTCATTGGACTACACACATCATAGTGTATGATCACCAATATGTTCTTTGCTCGTTCCTTATGGCCTGTGAACGGTATTTCAGTCACTTCACTTTTCAGAGGAAAGTTGCAAGTGTCAGATGATTCAAAATCAAATGACTTCAAAATCCATCATAATGGAATTTTCCATGCGGGTTTCTCCAATGTGACCAAATGCAGTGCCACACTTGTGTGGTATTCTTTTAGTCTTACGACATTTAGCGTCAGTGTTATGGATGTATCATATTACCATCAATATTCATAGCATACATCCCATCTTGTATGGAAGCATGACCCTTCAAGTTATTCATAACACCGAACATGAAAAGTTCTCTTATGAATAACCTTCTTGCAAGATACCTTATGCAAAGGGCTAGAGTATATGAAACTCTAAAATAAATTATGAAAGTAAATACAGAGGTAATGTATTATTATCAATATTCATAACATACGTCTCATTCATAATGAAAGTATGGCCCTTATGTTATTCATAACATCGAACATCAAAAGTTCTCTTATGAATAACCTTCTTGCAAGATACCTTATGCAAAGGGCTAGAGTGTGAAACTCTAAAATGAATTATGAAAGTAAATACATAGGGAATACACCGATGGAAGGCATCGTAACATTTACTATGTTCCCTGCGTGTATCTAAACCTCATTCCTGGCTAGTCTTTCAGGCCATAGTAGTTCTTACATCGAGTTGCAACAGAATGCAATCGAGCGGGTATCTTTGTGATCAACTCACAATACCCAAGAATTAGTGATTAACATGTTTAACCATAATTCCCAAGAACTATATCTTTGACCAGCCTTGTATACATCAAAAAACCTGTATGACATTCATACATGAGCTGGATATTCCAGTCTTCTTTCCTTTTGCCTTTATACTTCTAACAGTTTAACTTTTAGTATTTCTCCTACTCTCAGAAGAAGCATCCAACTTAAGAGTGGCATTAGCCCCGGACTTCCAAGGTGTGAAAGTCTTACTAACACCCTTCGGACACTTCCTTTCTCTTTAAGTTGTTGTTTTATTCACCTTTCATCATATGACAGGCGTTCTCCTGGATCCCTCTCTTATCAGTCAAATGCCTATAAACACTTTTACTAATAGTTTGCAAACAAACATTGCTTTGGATATCTCATATCTTTTAGCCTTTGTCTGTCTCTAAAAATGATTTTCAGATTCCATGAATATCACATAACTATCCAAACTTTCGAAGTTCGGGTCTCATGGAAGCAAACATATTGCACTTTGACTGTAAAGGAATTCTAGCTTTTGGATCGAAGGACGAGAGTCATATGATCCATAGCATTAGCGGGAGAATACCGAAAGTATGCGATAGGACAAAGTCCTTCTCGGCACTCTTGAGGACAATCCTCACATTATGTTACTAACTGTAAAGTTTTAACCAGATATTTAACAGCTATTCAATATTAATAGGGAAGGTGGAAAACGCGAGCCATTTTTCTACAACTATTATGCAAAACACACTTAGACAGTGTTCAAAATTAATTGCACCGAGAATTAAACAAGTTAATTCTTCAGTGCGCTCCCACTCAAATCAATATCTCTCATAATTGATTGTGAGTGATTCAAGATCCGCATTTCAATTCGACGCCATTGACGGGTTCATCACTGATGACGTGAATTTCAATCGGTAGGCCAACTTGCCAATCACATCTCTATGTGACTCTTGTTCATCTTTCGATGCGTGTGTTCCGAGCTCATGACTCTCATGCCTGAACGTCAAGACAACCAAGTGATCTCGCTGCGAGGTCTGACCTCACCCGCCTCACACATCCCTAATCGTTCGTACTCATGTGTACATGTCGTACCCCGAAAAGTTAGGTGCCGTGACGGTGCTACACTTGGGAGAACACTAACTACTTGATATTTTTGTGAGAGATCACCCTAATAAAAAGCGACTACCGCGCAATCAAGAAGGGTGCATCATAAGGGATAAACATCTCAGGCAATTCATAATAGCATGATATGGTATAGCCCTTTCTGACGGAGAAGTCTTTCATTTCTTCGTCTCCGGCATTCGCGTCGGTGTTCACCTTCGCGAAGATTGCCACCACCATGTCGATGCACCAAATAATATTGCTATCTCTATAGCTAATAAAATAAGTGCATTACATAAGGTTGACACGCAGGTCATTAAAGTGCAATCATATGGCTCAAGCCATCATGCCGAATCATGACACGCAGGTCATGTTAATATTACATCATATAGTCATCTCATACATAATCAAATTAATATGAGCACTGCTATACCACATCACATGCACATGCAAACCATCCTGCAAAACCACGTTAGACGCCTCTAATCGGTTTATGCAAAAATTTATTTTACGTGGCTTCTAAGGTTTCGAAACAAACTGAAGCTACCAACGTCCATCATCAAGCATGATAATCCAAGTCGCTAGATTAACATTCCAGGGTGTATGAAACACGAGATAATAAAATCTCGAGCCCCATACTAAACTTCGTCATACGCGTGACCCCCGTGCAGATCATATCTGCATTGCCCTTTCGTCTGCGAAACATCCATCTTTCTCAACTATGGTGGAACCCAAAGAACTGTTAGCACTTCGTTGATCTGTCAATCAGCATACTTAGGAGCAGCATGAAAGGATCGCGGATTGCCAGAACTTTGTGAGATTCCACCATGCCGTCAAGATCAGGACTACGCAAATTCAGGGGAAGCAACAGGAACATCGGGTAACAGATTTCATCTGCTACCCGCACAAATAATTTTCAGCAATAGATCTCATCTACTACCTAATTATATTGTGCAACACCCATACATCTCTATGTATTCTAGATCGCAACCTGCATCTACGCATAACCTGGCTCTGATACCACTGTTGGGTAACGCAGTAGAAAACAAAAAATTTCCGACCTACGCACCAGCCCAGGACCACTATGGAGACTGCATACAAGGTTTGATCATTTTCGTTACCGACTCGTAGCGCAACGGAAGTAGAGTCGATGACGAACGGCGGTGCAGATCCCCGCAGCTAGGATTTTACAACCTCCCAACCGCGAGGATGTATACCCTCATCTGCCCCGCGGACAGCCCTCCGGGAGGCGGTCGTACAGTCCCCCGGACGGTGTCGTGGACAGCCCTTCGGGAGGACCTCCGAAACTCAGACTGTCACTCGGACAGCCCTTCGGGAGGACCTCCAAAACTCGGACGGTCACACGGACAGCCCTCCGGGAGGCACTCTCGAACTAAGACCGAAACTACGATCTCTCTACAGAGTTGCACACATACGGTGTCATCTATCCGGCAGGGCTTCGCCGTCCAGAACTAGTTCCTGCCGGAACCCAGACAGCCTTTCGGCTCTACGAAACTATTTCGCTGGGAGGGAGAGAAGAATGCCAGATCATGCATGGCTTTGTGTATGAGAGCAAGAGTGTGTCTTATGGCAGCCCACACACCTCCTATTTATAGGAAACCCAAGGGGTAGGGTGGTTTTACAAGAAAACCCAAAACCCACATGGAAAGGAGTCCTTCCCAAGGACCTAAAAGGTGAAACCAAGGAACAAGGGGGACTCCATGAAGGAGTCCACCATGTGGCCGGCCACACCCTCATGTGGGGCCCCAAAATTGTCCCCTATCCATCCATGTCATCCCCAAGATCTTTTGGAGCAAAGCCCCAAAAGGTGGCTTTCCAAAAATATCCCAAAAAGCACTTTCACTATTCACGACGACATTTTTCAGCGTCTGATCGAACTGAAAATATTCATGTGGGCTTAGAACAATTCTAGTACCCACCAAAATAATTTTCAACGCGAGCCGGAACAATTCCGGTTTAGTGATTTCATCTGCGAAAAGCATCTGAAGCGGTTTCGGCAGCTCCGGAACATTTCCGGTTTTCATCCCGGAAAATTCCAGAAAGTTTCCAGAATGATTCTGGCACCCTCCAAGAATTATCAGGCATGTGCTAAAACCAATTTGACTTTATGGTATCCTCTGAAACAACTTTTCAGTTTCACCGGAACTCATCCGGTGACCTCTCTGCGGAACTTTTCCGCTGTCCGAAACTTTTCCGGTGTCCGAAACTTTTTCGGTGTTTTTCTCTCAGACTCCCTGTCTAGTATTCAGCAGATAGATGACCCTTAAGCGTGTGACCCTATAGGTTCGGTGAAGCATAGACATGACCCGGAACCCCTTCCGATCAATGATCAACATCGGAGCCGTGGACACCCATATTGACCCCTATACCCACACGAATGAATATTCGAGTGAACCTTCAGTTGCCGTGAGCTATTCCTGTTGCTTCGCGATATGTTACAATTACCCGAGGTGAGACATGAAAGCATCCTCGTGGATCAACAACTTGTCCACAATGCCAGTTACCTCGTTGCCGGTATTGTTCTCTTTTCTCGTTCCCGTGTTCCGGCATCCCCGTGATCAAATCACAAAGTGTCTGGCCAGACGATGATGGATACCGTAACACCGAGAGGGCCCAGAGATATCTCTCCATCGTCGGAGGAGCAAATCCCAATCTTGAGCTATCAAGTTACTTGACATACTTTTCCATGAACCCGTAAGCCGCCGTAATAGCCACCCATTTACGGATGACGTTTAACAAACCCCAAAGTTCATGAAGCAAGCATGAAGAAACTCGATACTCTCATGGTCTAAGGAATTATGCAAACATTAACTTCTCTGTGTTATTAACCATTAACTTATGACGAATGTATCTCATAGCATAACATCAATCGGGTCGATTCAACACAAGTGTTCTACCAACAATTGTGCCCTCAAAATTGCCGGCATAGCCATGCCCATGATCAGGAAAACAGGATCATCATGCAATACTTGAGCCAGTCATAGAGGTTTGACTAGGAATACATTTTACCGTTTATTATCCCACACGTGCATATGAGTCTTCCTCCGAGCCTCGTGGTTATTGCAGACTCGAGAACCATAGCCGTTATAGCATGGAACATAAACCTAATTATGAACAGGGAGATAATCAATAACATTTATTATTGCCTCTAGGGCATATCTCCTACAGACTCCCACTTGCACTAGAGTCAATAATCTAGTCAATGCTAATGCACTTTACACCTATAGCATACTGGTGTAAAATATGCTTCGCATGTGGTATAGCCTGATGTCCAACGGATCTGACGACTTCAGCTCCGTGTGTAACTTTGCATATCCTTGCGTTTTCACGCTTTCACAAAATTCATATTTTGTCTGGACTTGGCCTTGCATATGTGTGAATCATTGGTCGAAACCTGATTCCTCAGACTGAGCTATGGAGCAACTATCTGCAATAGTGTCCCATAGACCAAAGCCATCTTGGAACCATACTAAGTTCATGAATGAACTATATAATTCAACAACTTCTTTGTCGCTTCTAAAGCGTCAACATACTTAGCCTTTGTTATAGAATTCGCCACAGTATCTTGTTTGGAACAGTTTCCAACCACCGTGCCACCATATTGTGTATCACACAAAACCCTCAATTTAAATAAAAAATCGCATGGAGCATTGATGAAGACTATATCGATGTAACCTTTTACAACGAACTCTTCATGATCTCCGCTTGCGAGAAAACATGTCATCAGTACTACTCTTAGTACTCAATGACATCTTTCACTGTTGTCCTATGATCAGTACTTTGATCACTTTGGTATTCATACTCGCAACATCTTTGGAGTATCGGACATATCTGGTTGGTTTTACATACCATGGAATACATGATTAATCCAAACACAAGAGTGTGTGGAATCACCATCATGTATTTTGCTCATCAGTGTTTTGAGACACCGAGTCTTGCAAAACTCTTTCCATGTGACTTCGGCAAGAATCACTCCTTGGCGTTTTAAATGCTAAAAGGTTTTAGCACCTTGTCAATATGTATTCATTGCTTAGCCCTATTAGGTAAATCTATCTCCATAGATTATCATGCCTAATATTGAGGCTATTTAGCCCAAGCACTTCATCGAAAAACCATTTTTAAATGAAGTCCTAATTAGTGTCAAGAAATTTATTTCCAATTAACAATGTGTCAAGCACACAAGGTTTTTAGAAATATTATTATGCTCCCACTTAATTTCTTGAAGTACAAGCATCTTCGTTACCCATTGATGAAGTCAAACCCCTTTGACCATTTCATCAAAACACGAAGAATCCAACTCCACTTTGCTCTCTTCTGTCCATTGCTGGAACTCTGAAGTTTGCATACTTACTAGCATCCTCTGGATCGACAAATTACTTTGGACTGTATCACATACAAGTCCTAGGTTTTATTTCCATCAGATGGAAATCCCTTTTGTCATCCATGTTTCATATCTCATGATTGAAATATGTATTAATTGCTAGTTCAACCCGAACCGACATCAAGCATCGCTACGGTGAGACAATCTCATCGTAGTCAACTCCTTGAACTTGTTATTGCAACAAGTCGAGCTTTATGGATAAAACATTTTATCCGTATCAGTTTTTAGTTTCAATAAATATTCGTTAGACTCTAAGTCTTCTGAAAGGTGTATCAAGATCTTAATCTTGAATCACTTATATGGAAACTATCTCGGATTGTATTGGCATTTAGCCAATTCCGGAGTCAGGGCCCATCAACGCTTCCTTGTGTATTGTAGGTATACTGTTGTCTAACAACAATATCTCGTTTACGCACCTGATAGGTTTGCACGAGCTTTGCCTACGTGGTTCAACTGCAAGTTCGACCGAAGTCCATATATTTTATTGTAGAGACTTCCGTATCAGTCGCAGTAGGAAACTTCGGAATCACTTCCAAGGTTTCTTTCCTTTGATCTGATGACGAAGATACTGGTTATCTCGTCGAGTTGCACTGTCCTCCCACTCGCCTTTTGTAAGAACTATTCTCTTTAAAAGCATACCGTTTTGTGGCAAAGTCCTTTGCCTCGGTATAGTGGTGGGGAATACCCAATGACTTGGGATAACCTTACAAAGTAGCACTTGTCTGATTTGGAATAGGTTTATAACCTTTTACACAAGCCCCATATTCCAAATGTTAAGAAAAGATATAACATGGTTGGGCATACCATACCATGGCGTCATTTCAACAGACCTGATGGATCTCTTTTCAGTGTAAAAGCCGCAGTCTCTAAAGCATTACTCTTTAAAAGGGGTAATGGCAAATTTATTTATGTCATCTTTGATCTTACCATGTCATAAATGGTTCGATTACATCTTCACGGACTTTCCACTTGCAGTGGTGTTCCGGGAGGTGCAAGTTATGAAACCCCTTTCACAACTCATCAGACATTCGCTAAACTTGTAACTCAAATATTCCTTTCTACAATCGAATTGTAGAAACATAATTTTCTTGTTACAACAACTTCTACTTCATTTTTGAAAACCTTATGAATGAATTCAAAAGATCCAGACTTATGTCTCAGCAAGTAAATATCCATATATCTACTTGAGTCAATTTTTGAAGGTAGACAAATCCACTGTTTGCAACAACATTCATTGGACTACACACATCATAGTGTATGATCACCAATATGTTCTTTGCTCGTTCCTTATGGCCTGTGAACGGTATTTCAGTCACTTCACTTTTCAGAGGAAAGTTGCAAGTGTCAGATGATTCAAAATCAAATGACTTCAAAATCCATCATAATGGAATTTTCCATGCGGGTTTCTCCAATGTGACCAAATGCAGTGCCACACTTGTGTGGTATTCTTTTAGTCTTACGACATTTAGCGTCAGTGTTATGGATGTATCATATTACCATCAATATTCATAGCATACATCCCATCTTGTATGGAAGCATGACCCTTCAAGTTATTCATAACACCGAACATGAAAAGTTCTCTTATGAATAACCTTCTTGCAAGATACCTTATGCAAAGGGCTAGAGTATATGAAACTCTAAAATAAATTATGAAAGTAAATACAGAGGTAATGTATTATTATCAATATTCATAACATACGTCTCATTCATAATGAAAGTATGGCCCTTATGTTATTCATAACATCGAACATCAAAAGTTCTCTTATGAATAACCTTCTTGCAAGATACCTTATGCAAAGGGCTAGAGTGTGAAACTCTAAAATGAATTATGAAAGTAAATACATAGGGAATACACCGATGGAAGGCATCGTAACATTTACTATGTTCCCTGCGTGTATCTAAACCTCATTCCTGGCTAGTCTTTCAGGCCATAGTAGTTCTTACATCGAGTTGCAACAGAATGCAATCGAGCGGGTATCTTTGTGATCAACTCACAATACCCAAGAATTAGTGATTAACATGTTTAACCATAATTCCCAAGAACTATATCTTTGACCAGCCTTGTATACATCAAAAAACCTGTATGACATTCATACATGAGCTGGATATTCCAGTCTTCTTTCCTTTTGTCTTTATACTTCTAACAGTTTAACTTTTAGTATTTCTCCTACTCTCAGAAGAAGCATCCAACTTAAGAGTGGCATTAGCCCCGGACTTCCAAGGTGTGAAAGTCTTACTAACACCCTTCGGACACTTCCTTTCTCTTTAAGTTGTTGTTTTATTCACCTTTCATCATATGACAGGCGTTCTCCTGGATCCCTCTCTTATCAGTCAAATGCCTATAAACACTTTTACTAATAGTTTGCAAACAAACATTGCTTTGGATATCTCATATCTTTTAGCCTTTGTCTGTCTCTAAAAATGATTTTCAGATTCCATGAATATCACATAACTATCCAAACTTTCGAAGTTCGGGTCTCATGGAAGCAAACATATTGCACTTTGACTGTAAAGGAATTCTAGCTTTTGGATCGAAGGACGAGAGTCATATGATCCATAGCATTAGCGGGAGAATACCGAAAGTATGCGATAGGACAAAGTCCTTCTCGGCACTCTTGAGGACAATCCTCACATTATGTTACTAACTGTAAAGTTTTAACCAGATATTTAACAGCTATTCAATATTAATAGGGAAGGTGGAAAACGCGAGCCATTTTTCTACAACTATTATGCAAAACACACTTAGACAGTGTTCAAAATTAATTGCACCGAGAATTAAACAAGTTAATTCTTCAGTGCGCTCCCACTCAAATCAATATCTCTCATAATTGATTGTGAGTGATTCAAGATCCGCATTTCAATTCGACGCCATTGACGGGTTCATCACTGATGACATGAATTTCAATCGGTAGGCCAACTTGCCAATCACATCTCTATGTGACTCTTGTTCATCTTTCGATGCGTGTGTTCCGAGCTCATGACTCTCATGCCTGAACGTCAAGACAACCAAGTGATCTCGCTGCGAGGTCTGACCTCACCCGCCTCACACATCCCTAATCGTTCGTACTCATGTGTACATGTCGTACCCCGAAAAGTTAGGTGCCGTGACGGTGCTACACTTGGGAGAACACTAACTACTTGATATTTTTGTGAGAGATCACCCTAATAAAAAGCGACTACCGCGCAATCAAGAAGGGTGCATCATAAGGGATAAACATCTCAGGCAATTCATAATAGCATGATATGGTATAGCCCTTTCTGACGGAGAAGTCTTTCATTTCTTCGTCTCCGGCATTCGCGTCGGTGTTCACCTTCGCGAAGATTGCCACCACCATGTCGATGCACCAAATAATATTGCTATCTCTATAGCTAATAAAATAAGTGCATTACATAAGGTTGACACGCAGGTCATTAAAGTGCAATCATATGGCTCAAGCCATCATGCCGAATCATGACACGCAGGTCATGTTAATATTACATCATATAGTCATCTCATACATAATCAAATTAATATGAGCACTGCTATACCACATCACATGCACATGCAAACCATCCTGCAAAACCACGTTAGACGCCTCTAATCGGTTTATGCAAAAATTTATTTTACGTGGCTTCTAAGGTTTCGAAACAAACTGAAGCTACCAACGTCCATCATCAAGCATGATAATCCAAGTCGCTAGATTAACATTCCAGGGTGTATGAAACACGAGATAATAAAATCTCGAGCCCCATACTAAACTTCGTCATACGCGTGACCCCCGTGCAGATCATATCTGCATTGCCCTTTCGTCTGCGAAACATCCATCTTTCTCAACTATGGTGGAACCCAAAGAACTGTTAGCACTTCGTTGATCTGTCAATCAGCATACTCAGGAGCAGCATGAAAGGATCGCGGATTGCCAGAACTTTGTGAGATTCCACCATGCCGTCAAGATCAGGACTACGCAAATTCAGGGGAAGCAACAGGAACATCGGGTAACAGATTTCATCTGCTACCCGCACAAATAATTTTCAGCAATAGATCTCATCTACTACCTAATTATATTGTGCAACACCCATACATCTCTATGTATTCTAGATCGCAACCTGCATCTACGCATAACCTGGCTCTGATACCACTGTTGGGTAACGCAGTAGAAAACAAAAAATTTCTGACCTACGCACCAGCCCAGGACCACTATGGAGACTGCATACAAGGTTTGATCATTTTCGTTACCGACTCGTAGCGCAACGGAAGTAGAGTCGATGACGAACGGCGGTGCAGATCCCCGCAGCTAGGATTTTACAACCTCCCAACCGCGAGGATGTATACCCTCATCTGCCCCGCGGACAGCCCTCCGGGAGGCGGTCGTACAGTCCCCCGGACGGTGTCGCGGACAGCCCTTCGGGAGGACCTCCGAAACTCAGACTGTCACTCGGACAGCCCTTCGGGAGGACCTCCAAAACTCGGACGGTCACACGGACAGCCCTCCGGGAGGCACTCTCGAACTAAGACCGAAACTACGATCTCTCTACAGAGTTGCACACATACGGTGTCATCTATCCGGCAGGGCTTCGCCGTCCAGAACTAGTTCCTGCCGGAACCCAGACAGCCTTTCGGCTCTACGAAACTATTTCGCTGGGAGGGAGAGAAGAATGCCAGATCATGCATGGCTTTGTGTATGAGAGCAAGAGTGTGTCTTATGGCAGCCCACACACCTCCTATTTATAGGAAACCCAAGGGGTAGGGTGGTTTTACAAGAAAACCCAAAACCCACATGGAAAGGAGTCCTTCCCAAGGACCTAAAAGGTGAAACCAAGGAACAAGGGGGACTCCATGAAGGAGTCCACCATGTGGCCGGCCACACCCTCATGTGGGGCCCCAAAATTGTCCCCTATCCATCCATGTCATCCCCAAGATCTTTTGGAGCAAAGCCCCAAAAGGTGGCTTTCCAAAAATATCCCAAAAAGCACTTTCACTATTCACGACGACATTTTTCAGCGTCTGATCGAACTGAAAATATTCATGTGGGCTTAGAACAATTCTAGTACCCACCAAAATAATTTTCAATGCGAGCCGGAACAATTCCGGTTTAGTGATTTCATCTGCGAAAAGCATCTGAAGCGGTTTCGGCAGCTCCGGAACATTTCCGGTTTTCATCCCGGAAAATTCCAGAAAGTTTCCAGAATGATTCTGGCACCCTCCAAGAATTATCAGGCATGTGCTAAAACCAATTTGACTTTATGGTATCCTCTGAAACAACTTTTCAGTTTCACCGGAACTCATCCGGTGACCTCTCTGCGGAACTTTTCCGCTGTCCGAAACTTTTCCGGTGTCCGAAACTTTTTCGGTGTTTTTCTCTCAGACTCCCTGTCTAGTATTCAGCAGATAGATGACCCTTAAGCGTGTGACCCTATAGGTTCGGTGAAGCATAGACATGACCCGGAACCCCTTCCGATCAATGATCAACATCGGAGCCGTGGACACCCATATTGACCCCTATACCCACACGAATGAATATTCGAGTGAACCTTCAGTTGCCGTGAGCTATTCCTGTTGCTTCGCGATATGTTACAATTACCCGAGGTGAGACATGAAAGCATCCTCGTGGATCAACAACTTGTCCACAATGCCAGTTACCTCGTTGCCGGTATTGTTCTCTTTTCTCGTTCCCGTGTTCCGGCATCCCCGTGATCAAATCACAAAGTGTCTGGCCAGACGATGATGGATACCGTAACACCGAGAGGGCCCAGAGATATCTCTCCATCGTCGGAGGAGCAAATCCCAATCTTGAGCTATCAAGTTACTTGACATACTTTTCCATGAACCCGTAAGCCGCCGTAATAGCCACCCATTTACGGATGACGTTTAACAAACCCCAAAGTTCATGAAGCAAGCATGAAGAAACTCGATACTCTCATGGTCTAAGGAATTATGCAAACATTAACTTCTCTGTGTTATTAACCATTAACTTATGACGAATGTATCTCATAGCATAACATCAATCGGGTCGATTCAACACAAGTGTTCTACCAACAATTGTGCCCTCAAAATTGCCGGCATAGCCATGCCCATGATCAGGAAAACGGGATCATCATGCAATACTTGAGCCAGTCATAGAGGTTTGACTAGGAATACATTTTACCGTTTATTATCCCACACGTGCATATGAGTCTTCCTCCGAGCCTCGTGGTTATTGCAGACTCGAGAACCATAGCCGTTATAGCATGGAACATAAACCTAATTATGAACAGGGAGATAATCAATAACATTTATTATTGCCTCTAGGGCATATCTCCTACAGACTCCCACTTGCACTAGAGTCAATAATCTAGTCAATGCTAATGCACTTTACACCTATAGCATACTGGTGTAAAATATGCTTCGCATGTGGTATAGCCTGATGTCCAACGGATCTGACGACTTCAGCTCCGTGTGTAACTTTGCATATCCTTGCGTTTTCATGCTTTCACAAAATTCATATTTTGTCTGGACTTGGCCTTGCATATGTGTGAATCATTGGTCGAAACCTGATTCCTCAGACTGAGCTATGGAGCAACTATCTGCAATAGTGTCCCATAGACCAAAGCCATCTTGGAACCATACTAAGTTCATGAATGAACTATATAATTCAACAACTTCTTTGTCGCTTCTAAAGCGTCAACATACTTAGCCTTTGTTATAGAATTCGCCACAGTATCTTGTTTGGAACAGTTTCCAACCACCGTGCCACCATATTGTGTATCACACAAAACCCTCAATTTAAATAAAAAATCGCATGGAGCATTGATGAAGACTATATCGATGTAACCTTTTACAACGAACTCTTCATGATCTCCGCTTGCGAGAAAACATGTCATCAGTACTACTCTTAGTACTCAATGACATCTTTCACTGTTGTCCTATGATCCCACACGTGCATATGAGTCTTCCTCCGAGCCTCGTGGTTATTGCAGACTCGAGAACCATAGCAGTTATAGCATGGAACATAAACCTAATTATGAACAGGGAGATAATCAATAACATTTATTATTGCCTCTAGGGCATATCTCCTACACACGAAACACTTTTTCCGCCGTCGTAAGTCTTTGTTCCTCCGGGATCCCATATGGAGCCCTGTTTAGGTGTCGCTTGGGAGCCTCCTACTTCGTGTTGTGGAGTTGAACCAAAAAGTTTGTAAGGGCAAGGAGATCGCCTACTTCGTGAAGATCTACCCGAGTTAGGCTAGTCCTCCATGGACGTAGGCCATCATGGTATAGTCAAGGTTGCTTCTTCGTGGAACCCTCCGTGGGTAGAGCCCTCCGTGGACTCTCGCGACCGTTACCCTCCGTGGGTTGAAGACTCCATAAACGTGGACGTACGATAGCACCACCTATCGGAACCACGGGAAAAATCATCGTGTCTCCAAATTGCGTTTGATCTTCCTACCCTTCCTTTACTACTCATGCTTGTCTTTACTTTCCGCTGTTATACTCGTAGACATGCATGTGTAGGATGTGCTTGACTTGTTATAAATGCTAAAATCTGCCAACACTTAAAATTGGGAAAAAGTAGACTTTTATTGGGTCAAGTAGTCTAATCACCCCCCCTCTAGACCTACTTTCGATCCTACAGTGCGTCGTCGAAATTCTTATTGCCACTTTCAGGTTTACTTGACTTCATACATAGCCACTGCAACGCACAAGCAATTTTTGTAGTCGAAACCAGGGCTAAAGACTTCCACTATGAGGTAAGCAAGAATTATTTAATTTTAAACATTTAGAAATTTTTAGTACATAATATGTATTACTAGTGCTCAAATTTTCTTCTCTCTTTTTCCTCTTTATCACTGTAAAATACGGGTTTAATTCTGTTAGGAAATTAGTGGAAAGGAGGTTAACCTAAAGGAAAAAAAATGTGCCATTGTCATCCCCCCCCCATGCTCAAATCCTGGCTCCATCACTGCCTAGTCCCTTAACATCATTAGCAATTCTAAACATCAAGTCACTCAAGCGATATATCATCATATCATTACGTCCCAATTGATCTTTGACATAGTTATTAAAATGTTCTTGCTTAACAATGTAATTATCAAATTCATCCATGCACTGACTAGGGGTCTTAGTATAAGGTATATCACTTTCATTAAAGGCACGGAGAGAATTTACCTCTACTACCTGTTTGGGGGTGTCAAGTCCATGTATTTCTTTTGATAGGTGGTAGATTCGTGATATCATCAGTTTTAATAGCTTTTTCTTTCATAGATCTTTTGGATTCTTGCATATCTTCAGGACTGAGGAATAGAATACCTCTTTTTTTTAAATAGGTTCTGGCGGTGGTCAGGAAGTGTCCACTCATCGGCATTTTGCAATATGTTATTCAATAATTCTTCAACTTGCCCAACAATTCTTTTCCTGAAAACATAACCAGCACAACTATCTAGGAAATCCCTAGAAGCATCGGTTAGTCCATTATAAAATATATCAAGTATTTCATTTTTCTTAAGAGGATGATCAGGCAAAGCTCTAAGTAACTGGAGAAGCCTCCCCTGAGCTTGAGGGAGATTCTCTTCTTCAATTTGCACAAAGTTAAATATTTTCTGTAAGGCAGCTTGTTTCTTATGAGAAGGAAAATATTTTTCAAAGAAGTAATAAAGCATATCCTAGGGACTACGCACACAACCAGGAGCAAGAGCAAGGAACCATTCCTTAGCCTCGACTTTTAGCGAGAAAGGAAAAAAGCTTAAGGATATAATATTAGCGCATCTTTTCCTCATAAGTAAACAAAGCGGCAATATCATTCAATTTACTGAGGTCGCCGACAACAGTTTCAGTTTCATAACCCTGTAAAGGATCAGATTCTACTATAGGGATCAACTCAGGGTCTACAGAGAATTCATAATTCTTATCTGTAACAAATATAGGAGAAGTAGCAAACTTGGGATCATGTTTTATTTTCTCCATCATAGATTTGTCTTTTAGTTTGCATAGTAGTTTCTTCAAATCATCTCTATCCTTACAAGCAAGAAAGTCCCTAGCTACCTCCTCATCCATAACACAACCCTCAGGTACATCCGACAATTCATATCTATTGGGAGAGCGAGGTGTAATATGTTATTCAAACTCTTCATCAGTTTCAGCATTTTCAACTTCTCTAGCTTTAGCGATATGAGCATCAAGTAATTCATTCAGTGGCACAGCTTCAATCTCATCAAGTGTAGTAGTAGTAGTATCATTAATTTTAGAAGTAGCATCATCAAGTTCATGCGATATATCAGAACGATAAACAATCGGTGGTGTTATAAACTGATTCAAAACAGTAGATGAATCAAAAACATAGCTAGATGGCAGTTCCGTACCTCTCCTCGTACAAGAGGGAACGATCTTGGTTCGAGTATCTTTCAGATTTTGTAGCAATTGGATATCCTCATGTTAAAACAATAAATATAGCTATGCTCCCTAACAATGGCGCCAGAAAAAGGTCTTGATAACCCACAAGTATAGGGAATCACGACAGTCTTCACGGGTAGTATTTCACCCTAATTTATTGATTCGACACAAGGGGAGCCAAAGAATATTTATCGGCCTTAGGAGTTGAGTTGTCAATTCAACCACACATGGGATATCTCTCTGCAGCAAAGATTTAGTAGCACGACAAGTAATAGTAGTAACAGTAATAGTGATACCAGCAATTTTGTAGCAGTTGTGACAGTAGCAGCAACAGTAGTAACTTAGCAAGATTCAGTATATGTAAAGCGTAGGCAAGTGGGATCGGTGATGGATAATGATTTAGATGACATCAATCGTGTAACAGTTGCACACTTGAGCGACACATAACTAGCTCCAATTCATCAATGTAATGTAGGTATGTATTCGGTATATAGTCATACATGCTTGCGATAAGAACTTGTATAACATCTTTTGTCTTACCCTCCAATGGCAGCGGGGTCCTATTGGAAACTAAGGGATATTAAGGTCTCGTTTTAATAGAGAACCGGAACAAAGCATTAACACATGGCGAATACACGAACTCCTCAAACTACGGCAATCATCGGAAAGCATCCCAATTATTGCCACCTTGGGATATGCAGATCATGACACGTAATAGGTGCATACAACTTGCAAGATAGGATCCAAATCACTCTTATATTCTTGAAAACATAATAGGTTTATATCTGAAATCATGGCACTCGGACCCTAGTGACAAGCATTAAGCATGGCAAAGTCATAGCAACATCAATCTCAGAACATAGTGGATACTAGGGATCAGGCCCTATCAAATTAACTCGATTACATGATCAATCTCATCCAATCCCATCACCGTCCAACAAGCCTACAGAGAAATTACTCACTCACGGTGGTGAGCATCATAGAGAATTATTGATGGAGAAGTGTTGGTGATGACGACGGCAATGAATCCCCCTCTCCGGAGCCCCAAACATACTCCAGATCCGCCATCCTGAGAAAGAACAGGAGGTGGCGGCGGCTCTGTCTCGTAAAACGCGATGAAATCTTCTCTCTAATTTTTTTCTCCGAAGATGTGAATTTATAGGACTGGAATTAGGGTCGGGGAGCCACGCGGGCCCCACAAGCTATCATGGGGCGCCCAGGGGGTGTGGGCGCGCCCTGTTGGCTTGTGGCCCACTGACAACCCCCTCTGGTGGTTCTCCACTCCATAATTCATTATATATTTCAGCAAAAAATCACAAAAGGTTTCGTCCAATTCCGAAAAATTTAATTTTTGCATAAAAATAACACCAAGGTAGTTGTGCTGAAAACACCGTCAGTCAGGGTTAGTTCCATTCAAATCATGCAAATTAGAGTCCAAGAGCAAAAGTGTTTGAAAAAGTAGGTACTTTTGAGACGTATCACCCGCTCGTTGGCCGGCGCGCATTCCATCCTTCCTATCTTCTTCGCCCCCTTCTCCTTTGCCATATTCTTCCCCTTCCTCTTCCATCTTCTTATTCCACTCCCCTGGATCCCCTTCTTTCTCTTCCCTTTTTTCTGTTCTTCCCCCGCTGTCCATGTTCAACATGTTCTGTTCTTCCCTTGTTTGCTCCCATGAATTACTAGGCACATGTTCATTTTTTGCAGTTGTTGCTGATAAGGGGAACCTTGAGAGGCTGAGTTAAGGTATGAGCTGCATGGTTATATGACTAAAAATTATGTGCTAGTCAGATTGATTGAGATTTTGTGCCAGTCAGATTGATTGAATGATGCATGGTTACGTGACTAAAAATTGTGTGTTAGTCATATTGATTGAGATTTTTATTCACACACTATAGCGGTCTTTGAGACCTTCCATATCATTTTAGGAAGTTATAGAATGGTCCAGACATGTTTTCCTTTCTTCTTGTTTTTTGTGTGTCTCTCTATTGGTTTTCTCATATATTTTTTTATTTTTTAATTCCCTTTCCTTTAAAAAAAATCATGAACATTTCAAATTAACTTAAATTGAATGATTCGCAATCATTCTTCAAAATTTATTGATTTTTTTGTAAAATCTAAAAGTATTTTATATTCATTAAAAAAAGTCAATACTAATATTTTTTCAAATTCATATTTCTTTATATTTCTGGACACGTTTTGAAATTCTTGAATATTCTTTAAAGGGGTATGTACATTTAGAAAAGAGTAAAATGCACTAGAGGTCCTAAAAGTATTTCAAGTGGGTCAAGTAGGTTCTAAAAGTTTGAAATCGTTCATCGCGGGTCCTAAATGTGTGTAAGTCATTCATCGCAGGTCCTAAAAGTATTCCAAGTGTGTAAAGTAGGTCATAAAAGTCACTGCTAAAATACATATATAGGACCCGCGATGAACGTTTCCAAACTTTTAGGACCTACTTTTTTTTTGCGGGGTGAAAGGAGATTTTCATTACTCAAGGAGGCTTGTCAGCCTTCGATAAGTTTACAACGAAGTCCATCCCCGAGCGCAACCACACTGCAGTGCGGGGGGTACTACGGCCGTACGCGGCCAACTCATGACTAACTTTATTCTGCGATCGACTACAATGAGTAAAAGAAATCTCCCTATTCTCGGCAGTGACTATCCTCCGGATCTCATCAACTAGAACCCGGTGCTGTGAGCGGTCCATCTCCTGTGCTGCAAGCTTCGCGACCACTTCCACACTATCCAGCTCCACCACGATGGGTAGGTTAGTCTGATGCAAAGCCAATTCCAAACCCTCTCGACATGCTGCAAGTTCCGCATGCAAGCTGTTATCACATGTGCGTATCTCCCTACACGCACTGAAAATGATCTCTCCGCAGTCATCGCGGAGGACCATGCCCCCTCCTGCAGCGCCTGTAGCTGGGACGTAACTTCCGTCAGTATTTAACTTCGTCCAGCCCGACTTGGGTGGTGACCAATGCAGCTCCAGCTTGGGTTCAGTACGCAGTGTTGTGGCCGGCTGGGTAGCATGCAGGACCTACTTGACACACTTAAAATACTTTAAGGACCTCTAGTGTAGTTGACTCTTTAGAAAAACTGGTGAATATTTTCTTCGAGGTTGCAATTGTTGTCACAATTCACGAATAATATCTTTCAAGTACATGAATATTTTTCAAAGCATTTTAAATTCGCGAATGGTTTTTAGGAAACCGTGAATTTTTTCATCTATTAGACCTTTTGAAATTTTTAAAATGAATGGACATTTGTTTAATTCACAATACTTTTAATCTGGAAAAGTCTGTTAATGATATTTTTGTTGTATAAGGGAGGGAACAGTTATCTCTACCTAATAATAAAGCACGGATAACTTCTGGTCGTCCGTCGCGTCTTTTTGCAGAGAAGCCCCTCGGTTTTTAAGAAATTAACCCGCAGTCCCTGGTTTAGTGGGTCTCTATATAAGTTTCAATTTTGCAAAACCCCCCCTGCACCCGCTGTCCTCCCGTCCTCTTATCCATTCCTCCTGCGACAGGGCGACAGGGACGGCGGCTTCGCCCCGGCGACGGCCGACGCCGTGCCTCGCGCTGACCTATTCCCGGCCCGATCCTGGCCAGCGGCGAGCTCCCGCGGTGGCCATGGCGGGCGCGCGGGCCGGCAGATGGCGGCGGTGCAAGTCGACGGGGCTGGGGTCGGGAGGAGGAGGAGAGAAGGCAGGGGCGGCGGGGCTGGCCTACGCGGCGGCGCCGGCGACGGCTGGAGGCGGCGAGGCGGCGCGGGGTCGCCGGCGGGTCGACGCGGGCTGCAGGCGCTCGGGCGAGCGGGAGGCTGCGGGAGCTCCCTGGCGGCGGCGCTCGCGGGCCTGGGCGGCGGTGGTTCGGGCACCCGCCGGAGTGCCCCGCCGGTGACCCGCCTGCCCGAGCGCTGCCGCGCCGTCGCCATCCCCCCTCGCTCCGGCGAGCCAGGGAAGCCACGCCGCCTTGGCCTCTCTCCTTCCCCTCGACCGGCCTCTCCTCCCCGCTGCTTCCAGGCCCCCTCCTCTGCTCGCGACCCAATCGTCCTATGCCGGTCTGCCTCCTCGCCTTTCCTTTCTGCCATGGCCGAGGCCATCTCCAGCAGCTCCTCCGCGCTTCTTTCTCCTTCACGTGTTGCACATCCATCCTCGGCCACCTCCAAAGCTGTGAGCCACAGCCACCTCCGTCCGCCGCAGCCACCTCGGCAGACCAACGTCATCACGCCCCAGCCTCGCCTGTTCCAACGTTGCCGAGCCTTCATCCATCTCGAACTCGGACTTGGGGAGGAGTCCATGTGGCCTTCGACTTGTAGTTCAGTCCGAGGAGGAGATGTACAGGAGCACGGGGCCGTCCGCTACGCTGAAATTGATGCCATAAAAAGGAACCCCTGGACTGCAATTAGATTGCATCGCAAGTTTCCTGCCCGACATCGCTGTGCCGCAAGTTTGCAACATCGTCGTTCCTGTATACTGTCGATTTCGCCGGAGATCCGTCTGCACGTGCTTCACCATCCACCAGGACTTCGTCTGACCTGAGGTACGTACTATATCTGATGCCAAGCTGCATCCCTGAACCCTGGTAGAAGAAGACGAGCTTGTTTGGATCCTCCTGGTCGGTGATGAACATGGGCGTATGCCTGATTATTATGTGATGCTACAAAGTGTCAATTGCTTCTGCTTCTATTTTTGACCTGCGTGATGTGCAGCTGCTGTTTGCTGTGAATTATGCGTAGTGACATCTAATCTGCTCGTGCAATTCTCAGTAATCTCATCGTGGGGCACAAATAGTTAGTTTTGATGCCAGCATATGTAGTGGAGATGATGAGTCGAAAAATCAAGCATGAGCATCCCATCTGGTGTACTCTTAGCCTGATTAGATATGTATCTTAGCCAGCCTATCTGGTTTGTTGAGAAATTCAGAAACTGCTTGATGCCATGTGTTGATGAGGTGTTGAGAATCTATTCTTGAATTAATAGGGTTCTCTAGGTATGTCAATGGTTCTAGATACTGGCAGGGTCTGTAGCTGATTGTAGTTTGCGTGTACCTTTGAAATTTGGTGGTTTCCATTTACCTTCTTGAAAGACAGACTACTGTGATTTAGTATCATCTGGCTGGAGCTATTGAGCAATTATGAAATCTTGTGGCACTCAAAGACTGGCTACTGTGATCGAGTATTATCGGTTCTGGCGTATGATGGAACTGTAGCTCTGTGATTTATGTATTGTTTTGCAGTATCATTCGGTTCTGGCGTATGATGGAACTGTAGCTCTGTGATTTAGGTGCCTAGAGATTGGAACTGTAGGCTTTTATTTTTAACAGCTGAGCTGGTTGAGAAATTTCAAGTTAGTAATGGACGAACGGTTACCGTGGTTTGTTCACAAACATTCCGAAGAGCTGCAGTTTTTAATTTAAAGTTTAAATTTTAAACAGACTTGCCATTCACACTTAAATGATATAGAAACAGAAGGAGGCTAAGATTTAACTTAAACACATTTGCCATTCCTTTTGTTTACTACCTGAGAATACCACATTGGCAGAATTTGAAAGAATTCTGGGTATGCTGCTTTGATTGGTTATACATATTTTCTTCAGCTTCTAATTTATGTGATGCTACAAAAGTGTCTATTGCTTCTGCTTCTAATTTATGTGATGTTACAATGTTCCAATGGTAGATTAGTTAATGTTTCCTGATTTTTTATAGTATTTGCCAAACGAAAAGGCATGTAACTATTGGAGAAAATTTGTATGCTATTTGCTGATGCCTGACGATGATTTTTGCTGATTATTAGGGATGGCACTCAACTTAAATTACAGTGGATAAATTACAGTGTAGTAATATATAATTTGGTCGGTTCGTGTTGCTGTGTTACTACCTCTTATCCCCAATTTGATCAAAACTGCGACGCTTATTTGGGGCTGAGCTGTTGCCCCTTCCATCAAGCTTTTGTTTTTTTAGAGATTTATTTAGAGATGGTAACTGAGCAGTAGGTTTTTATCTGCAGCATCATGTCGCCATTGAGTACGCCGGAGGAACTGGCACCGAGTTCGCCTTTGAGTACGCCGGAGGAACCAGCACCGAGTTTGCCGGAATTCTTGGTCCAGAGAAGCACCGTGAGTCCAACGGTGGCTACAACAGAAGTATGTGATGCCTCAACCTCCCTCAAAAACAGCCCTGCTGTTGCCCCTTCCATCAAGCTTTTGTTTTTTTAGAGATTTATTTAGAGATGGTAACTGAGCAGTAGGTTTTTATCTGTATTGTTTGATTTTTTGCATGCACTGTGGCTGGACAGATTATGCTGCAATCTATCATATATCTTCTAGGCCAATTACTGAATAAATTTGACGATGGTTGATTCGGCAAAGTGTACTGATTGCTTAGTATAGATTGAAGCAGATTATGCGTCGGTGGGGCTGACAACTGAAGGAACTGCAGCCTCATGGTGGCGCCGCGTTCCCTACTTTATTGTCCATGCTTCATAACATTTTTTCAAGAATAAAAATCATGACATGCATCCATGAGCACTCCTCTTGACTCGATTGTGTGCTTTAGGGACCGAAAGCCTAGCAGTAATTGGAGTGGTCTGCCACTCAACATCCTCTCCAGCAACACCACAAAATGCATACAGTTCCCTTTGATGTTTACATATAGCTTTAATTGGGGAGCTGTTTTTGCCACAGTAGCAGAGTTTTCAGATTTGAAACTGATAATTAGCATGCTTTTAAGTATCAGTTTGCTTTTTTACGACTGCATCTACCTTTATATATACCTAAGTGGGTTTTCTAAAGCAGTTTATTTATGTTGTAACTGCAGAAAACAGATGCCATCGCTGAAATGAACATTCCAGAGGATTTCGATAGCCGACCTTCAAAAAAAGCAAAAATTACTGAATCAGGTGTTTTGGAGCCATCACCAATATCAGCATCTAATCCAGTTTCTGAATGTTTTGAATCAATTGTGCCTGAATCAGATAATCAGATAGATCATGATCCATTGCCATCACCTCCATCACCGTCTAGCTCGACATTAACTCCTGTTTTAACATTACATGGTGTCAAGGAACCAGATCTAAATAAAGGGATCAAAGTTGATGAGACATATGATTATCTCCCACAAGGTATTTGTTTATTTATTATGTATACTTTCGTATTTTATATACTTAAAATATTTTATTTTATGCAGACTATACATTGACCGACCATGATCTATGTGCTCATATAGCAATAGAATCATCTTTGTCAAAACAATTGCTCGTTCAGATAGATGGAAGTTGTGTCTTGCAAAATCAATTGATGTGCCTGCTAAATGAAAATGAGTGGGTAAATGATGATGTAAGTACCCTTACTCAAACAGGAAAAAGATTCTAATCACTTATATGTATTGATAATGTTTTTTTAATTTAAAAATTATAGGTGATCAATGCATATATATGTTGTATAAAGGACCAAATACATCTCCAGAATGATAATAAAGTATATTTTGAGAGTCCATTTGTTACCTCACTATTTAAACGAGATGGCGAACTTGGAATACAAAAAGATAGTGCCTTCATGACAGAGACCGTCATCGAATATATGCAGCATGACATGGTAATATCCATATTCATAATTTACATGATCTAGGTTTCATACGTTTTCATTTATTATTTTCCTAATTATCTTTATTACAGATTAAACTTCCAATAAATGCCAACAACACACATTGGTATTTAGCTGTTGTGAACACAAAAAAACGTGAGGTTCAAGTACTGGACTCATTGTGCTGGAACTTTGACCGAGATGATCTCGCTCATACGGTTAGTTACAACACCGTTTTTAATATACTTCGCTAATGTGTATCATTTCTGACCATTGTTTTATTTTTAGCTACGAGGAGTACAATTTCATTTGGACCTTCTTAAAAGTCAAAACTTGGTAAAAGACAATTGGAAAGACGTTGATCTTACTGAATGGAAGATCACAGAACAATTACAAAAGGCAATTCAAAAAGACAGTTCTTCATGTGGTTTGTTTATGGTCAAATTTATGGAATATTTCAACGGATGTGCACTATCCTACCCAATTACACAGGTATATATCTTTTTAAAATTAAAAAGTATGCTAATTTCACACAAAAAAATTAAATAACTTACTAATAATTGTTTGTTTTGCACAGGAAATGATTACTTCTTTTAGGTTTAAGTTAGCCAGCATACTATTATGTTGGAAAACAAACACTGCAGCAAGGACCAATGTTCAAGATATCGTTTATCGTTTACTTCTCGGCCGGCCTCAAAATAGAGATTAATCGCTTATCGGAAGATTTATCGATTTTATCGGTCGACTATTTATCGGCCAGTTTTTTTGTAAGTCTCAAATTACAGCAGTACTTTTTTTTTTGTAAAACTCAAATTACAGTACTAAATATTCTAATTAGTAAAATATGATATGCAAAAACTATACATGAGTAATGGACAGAAGTTTTACACTATTATAGACTTATAGTATTATTCCTCGCATATGAACAACATAGTTGACAGTTGATACACACACACGTAGGACCGTAGGAGTATAGGACAACAAAATATGATATGCATTTGACAGCAAAATAGGACAGCAAGCCAGTATCAGTGTAGCACACATTATTCACAATAACAGAGAAACAGTCTAACACATATTCAGTATATTACGTAACCAGGTGTCCAGGTCCACAACAAAACACATATAAAGAAGTTCTTGCATTGACAGTTGACACACGTAGCAAGCAAATAATGTCTTGCAACACATATTATATAACCAGGTCCACGGAACACAAATAAATAAGGTCTTGCATAGGCAGAATAGTTGCATGAAAAAGTAAACTAAGGAAATAGCAACCAGCACACATAGTTCTTAGTTCTCTGGTCTCTCGGCAAGATTATGCATCAGCCCAGGCTGCCCAGCCCAAAATTCATGGCTGAGGTGGCTGATTTGGCTCCTCCTCATCTTCATTGTCATTGGTTTGCACCACCCCCTCATCTTCGGACTCAAAATCTATCTCGTCCTCATTGACAAGCACTTGTTCATCTTCGTCATCGGAAACGAATTCCTCCACCTCATGGAGCTCTCTCACTCTTGCACTTCTAAGAGGCTCCATAATTGGATCAACCTCGTCATTGCTTGGCAGCCCCGTAAATGGATCAACCTCGTCATCAATGTAAGCTCCTTCACAAATCCAGTCTTGTGCCATGGAAGCATCTTGACCAAGGAGAACATCACAAGATGACTCATACTTCTTTCTCTTGTCCATCATTCTCCCATTGAATTGAATATAAACTACATCATCCCGACGGCGGATATCTAGTCTATTTCTCCTCTTTGCATCAACCTACAAATAGCAAAGTGAAGTTTAGTGACTCACATTTAAATGGAATATGGAGCAGATTTGAGTTGACATTTACTTGCTCAAAGACGCTCCAATTTCTTTCACATCCGGATGAACTTGTGGTCAAGTTGAGTATCCTCAAAGCCATGTGCGTCAATGTAGGAGTTTGTAGTCCATAAGTTTCCCACCACTCACCTACAATCATAGGAAACACAAAGTATTATGCATCAGCCCAAAAGTTTCAGAAATGCAATATGATAAAATTAAATTTGACAACAAGCTTACCGGCATTGAAATTTTCATTGTTAATAGCTCTTTTGGCAGCCACCTTCCCAAACATGCCTTCCATCTTTTTGAACTTGGGCAATTCTATGTTAAGCACCTTATTGATCGCCTCATCATCACCATAATAAAACTTCTCAACAACATCCATCAGCCCGGACATGACTTCTAGATCACTAAAGATGGTTGTGGTAGCATAACTATATTTGGGATTCAAGGCATATGCTGCAATGTGCAATGGGGTATCGAGCCTCCCATTCATCTTGCTCTCCATGGCTGTTGTGATCACCCTATAGTCCTTTTCTGAATTTCCAACCGCAAGCATTATTGCCTTCTTTGCCTCTATTATTTCTCCATACATAGAGGCCATGGACTGTCCATCACCATCAGCCAACCGAAGTACCTTCACCAATGGCTCAAAAACCTTGCATTCCAACATACACAAGAACAAGATAAGCATTTAACATTTTTCTATGTAAGTAATTTAGTACAAAACTGAAATAAACAAGACAACATTTGTTTAGTTAACAATACCTTGATGCAAAGAGAGACATTGTTCCAAAATGCCCGACTATTTATTGTGGCATGAGCCAACTTTCCTTTCTTTGTTCTTGTGGCCTTGCATTCTTCCCAAGTATCACTACAACACATCTCCTTTAGTTGCTTCTTCTTGGCAGCAAGACTTTGCAAGGTAAGAAACGCCGAAGCAAATCTAGTCACTCCCGGCCTAACAATATCTCTCCTTTTTGTATGCAGCCTCATCAATGCCAATGTGGCATGGTGTGCATAAAGGAAGATAGTCATCTCTTTGGCTTTGGTAATTGTAGGACCAAATTGCTTTAACTTCCCAATTGCTTCTACCATCAAGTTGATGGTGTGAGTTGCACATGATGTCCAAAATATCTTGGGCCTTTTATCTTTCAACATCTCCTTTGCTCCCATGTTGTTTGAAGCGTTATCGGTGACTACTTGCACAACATTATCAGCACCTACAAAACACCATTGCAAAACACAAGGATCAGATCATAAATTTCAGCACACAACCACATGATGAAAACTTGAAAGGTCATAAATTTGAATCAATAAATGAGACCAAATTAATAGTCAAAGATTAATACCAATTTTCTCAATGCATTCATCCACATAATTAAATATGTATAGACTTGTGTGTGCATCAGCCGACGCCTCCTTTGACCCAAGAAAGACAGTCCCCAACTTGCAATGTACACACAAGTTCATGATACTCCTCCTTTTCTTGTCTGTCCAAGCATCGGTCATGATAGAACACCCCGTTTTTACCATCTCAACATCATGTGGCTTCAACAAATCCTTTGTTCTTTCCACCTCCTGCAGCAACATCTTCTCTCGAATCAAATATTGCGAAGGTTGCCTCCAATCAGGCCCATAACGACCAAGAGCCTCACAAAACTGTTTAAAGTCATCATCATTGATAGCATTGAAGGGTACATTTTTCTTGTACAGCCATCTAGCCAAGTATTGCCCTACTCGGTAGCTTCTCTCCTTATCAACACTATCATTTAGATTTCGTTGATGTTTATTCAAGTTCAACGGAATTGAAGGGTCAATTGGAGCAAGATATTGATCCATAGGCCCCTTCTTTGGATCACCTTTGCCAACTTCATTAAGCTCTTCTTCATCATCCTCATTCGCCTCTATGGTCACCGCAGCTTTTACTTCTTGTTCTTGCTTTTGCTTTTGCCTCTTCTTCCTCTTTGGTGCCTCATGTGCCTCATAAAACCGAGTAATCTGATCTGCGTTAGCTTGCAAACAAGATGACACTCCACCTTTGATCTGAGCAATGTGTTGCTTCATCCTAGTCACGCCTCCGTACATTTCTTTTCCACATAGCTTGCACTTGAGTCTTTGCGGATCATTTGGATCAATCAGTTCACCGAATTCCCAGGCCATGTCATCTGAATTCCTCTTGAGTCTTGCAACTTGAGATGCACCGGAAGCAGAATCACTAGCAGCCATCTACAAAAATAAATGGCAGCAGCATGTATCATCTCACTCCAATGTACAAACCTAAATTCTAATGGCAGCAGCATGAATAATAATTCCTAATTTACAATTGTAATCATCAGTACTTGACTAATATGAACAAAAATAAATCTACACTTGTACAAACCTAATTTCTAATGGCAGCAACATGAATAATAATTCCTAATTTACACTTGTATTCATCAGTACTCCCTCATCCGAACAAAAATAAATGGCAGCGGCATGAATATAAAATCGAGCTAATTCCTAATTTACACATATAGTCATCGGTACTTGACTAATAAACCTAAAAGGGAGAACGGGGGACTAGAATCACACCTTGAGGATGGATGCGATGGCTACAAACAGATGCTGCGGGAGGAAGTGGTGGCGTAGCCGCGTCGGGGCTTGTGCTCAGCCGCCGAATCGCCGTGCAGCGGTGCTGCTCAGCCGCCGACCCGTCGTACTCCTGCAGTCCTCTCCCTTGGACGAGGCGGGACGTGGCGGCCTGGGAGATGCGCTGAACAGGGGCAGACGAGGAAGGGGGGCGGCGGAGCTTAGCTCCGGCCGCCGGAGGCGAGGACAGGGGCGGCGGGGGCAGGGGCGATCTGATGCCGGTGGCGGCGCATAGGGCAACGCCCTTTATCGAGCGAGCCATACCAGCTCGTCGTTTGGTCTCCAGGAGAGGAAAGGCCAAAGGGTCGAACAGAAATTTGTTTTTGGGCCTGGTGGGCTGCGGCCGATTTATCGGTTTTGGACCGATAAAACGCTTGTCAGACCGATAAAACGGCCCAGACAAGAAACACGAAAGATAAGCCAAAATCGTAACGCTCCCTACCTGATAAGCGATAAATCGGCCGATAAATTAAAATATCGGCCGATATTTCGAACATTGGCAAGGACTACAATTGTTGAAGAAAGTAACGATGACAGCAAGGGAGATCCTGATGATGTTCAAATATTAGAAAGCCTAGATGATATAAAAAAATCAAAGCAAAAAATCCCATTATCTGTTGAAAATAAGTACAGATCACTAATATCTATTCTTTCTAATATGAGCGTACATGAATTAACATCTGGACTCTGTAGCTTCATTAAATCAATCAATTACACCGAGATTTTAGAGTAAGTCATTTCAAATTAGTTTTGCAATTGTAAATTATCTTACTTATTTTCTTAATGGTTTATTTTATTAATTTTATCATTATCAGGAAAGTATGGATCCAAAGTTCAAAGCCATATCCAATTAGCTTGACTCTCAAAAAACTACAAGAAATGCTAAAAGATGATTTACCCATGGACAAAGATTGCTTTAATTTGGTTGTACGGAAGATTATGTTTGATGACATCCAAACGGCACAAAAAACAAAACATTCGATATCGAAACATTATCTGGACATGAAATTTTGGGTATGTTCTTATATTTATTATATACTTTCTTTTCTATATTCTAATCTTAAAATCACTTTTCTAATCAATTATTTTGTATACTAGATGACTACTGATTTTGGACGGCACCCAGACTTCCGTAAGAAGTTAGATGTGAAACAACTAGCAAATTCTGTTCGTAATTGGCCTGGTATAAAATATAATGTTTCAACATGCAAAACGGTAAGAGCACTTTTGTTTACTTTAGGCCACAATTTTTTTAATTACATCTAATATGTAGCCTATTTCAGATCCATATTCCAGTACAATCCAACGGTGAATTCATTCTATTCACATTGGACAAAGATACCAGAACTGTGTACATTTTGGACGCTGCTCCTATTAATCCCATATACCGATGGAACCCACTCGCAAAATATGTGCGCAAAATTTTATGGATTGCAGAACACTTACCAAAAGCAATGGCAAAAGCATGCCCTGGGTCTATATGGAACGAGAATATTCTCCTATGGCATCAAAAAATCCTAGATGATATTCCGGTTTACAACAGGTATTTCTCAAGAGATGAAAACTACATATTAAGTATTTTTTGTTTTGAATATGTATAGAATTTAAATTACTAACATATATATTCTTATATATAAGGGAACTGTCCGGTTATCTTGTTCCCCTGTTCATGTCCACATGGGAAAATGAAAGACCAAATTTGCCAATTTTAAAGGTAAATATCGTGACTGTATAGATCATTAATATTATAATTACACATCTCATTCTAATGTTCTTTGTGTACAACAAATATGGGTGTACAGGATGGATATGAACTCAAAAAAATTATTTTGGGCCAACTGCTAACATTCAAGGACAATGAAAGTGAAGATAACATGCCTGCCGGTGTACTTGAATTCATCAGTTGTATCAGGAAAATCCAATGTAAAACTGGTAAGTAAAATAGTACGATTCATAAGATTTCATAATAACAAATTCTTTTTTCAAGATTGATTACTTGGTCGTGCTAACTTCCAATTTGCTCAAACAGGACTTGCGTGCTATTTCTGAAGAAAGAAGCTTCTCTGTTGGCTGGCATCTCTGGTAGTAGTTTTAGATACATAGCAAATAAACCAGTTGGGTCAATTACAAATATTTGACTGTAAATGACTTCCAGTTTCTACCTTATAATGAAATCTAGACATGTACTCTTTAACAGTATTCTGATCTTGATGGTGGTCCTATGCATTGGTTGAAATTTTATGATGTTTACTAGCAGTTCCAGTGCTCTTATTATTTTATTTTCCATAAATATGGGCCTCAGAATGTAGGTTGCTTAACTGCTTCTGGGATGTAAAAGAAAAAAAAAACACAAAAAAATACAAATGAAATTTTATATTTCAAAAGTAATGATCATCACCATAAAAATGATTCCTATATAAATAATATTCTTGATTTTTTATTTTAAAAAACACCTTCTCAAAATTAATAAAAAAAATGATTTCTGAACAACAAAAAATAATCCTTCATCCAATGAAATGAAAGTGTGAACCTGAAATTGTGAAATATAATATTTCAAAAATAATGTTCATCACCATAAAAATGATTCCGGATCCGAGCGAGGCAGAGGCGGAGGAGGTCGCTGGAGGGAGATCCGGCCGGCGGCGCCGTCCGCTCACCCGTCGCGGTTGAGCTCGCGAGAGCGCATCCTGGGAGGTTGGGTCGGGGATTAGTTGTGGCCTTTTGGTCTGTGCCATTTTGGTCTATACGGCGTACCAAAGAGAAGATGACAAATAACACCAAACTGAATTATATTGCGGAATTCAAAAAATAAAGACCATTTTTTTAGAAAGAAGGCTACCGCCCGGCTTTAAATTAATCAAGCCCTTACAGATAACCTTACAGCAAGCGCACACCGAAAAAGACAACAAAGAAAGAAAATAAAAATAACAGCCTGATACAACAGTGCCGAGGAACAACCATGACTCGAAAATCGACCGCAAGCAGGCCACCGGAGCAACGATGCTACGGAATCCTCAACACGACGAGAAAAAGTCATCGTCATCCACCACACTCGACCACCCAAGGATAGGGATCTTGCTCCTGGGGCGGAGCCTCCAAGAAGGGAACGACGCCATCGCGCCGCCACCGCCCTGTCCATAAAGGACCAAGGTTTTCACCTAGAGCACGAAGGAGGAGGAGGCCACCCACGATGACGCCTCCACGGAGGGATACGACGCTCGAGAACGTCGCCGACACCGGCACCGAAATTACATGTTCCCGAAAGATGATGGAGAGGGGTTAGGGGCTTTTCAAATACAGAATTCATGATCCGGAAATCGACATTCTCACCCGGTGCAACGCACGGGCACTTTTACTAGTACAATTATAACGGGCTTCCCTTTGGAACAGGCGCAGTAGTTAACGAGTTTTTTTTTTTTTTTTGAGAAACAACGAGCTAAATGGGTCGGTCCATGTAATTTCTTCAGGCGTTATAGCAGCCTATATATAATTAATTTATGGAAAAAATCGGGCCCAGCCCATGATGGTCCGATCCAACAACACCGGCACGGGGGGTGGTGATAAGGCGAGACAACCAAGAAGACCTAGACGACCTGCCTCCCATTCCCATTCCCATTCCTATCCCCTCCCGCCGCCGCCGCCGCCGCTCTGCCCCTCTGCTCCCGCCGCCGCCGCCGCTCTGCACCAGGTTCCCCGCCGCCCCGGCCGCCGCCGCCGCTTTGCACCAGGTTCCCCGCCGCCGCCGCCGCCGCGTGTAGATCTGTGTCAACTTGCTTCGATTTGCTGTAATTCTTGTCCTTATTCTACTACTCCATCGATATCGATATCGCAGGTGATCGATCGTCGGAGAGGATGCGGCGGATCCTGAACCTGGGGCTGTTTGACGGGGCCAAACGCGCTTATTCGCTGCGGCGCGTGAACCTGGAGCTCTCCGATGTGAAGTTTTTCCACCCGACGGCAGACGAGGCGGCCGCTCATGGCAAGGTGCTGCCGACGCTGACGCCCGCCAAGGCCTGTGAGCAGCCCAACACGAGAAGAAGAAGAACCCGCAACACCAAACATCTGGCGACGGCGACGCCCATGATGGATCCGCCGGAAAGCGAGCTGCTCATCCGGCCACCGCAAGTCTCCTACTCCATACGGAGCCCTCGCGCCGTTCATTTCCTGCCCACGGCCACGGAGAACAAGGTCGTCTTGGCCGACTGGGCCAACCGCATGTTACGCGCCGACATCGTCGACGGCTGCTGCTACGTCGACACCCTGCCAGGCCTCCACGGCTTCAAGCACTCGCCGCTGTCCATCTCCGTCCCTCCGACCAAATTACACCGCCTTGACGGCCAAGACACCGGCGACGTCTACATCATCGACAGCGTCCTCCATCCCAACAAGGCGGAGGCACGCCCGCAGTTCGAGGCCCTGGTGTGGAGGGGGGTCACCACGTCCCTCGCGTCTCACAGGTTCTGGCACTGCGACATCCTCCCGCTGCCGCCGTGGATCACCCACCACACGCACGCCTTCGTCTACGGTCACGCCCTCGTCGGCGACACCATCTGCTTCTCCATCTCCATCTCCGGCTCAGAGGTCGATGGCACCTACTGCTTCCACACCGCGACTCGTCAGTGGAGCAAAGCTGGCGACTGGCTCATGCCCTTCTATGGCAAGGCGGATTACGTCCCGGAGCTTGGACTCTGGTTTGGAATCTCTGCAGAAGACGACCTCCCCTGCGCCGCCGACCTCTCCGGCGTCATCAAAGGGGAGGAGCCACCACCGGACAAGATTCGGATCTGGGTACATGATGACATGCCAGAGGAGTGGCAGCCAAGCCCATTGTCCAGGCCCAGGGTGATCAGCCTTGGTTCTGGAAGGTTCATGGTCGTAGACTTCTTGGATGCCATGGTATTCGACAAGGACTGCAACGAGATGTGTGTTGACAAGCAATTCGCCCTCTTCACCGGTATGGAAGTAGCCTACAGCAACGGCAAACTCAAGAATAGCACAAATGGTGCCATCAAAGACAATGACCACAGTAGTGGCAACGAGAATGGCGACAAAGTCAATAATAGCAGAAATGGTGCCATCAAAGACAATGACCACACTAGTGGCAACGAGAGTGGCAACGAGAATGGCGGCAAAGGCAAAGGCAAAGGGGTGGTCCGTGGCCTCCGTATGATCAAGCACAAATCTGGTCGTTACATGTTCAACAACCAGCAGAGTCTCCAGGAGGTGCTTTGAATGATTCAGCAAGGCAGTCATTTTGAACTGCAGCTAGTGTGTATGCAGGCATGCATTCTGGCACTTAATTTGCTATCTATCAGCTGTCTAGTGTTACTGCTCTCTGTTTCTGCTCCCTGTTTACAGCAAGGAGTACTGACTCTAGTGCTAAGTCAGCTTAAATTAAAATAATCCATATTATTGTATGATGAATTGTACCGTAATTTTTAACTCCCTGGTGTTATCCTGGACCATTTCCATTTAGCTAGTATTCAGATTTGCTGCTGACCAAACAATTGTTTGATGTTAATTTTGAACTGTGCTAGCTGAAGAATGGTAGAAAGGAAAACAGATCATATAGTATATAGTAACACCGGTTCAGTTTCCAGAGTTAATTTCAAGTGACTACAGTTTGGTTATGAACAAAAATAGCAGTTTGGTCAAGTACAAGCTCTTCATCTTCATGTCACTGACAATGTTGTAACTAAGTGAAAACTGGGCAGGTATGACATTGCTGATCAACTACCCTTGGAATTGAAAATAAAAAATCATTCTTTTCACTTCAGGTAGGAGTATGAGAGTGGTAATGTAATGCAGGTTCCAGTTTTTCATTCTAAAAAAGAAAACATGCTCACTTCTGACTTTTGGCCATATGTAGCTTGCAGTTAAAGATAAAAATCAATTTTTCACTTCAGGTATGAGTATGAGAGTGTTAATGGTATGCAGGTTCCAATTTTTTTTTTAAATAAACATATTTATATTTGTCTAAAAAGATGCAGCGGCACCACACTTATGGAAGGAATAGCCGATGGAGCCGTCTCCACAATACGTGAAACTGAAACTAATCTACTCCCTCCATTTCTAAATATAAGACCTTTTAGAGATATCAATATGGACTATATACAGAGCAAAATGAGTGACTATATACATCCGTATGTAGTTCATATTAAAATCTCGAAAAGGTCCTATATATCTAGAAACGGAGGGAGTACTCAGCAATAATACTACTTGTTTTCTGACCATTAAAAAGAAACAAAAAGGGAGAAAAGAAGAGGCAGTATAACTTGCTGGGCCCAAAATAATTTGTTTCTTTTTGAATATAGCTCCTCGGCTTAGATAATAGGTCCATACTTTCTTTCTTTTCGGGGTGCACTCCTTGTTTGTTGGAGGCTGCAAAAGGGCAGTCCCTTGAAAGGCCCGAACATAGAATTTTTTTTTTTGGAATGCAAGATACAGGTTTGCTGGTTTAGTTTCTCGACAGTCGTTGATCGTGGATCAGACGCTCCTCAACCTCCTCTGCGTCGCTGTTCAATATCCGACAACGCCTACATGCAGCCTCCTCTTTCTGTTCTGCTTCCCGCCAGGTCCCTGCGTGTAACGTCTATAAAACAACCATTTCCTTCCGTTTTGGACTATCTTGGTGTAAGGTTTGTAACCTTCGGCTATATAAACCCTAGCAAATCGAGCCAATCTTGCTCCGAATCTCTGAAATTCTAGTGCTAAATTCAGTTAGTGATAGTCAGTTCTAGCCGGATTCCGGAGGCGGTGTGGTTGTGGTTCCTTGTGTCTATGAGGTTCGGTTCTCTCATAACATCCCTCGTCAAGCTCGGATTCCAGAGGCGGTGTGGTTCCTTGTGGAGGCGGCCGGAGTGGCATTTTTTTGGGTGCGTTCAGTACTTCAGCCTGGTTACTGGAGAACATCTCTTGGGTGGTAAAATCCAAGAGATGTTCCTGATGTTTCAGCCTGGTTACTGGAGAACATCTCTTGGGTGGTAAAATCCAAGAGATGTTCCTGATGTTTGATCGTGCACCATCTGAAGGTGGGTGGAGACGGTACACAAAGGCAAAGGTTTGTGAACGATGAGCAGAACAATTTCTCTCCCTGCCTGAACCTGTTCTTCTCTGCGGAAATCTGTTTCATGTAGCTTGGCAAGGAAATTTTGTAACAGCAGCCATGCTAGTCATCCTTGTGTGATGACAAAAGTAACAGATTCAGAAGATACAATGGATTTGGAGCTTGGTGTCAAGACCTTACAGAGAAACCGTGAGGAACATAGAAAGGAGTTTCAAGCAAAGCAGCCAACAGAAAGGAAATTTGTCACTGTGCACAAGAATTTTGACATGATTCAGGCCAATTTCAAACGTTTACTGTTGGATCCTGAACCTGAAGATGAAAGGACGAACAAGGCGAGCATTCGGTATCCAATTTTTAGCTACTCATGTTGGTCATGCAGCAGAAAGATCCAAAGAAGATGGTTCTGTGGTATCCAATTGTCTTGGCTTGCATGATGCGCGAGTGGAAGAACACAGACACCAACCCACCCAAACTGCACTACTTTCACCGTAGTGATGACGATTTTTGCAAACGCAGGGTTCATTGTAGGCGATAGCATGCGCTCCATGCATTCGGACCCAGTTGCATAGGGTGGACTTGTGACTAGGACAAAAATGTGGTTCGGACCCAGTTGTGTAACAAGGATGGACTTTCAAATGAGACAAAAAGAGGGACCCTTAGTTGCATGTTGGGGGTGAAGTTGCAATGGGGGAAAATTCGCCTCCGATAGCGTGTCGAGGTTTGATTTACAAATGGGAGAAAAATGTGTCGGAATTATTCGGGACAAAAACATTTGCATGTTAGGAGTGAAGTTGCAACTAGGACAAAAAGGGACAACCCAGTTACGTGTCAAGGACGGACTTTCAATTAAGGCAAAACTAGGTTTGACCAGATGCGTATTGAGCGCAAGTCACGTCATGTCTCTTTCACAGAGCTTCTCTCTTTGACACTGAACTATAAAAGAAAGTAGAAATAGGCAACCACAAGTGACATGGATTGTCTCTTCCACTTGTACAACGCATGCCAGATGAAATGGGCCTCAAGAGCTCAAGAGCAGAATAAATGCTGGACAAAAAAAACGTAAGTGCAATGCAAACGGCTTGACAAGTGAACAAAGCAGAAAAAGACGATACAAAAATACATCGGCTGATGACGCAAGATCAAGAGTTTTACGCGAAAATTACAGCAACAAGACCCAATGGACGACAACGTATATGAGACTTTGCTAAATCTCATCTTGACGAAGTTTAAAATGAACATGGACATTATTAAAATGAATTGGGAAGACAACGACGGTGATATAGCTCCTCTTTTCTTGTCTCTTCCAATTCTACGCGGTGGCCTAGAAACAAAATACAAAAACGGGCTGCCACAAGCGCGCCACGATAACTGGTGCAGAACCGGGATTTAGCACCGGTTCGTAAGGCCCTTTAGTGCCGGTTCTGCAACCGGCACTAAAGTGTGGGGACTAAAGGCCCCCCCCCCCTTTAGTACCGGTTCAACACGAACCGCCACTAAAGGGCCACCACGTGGCACGAGCCCGCGCCGGGGGCAGGGAGACCTTTAGTACCGGTTGGTAACACCAACCGGTACTAAAGGATTTTTTTTTGAAATAAAGCAAAAACAGGCGGCCTACTGGGCCGGCACGGCCTGCATACGACTAGAAACCCAACCTCTAGTTGGGCCAGGATGCAGGCCCGTACGGCCCAGTAGGCCCCACAGGGCAGAAGACTTGCAATAGGCCCACAAAGGCCTGCTTAGAGAGGAGCTCGACACGGTAGCCGCGGCGGGGCTTATAAATCGGTGCGAACTCCTCTCAACTAGCGAGGTGGGACTAAACATTGTGCACTGCGGGTGGCAGCGCACCCCTTTAGTACCGGTTGGTGGCTCCAACCCGTACTAAAGGGGGGGGGGTCTTTAGTACCGGTTGGAGCCACCAACCCGTACTAAAGGCCACCACCTCTTTAGTACCGGTTCGTGGAACGAACCGGTACTAAAGGTTCGCCACGAACCGGTACTAATGAGCGCCGCCCGGCTAGCCGTTGGAACCGGCACTAATGGTCACATTAGTGCCGGTTCAATTACAAACCGGGACTAATGAGCTTCACATTAGGCCCTTTTTCTACTAGTGATAATGGGCCGATAAAAAGTGAAACCAAGCAAGCCAACAAAAGGATGCACAAAAAACAAATGATGTCTAGCGAGTAGCGAGGCAGGGGTCGAGCACTTGCACGAAAATTATGAAAACAAAATCAAACGGTGGCAAATTTGGATGAGACATCATTCCATGTAAAAAATATTCAGAAATTTAAAAAGGTGTTCAAGAACTTGATCTTTTTAAAAATTTAATAAACATAGCCATAAAAATCTTATTGGTGAATTTGAAAAAAAAACAAGACAAAATCAAAAGGAAGGAAAAACAAAAAACAAAAGATATCCCAGATAGAGAAGTAAAGAAAATAAAAAAGAAAAAGGAAAAACGTGGCTCACAAGTGTTTCTTATATATAAAAACATGGCTCATAAGTAATTATTTTTTTGTTGCGAGAAAGAAGTAATTTTCTCCACAGGAAAATCTCCTCAAATTCGTCAAGAATGAAGGAACGAAGAAGATAAATAGGCCATGGATAGATATGGTGGGGCATAGAGAAATCTATCGTGAGTAAATGTGTATCCCGACCCTCACTCTTCTATTCTCAACTACTGCCATCTCCACACACAAAAAAGAACCACATTCAAAGATCTAAAAATAAAGCACAGTCATAGGAAATATAAGTTATCAATGGCTCACCTAGACATCCGATCTTGCAATCACAAAGACGGTGAGAAAAGCCCACAACCCAATATATAAAAAAGAAAAACAGAAGACACAAAGCCAGGGCTGACAACACACACACACAAAAAGACAAGCCAGCTGGGTCAACACAACAAACCCAGACCACGTGAAACAAGAACGCATCGGCCTTCCCTCAAAAAAAAAAAAAAAAAAAAAAGAACGCATCGGCCTAGGAAATAGCACGAATCTGAAAATTCTATCTAATGTTTATAGGCTTAGATGTAAGATAACTATTTTACATCTAGATGTCAAATAGCAATTTCGTTAATTTTTGAAGTCTCCTTTGAGGGTTGTGTTAAAGTTGTGTACACATTGAAGGGGGCGGGGGATACATATTTGGGTGGAGTGAGTATTTATTTGCTGAAATTTATTCTTTTTTTTTTTTGAGATACTGCTGAAATTCATTCAAGGTGCACAAAACTGGTTGACCTCGGTTTTCCAAAACTATGTTAATACTTTTTTTTCCCGAGTTTTTTTAACTGAACAGAAGCACTCAGTTTTTTTTTTTTTTTTGAGATAACAGAAGCACTCAGTTTTAAAAGGCCCAGCTGCTCGGTGGATTATTAAGAAGGAAAGCATTGGGCCACTCTAATCTAATCCAATCAATCTATCTAATCTAATAAAAGGGCAAAGCTGAGACGAGAAAGCCGCCGTCGTTGTGCTCCAGGTTCGCCGCCGCCGGCAGATGTGTTAATTACAAGGATCGTAGTAGGTAGATCGCCGGCCGGAGATGAGCGGCTTCCGGCGGTTCGTGAACACGGACAGTACAATCTCCGGCGCCTGGACCTCTCCAAGTTGGACCTGTTTTACCGGACGGCGCAAGAAGCGGCCGCACATGGCAAGGTGGTGCCTACACTAACTCTCGCCGAGGCCATGGCGCCCAAGAGAAGATGTGCCTGCAAGGTCGATTTGGCAGCGGCGGCGATGCCCAAGATCCAGCCGCCTCAAGCCGTGGTGGCCGCGCCACCGCCGGTATACTAGTCCTATGCGCCAGGCACTCGTGACATTCACTTCTTTGCGACCGCCTCGGAGAACAAGGTCGTCTTCGTTGACAGGGAGAAGCGCATCTTCCGCTTCGACGCCGACGATGCCGGCCCCTGCCCCGTGGTCACCGTGATGCCAAGCCTCAACGCGTACGAGCACTCGCCGCTGGCCATCTCCGTCCCTCCGACGCCCTCACAGCTCAATGATGGCCAAGTCGTTGGCGACCTCTGCATCATCGATAGCGACCTCAATCTGGACAAGGGGGACGCTCGGCCGCAGTTCGAGGCCCTCGTCTGGAGGGACTGCGGCCCGTTGATACCAACTGGCAGGTCTTGGCATTGCGACATTCTCCCTTTGCCGTCCTTCGTCGCGCGCGAGAGGCACATTCTCCCGTTGTCGCCCTTCATGGCCCACAGGGAGCACGCATTCATCTATGGCCACGCCGTCATTGGCGGTGGCGACATGATCTGCTTCTCCATCACCGACTTCCGCGGCTCTGCATGCACCTACTGTTTTCACACCGCTACCCACGAGTGGAGCAAGGTGGGCGACTGGCCCATGTCGTTCGATGGCAAGGCGGAGTATGTCTCGGAGATCGGGCTCTGGTTCGGCATCTCGCGTGGCCTCCCCTACGCCGTTGACCCGTCCGGCGTTGTCAGAGGGGAGGAGCCGCTGCCAGACAAGACACGGATTTGGGTGAACGATGACGTACCGGACGAGTGGTACCCAAGCTATATGTCCGGCGCCAAGGTCGGGGCCATCAGCCTTGGTTCCGGCAGGTTCGTGGTTTCTGATTTCTTCGATACCAAGGTATTCGACAAGGATTTCAACGAGATGGTTGTTGATGACCGGTTTGCCGTCTTCATTGGTATGGAGGTAGTGTACGGCAACGGTAATGGCAATGACAACAGTGACATCAATGGAAATGGCAATGGCAACGGCAACAATAATAACAATGACAACGATGGTAACACTAATAATGGCAACAATGGCAGCAATAGGAAAGGCAAAGGGAAGCGTGGCCTCCACATGATTAAACACAAATCCTGTCGTTACATGCTTGGCTTCGACAATATTATTACGACAGTGCTCTGATTCAGCAAGTCGTTTTGAGTTTGAGACATATGTACTACATACATATTTTGCTTCAAGTAAGTCAAGTCTCCTAGTTAGTTTATCATTTTTCCTTGAGCTCTAGTATTTGATAGCTCGAAAAAAATTCCAAAGTTGTAAAAAGAAGGGGGGATAAGTCCACGCTCCAGCAAGCTTTTGATCTTACACGGAAATAACAAGACATATCTTTACCTATTAATAAAGTTTCCCCGGCGGAATCGCTCCGCCGGAGAGCAAAAGTGCTCCTGTCCAGATTCCGCCTCGAGACGGCGGAGCACGTTTCATCATACCACAAGATGGATAGAGTCAAGAGCCATCAACACTAGACTGATAGCAAATTAAGTCCCAGAATGAATGCATGCACTCATATACTCCCTCCGTCCCAAAATAAGTGACTCAAAAGTGACCCAACTTTGCACTAAAGTTAGTACAAAATAGGGTCACTTTTGAGTCACTTATTTTGGGACGGAGGGAGTATACACTAGCTGTAGTTTAGCAAGTCAAAATGACTGCTTACCGAATCATTCAGAGCACCGCCTCGATCCTCTGTTGGTGGTTAAACATGTAACGACGACATTTGTGCTTCATCATACGAAGGCCACGCATCATCCCTTTCTCTTTGCCGCCATTCTGGTTGCCAGACCCACTGCCACTATTGCGGTGGTCATTGTCTTTGCCTCTGAGGTTGATGCCATTCTTGCCATTGCCTTTGCGGACGTTGAAGCGTAACATGCGGTTCCCACGGTCGCCCAGGACGACCTTGTTCTCCGAGGCGGCGGGGAATAAATGGACGAAGCGGTGGGCCTCCAGGGAGAGGGAGAGTTGCGGTGGCCCCATCCCCATGAGCAGCTCGGATCTTGGCGGAACGATCTTAGGCACCGTGGCCAGATCTTGGGTGTTGCAGATCCTTCTCCTGTTGGTCGCACTCAAATATAGGCGTTTGTGCCCGTCATACAATACAACACTAGGTTCAAGAACCGCCGGATGCCGCCACTCATCTCCGATCGAGTCTCCATTTATCTACTTAATTACTATATATGATCCTTCTCTCTCGGGTCTGCAAGAAAGTATAGTAGATTCAAAAGAAACAAGGACAAGAATCAGATGAAATTAATCGAAGCAAGTGGACCGACACAATTAGATGATCGTCGATCTGTGTGGAGCCGATCGGCGGCGTTCTGTTGGAGGCAGCGTCTTCTGTTGGTTGGTTTGTTTGTTGGCGCCAGGCCGTGTGATGTGAATGTGATCGATTGATGGGGCCTTGCTCATGCTCGTTTACTCCAAAGACTACGAAATGATAAGACTAATTTTGATTTTGCTAAAAAAATAAGACTAATCTTGATCTATTTCTTTAAAAAATATTCTTGATCTAAACTAAAAAAATGTTGATTTTTCTAACACAATACAGATGCAAATACGTACGCACATACATTCACCCTATGGACGCGCGCACACACATCCTACCCCTACGAGCACATCTGAGAGACTGAACCGGCACATCATCTTGAGATTGACGAACTCGTCACAGACGCCTTCGTAGTCGACGGGAACGTCTCCTCCCATTGAGCGCACATCGCCGAAAGAACTGAATTAAATCCAGAAATAATGGGAGCATCAATGTCAAGTCTGAGATATGAACTCTGATGGGCTGAGATACCACTGTCCTCCTAACCATCCAACCGCATGTTAGTTAAAAAAAAGTATTGATCTTGATTCTTTGCCAAAAAAGAAACTTTACACTTCTAAAAGATGATTACATTACGGACATGCTTTGCTTCTTAATATGTATTCTCAGAAAAACAAGGACGTGTCGTCTGGCCCATCCCTCGTGTCGTGAGTCGTGACTAGGATCGATCGATCATGCAGCTAGCCGTCCCCCACCAATCCAACATAAGAACGTCGCCGCTCCAACTGACAGCCGCCGCCGCCGCTCTGCTCCAGGTTCCAGGCAGATCGACGACGAGGTGGTTGGTCGATCTTGATCGTAGCCGGAGATGAGCGGCGGCATCCGGCGGTTCGTGAACCTGGGGGTATATGATGGGCGCAACCGCGTGTATTCTCTCCGACGCTTGGACCTCTTCAAGATGGACTTGTTTCACCAGACGGCAGATGAGGCGGCCGCGCATGGCAAGCTGCTGCCATCACTGACGCCCGCCAAGGCCTGGGCGCCCTACAGGAGACGTATCTGCAAGGCTGACCTGGCAGCGGCGGAGGCGGCGGCGCCCATCATCCGGACGCCGGCAAGCGAGCTGGTCATCAAGCCACCGGAGGTATCGGGCAGCCTGCCGACCCATCACCGCGTTCATTTTCTCCCCACGGCCTCCGAGGACAAGGTGGTCTTGGGGGACCGGGCGAACCGCATGTTCCGCTTCGACGCCGGCGAGGGCCGCCGCTGGATGGAGAGCCTGCCAAGCCTCCACCAGCACAAAGACTCGCCGCTGTCCATCGCCGTCCCTCCGTCGGAGGTACACCTCCGCGACGGCGAAGACGGCGGCGACCTGTACATCATCGATAGGATCCTCCATCCGGACAAGTCGGAGGCGAAGCCGCAGTTCGAGGCCCTGGTGTGGAGGCCGGAGCGCCCGCGCTCCTTTTGTGGCAGTACCTGGCACTGCGACATACTCCCGCTACCACCGTGGATCATCCACCAGAAGAACGCCTACATCTACAGTCACGCTCTCATCGGCGGCGACACCATCTGCTTCTCCATCGCCAGCGCCGAAGACACCGGCACCTACTGCTTCCACATCGCGACTCGCAAGTGGAGCAGGGCTGGCAACTGGTTCATGCCGTTCCAGGGCAAGGCGGAGTATGTTCCGGAGTTTGGGCTCTGGTTTGGCGAATCAAGAAACCTCCTCTGCGTTGCCGACATTTCTGGCGTCGTTAGAGGGGAGGAGCCGCCACAGGAGAAGTCGCGGACCTGGATTGATGATGACCTACCAAAGGAGTGGCAGCCGAGTGACTCGTGCAGCTCCAAGGTCATCAGCCTCGGTTCCGGCAGGTTCGTCGCAGTAGACTTCTTGGATGCCATGGTATTCGACAAGGACTGCAACGAGATGGTTACAGGGAAGCAATTCGCCCTCTTCACTGGTATGGAGGTAGCGTACGGCAACAAAGGCAAAAGTGACCATGGCAAAAACAGCAGCAGCAACAGCAACAACAATGGCAGCAATGTCAAAGGGATGATGCGTGGCCTCCGTATGATTAAGCACAAATACAAACGTTACATGTTTAACAACCAACATAGTATCGAGGCGGTGCTGTAAATGCATGATTCAATAAGTCATTTTGACTCTCGTCCCCGCGTGGCGACGGGAGGGGAAAACCCTAGCCGCCGCCAACCGCCGCCCTCCCCACCTCTCCCTCTCCTCCCCCGCCGCCCCAGGGCGCGGCCGGGCAAAGCCGGGCCGTCGCCGGCGGCAGGGGAGGCATCCTCGTCCCCTCACGCGATGGATCGGCGCGGGCCGACTTCTTCGAGCCGGGGTGTGGTGCGGCCGGGCACCATGGCGTGGTGGCTCCTCCGGCGCGCCTGGAGCAGCTGCGGCGTGGCGGATCGGCGCGGTGGTCTGCGCCTTGGAGGGGCGGCGGCTTCGGCCCCGATCTCTAGGCGGCAAGGAGGTGGATGGCACCGGATGTCCTGGCTGTGCGTGCACCTTGGGGGATCTGGGGCCCGGTCTTGGGGGCTGGCGGCGGTGGATCTGGGGCCCCCGGCCCTGATCCGATCTCCTCCGGCGGCGGTCCTAGGGTTCCAACTCGCGCCGAGATTTTGATCCACCGGATGCATGTCCCCATCGATCTGGCTGCAGTGTCGTGTTCCGGAAGGCTCCGCCGGGAACTTCCTTGGGCGATTCATGCCTGGAGATTGCTGGATCGGGTGGGATTCGGTCGTGCGCACCCGTGTTTTTCTCTGACCGTTTGGTTTCAGAGGGAGCGCTGCGAAGCTCTGCTGGCTGTTACCATCATGGGGTATGCTTTCTCGTTCCATGGTGAAGTCAGCTGGCGGAGAATGTCATGGAAGCTGAGATCTGAGGACTAGCAATGGTGATTCGAGTCTCTGCGGCGATGAGGAATTGGCTTGGTGATTCGTGACTTGGAGCAGCGGCATGCTAGTGGGGGCGACTGCACAGGAGAAGTCCAAAGTCTTTCTTTCAGGATGAAAATCCAAGGTCTGGCCTTAATTGGTTGTGCCTGGCAATGGCCTTGTTGAAGGCATTGTTTTTGAGAGCGAGGACTTTCTTCAGGGTGAAAACCTAAGATCGATGATCGGGCGACGACGGTGTTTGTGCACTGTTCCCTTATTGGAGGCGTCGCTTTTGGAGAAGCTGGACTTCTGGTGCTGTCTTGGTGGTGTTAGTGCTGCTGTTTCAGGAAATAGATCATTGCAGCGGGACTTTTCTTTTTCGTAATTCTTCTTTCTTTTTTTGGCTGTGTGCATCCGTAATGTCGCTAGGGCATTGCGTTGTTGCAGAGGCTGGGTGTAATTGGTATCTCCGTGATATTAATATATGCTCTTTGTCAAAAAAAAAAAAGTCATTTTGACTTGCTCAACTCCAGTTATGTTTCCCTTGACTATATGTATGCATGCTGCCGGCTGGGACTTAATTTTCATATCGGTGTACTCTTGCTGCTCTTCATTTTTTTTTGCTCCTTGTTTGTTTACAGTATGCAGTACTGACTTTAGTGTTAAGTCAACTTAGTACCTTTGAATAATCTTATGCATAGTAGCCGAAAACAAGGGTTGGCGCCACGTCCCATGTCCTAATTAAGTTCATGGATCCCAATCGAGGGTTAGGATCGAGTGCGGGTCGATAGGATATGATCTGCCCCTCAAAAATCACCACCTGTATATGTTTCTCCCCTAGTCTTGTGCACGGCCAAAAGAAAAGAAAAATCACCCCATGGTTGCTCTAACACAAGTAAATGAAGGCTAACATGTCATACAACCCAGCACAAAAACCACTCTACATCTACACGCAGCAGACATGATGGCCCCAAAGTACACAAGAAGGATATATAGCACTTGTGACTTGTTCTATCTACACGCACCAGCGCTACACAAACAGGTGATCATTTTGTTATATTTGATGATTGCCATTAACAACTCAAAATCCCAGCATATATAGGTGGGTTAAGGACCGTATTATCATAACTAAACTTGGTGGACCATTGCCAAACCCGACACAATAGCCGGACCATCTCAGAGAGAGAGAGGGAGAGCAGACCAAGGACTCACCTCAGCCTCACCGGAATAGATGATATGAGTAGTAAACTTAGTAAACTTATTTGAACTGATGGTACTGTAAATTATCCCAGGTGTTATTCTGGAGCAGTCCAGCGTCTATTCAGATTTGCTGCTTTTATAAATAATTGTTTGATTGGAAGTTTAAACTGTGCTATTGTTAGGCTAACTGAATAATCTACATACAAAGAAAAAGAGATTATATATGTCAGTGCTGTTTTAATAAACCTTATATTTGTTTTTGTGGCACATTAAATCATCTTTACGTTAGCAAAAAAGAATTATGATCAAAGTTGGGTTCAAATTTCAAGGGGGCCATACATGTTGTTTTCAACATAAGTCTTTGCTTCAACAAGGGAATTACACAAGTTGTTTTCAACCTTTATATATATCGAGCTGTGGATTCGCTGTAGCATGGTCACGTTAAAGCACTAGGTGAATGCATGCCTATCCGAGAGACAAGAGGATAATGGGCTACTGAAGGCTGAATGTCATTTCTAATTTCTGTTAATCAACACGTGCAAAAGAAATAAAATAGTGCAGGCGAGCAAAAGAAACCAATAGCACAAAAGTTCAAACTTGCCATCAAACAATTATTTGGTTTGCCAAAATCTGAATGCTAGAGTCGGTACTGGTTCTGTAAACAAGAGCAGCAACAGGACGTACGTACAATGACGGCAAATTAAGTCCCAGCGTGCATGCAGATGCAGGCATAAATATAGCCAAACACGAATGACTGCCTAACGAATCATTCAGAGCACCTCCTGGATCCTCTGTTCGCTGTGAAACATGTAACGTTTGGATTTGTGCTTAATCATACGGAGACCACGCATCATCCCTTTGCCTTTGCTGCCATTGTTGTTTCTGCTGCTGCTGCTGTTTTTGCCATCATCACTTTTGCCTTTGTTGCCGTACGCTACCTCCATACCAGTGAAGAGGGCGAATTGCTTCCCTGTAACCATCTCGTTGCAGTCCTTGTCGAATACCATGGCATCCAAGAAGTCTACGACCATGAACCTGCCAGAACCAAGGCTGATGACCCTGGGCCTGAACAATTGGCTTGGCTGCCACTCCTCTGGCATATCATCATGTACCCAGATCCGAATCTTGTCCGGTGGTGGCTCCTCCCCTTTGATGACGCCGGAGAGGTCAGCAGCGCAGGGGAGGTTGTCTTGTGAAGAGATGCCAAACCAGAGTCCAAGCTCTGGGACGTAATCTGCCTTGCCATAGAAGGGCATGAGCCAGTCGCCAGCTTTGCTCCACTCGCGAGTCGCGATGTGGAAGCAGTAGGTGCCATCGCCCTCTGAGCCAGAGATGGAGAAACAGATGGTGTCGCCGACGAGGGCGTGACCGTAGACGAAGGCATTTCTGTGGTGGGTGATCCACGGCGGCAGCGGGAGGATGTCGCAGTGTCAAAACCTGTGAGACGCGGGGGATGTGCTGACCCCCCTCCACACCAGGGCCTCGAACTGCGAGCGTACCTCCGCCTTGTTCGGATGGAGGACGCTATCGATTATGTAGAGGTCAGCGGTGTCTTCGCCGTCAAGGAGGTGTAAGTCCGTCGGAGGGACAGAGATAGCCAGCGGCGAGTGCTTGAACCCGTGGAGGCTTGGCATGGTATCGACGTAGCAGCAACCGTCGATGATATCGGAACGTAACATCCGGTTGGCCCAGTCACCCAAGACGACCTTGCTCTCCGAGGCGGTGGGCAGGAAATGAACGGCGCGAGGGCTCCGTATGGAGTAGGAGACTTGCGGTGGCCGGATGAGCAGCTCGCTTTTTGGCGGATTGATCATGGGCGCCGCCGTCGCCAGATCTTGGGTGTTGCGGATCCTTCTTCTCCTGTTGGTCGCACAGGCCTTGGCGGGCGTCAATGTTGGGACCACCTTGCCATGCGCGGCGGCGTCTTGTGGTGTCGGGTGAAAAAGGTCCATCTTGGAGAGGTCCAAGCGGCGCAGTGAATACGCGCGTTTGCGCCCGTCAAACACCCCCAGGTTCAGGAACAAGCGCCGTAAGTAGCAGGTCATCTCCGACGATCTCGTTAGTATTATCCTTCCTTCTCTCCTGGGAGGGGAGGGTAATAAGGACGAAAATTAGATGGATTGAACAAATTGCTAGGTTAGTACTCCCTCCGAACACTAGTGTTAAAAACGCTCTTATATTATGGGACGGAGGGAGTAGTAGTGTTAAAAACGCTCTTATATTATGGGACGGAGGGAGTAGTATATATGAAGCTTGAAAAAAATAACCCACGAAAGAAGCTTCAAAAAAATAAACCAAGATAACAGTTCCTACTTGGCTAACATAACAGTTAACAGGTTGTGCTATGAAGGAACAAATGGACCGACTGCTGATTTCTAGCACGCACTAGGAGCAGATAGCAGGATGGACACGTACGTACAAATCCAATCCAATGAAATCACGATGGAGATCGGACGGCGGTTGGAGGAGGATTCAATGGGCGGCGGCGACGGCGACGTTGGAGGCAGAGGCAGCGGCGGCGACGTTGGTCGACGTTGACGAGACGAGAGAGATTGGAGGAGGCGAGGCTAACGGATTGAGGAGGTCCATGGAGCCCAACCCCAACGAGCTAATCCTATGAGCCCAAGCGCGGTAAACAACAATCAATATTGGACCGCAGGACTGTAGCAGCGCGACAGTACTGTTGCATCGCGTCGATTACTGTAGCACGAGTTTCAAAACATTGCGAATATTTTCTAATAAATTATGAAAACGAGAAACTTTTTTGAATTTATTTGCAAATTGTGCAAAAAGGAATATCTTTTCAGATTCCGAACAATTTCGAAACCGCGAATAATTTTTGAACAATAACAAATACATGTTTTAGCCGAACATTTTTCTAATTTGCAAACAAACTTTTGATGTTTCCAATCAATATGTTGGAAAAGGAAAAACTAAACTTAAAATGGAAAACTAAAAAAAAATGGTAAAAAAATAACAGCAAAAGGAGAAGGCAAACAACCTGACCTGAACCGGACAGAAACCTTCTGAAAATGAGTCGCGGAACGAAGGACTCTTCAGTAGGCGCCACCCACGTCTCCTTTGGTTCCTAAAACTGATAAACCTAGGTTTTCGATCTGGTTTCCCTTATAAACTGGATCAGCCAAAGCTCAAGGGATGATTCTTGGCTTTGACAGCTTTTTAAGCAATATATTCAGGTAAGGATCCTCTCCCCACCGGTGATCGTTCAAATAAAAACTGATAAACCCTATAGCAAGAACTGGGCCGAGCCATTAAAGCGCTGCCCCTATGCAAAGTGATGGCATTTTACCGCTTAATGCATCCTGAATGGGGACTGCTAGGCGCCGGCGCGCCGGCCGAAATTTCGGCCGGTCGGCCCCAGCCGCACGACGCGTGTGTCCAGACCACACGATTCCAACCCTCCCCCCGCGCGCCCGTCTTCTTCCTTTCGACAGATTCCTCCGGCTCTCCTGCTTCCTGGTCGTCCTGCCATGGCCTCCCGCTTGAAGCTCTGGGCCGCCGCTCGCCGGCTCGCCGGGCCGCTCACCGGCTTGCCGTCGCCACTCACCGGGCCCACTCGTCGATTGGATGGTTGCAACAAAAATCAGTTGCCAAAAAATCTGGTCCCAGCTCCACTTTAGACGGTTCCAGCAAAATCAAAAGCTCGTTGTAGCAAAATCAGTTGATGGTTCCAGCAAAAAACAGAAATGCAGCAAAAAATTAAAAAAAGTGCCTCGCCGCCGCACCTCATTAAGAAAATTGGTTGCAGCAAAAAAATCAGTGGGTTCCAGCAAATTAAATCACCGGTTGAAGCTTTTTCCACCATTGAAGCTTTTTTCCCACGGTGGAAGCTTTTTCCTCATGGCGCTTGAAGCAAATTAAATCGCCGGATGAAGCTTTTCCACAGACGGTTGAAGCTTTTCTCCCCATGGTGAAAGCTTTGTCCCCATGCCGGCTTGAAGCTGGTTCCAGCAAGAAGCAAAAACGCAGTAGCAAAATAAAAACATTGTTCCAGCAAAAAAATGAAGGCGTTTGCAGCAAAATTTGCGGCAGCTTCCCCCCGAAAAAAGGAGAACGGAGGAGGGGAGGGGGGGGGGGGCAGCCATGGCCGTCCGGCACAACCAGTCACCGGGTGGGAGGCGCAAGCATCTGCAGAAGAGGAAGAAAAGAAGAGAACGGAGCTTGCGGCGTGAGGAGAATGAGCGGATGAGGTCGCCCCTAAAGAGATAAGGTGAGATGGGGGGCGGTTGCTCTGTGGGACCTATGCGCAGGCGCGGAACGAGCGGGTGCGACCGGCCGAAAACTCAGCCGGCGCACCGCACCTAAACGTTTACCTATTTGTTGCTCAGTACAACAAACTGTCGAGGACTCGCACAGGCGAGCGCGCAGTGGGCCGGCCCAACTCGACGTAAGCGGTGCTGGTCTCGAGGCGTTTTCTTCTGTTTCAGGCGTTTTTCGTTCCAGCTCTTTTCTGTTTTTCTTCTACCAGTATTCTATGGTTTTCTTCCTGGACTTTTTTATTTTATGTTTTTCTTCTACCAGTATTCAATGGTTTTCTTTCAGGTTTTTTCTTTTCCTTTATTTTTAGTTTTTGTTTTCCTTTTTCTATTCCTGTTTTCTTTTTCTATTTTTGTTTTTTTATGGTTTTCCGTTTTCTTCTTTCTTTTACCTTTTTGAATATGTTTTAAAATTGACGAACATTTTTTCCTCCGTCCTTTCTGCTCGCTTCTTGCCTGTCTCACCTCTGTCTCTCGCTCGCATCGCCGGATTCTTGCTCCGACGATCCCCATCACCTACCCGCGCTGCTCCGGCGAGCCCCAACGCCTCCGGCGAGCCGCACCACCTGCTCGTGCTGCTCCGGCAAGACCCACCACCTACCCGCGCTGCTCGGGCGAGCGGCCATATCCACCCACCCGGCGCTGCTCCGGCGAGCGGCCGCCCATCCACCAGTGCGTCCGTGCGGCAACCAACACTCATCGCCATGGCCGCCCGCAGCTGGTTGCTCTCCTCTTCATGGCCGCCGTAGCAGGATTTGCTACAACCATGCTTTTGTTTTGCTGGAACCAGCTCATGTATTTGCTACCACCCATCCACCCCAAATCTTCTACCACGTTGACTTTTGCTGGAACCGGCGAATCATTTTGCTACAACCGTTTTGAGTTTTTGTTACTACCAGTGTTTTGTGGATTTGTGCTACATCCATCTCTATGACATCGCTTGCTACCATGCTTTGTTCCCCTGCTAGAACCAGTGTATTTTTTGGCTACAATTGTCTTCGATTTTTGCTGGAACCAATCAAAATTTTTGCTTCCATGTCTCTTTTTGCTGGAATCACTTTATCATTTTTGCTACAACCGTTTTGATTTTTTGCTACAACTGTCTTGTTGATTTGTTACATCCAGGTTACCGAGACTCACAAACATGTGCTTTTTGCTGCGACCATTGTCGATTTTTGCTACCATCGATGTCGGCAATTGCTGCTTTCATGCGCATGTGAATAAGAGTTGCAACCAAAAAATGGCTGCGAGCAGCAACCTGCGACGATGGCAATGGATTTTTTGCTACAACCGTGTTAGAGTTTGCTACAACCGACTAGTTTTTTTGCTACATCCATCATGGCAGAGCAGCGACCTGTAATGACGACGACAACGTTTTGCTGCAACCGCCGCCATTTTTTGCTACATCCATTGCAGACGCCTTTTTCGAGCTCGTCGGCGGCGGTCGTGTGCCGTTCGACGCCGCCGCGAGTCCGGCGGATCCGGCCGCCGCCGCCGCGGGTCAGGGACGGGTCGTCGCGGGGCACGCCGCTCCCTTTTGTTTCTCATTATGGTGTTGGGTTCTGGCGCAGATCCGATGGCCCTTAATCATCGCATCGGATGGCTGGGGGGCGACCAACCGAAAATTTCGGCCGGCACGCCGGCGCCTAGCAGTCCCCCAACAAATAGGGATTATCTCGGCGCGAGAGCTATATCTCGCTTACAGCGAGACTAGCTTCTGTCTCGCCAGAAGCTTTCCCGTGCTCTCTACAATAATGGGCGCGAGAGCTATATCACTGGCTCGCTCGCTCGCTCGAAGCGTTTGTTGCGTTTCGCTCGTGCTTTTTTTCCTTTTTCGTTTTTCTTCCCTTCTTTTTTGTTTCTTCACTGGTTTTCGTCAGTTTTTTGTTTTTCCTTTGTTTTTTCATCATTTTTTTTCTTGCGGTTTTTACTGGTTTTTTCTTTTCTTTGTTTTACTTCGATTTTTCATTTGTTCCTTTCTCCGTTTTAATTTTTTTTCTTTGCTATTTTCTTTGGTTTTTTTTGTTTCTCTCTTAGATTTCATCAGTTTTCTTCATTTCCTCATGGGTTTTCCATTTTTTTTTGGTTTTTCTTCGTTTCTGAGGTGTTTCTTTTGTGTTTTTTATGTTTTAATTTTTTAATATACGTTCTACATTTTTCGTATACATCAGGAATATTTTTTATACATGTTTAACATTTTTCAAATTCATGATTAACATTAAAAAGTTCTATGTTTGATGACAACTTTTTCATACACATTGTACATTTTCGGTATATATCAGGAACATTTTTTTATTAAATGTTTAACATTTTTCAAATATATGATTAACATTTTTTTTATACATGGTCAACATTTTTTAAATTTTATGTTTTTATCTTGAAATTTTTTAATACACGTTCTACATTTTTCGTATATATCAGTAAAAAAAATTGTACATGGTTAACATTTTTTAAATAGATGATTAACAATTTTGAATTTTTTGAGTTTGATGACTACATTTTTCATACACATTGTATATATTCAGTTTATATCAGGAACATTTTTTAATACATGTTTAACATTTGTGAAATATATGATTAACATTGTTTTGATACACGATCAATATTTTTTCCAATGCTTGATTTACATTTTTTTAGATACATGATCAACTCTTTTCATACACATTGTGTATTTTTTGTATACATTTTTCATATACATGAGAAACATTTTTTCTATACACATTTCACATTTTTCAAATGCTAGATTAACATTTTTCAAAAATATTTTGTAGAGTGGTTTTTGTTATATATATATTTAGAATATTTGGAAGTATAAACAAAAGTAAAAAAATGAAAGCAAAAAAAGAAAACAAAAATCATGAAAAAAATAAGAAAAAAATGAGGCTGTGGCCTCCATGAGCTGGGCCGGCCCAGTATGGCGCTCCCTCAGGCGAGGCTAGCATCCGACTTGCGTCGAGCGAGCTATAGGCGTGCCGTTATGTCGGTGCGCGACGACGGGAGCACGTACGCTCGCTTGGGCTAGGCTAGATTGGATTGGTTGTAGGCGGACGAGATATTTGGCCCACCGCTTCTTCTAACCTCGTGCAGTGCGGAAATAAATAGGTTGCCCAAATCCAGGTCCCTAGAAAAAAAAGGAAAATGTTTCTGATCGGGCGATCGATCTGTCCCTCGCGTCAGACGCCTCGTGGACCAAGCACGCATCCTTCGCACGCAACACACACCGCCCACCCGACCCCGCAACAACTTTATCCGTTATCCCCTACTCCCGCACATCTCATATCGCTCACCTCATCGTCTTCTCGGCGAGCCTCTCCTCTGCTCTCTCGCTTTTCTCCTCACCCCCCCACTCCAAGTCGGGACGGTGGCGCTGGCAGCCGGCCGTCGACGCTGGGCATGCCGCTTCCCTCCTCTTGTATCCAGATCGGGGGATGGGGCTGGCAGCCGGTTATTGTTGCCGCACACGCTGCTGCTGCAAAGCGCTCCCAATGCTGCGAGGGTGCTGCCCATCGGCGGGTGCGGTGCTTCGAGTGACAACGGTGGCCACGCGGGCGAGCAGCGAGACGCCATGCTTCAAGCGGAGCCGGGCCTTGTTGCAAGCCCGTCGGCGGCTGCGGCGAGCCGAGCTCACTGCACCGCTGACAGAAAAGGCCGGCCACTGATGCTGAGACCGCAGATGTGGCGTGTTGCGACTGGAGACGCCCGGTGCTACAATGTCGGCGGGTGGTGCCGCGATGGTGCCGCTCACAACGATGACAGTGCTACAACCGGAGGCACACGGTGCTGCGAGCAGAGGGCGGCTGTGGTATGACCAGAGATGCCCGGTGCTGCGATGGTGCCGCTCGCAGCGGATGGCGGTGCGACGACCAAAGGCGCAATGTGTTGCAACGGGCAGCCGACGATGCTGGGATGGCCAGTGGCTGGTGTTGCGACAACTGATGCCGCGAGGCCGCCGCCGCCGCTGCACCGGGCGGTCGGGCGACGCTGCCATGGGGGCGGCCGGAGATGCTGCGACTGCGGGCGTCTGATGCTGCAAGCGCAGATGACTAGTGGCCCGACGGTGCTGTCAGTGCATCGGAATGGTGCTGCTATGGCGCTGGGAACATGGGATGATGACGCGCGACGATGTCGACGTGGTGCTGGAGCATGGGCTAGCGTGTGCTGCGACGGTGGCAATGATGCTGCGAACACTAACTAGCGTGACCACCGTCGACTGGGGTGGCCGGCGATGCTGCCGGAGACACGGGCTGGAGCACGCTGAGGTGGCAGGAGGTGGGGGATTTATGTCTACCGCGCGCAAAGGGGATGACCCAGTCACGCATGCCTAATCAGATAGCCCGCTTGCCTCGCATCGAGTGGCTAGCAAGGCAACCGATCCGCGCATGGGATCGGTCGACCGACGCCTAGCGTCATCCAAAAAAAAGGTGGCCCAAATCCAAGTACTCCACGCACTATAGGAATAACATTATGTTCCGTAGGTGCTCGGTGAAGGCCGAAAAGTACTCGGCGTAGAGTGTGCCGAGTGTCAAACTCGGCAAAAGTAACTCGGCATACACCTGGGCCGACATAGCGGGGTATGCCGAGTGTCATTTCACGGGCGGTCGGCAAAACCTATGCCGAGCACAAAATCGTGGTACTCGGCATAATAAAACAACTTGACGGCCAGTCGACAGAAACGGCGTTGCCACGTGGCGCGGTAGTATGCCGAGTACCAAGGTCACCATGCTCGGCACACTCCTGGGCTGTGGACGTGCCACGTGTCCGGAAGTGTGCCGAATACCTTGCCCGTGGTGCTCGGCATACGTTTATGCCGAGTGTCTGGTTCTTGGCATAGTCCTAGGCCGAGGGCGTGCCACGTCGGCCCGTAGTGTGCCGACTTCCACCCTGCTGGTGCTCGGCATACAGCTATGCCGAGTGCCAGGCGCTCGGCATACGTGTGGGGTACGAGTTACCAGATGATGAGTGATATTTTTACGCTCATCACACCGTCGTTTAAACCGGATTATCTTAGAAATTCTGAGAAAATCACTCCAATATTGCCACTAATGACTAATGAATGCGAGAGATCACAAAATCCCTTGTTTATTTTGTTTCCACAGGAAAAGGGGCCATACATGGATAAAAATCATCAATTATATGGAAACAAGGAAAATGGAGAAGGAAGGAAGGAAATTGGAGGCGCAGCATTGAATCTAGAGCAGAAGACGGCGTCTGGTACGAGCGCGCCCGCTCGTACCAGCACTCGTACCAGGTGCTGGAGGCTCTGTGGCGTCCAATCCAACAACTATTATAAAGGGGCCAACACCGGAATCGCAGGGGAGCATCGTCGAAAACCACCATCCGCGAAATAGAAGCCATTCTCCAACCCTAGCCACTGCCATTTCCCATCTCATCTCCATAGCCACCACCATTACCATCACTGCAGCAAACCACCTCCAAGTTAGCCATACTTGTATTCGTGTATTGCATCCGGCAACCATTGTAAGACATATTATCAATAAAGCATTCATCTTTATGTCTTCTCCAATGATTTCTTCTTGCGATCCGATCGCCATGTGTGAGTAATTCGGTAAGGCAATGGGTTGATGCATAGCCTTGCAACCCGATGTACTTCTATGAGGGATCGATGGAATTGACTTTGAATTAACGTCGTGTATGAATGTTAGAATTGCATCATAGTTGTCTCTTGTCTCTTTCTCGTTCTTTGACCCTGTAGGTACCCAGAATCCCAGAGTTCGATCAAGGAGGAGGTTAGGAGCAAGGAAGAAGTGGAACGCTATTCCGAACACCAGTGACAGAAATGATTAGTACGATAGAGGAAAGCCAATCCTTGGGGATACATGAGGTGTAGCCATTAAATGCCCAATGCTTTTGTCTGATTTATTCTTAATAACCGAGGTAACCCCGTGCGATGGTAATGGCCTGCGGTTGGACAACTGACTCTTGATGCACGCGAACCGGTCAAGAAGTAATTTGGACACATCCCTCACTTTGTCTGGTTGCAAGCACATCTTAATGGGTGTCTTCCAGAGCACAAATTAAGATCATGATGATCCCCGATCACAAATATATGGTTGTAAGAAACAAGTCCTCATACCCATGCCTATTTTAATACTAAGTGCTTACACCCTAAGGTTGTTAAGGCCCGGTTACAAAAACTGGAATTTAATTCTCTCGCAAAGACTTGGTAGAGCCTCTGTCATAGTGCACATCCTCTCGTGGGTTCGATAAACTCAGGGTCACTCCTTGGGGAAAAGGCAGGGAAACTTTCTCTATCCAAACCGGATCTCAAAGGCATCACCAGACCATGCCACGTGGCCTGTTTGCCGAGCGCAACACTCGGCATACTACAAGGCAAAGGGGCGCCATATGCCCAGGTTCACCAGATCATGACATGAGGCATATATGCCGAGTGTAGCACTCGGCATACCAGCCTTTGTGGAGTGTTACACTCGGCAAAGGTCACAATGGTTTTTTTTGTTTGTTTATTGGACCAGCCCTGCAATTCAAATCATATATATACAGAGAGACAATAGTAGCAACCACATACATTCTAGCAAGCTCAAATAACATCAAGCACCATAGCAACATGTTCACAAGCATACAGCAAAATAACAACAGGTCACATAGCAATGACTCCCATAGTTTCCATACAAGCAACAAGGCAGATGATTAGCTCCATGGACATGAGCTCTAGGGTTGTTGTGGAGGAGGAGGAGTAGGAGGGCTATGCTTCGTCAGAGCCTCCGTACTTTGCCGGAGCATCTGCAATTATTTTTGTTAGCATTATAGCAAAGAATTTCATCGAATAATGGTGTCGGGTATGTAATATAGGAAAGAACTAACCTATAACTGCTCCAGGAGGTTCTTGTTCACCTCCTCCTGTGTCGTCTGTGTGGCCCTCTGTTGCTCCTGGAGCAGCCTATGTTGCTCCTCCTGTGCTGCCCATGTGGCCCTTTCTAGCTACAGCTTCGCCGCCCATGCGGCATTGGCCTCCTGCCTTTGCCTCCTTTCTTCCACCAACTGGGCCTATAGTATGTCATCGCAATCTCAAATAAAGGTTGCAATGCAGTAATGTAAAGACATGGGAGGATGAAACGATTTGTACAAACCTGGAGCTGTGCAATCTCTAACGCAGCACCCATCAGGCAACTCCGTATGGAGGGACTTGAGCTCGTGCAATGTGCCCATATCTGAGATAGCTTGGGATGCGAGGGGGTGGAGATTGCGCCGTCACAAAGGAGGTGGCGGCCACTCTTCTTCCCACCTCCTGCTCTCATGACCAACTCCAGAGCAATGGTAGACTGCGGAGGATCAACCTCGGCCCCGTGCTTCTCCCGATACACAGCTGTGTACGCATCCATCTTCTCCTTGGCCAAGTCGCTGCAATACTCCTGCCCCCTTTTCCCTATGCCCATGGACCCATGCCTTAAGCACGTTGACCTGGCCACCAGGTTGTTGTCTCTCCTGCAAGAGAATACATGATGATTAATAAACATAGCCGAACCTAGAGATGAACTTGATGATGGTGTTTCACATACCATATTTTGATGGAGAGCTGCCAGGTTGAGGCTACCCTGGACGTGCGTCGGGCCCTTCATCAACAGCCACTCATCACTTTTCTTAACGTGTCGTGCCTGCCACCCAGGGTCGCACCACATATCCGCCAGCTTCGCCCAGCAATCGGTTGGGATCCATGGTTCGCTCACCTACACAGGCAAAATACATCATGTGACGAATAAAAGAAACAAGCGGCTGCTGATGCAAGTAGTAGCAAGCAGTGATGTTACTTACCAACAAGTACTCATCCCGAGACATATTGGTCAAGCAAGCAACCATCCTCATCATCTTGTTCCCCTCTTCATCCAGGGGACGACATCTCATGACGGCCTTGTAGCGCACATCGTGCAACATTTCGGGGAGATGGTTCTTGGCATATCTCTCAACTTGCATGCACGCCTCAGCCTGGTGCCCATCCTGGCAGGTAAAGTGATCCTACAACAATGCATATAGTAGTTAAATAATTACCAAGCTTCTGATATGGACCAATGCAATGTGAAAGGTACTGACCCACATATCTCGCTAGATCCAGGGTGGCTTTGTAGTGCTCCCAGGTGAATCCTGGCAACACCTTCTCGTTCACCTTGGCCAAGCCCGGGAAGTGCACCTTCAGAAGAGCTCCAATGAGGTGGTTCACCTGCCGGTCGTGCGAACCCGCTTGAACGACTGTCCACATTGTTCACAATGAAAAGGAAAGTCATATGTCAGTGTTCAAATATTGTATGCTAATAACTTGTAAGACCGTCATTTACATGTCTCCATAGAATCGAACGACAGGCCAGCCCGCGGGAGGGCTGGCACTCGGGACCACACACATAGAGGGCTTCTTGCCCGTGGAGCTGGAGGTAGATCCCGGGTCGTCCTCACACACCACCTCCTGCGCCTCATCCGAACTAGCAAACAGATCGTGCTCCTCCGTGGCGTCGGGTACAGAACTAATCGAGGAAGAGTAGTCGTCACCGCTACCAGAAAGCCTCTGTGCTTTTCCGTGTCGCCTCATGCCAGAAGCACCTGCTATAAGAAAGACATAACCAAAAGAACACACATTTAAAGTACCTGCAATTCATTTCATAGCACTAGCAAAATGTAAACACAAGCACATATCACTTACACAAGCACTGACAAATTTAAAGTACTTCATTGCATAAGTAAATAACGGTACCACATTAACATCATACATAGCTTAATTAAACAATGTATTAACTAGTACACCCCATTACCTACTACATTAACACTACATCACTACATCGACATCAAACTATCTAGCTAGACTACTCTGAGAATGGAGCTCTACTCTGAGTCGTCCTCGGAGAAACCAGACAACTCCAAGTCAGAGGAGATGGGGATCACCCCCCCCCCCCCCCCCCCGCCGGAGGGGCCCGCCTCATGGTCGTTGGCGGTGGGCTGACTCCATGACACTAGGTCATTGTTCTCCTCTGACTCATTGAGGGGTGCCAGGACTGACGCCGGCCGTGAGCGTAACGTGCAGGATTGCGAGGGCAATTGGCCCATGACCCCGAGCAATTAGGATGTAGACCGGCGTCTTGACCTCTCCGTTGAGCCTAGGTAGGATTACGGCGTGTCGATCGGCCGAGGCCGGGTAGGACCAGGAAATTTTATCCGGCCAGAGTTTATCGAGCGAGTTGGGTAAGTTTGTGCACCCCTACAGGGAAGTATTATCTAATCGATTAGCCGTGTCCGCGGTAACGGACGCTCAGAGAGTATCCTGATCTTTGATAACTAGTATTTAATTCTTGTAATGTTGGCTCTGGGATTACTTTCTCGCAGGGAGTCGGGAAAGAATCTCTGGGCATTTCCTTAATATGCTTAGTATTTATACAACTGCTAATCTGCTCTCGTCTAATGCTGCAAGACACTGAATATGCTAGTCTTCGATAGGACTAGGCATTCTCTCTCTTCTGGCATTTCTGCAGTTTAGCCCAAGATATAGCCCCTTTCCTTGATACTGGAGCATATCTAGCATAGTTCTGATGTCAGTCTTGCGAGTACTTTGGATGAGTACTCACCGTTACTTTGCTCTCCTTTTCCCCTTGATATGATGCCGCGATCAGATGTCGGAGCCCAGGAGTCCCAGGAGACAGCCTACCCCGTCGACGACTACTACTACCCCGACGGAGGCCACTACTACCAGGATGGAGCCTACTACGACGTCGAGCTCGCTGACGACCAGGAGTAGTTCGGAGGCTCCCAGGCAGGAGGTCTACGCCTTTTCGATCATTAGTGTCGCTGTTGCGCTCAGCCGTCTTACGGCAGACTTGTTTAATTAATGTCTGTACTCAGATAATATTTGCTTCCGCTGATTTATGTACTCAAGCTTATGTATTCGAGCCCTCGAGGCCCCTGGCTGTAATATGAAGCTTGAATTATTTTATATTTGTGTTTAGAGTTGTGCTGTGATTACCTTCCCGTGAGTCCCTGATCTTGATCGTGCATAATTGCGTGAATGAATAGTGCACGGTTAAGGCGGTGGGCGTCACAGCGTCGCGCCGCACCTTTATAATGACACTGGTCCTTGGATTATGCATGACAAAATCTTGTTTGTCAAATAATAAGCCATGTCAGAGATTGCAACAGGGAATAGCTAGAGATGGTCATTAATATTACAATACCATGCCACGCAGGGCATAAGGCTTCACAAGGTTGCCGATTATTACATCTCCTAATAATGGACTTCCAGCTAGTCATACTAGAGAGAGTGTGATAAAACCGTTTCTTAATTACATAACTTTATATTATAGGATACTTATTCATCCCAACCACCACATGTGGCTTCTAGGTCATACATGTCATTCTCTTGCTCCACAATTTCACCACCTGCATAGCAGTAGTTCTCACTAGGGTACCCTTCTGTTAGCCCACTCACATTCTTATATATGCTTTGCTCTAAGACAGAGGGGATTAATAGCAAGAGTGAGTACAAAGTACTCAGCAAGCATTAATAGCAGGAAATGCAAGTACTCATGGCAATGTATCATCAATCAACAAGTCCTACCTCAACGCAACACTTTTTAAAATATACAATTGTTGTAGAAAATGTCCAATTCAATTTAGAAAGCTACTAATCACTCGTATCGCGAGATAGAACCACCAATAGGTTCCCGTAGCCTCCAACCCAGTTGACGGGCATGATCATGATTTAGTTTAGCACCACGCAGGCTGTATCACTTTACCCACATTAACTCTGATTTTTATCATCCTCGCAATTCCTCATATGCGAGACCCGGTCAGAGTTCAAAGCTTTTTCCCTATTCAGTACATTATACTTTCACCAGGCTAGGTATTCCCTAGACGTTGTGTCAAGCCAAAATACCCGACACTCCACCACGCTTAAATATAACAGCCCACTGCTAATGCACCCATCCGGCATTTGCATAGGAATTTGATCATCCAACCTTGTACTACTTACCCATGTGAATAGTAAAATGACCTGATTGGTAATAGGCTTTGCCTGCCATTAATTCGACAAATCTGTGGTTGATACGATTTTTGTACGGCACACGAATACAAGTGAGAGTGAGTTTATCCTTATATGATAGCCATATGTAGAGGGCCTCACCTTCCAATATTTCCATCCCGGGCACCCTCTACCTGCCAAATAATTAAATCCATGGATTAACTGCTCCATCAGCTAACTCGACTATTTGCCATCAATCACCTTCGCACAATTTATTCCAAAAACATTTTATGCATGTTGATGTGATAAGATACAATTAAAAAATAATTTTAGGGAAAGTAATTCTACTCAGCATGACCAAGGAGATCTTGCCTGAGTATTTGTATTTAAACTCGGACTCAGTTTGATTCTGTAGCTGCTTCTTCTCCGGACCTTGCTCGCTTCCTGCAATTCAGTATACTGAGACTAAGTCGAGTACAAAATCTAGGAATAAAAAAATACGTCGCTGCAGTGTGGCAGCCCTACAGTCAAATCTCCAGGATTTAAATCTATTACATACTAGATACTAAGCATGTACTCGTATTAGTGAGTCTGTTTGGAGTATTGTGTTATTAGTTGTGCACCTAGATGATTACTACTCCCTACGTCCCATAATATAAGAGCGTTTTTGACACTAGACGGAGGGAGTAGTATGCAAATCTCCACGTTCCTTCTCCCCATCTCTCTGTCCCTCTCTTCTAGTTTTGTACCTACACACACCGAGTGGTACTAGTCAATGAAAAAAATAGCGTGCTATAAGATTTAGCGTCGCCCTTCTTGAAATGCTATAGAAGTTATAGCGTGCTAATAGCGTGCTATATTTAAAAATAACGTTTTGCATAAAAATGTCAATTATATCACAAAAATTAAGGCTTCCATAGTTTGCAAGGAAAGGAAACACTCCTAACTAGACAAAGAAGCATACGAGAGTTAGGCTCAAGGCATGTACACTCCTACTTTGTAAGGAGAGGGAACACTACTAATTAAACAGAGAAGCATCGGTTGCTGACTTGCCGGCACCGTCGGTGCGGTTTACACCGGCGTTGTTTTGTTGGAGTTGGAGGTGTGTCCGACATCACTACTTGGAGAGGGGAGGAAGAGAAGTTGCTACCGTCTGTCGCTCATGAACCACCGCCACCACTTCGCACACGAGTCAAGAATGTTGCCGCCGCCCTCAATTACGAGATCATGGGAAATTGATGACAAGTGGGCGAGGTTATGTTGTATGTGTTGCGTCAATGGGAGAGAGAGGGATGGGGAGAGAGAGTGTGAGTGAGTTGGGCCGATGTGATGTGGCGTTGCCGTTGCCTGATGGGTTGCTGTGTGATACATGCTAAAATGCTCCAACTTTATTTCGTTTAACGTCGAAATAGCGTTCTATAGCGTGAATAGCGTCATAGCGAGCAAAATTGCTAAAACGTAACGTGGCCCTTCCAGATACGCTATAGCGATGCTATAACGTCGAAATAGCGTGCTATTTTTTTCGTTGGTACTAGTCCCAAAAAAGCACAAGTACAGGCGATGCTCCTTCTCTAATTCTTCTGCTCGCTATAGCTTCCCAGATCGGCCTCCTCCAGGATGCAGCCAGTGACGACGGGAGGACGCTGGTACCGGATCCCGACTGCTGCTGCTGCCCTGGTGCTATTTGTAGAGATACAAATGATCTGAGTACGATGGCAACACACCAAAGCGCACAGCAAATCGAGGGAAGCCGGCTATGCCGATTTGAGATGAGAGTCGGAGAGGTTACAGGATGGGGAAAGTGTTTAACTACAGTTCATGTTGGCTGCCTTTCCCCCAGATGCAGTGCACCTCCTGAACCAGTCTCCACCGGAGTCCACCCCACCACCAACGCTACCAGTGGGCTGGTCCAGGCCCCCCCCCCTTCTCCACGCAATATTACAAAAGGTCCAGTACTGGCAGGCCCAGTACCTAGCGATACTTACTCGCGCAGCAATCTTCAGCTTGCTCTTCAGTTTGCCAGGGATTGCAAACTCCTTCGCCTTGTTGCTCTTGATGGATGCCACGGCTGTGACACTATTCCCCTAATTTCTCCCATGGATTAAAGCCCTAACGCTCTAATTAGCCCAGAATTTTGCTTGCAGATCCTGCTCTTGTTGGGCCGTGCTTCCTCTGCTTTTCCAGCTTCTCCCCTTTTCATGTCACTATCTTCACTTATTGATTTTGGATATTTGCTGGTTGTGGATAGGGAGATGAATGTGCTTAGAGGAAGAGAGCTTGGTCTGACTAGTCTGGGAGCAGAGTGTGTGGATACGAGTGAAACCTTGGCAATGCTTGCTCTACCCTCTCCATCTAATATCTAACACTATTTCTCTTGGCTGGTTATGGCTACCCATCTCTCTTGCACTGTGTAGGCTTTGTGGAGTCTTCTATTTGGCTAGGAGTTGTAGCCCATGCCAAGGCTGCTGGGGGGCCAACTGAATCTATTTTCTCGGCAGCATGTCTCCATCGGGCATTACAGAAATCGGGAAGCACTGCAGCTGTACGCCTGTACATACCTGATGAATGCTTGTGATAAACAAAAGGCTGGCTGTTTCGCAAGAGAAAGCAAAGGTATCATTGAGTGCAGCGCCGGTGAACCGTTCCAGCCTCTGAGGAGGACGGCGCCCAAGACGGTTCATCAACGCTGCACTCAATGGTACCTTTGATTTTGAGTCTCTTCCTCCTCTTCGTCTTCCCCCTCAGCTCGTTGCATGCATCTGGCTAGCTTCCATTTGTTTGCCACTACTGCTACAATCAAACGCTGTTCCATTGTGAACTTTCTTGTACCGCGACGACTCTCTGCCGCCCTTTTCATTGGAAGCGACGTCCAAAACCGGCGGCCCACTCCCCCATTTTGCCGCCGGTTTCATGTCTCAGATTGCATATAAAAGCGGCGATCTTCCCGCAGAGACCAGGGACGACAGCCATTTGAGCAGTAAACCAAGTGCAGAGAGAGAGAAAGAAAGGAAGCAACGGCAGGACCTAGAGCCTGGCGTCAGGCGTTGGCGGCGAGCAGGAAGGCGCCATCACTGATGGTGGCGGCGAGCGTGGGCGCCGTGGAGGTGCTCAAGGACCAGGCGGGCCTGTGCCGCTGGGGCAGGCCACCTTCTCCGGTCGCTCTACCACCACGCTGCCGCCGCACTCTTTGAGGCCGCGACCGCCGCCTGTCCCCGGCCAGCGTCCTCGGCAGCGGAGGACGCGAAGCTGCACAAGGCACAACACTTCGTCTGCTGGGGGCCCAACTGAATTCTTTTTCTCCGCACCATATTTGATGTTTCCATCGGGCGTTACAAATCGGACAGCAGTACCTACCTGATGAAAGCTTGTGATAATGGATTTGGGATGAGAAACAAAAAGGCTGGCTGTTTCGCCAGAGAAAGCGAAGGTATCATTCTGTGCAGCGCCGTTGAACCGTTGCAGCCTCGGAGGAGGACGGTTCATCAACGCTGCACTCAATGGTACCTTTGAGTCTCTTCCTCCTCTTGGTCTTCCCCCTCAGCTCGTTGCATCTACCGAGCTTCCATTTGTGTGCGACTACAGCTACAATCAAATGCACGCACGATGGTTGATGGGTTTAGGTTTTGAGGGGGCAGATCCCCTTTTGTAGTACTGCTGCCACATGTGGTGAGCGAGGCCATGACGCCGGTTGTACTGCCGTGGAGAACTGACCAACGCTGTTGCTGTTGTTGTACTACCACTTGTGAAGCATCTCACTCTCAGATCGTACTATGCTTGTCTACCACTTGTGTAGAATCTCACTCTAACGCTGTTGCATGAAGGAAATTTCGTGCGACATTTGTTGTCAAACAAGCATTTTACCCTCAGACAAAGACAAGTGGAATCCCTGAGAGATTTCTTCAAGAGATTCTCCCAGGTTCGAAGCCAAATCGCCGGTGCTCTAGGGGTGACGCTCATCAATACCTTCATGCAGGCCTTGCTCCAAGGAGAGGTGAACCGAGCACTCAACCGCAACCCACCAAGAACAACCAAAGAATTATATCACGCGGTAAAAGAATAGGACCGAGGAGAAGATGACGACATCACCAAAGGTGAGGCGGAATCACAAAGCCGTGGTGCGTCTTCAAGTGGGAAGACCCGAGACGCCCAGAGAACACGCTTCCCGCACAACGACGTCGTCTTCATCACCACCACCGTCACCAACTGCAAACCCACAAGGATCCTTGTCGACAGCGGAAGCTCGGCAGACATCCTGTGCCTCTGCACGCTGAAGAGCTCGGTGAAGTCTTGAGGGCGCTACAAAGATGGTACCTTAGAGCCTTCACTTTACCCTCTCATAGGTTTAGTGTCGGAAAAGCCGATCCAGCAACCTGGACAAATTGAGCTCATCTTGATCTTTGGAAGCATGGACAATGCTGACTAGACCACCTATTATTGGATAGCCAGTTGTTGGGCCCCAAGTACAAGGGTTTGTAGTAATCGTCAATTTTACCTTATGTGGATGACCTAAAGTTTATTAATCCGCGAGAGGCAAAGTGCCTTGGTTTCTCTTCGTCTAGCAACTCTGAAATAAGATACAAGACAACTTCTTGTGCCCGCAGTTGTCAATTGCACTAGTGCTTAGTTTCACAAGATATTAATAAATAATGATAAAAGAAGTATTATTGTATTTTCGGAATAATTAATAGCAGAAAAGAAAACAGCAAGTAAAGTGTTGTAAAAGTGTTTTCTTATGTGAGAAATTGGACCGGGGTTCATAGGTTCAAACTGTAACATTTTTAAAATAATTTTCGAGACAAATCTACACATATGACTTTCAAGATCACAATCTACATATTTGGCTCAAGGCAGCAGCAGGCTCCGGCTTGCGCTAACTAACTGAGCTCGAATAGCACCGGCCCAGGCCCCATGCCGAGGTCGACTTTAGCGAGGTCCAAGGTGACGTCGGCATATATACATCTTGTCTCTGATTAATTAATAATTTCATCAAAGGAGAGCAGAAACGTATGTATTCTAAGTAGTACTAATAAATGAGTTCAAGTTTAGCATCACAGAGACCTTGTATATGTATACTAATTCTGGCAAACACCACTAAAGATTCGAATGTTACATTGTCAACAGAGCATGAGGATGCAATGATTGTGAAGAAAAGGATCAGACAGCACGCCCTATATACTAGATTCTATTATCACATCTGCAAATTACAACCCGTTGGAAGAAGAATCAGATTAAATAAAATAACGTACTCCCTCCGTCCCAAAATAAGTGACTCAACTTTGTACTAGCTTTAGTACAAAGTTAGTACAAAGTCGAGTCACTTATTTTGGGACGGAGGGAGTACAATAATTCACAATTAAGCGCTCTCTTCCTATGTATGTTACATCCTCAGAATGGTAGAGCCTGGATTAAGCAATAAGCAGGAAACACTATTGGCATAGTAGAACCTGACCAAGCGGCGGGTCCAGTTAGCAATCTTAAACCTTGATATTGATGTATATGCAATCATACTTCATAGGCATAGTAGAATCTGGATTAAGCAATAAGCAGAAAACACTATTGGCGGCAGGTGATATAGTACGAGATTGCAGCTGCAGAAAAATATGACTATGAATGATAAAAAATTGAAAGTGATGTGTTACCTGCCAAAAAGTGGTGAATTCAAGTTGATCAAACAAGCCAAACTCTGCTCATAGGCCATCTGAAACAAGCAAACCTTAAGCTCTCAAAGGCAGGCTTATCATTAAATAATAAATAATAAGAACATTTCCCCGACTCCCCCTTTCTCCTCTCTCGCAAACATCAGGCAAAAGGGAGGCGCCGACACTCTATTATAGTTCTTTGTCATGGTCAATTATGTGCATTTTTTTTGCCTTATTAATTTTATTTAATTCCTTTCTTAACAACTTCCCATTTAGTTACAAAAAGGCCTCAAGAACTCCCTCTTCATCGCGGACACTAACAGATGACCCGGCATCGCCCCGAGATATCAGGGGGGGTATGGAAACTTCCCGGGATTTGGCCCTCAAACAAATCTCTCAGGGGCCGGGGACAACAATGACCCTATATCCGCCATCGACGATGAGTCGGATGAAAATTCTGGAGATGAAGAAGAGTCCGGCGGTGCTGAAGACGCGACCGATTGTGACGAAGGGACCGACCGTGAATACGACACCCGTCTTGACGAAGACCAGGTGGATGCGGGTCCACCTGCTAAGCGAAAATGGCAGCGCACCCCTAGGAAACCAAACACGTTGAGTACCGACACCTTCGTAGTCACTCGTGTCGACGATGTGGGTAGACCTACCGGTAAAAACAAAACTGCAGAGGGGTACGACAACGCCCTAGGCTGCATGCTACGTGAAACCATGAAGATCACATGCCTCGATATAAGGACGAAAGAAACTGAGCATCTTCGAACTCTCCTCTTGGAGAAGGTGTGCAACAGATATTCCATCCCAGGGGCTGACAAAGACAGAGTCGCATCTAAAGCCCTGAGCATGATGGTCAAATCCTTGAATACGTGGCGATACCGTGCCAATAAACAGAAGGATAAAGATTTCGAGACTGTTATCAAGAAGCAGTGGCCTACGATAGATGAGGCGGACTGGACCGAGTTCATTCAAACTCGCTGGACGATGATTTCAAGAAGAAGAGTGAGTGGGGGAAGGAAATGTGGGAGAAGATCGTGGGTATGCATATTTTTTCAAACTTTGCATACTTTGAACAGGTTTATAGAGAAATAATATCTACATATAGAATACCAAATACATATAATTAGATACATCGTGAGACATACTTTCATATTATATATATTTGGTATTGTAGATATAGATACTTTTCTCTATAAACTTGGTCAAACTTTAAGAAACTTGACTTCTGAAGAAATGCATGCGCACTATATTATGGAAAGGATGGAGAAATCCACATGTAATAATATTATAACCTAGAATAAGCCAAGTCGGTATGAAACTGTCACAAAGTCTAAGAAATTCTCTGTTGTTTCTCCAAAGAGTTTCAAACAACCTATCCTTGCAGTAGTGCTACCAACCCTTCTAAAGAAGCTTTGCATGAGTTTTTTATTTTTATTTTTGTTAATGTAGTTCGCAATCCCCTGAGAAGGAAGCTTGGCATGCTAAGAAGATTTTGATAATGTGTTTATGTTTTCTTTATGTTGTTTGTACTGTTTATATACCTCAAAAATCCGTGTAACCTCGTGGAACATAAGAAACTCAAATGTGCAACATTTCAAAACATATATGAGGACCTTATCATGGTATCGGGTGGTTGAACGACAATTAATTAAGCCGAGTTAGAAGCATTCCACTTCTAAACACAACATGTGCTAACAAGAGATACATCATACTGAAGCAAATCATTTTAGGGGACTAGATAAATAAGAGCAAACTATAGCTACAACAATCAATTACACTCTGGCACATCTTGAATGCCTCCATCTCAGGATCTTGCTCTGATATGATAAACATGGTGCTCACTATATCACCAAGTTGATGCCATAGTTCCATGTCTTGTGCACATTCAGCGTGGACCCTTGCTTGGGCCCGATAAACTTTTTCTTCATGCGTTTGTTTTGTGGTTATTCTACTAAGTCGCTTAAAAAGTACCAGCAGATTGCGCCTTGTTGAGGCCCCGGGACGACACCAGCCCCGGGAAGGCAAGGTGTAGACCTCCTGTGTAATGCCCCGGCCAAACCCACCGGTTCCTGGCCGTTGCGCCTGGGATCTAGACTGGCCACACGTACCAACACTAGTCTTTCCTGCGCACTTTATTCTCACTCGTGCGCACTTGGGAATAACTTTTCAGTCAGTCACCCATCCTTAAATTTCTCCAAGCCAAGCACGCTTAACTTTGAGGTTCCTTGAGGATGGGCTTCCGGAAAAGAAGGTGCACATTGTTGATATGAGTAGTCTATCATTCCTATTAAGCCTGGATGTCACATCCTGGTTGTCATGTCAAAGACCATGCCCCGTTCACTACCCCTCCCGTCGATCCAGGACACACAGTTACCCTTCAGTCCGGGAACACCTTCGGCATACATCGACACTGCATTGTTCCTCCCAATGAACATCGAGTAGCCCCCCAGGTCGGTGATGACATCCCAGCATGGCTGACGCCAGGGGTAATACCTCAGAATAAATATTTCGTTCTCCACTACACGGAGTCGACCGCCTGCCGGCAGGGGCAGAGTGACCGTGCAACTTGCGTTCCTCCAGATTTGGTATAGGTTGCCCTCGCAGAATACCAAGTGCTTGGCACTAATGTAACCTGACACCGTGTTGTATGGTGGTGCAAAACTAGTGGCGGAGTCGAATGGAAGGTTGGCTGAGGACAACAAGTTCTCGACTGTGGCCGGTGGTGTGCTTGGGTCAACTCCAGCCCGGCTATGGCGGCGCTCCGGTAGGAGGAGGACGTGGACGTCTCCACACCGAGTGAGGCAGCAGACCCTACCATCTTCATTGTAGACGAGGTCGACGAGGTGGTTTTGTCTTCGAGTTGCACTGGATTGAGGAAGGTCCACTCCATATCCCCTGCGGCGACGCGGACGAGCCTGTCGGCATCGCATATGGCTGCAGCGACAAAATCATGCCTGCCGGGGCTGAATGTGACGACGAGCTTGGAAACCCCCCTGCCGTCATAGATCAGTGATGGCAGACAAACCTCTGTGGCGGTGACGGGATTGAAGAGGCTGGGCACGCTGAGGCCGCCGTGGTGGTAGCAAGGAAGGGCGAGGGCGAGCCACCCATTGCCAGAGCCGACGCAACGCGTTCCCGAGGGGATGGGTTGGAGGTCAAAGGAGCGACGCATGGGAAGTGAGGTGGCGACGGGGCGGCTACCGGCACCGTCGAGGACGATGACCAGCGACGGGGACAATGACGCTAGCGCATGGTGCCATGCCGTGCAGGTGCCCCACACGCTAGCGTTGCATTTGAGATCGTCGAGGCTGTCGTCAACACGACAGAGGAGGTTCGCCGGCAGACCAGCCCAGTGCGACATGGTTGTGGGTGGATTCTATTCGGAAATGTTTGTTTGAGTGGGAATAGAGGTGATTTCGACAGATCCTTCAGAGACTTCAAGCTGTGTCGGCTGGTGGTACTTGGCGGCATGGTGTTGCGGTGTACCGGCAGCGACCGCGACGTGCTCAGCAGTTTCCGCGCAGGGAGGTGGTATCGTTGGGCACCGTGGTGGCGTCGACGGATGGCCGGACTGGAAAGGATGATGCGGATCTCTTTCCTGAAGATGGGTCAGCGGTTCGATGATGATGGCGGCATCCAAAACATGTGCATGTGGTGTACGCTTTAGGTTTGCTGCACTGGCTGTAGGTTCCGATACATTATGCGGATGGATCGGCGACAACACCGGTTTTAGATATGGGGAGTGAGAGCACTCCACATTATCGAGTTTGTAGGTGTGAGTGGTGGCTTGGGGTGGCTTGATGTATGTTCTTGTCAGACCTTTGTTGAATAATTAATAGAGATGGATGTATGCATCGATTGATGCAGAGGCCGGGGGTTTTAACCTCCTTATCCAAAAAAAAAAAAATCAATGGTGGACAGAGATACTGAGGTGAGCGATGTGCTGAAGAAGCATGATATATATATATTCTCCGTGTCATGTTTCTGAGTATCCAAGGTCCAAGGTCGGGCTATTAGGGTGAGTTGCAATTTTCTTATTTGCCAAAGCCCAAAGATGAGCTATCAAGGGATAATTCGTGTGTCGTGGTGCTTTTGCGGATGAACGTCGGTTATAAACTTGAGAGGGGTGCTATTCATCTTAATTGTAGCCTGTGTATGGTACATGTATCCTGAATTCCTGATATCCGTTGCAGGATTGATTCAGTCCAGTAGACAGCGTTCAGTGCTCATAATAGACTTAACAATGTACTAGTATTTGCCATGCAGCACTGCCTGCCCTCTGTTTAGGCTATTTCTCTTAGTCTCATGGGCTGGAAGGCATGCCATTGTTTTGCTCGCCAATTCCTTCCGTCTTGCGTTGGTACTCTTAGGCTTGGCTTTTGAATTGTGATGGTTGAAGACGCGGCAACAGCTGGGCGCAGCGGAGCACACCTTTCCATCTACTCCCTCCGTAAATAAATATAAGAGCATTTAGATCACTACTTTAGTGATCTAAATGCTCTTATATTTCTCTACGGAGGGAGTAGTATATAGTATTACGTGCAGCGGAGTGGTGTTCCCGAATCAGCTGATCGGGGCACGACACTCGTTCACGATTACCTTGGGTTACGTACAACCGAAGTGGCCCTTGAGACCGGGAATTCGCTTCATCGAACCATGTACTCTGGTTCGTAGTTGAGTCGATCGTTACCAAGTCACCCCCGTCGTCCTTTAAATTAACGGACAATTCCTTGAGGTCGGGGAACTTGCTCCGAGCTATGTCCATCAACTGAACCAGACAGCCATCTTGTGGAACCAGCGCAATCCTCCTGACGTCCCCTTCTTCTGCGAGAACAAACTCCACGCATCTCGTTGCTCCAGAGCTAGCACTGTTCTCAGCGCCGGCATGCTCTGCGTTGCCTCCGTCTTCTACTCTTCTTGCTTGTGCTGACCACTCTGATGACAAACATGCGCCTCCTCCGATTGGCCGTGTGGTGTTTCTTCCCCGCCATTGTCGTCGTAGCTCGCATGCTTGTCCTCCTGTTCACCGTGGATCAATATTCCCTCCGTGTCTGTCATGGCCATCTGTCTCCCTCGAAACAGCCTTCTTAGTAGGATGTGCAGTAGCGATGGCACAGCTCAACTGCTTGGCCACCTTCTCGCCGGAGGAGATCACCTTGATGAGATCGTCCAGCAAACTGGCCTCCTGCTCCAGCACAAACTTCTTCTCCTCCCTGAAGAGGCTCTCGAGGAGCTCCAGTGTGACCGCGTTGTTGGGCTCCAAGGTCAGCACTGTTGGATATTTATGTGGCTTTCAACATTTATTCAACATAGTTATATTATTTAACTCAATATGGAATTATTCATAATATTAATGTTTGTGACGGGGAATAATTGATGCGGAATTTCACTCGAGGAAATAATACTTGAGGTGCCGAGGACGACTGTGATGGAATATAGTAGAGGAATTGATAGGGGTCGACTCTACTGGAACTTTATATGTACGTATGTATTTTTCCCGGGACATCACAGGGTGGAAGAGCTGGATTTGTTTGGCAGGATCGGCTCTGCAGGCTGTTGACCCACATGATTAAGATTGGAAGTTGATCTCACATATACAATCTAATCATGGCACATGACTCACACATGTGTACTAGGGACTAGTATATTAGACTCGGAAAACTGGCATGTTTGATCGTGGTTGGTAACATTGCACAGGAGTCATACGGATCTTTCCGGAAACAGGTGGAATAATAAAAAACCTGAAAGTGGAGTATGTAAATAGGTCCCTACCCTCTAACCTCAATACGCAATGTGAGCGGCACCACGGAAAAGACAGAAGAATTAGAGGGTAGACCGTTTAGCCCACAATCTCCAACAAGCACCTCCTGCACGTCGATGCAGGCCAGGTCCAGCGCCTCAAAGCAGCGCGCCCTCTTGAGGAGCGCCTTGGTGTACCTCGGCGACGCATCGAGGGCCATGTTGCACCGGTCGATGGCTTGGTGGTAGTGGTAATCGTCCTCGGGGCGGTGCGTGTTCATGTGTATGTAGCACGCCGCGACGTTGCTGTGGAGGGAGGCGATGTCGCTCTCGTTGTACGCGCGCGGGGCTCTCGGGGAGAGCCCGATCGCCTCGTCCAACTTGAATGCGGCGCCGTCCTAGTCCCGCAGCCGGAACAGCGTGGTGCCTTCCTGCTTCAGCTCCAACTCCACCTCCTCCTCCAACTCTGACAAATCCGGGTATTCCTGTTTGCTGCTCAGCGTGTGAGTTGCACCGGTTGATTAGCTAGTCTCGATCGATCGCTCTTCTCCTCCTCCTAAAACAATCAGGTGTCTTCGCTCTGCTTCAAATTATGCGAGTCTCCGACCCTTGTGCCCCAGATTTCTCCATGCATGACAATTGACAAATCAAAGGAGTGGAGCAGAGGAAGAAGCGGAAGGCGTAGCAAGTCATGCCAACCTTTCTCTTTCTTCTCTTGGAGAGCGAGAGCGATGGGTTGCCAACCGTCCATGGTCGTCCACGCTTTCCCTTTCTTGGTTTGCGACTATTTTTCTAGCTTCGTCCCTGCACTCGACTACGCTGCCGCTGGTGATAATAGAAAGCACGAAATGGTGAAATTAAATACGGACGCGGCCTTTGCCGCCGCTACAGGTCAGAGCCATGCGGGAGCTGTAGTTCGTGATCACAGAGGAAGGCCATTTGTCTCTGCTGGCAGCGACATCGGAACCTGACGTGATGTGACTGAAGCTGAAGCGTGTGCAGTGCTTGCAGGACTGAAGGCGCTAACCCCTTTGTTTAATAGGAATCTGATTGTGCAACGCTGTCGGCTGCGCTAGAGGAGTGCTCTCCAAACCAGTCGGCATGGTTCCCAATCATCAGTGATATAAGGGCCTGTGCTAGGTCGTTTGCCTCCTGCCAATTCTGCTGGATCAGACGTGAAGGAAACAGACCAGCTCATGCACTGGCTGGAGAAGCCAAGGTCCGTGGTGATTTTCGGGTAATCGGAGATGTGCCCAACAATCTGCGGGAGATGTTGATTTCTGATTGTAATCATCTTCCTATGTACTCCCTCCGTCCCAAAATAAGTGTGCTTAGGTCCCATCAGTCTAAAAAAAAGATCACGAAATGTATAACAGCACACGAAACACGGTACTGTAGCGACCGAACCGGCTGCAGCAGCAGACCGGACTGGACACTGTAGCAACCCACAATGATTACTGTAGTGTTTTTTTTTTTAAATTCTGAATCCTTTTTTTAAAATGCGAACATTTTTAGAAAAGCAAGAACAAATTTGAAAAACAATTTTACTTTGAATTTCGGAACATTTTTTTTGAGAAAATGAGAACATATTCTATTTTTTTTAAAACAAGAACAAACTTTGAAAAACAGAAACTTTTTTGAATTTCCAAAACAAAATTTAAAAACGTGAATATTTTTTGAAGTTCCCAAACTTTTTTGAATTTGTGAACAAAATTTTAAAAATAGGAACAATTCTTGAAATTCCGAAAAATATTTTAAAACCACGAACATTTTTTGTATTTTTGAACAAATTTTGAAAAATAGGAATATTGTTTAATTTTTGAACAAATTTTGAAACTGCGAACATTTTCTGGAAAGCAAGAAAACCGGTTCAGGAACCTTCTAGAAAACCAGTAAAAATATAAAAAATATAAAAAATAAAATAAGAAAAATAAAAGCCAGTAAGAAAACCGGTTCAGGAACCTTCTGGAAGGTTCCCAAAACCGGCCAGGAACCTTCCAGAAGGTTTCCAAAACCGGCGTCCTGTGCACGTTAGCTATTCGCAAAATGGGTCGGCCCATCTCGTTCGCTGCGTGCTACGCCTATGTGAAACAGCGATAGTTTCTCTTTTCTGGGTGATTCATTTATCTCCTTTTTGAATTTTATTATTCTTTTTTAAACCTGTTTATTATGCCAGGTTTGTACGACTTTTGACACCGTTTCTACGTTGCGACACATCCGGCCATTTATCGGCCCTTTTTCACCGAGAAAACTTCAGAAAATAAAAAAACTTGTCAAAAATCCAAACAACTTGATATAATGTCTTAAATTGATCATAGAAGGTGGTAGAAAAAATTTGGGGCCATTTGACGGATGTCGAAAAACAACGAGCTTTCAAACGGACCCTTCTCGCCCTACCCGAACACCCTCCGTTGAATATGGTCTATTTTTATACATTCTTCAAATGACCCCAACTTTTGCAAGCAGGTGGGCATGCCCATGGTAGGCATCCATTCTAGGTTTGAATGAATTCCGACACCGTATGTAAGTTGTGTCACGTCCGGCCATTTGTCGGCCAGTTTTCACCGAGAAAATGCAAGAATTGTCGAAAACTCAAACAACTTGGCATTGTTAATAGAAGCTGGTGTAAAAAATTTGGGGTCATTTGAAGAATGTCGAGAAACAACGTGCCCACAGACGAAGCTTTCTGGCCAACCCGAACACCCTCCATTGAACAGGGTCTAGTTTTGGACATTCTTGAAATGACCTCAACTTTTTCAAGCAGGTGGGCATGCCCATGGTAGTCATCCATACCAGGTTTGAACGATTTCCGACACCGTATGCAAGTTGCGACACGTCCAACCATTTATCGGCCCTTTTTGATCGAGAAAACTCCGGAAAATGCAAAATTTGTCGACAAAATAACTTGGCATGGTGCCTTGAATTGGTCATACAAGGTCATGGAAAAAAACATTGGAGCCATTTCAAGGATGTCAGGAAACAGCGTGCTCTCAGACGGAGCCTTGTAGCCTACCCAAACACCCTTCATTGAACATGGTCTATGTTTGGACATCTTTCAAAAGACCCCAACTTTTGCAAGCAGGTGAGCATGCCCATGGTAGGCATCCATGTCAGGTTTGAATGATTTCCGACACCGTATGCAAGTTGCGACACTTCCGGCCATTTATCGGCATTTTTTGACCGAGAAAACTCCAGAAAATGCAAAATCTGTCGAAAACCAAATCAACTTAGCATGGTGCCTTGAATTGGTCGTACAAGGCCATGGAAAAAAAATTGGGGCCATTTCAAGGATGTCAAAAAACAACGTGTTCTTGACGGAGCCTTCTAACCTACCCGAACACACTCCGTTGAACATGGTCTATTTTTGGACAACCTTCAAATGACCCTATCTTTTGCAAGCAGGTGGCCATGCCCATGGTAGGCATCCATGTCAGGTTTAAACGATTTTCAACACCGTATGCAAGTTGCCTTCTGTGAATAAAGTATTTAATTCGTGAACTTTTTTGTCAAATTTGTGAACTTTTTTTCAAATCGATGAACCTTTTTTAATTTCGTGAACTTTTTTGTCAAATTCATGAACCTTTTTTCAAATCGATGAACGTTTTTCAATTTTGCGAACTTTTTTCCTCCTTGGAGCTAGGGGTGGGCAAAAAACCGACAAACCGAAGACCAAAACCGAAAAAACCAAATTTTTGGTTTTTTTGTTGGTGTTGAAAAATTTCTGCCACATGTAGCGACCAGCACGCGCGTGCGGCAGGGACGTCAATTCCATGGGCCAAGATGATCACTTGCATGCATGGCATAGACTTGTTTTGGGCCTTTTGTTGTAGCCTGCATGTACGTACCTGTAGGCAGCACATTGTGCCGTTCGTAGTTTTAATCCCACCTCGTCTGGTTACACGGAAGGAGGCAGGGAGCTTGGCTATATAATAGGGTAATCTCATTACACAGTTACCGGTTTTTAAAATTCAAAAAACTGTTCATAGATTAAAGAAAAGTTCACCGGTTTGAAAAAATGTTCACGAATTTGACAAAAAAGTTCACGAATTTGATAAAAGTTCACGAAATTGAAAAACGTTCATCGATTTGAAAAAAGTTCACGAATTTAACAAAAAAAGTTCATGACTTTGATAAAAGTTTGCAAAATTGAAAAACATTCATTCATTCAAAAAAGTTAACGGATTCAGAAAATATGTTTACGGATTTCAAAAAAATTCACAAATTTAAGCAAATGAAAAAGAAAAGAGAAAAAGAAGAAGAAATAAAGAAAAATAAAAAAGAATAAAACCGAAGAAAAAAAAGACCAAACAAAAAAAAATAAGAAAACCAGAATGAGAAGATGCCAACAAGAAGAATAAAAGAAGTAACTAGGCACAGCAAATAAGCTGTCCCAGTTGGTTACAGCGGGTGGAAATAAACCAATAGGTCGGGAGTTGGAATTCTATCTCACGCACCTATTTTTTGATGGTTACAGAAAGAAAGAAAGAATTAAATGGGCCAGGCCCAGGACGGAGGGGTGTGTGCGCCGGTTTGTGTGACGCTACTCCCCGTACAGCGTATACATATACGGCGGGCGACCCATTATACATACGAAAGTGGGTATAATTTGGTAAAGGTCCATATTGCCCTTTATACGTTTATAGTAGGGTGGGGTGTACCGAAGCGGGGCTCATATATATATATACTGTCCGCAACGGCGGCGGGCATTGTTGCCGCGGCAGGCAGACGGACGGTGCAATCAGAAGTGGCAAATGAAAACTGCCTAAGATTAGATTGGGACAGCCGGGGAGGCAGCGCCTAGGGCTGGCCTCGTACGGGGCGAGAGGCCTAAAACCTGCCCAAATCCCGCCTAAGATGGGGAGAAAGAGCGAAATCATTCAAACGAGCGAGCGTACGTACGACCGATGACGGTTCTGTTTTTGTTTTTGGAAGCGATGGATGCATCGAGACGACCGACCGACGAAGACACGTACGTGCGTTTATTGGTCTGTTTGCTTGCGACAAGAGAAGACGCATCCAAGTGCAGCTATAGATGTTAGGGTTTGGTGCGATGTCTGTTTGATATTAGGCCCGGATATTCGGCACACCTTCATCAAGTGGATAGGAGTAGCAACAGGTGTTGCCTAGATGGCGGCTTCAGGCTAACTGATGTATTATCTTGTATGGTCTTTATATGAATAATTAATAAAATGGCTACATGTATCGTCGAGATGCAGAGGCCGGGGTATATCCTCCTTTTCAAAAAAAAAAAAAAAAAAGTGCAGAGGAGGAGTACGCGACCTAATTAAATCTGCCATTGAGGCTATTGACATGCGACACACATCTTTCGTTTGGGGTGTCGATGACAGTTGCTATGGGGCTCAAGGCTTAATAGCGTGGGATAAGGTTTGCATACCCAAACATGCTGGTGGCCTGGGCGTTCGAAACATATATGCGCAATGTTTTTGCCTTATGATCAAGTTCACCTACTAATTTTTGCACTCCACTCATATGCCTTGGAAAGAGTGGATCCTAAACCTCTCTTCGTTGTTCTGTAGGTCACGTGAGGCCAGCCGTACGCGCGCGTTTTCCTTTTCCTCAGTAGTGGCAGGCAAGCAGGCGGCGCCGGGGGCGGTTTGTTCTGGTGACGGCGATGGCTGGCCCAGTCGAATGGTTTGCTTCCCTATATAGTCCCTTCCCTTCCCTTCGTCTTGGCATCGTCCCACCGACGGCACCGTACAACAGAGATATAATAATATACTGCTAATACTCCAGTAGCCGGCGGCGGCGTTCCGGGATGGGCGTGCAGCCTCCTGACGACCTGTGGTCGACGCTGGAGGAGCAGCCGCTGCTCTCGTCCGGCGCTGGTGGCGAGGGGATGAAGAAGAAGAAGAAGAAGGGGATTCTCCGGCGCTCCGTAGCGTGGGCCTGTGCGCCGCTGCGCGAGCTGTGGGCGCTCGCGCGGGCCGACCCGCGCAAGCCCGTGTTCGCCGCCAAGGTCGCGCTGGCGCTGGCCCTCGTCTCGTTGCTCGGCTTCGTCCGCGAGCCGAGCAACATCGTCGTCCACTCCGTCTGGGCCATCCTCACCGTCGTCGTCGTCTTCGAGTACACCATTGGTACGCACGTTCCGGTCCGGGTTCCCTGGCCTCTGTGTACTAGTCCGGTCAGGCAGGGGTTGCCCTTCTTTCCGGTCCAGCTGGACACGCTTTGTTATTAACTAACGAGCTAGCCAGGCTCGACTCGTTAACATAAGGAGGTCAGGTCAAAGCTTGCTCGACTCGGGTAACCCGCGAGCTAGCTTGTTTAACTTGTTAAGCTCGTTATACATATGAACAAACAAAGATAATAAATATAAAAAAGGTTACTCGAGTATGTAATAAGTACATATTAATCATGTATAATATACACAAGCAGTTGCGATTTGCACATATCACACCTCATCATTAACTCACGAGATAGAGGAGGCTGGGAGGGGAATGGAGGGCATCGGAGTAGCCAAGGAAAGTAGGGTATCCACCATGGAGGGCAGGGCTGGGCTGGGCTGTTGCAGATTCTATATATAAAATCTAGTAAAACCATGTAGAAAAGTTGTTGCATATTATATCATCTGCTTTGGGCTGGGCTGTTGCATATTCTACATACAAAATCTAGTAAAACCATGTAGAAAAATTGTTGCATATTATATCATCTGCTCTGGGCTGCTTAGATCTCTCTAAATCCATGACATTAGTTAATAGTTTATTTTACTATCCTTGATCTTTTATTTTTTATTTTTATGTTATTATATATTTATTCATATTCGTTAATCGAAGGTTCCTGTTGCATCTAGCGCCGCTATGGAGATGCGAATCCAAGTTTAATATAACTTCTTTGTATTATATTTCTCAGCTGCAGATTCTATTTGCTCTGCTCTGGCTGTTTACGTCTTCAGATCCATATTAGAAATTCAGCCGGTCCGCCTTTTCTCTAACAAAACTTGTATCCAGCTAGGAGTGACATTTTGTGGGACCACCTGTACAACGTACTACTACTAACTGTATGAAATGGTAGCCTGGCACACGCATGAAATTAAATGAATATTGTTTGCAGCATTACTGACCAACCCTGAGGATTCTTAACCAGCCAACGCTGAAAATTCTTTGATGCTGCTTGCCGACCGGCCTTTCACGGTATCATTATGATGCACAAATCAACCGTATTGTATTTAGGGCCTGTTCGGCAACTGCCCAACTCCTGGAAATCCTGAAATCCAGCTTCCCGTTTCGTATGCCAGCTTCCCAAATGAAAGCTAGCGATCAGAAAACCGTTCGGTGTGCCAGCTCCAGTTTTCTCTCGCGACGCATGGGCTGGCAGCCTTTTTCAGTTGATTTTGGCCTATTGGGAGTTGAGGACAGGCCAAACTTGGCCCAAGTTGGAGCTGGCTGGCCCATTAAGCTCGTTTCTGGCCCTGTAGGGAGGGAAGGGAGTCGCTCCGGTCTTTTCTTCGCTTGACGAAACGTTTTCTTCCACTTCGCGGTGGCAGCTCGCCGTAAATAACTCGAACTCCAGCTTCTGCGATTTCTGGGATCGACGAAACACCAGCTCCCAGTTTTTGTACTACGACCCGTCTCAGATTCCAGGAGCTAGCTTCCTGGAGCCAGGTCGTTCGGGACAGCTCCGTTCGCGGATTCAAAGAAGCTGGAAGCTGGGCAGTTACCGAACAGGCCCTTATAAAGTTTGTGTTGCCCTTTAGCACATCCATCTCCTCAAAGTCCTAATGAAACAGAGCACTACATCTTAATTTTTGTTAACCTAGTCACGTTTATTTATTTATTTATTTTAACACAGTACCACTAAACTCTGTTACCAGAGGTTCTAGTTCGGCGGTTGCTCTAATATCGACTGTATAAACTACACAGCGTACATTATGCAGTTCTTAACATGGACCAAATGCAGTTGTTACTCGATTAGCAACTGGTGAAGGCTGTTTATATACCCATTACGGTACAGTACCTAAGTATAAAGATATTTGCTATTTGACTTCGTCTTAGCTGCGTATCACCAAGACATATATGGAGCTTTTAATCCTGGATTTCATGGTGTGTAGTACATGCGAATTCTTTTTATCGCCTTCATTAATTTAGTCCACTGCTATGCAGGTGCAACATTAAGCAGAGGTTCCAATAGGGCATTAGGAACACTTATTGCAGGAGGGCTTGCTATAGTAGTTGCCGAATCAGCCAATAACCTAGGGAAAATGGAAGAAGTGGTTATTATTTTGAGCACATTTACTGTTGGTAAGCATTGAGGGCATGCTGAAATCATTTGTCTGTCTTGGACTCTTGGTGCATTTTATATGACTGCATTTATGTTTTTGACTGCTAGGTTTTTTTACAACCTTGGCAAAGCAGCACCCAAGGTTGAAGCCTTATGAATATGGATTTCGTGTATTCTTGTTGACATTCGGTTATGTCATGGTCTCGGGGTACATCACAGGGAATTTTACTGAGACAGCTGTAAGTAGATTTCTATTCATTGCTCTTGGTGCTGGTGTCAGTCTTGGAATCAATATAGGTATTTACCCAATCTGGGCTGGAGAGGAATTGCACAATTTGATTGCACAGAATTTTGCTGGTGTTGCAAATTCCTTAGAAGGTATAAACCCTCAAACCCCCTCAAAATAATAATGCTTAGTAATTTCTTTATTCCGAGAAAATGCACAAGCCTTCCCCTTTCGATGCATTGATAGAAGAGGAAGTTATGTACAGGCCCAAAAGGACCATCACCCCCACCCCCCTCCGGAAAATAAAGATAAAAATAAGAATAAAGCCACACACACACACACACTCCTAAGTTCTAGCCACCGACGAGAGAAGCGCCTCCAGCTCAACCGCCCCTGCATTCGCTCCCTGATGGGTCTTGGCCTTGATAGTCTCGAGCAAGTTGGCGATGTTGGGTCTCGCGTTGTCTCCAGTCCATGAAATCGTAGTATCTCTCATGTTGTATTGTTTAACTTCACGCTGCCTGAAAAAGGTAGAATATGTTAGTTGTTGTACCATCGCGATGGCTGTGAAGTATATATATACATCTGTTTTTTATGCCTTTTGCCAATTTTGATGTTCATTCTAGGCTGTGTTGATGAATATCTGAAATGCATGGAGTATGAAAGGATTTCTTCAAACATATTTCTATATCAAGCTTCTGATGATCCTCTATATAGTGGGTACAGAGCAGCTGTTGAGGCATCAGCACAAGAGCAAATCCTGGTTTGATCTTTGCGCTAAAGTTAAACACTTCTATTTAGATTATCTCACCTTTTTTGTCAAATTTTACCTGCTTCTTCTGTACATGAATCTAGTTAGATGATGCTACGTGGGAACCACCCCATGGCCCTTACAAAATGATGAGCTATCCTTGGAAGGGTTTCACTAAGGTTGGTGGAGCATTGAGGCATTGTTCCTTCGCAGCCATGGCATTGCATGGTTGCATTCTTTCAGAAATCCAGGTTTGCTAATAGTTTCCTCGACGACCTATAGAAGTTCTGCATTTATTTCCTAAACAAGTATATGTCTGATTTCAGGCATCACCAGAAAGCAGAAAAGTTTTTGATCCAGAAATTCATAGAGTGCTAAAGTGTTGCGTGACCTTGGAAACAAAATTAAGACAATGACGAAGTTGAGCTCTTCAGATATTCTATATGAAGTCCACTTGGCTGCTGAAGAGTTGCAAAAAAAGATTGATGATAAGTCATATTTTCTGGTGAATACTGGAAGATGCGACAGTCGCAAGCGAGCTGAAAGAATCAAAGATGGCATGAATGGTTCTGGTGTTGCGGGAAAAGAAAATAATAATGAAGCAACGGAACCAACCTTTGCCGATCAAACTTCGGCGCACCATTATAAGACCTTCGCTGCTAGTTCATTTCATAGCAGATATGATTCATCAGCTGTACACGACTACAGAAAGATGCTACTATCTTGGCCTGCTCGAATATCAAACTTGCCACTTGAAGATGGGGAGTCAGGGACATATGAAAGTGCACGTGCCTTATCCTTGGCCACATTTTGCTCACTTCTTATCGAGTTTGTTGCCCGGCTACAGAATGTTGTTTACGCATTTGAAGAACTGAGTGATAAGGCTAATTTCAAGGACCCTATTGAGGAGCCTGTTGCAGTTAGCATGAGTGATGGTGGGTTTGCTGCTAAGATATGCAAATTTGTTGGCCTCAGGAGTTGACATTGACGTCGGGCTGCAAGGTTCCTCTGTCTCGAAACCTCGACTCACTTTTATCGTCAATTAGTTTTGTTTAGCTATCTGGACCATGATACGCAATAAGACGATTGCTAATCCTACTCATGTTATGATCAACTATGATAATACTGTTGATCCTTGTATTTCAGCAATTAATGTGTTTAGGCGCCCTGTAATAGGTTTGCTGTTTCTTGACATTACTTGATGGAAAGGTAGCTGCCTTGTAGTTTGCTCATTAGTCATCAAAGTTGGCTCAAGTACTTGATGTGTTGTTGCTTTTCATGCGTTCGTGTGGTACTTACTGGTATTGAGTTATCCTTTATGTCAAGTACTCAGGATCTTCCATCAACCAAAGTCTCCTGTAGAGCATGCAAACGACGACATCAACGCTGCTGTTGCCCAGCTCTTCAACGATTGTATCCACCGCCTTGCGCTTCAAGAGCCCTGCTCCTTGACCGCTATCTCATCTGGTCCAGCTTGCAGCGTGTGCCCACCATAGTTTTAAATAGCCAGCTATAGCCCCGCTATAGCCTTGCTATAGCCTTTTCAGCAGGATGCCGCTAAATGGTCTCATGTACAAAAGGCACGCTATAGCCCGCTATAGCTCCGCTATAGCCTATTTGGAGGTCCGCCGCTATTTGCCATAGCCCGCTATTTAAAACATTGGTGCCCACGCTTGTCAAGCTCGACCGCTTCCTAGAGAACCAGGATGCCGTCACTTTGCCGAACTCAACGACCACCTTGATTCTTTCTGTGAGTCTTTTTTTAGATAAGAGGCGCTTGCCCGGCCTTAAGAATGAGGCCCTTAGGTTTACAACGCATACAAGTTCAAGCGAAAAAAGGAGGTTCGAAAATAAACAAGTGCGTGAAAATAAGGGATACATGCCAAGAATGGCAACAAGCGACGCAGTGCATGCCAACGACCGGAACACTCATCCAGGTAACTCCCAAGCCTCGAAGCCCACCATAAAAAAGAGAAATAAATAAAAAATAGAAAATAAATAAAATAGAAAAAAAGTAGCGCAAATCTATGCCGACGGCAATGACGTCGGCATAGCTACGGCCACGGATCGACAGAGCCCTGGATCGATGACGTGGCATAGGACGCGGATCGATGACGTGGCAGAGGACATGGGCCAGGCCTATGCCGACGGCCAAGCCGTCGGCATAGATCAACCTTATCCACTCGGGGAGCTGCCACTGACCCGTCGGGCCCAGGCTATGCCGACGGCCAAGCCGTCGGCATAGTCCTCCCTTATCCACTCGGCTGCTTCCTCCTCCACTCATTCGCTCTCTCCACTGATTCGTAGCTCACCCTTGGCTGTAGAGGAAGTAGTCCAACAGTGGAGGGACGATCGGGGACCAACAGCTCCTACGACGATCACTCCACCGAGATGGAACACCACAGAACCTGCAAATTGCACCGTGACAAAAATTAAGAACATCACAATATATTCATCATCATCATCATCTATCATCACCTAACAATCATCGGAGCATAAAAAAATCATCATCATCAACATCATCATCAACATCAACATCATCATCATCATCATCTATCATCACCTAACAACATCATCATCATGATGTTGATGATGATGATTTTTTTATGCTCCGATGATTGTTAGGTGATGATAGATGATGATGATGATGAATATATTGTGATGTTCTTAATTTTTGTCACGGTGCAATTTGCAGGTTCTGTGGTGTTCCATCTCGGTGGAGTGATCGTCGTAGGAGCTGTTGGTCCCCGATCATCCCTCCACTGTTGGACTACTTCCTCTACAGCCGAGGGTGAGCTACGAATCATGTCACTAGATTTTATTTTCAAGTCAAGTCGCGTAACCTAGGCGTCTCCCGTCCGAAAGGGTTGCATTGATAAATATGCATTCAATTGCATATTTATCACCGCAGCTCTTTCGGATTGTCCAACGTTTTCCACGGACAGCCCGAGGATGTGTAGATTGGGTACGTTCTCCATGTTCTACCCCATTCCGAGACAGGATTTCGGCGGCGCCTCCCCATTGTTCTCCGGAGCACATTCTCTCGGCTATTTATCGAGACGTGTATCTGGAGAACAGCGGGGAGGTGCTGCCGAAATTTTGTCTCGGAACGGGGTAGAGCATGGAGAACGTACTCAATCTAGACATCCTCGGGTGGGATTAGGACCCATCTTTACCTATTAGAGATGTAGGTGGATTCAACGCGGTAGAAAATAAAAATTTGATGTGATTAATTTAAATAAATCCTTAATTTTGTTGTGTGGCTCCCAATAAAGCAGAGGATGTCACATAATCAGTGGATGTACAATGGTTTTATCCGTCAGAATCGAGTAACATCAGAGTGGATCGCGAAAACCGATGTGTATTTGAAGGAGATATTCCGTAGTCCAATGAGAATTATCCCACAATGCCCCTGTGCGAGATGGTGCCAGTCGTCACCGTAGAAATCAGAAGGACGATTACTACAACATTAACCCCATGACATACGAGGGAGTGTTCTATCAAGAGCAACCTGATGATGATGATGTGGTCAGAAACGATGACGATAGACCATTGGGTGATGATGATGTGGATCCAAATGATGACGATGCACGGAATGATGGTGAGACAATTGTTAATGAAAATGACATACTTATGCTAGAAAAGTTAAACGAAGACGCTGACGACGAGGAAGAGCCTCCACCTCCATCAGACAACGAAGATGGTATGATTGATAGTGATGATGAGACCGAGCGAGAAATCGGTTACAACAGTGATGATTCGTATGGGTTCTAGCAGATGTACGTTTCATGTCTTTTTTTTTCTATGGTTTAGGAATATGCCTTTTTATGCTTATTTTTTAATGTGTTTATTAGTCATTATTATTATGCTTTTTCCTTCATTATTAATGTACTAATTGTTTATTCTCTTTTCAATGCAGGTTCGTGGAACATGGGCAAGGGGAAGGCGGACGGCGCGGGTTTCATACGCAAGGTCGTCGGCATTGCTAGTCGGAGTGGTCGAGCACGTACTGTTCCCCCCCGACTACTTGAGGATGACTCCTCACAGGGAGGTCCAGGGAGAGGTGCCCCTAGAGGAGGAGGGGGCGGGAGGAGAGCCCCTGGAGGGCGAGGGGGTGGGGGGAGAGCCACTAGAGGGGGTCGCGGCCAGAAAGAGCGCACCCTCACTGACTTTGGGGTGTTGTCTTCGAGGCACTCCTCTAGTGAGGTACCCTCTGTCGAGGAGGAGGAGGACGAGGAGGAGGAGGTGGTTCGCGAGGCGGTTCAGGAGGGGGGTGAGGAGGAGGAGGAGGAGGAGGTTGGGGAGGGGGACGAGGAGTAGGAGGCAAGTGAGGAGGATGGTGGTGGCGGGGATGATGGTGGTGGCGGAGTTGACAACAACAAGGGGTGGCTGCGTGGTAACGCAAAGCTCCCAAAGCATATTCCTGCTACCGAGGAGCAGAAGTGGCTCATTGAGCCCAAGGGGACAGAGTAAGTGCCACTTAATAATTTGAATAATAATTTAATTCTTTTGCTTGTCACATGCTTATATTTTTCTTTATTTTGCTTGTCACATGCTAATATTTTCATTCTTTAAATATTTTGCAGTAACTGGACACATCCTAAAGGGCCCCGTGTTCCCAACGGCATCATCACCGTCTTGCTGAAGGAATACTGGCCGGGGCTGTACTGTCCGGATCCAGTCAGGCACCCGGACCGTCGGGTTTTGGCCACGACCTGGGAGCACTGGGAAGCGGCCCCCCACGCGGAGCATGTGACCCATGCTAAGGCCGTGATCACTAATTTTTGGGTGAGTTCTCTTCACAAGCACAAGTCCATTCTGGTTTCATGAATGATTTAACTCATGGCTTCTTCCATTCTGGTTTCATGAATGATTGTAGAAATACTATCGAGTTCTTCAGGAGCACAAGGCCACTGCCGACGAGATCATGCTGCGCCAAGCGAAGAAGAAGGCCCGCCAGATGCAGTACGAGGTGCGCTGGGTGGCCATCACACAATACTATCACGACGTTCTTGGTGTGAAGATGCCCAAGGAAGAAGCAAAGACGGGGGACATTACCTTGGAGAGGCACGAGTACTTGACGGTAAGTATAAAAGATTTTTCATTCCGACGTTTGTGGTATATTTCATCGTTTCGTATTATACATGCCATTATGCTTTCATTATGTAGGTGTGTCCAAATTGGTGTTATGGAAAAGACGAGTCCTGGGCGGCATTGTTGGATCTGTGGTGTGGTCAGGATGGAGCCTGGACGGCTACGAGCAGCAAAAACAAGGCTAACTGAGGGAAGGAGGGAGTACATGCTCAGGGAAACCGGAACCACTTTCTCCACAAGGCACTTCATGTATGACTAACCTCATTAAACAATCTTCTTCTATTTACCGCCGCTTTCTTATGTATGACTAACCTCTGTTTGTTGGTGCAGGAGGAGAAACTAAAGCGGCCGCTCTCACACATGGAGGCGTGGGAGATCGCCCATACGCGGAGGAGGCCCAAGCCTGGCGAGGCCAAGTACTACGGCAAGACCGCGGAGAAGAAGAAGGACTACTCTGAGGCGTATCAGAAGCTACATCCTGACACACCTGACCCCATCAAGGCGCCTTTCGACGACAGGGTGGTGGTTGCCATGGGGCCAAAGGCTCATGGTCGGCAGCCGGTTTTGGATGCTGTGGTCACTCCTTCTATCTCCTTCACACAGCTCCGAGCTACCGACCCGAGCCTGAGATAGCGCACGACCACGACCACTGCGCAGTCACAGTCCCTCCTAGCCGAGCGGCACACTGTAAGTATTTTCCCTCTTATCTTCATTGCTCACTTTATTTTCCGCATTGAGATGTTTTATGGGTTCCATCGTGTCATATTGCAGGCCTACATGGAGTAAGCAAGCCAGGAGACCATGGCGTGGCAGGCGAAAGTTGCAGCACGCGAGGAACACAGCACTCGCATGATGGAGGTTAGTTTAGCCCCTTTCATTTCACTTCCATATTTGCACTTTCATTTCTTCTCACATTCGTGTTTGCTTTGTCAATTAACATGCAGCTCGTTTTTGAGAGCATGAGGAACGACACGATTCCTGAAATGGAAGCACCACCACCACCTGCAGGACCACAACCAGTGCTGCTTACCTTTGAGGAATTTCTAGCACAGCAACCGGGGACAACGGCGGTTAGTATATCCCCAAACTATTCAACCACCGCTTACTGTTTATTTAACACAATAACATCCACTGAACATGTCTTTTCAAACATCCAGGGAACCGGTGGATCATCCGTTTGTGGTGGTGTCGGTCTTCGCATCACTCCCGAGTCACGGAGCCCGGTCACTCCGATCCACCGAGGCGGTAGCAGTGGCGGTCTTGGCGGTAGCGCTGCCGCTAGCAGTGACGACCTGGGCTTTGGCGGACTTGGCGGTGACGACCTTGGCGGTGGTGGTGGACGTACTGGCGCTTAAGCTCTTTTACGCTACTTCCGATGACTTGTGTGCTTCTTAGCTAGATGCTTATGTTTCTGATATGCTTATGTTGTTGGTTGTGAGGATGTGATGGTGGTGGTGTTGGTTGTGAGAACATATATATTTATGATGCTCTTGATGGTGGTGCTGTTGGTTGTGATGGTGGTGCTGTGCATGTCTATTTCGTTGTATATACCTGCTATTTGAATTGAAATGAATTGATACGAAACAGGAAAAAGGGAAAAAAATCAGACAAACACTACGCCGACGGCTTAGCCGTCGGCATAGACAGTGTGCGAGTTACCAGTTGCCGCCACGTGACACCTCTGCCGACGGTCTAGCCGCCGGCGTAGTTTCACATATGCCGACGGCCTAGCCGACGACGTAGTTGTGCCATATGCCGACGGCCTAGCCGACGGCGTAGCTACTTCCCAGGAAAATGCTAGCGACCGCCACATGGCGATAGATATGCCGACGGCCTAGCCGACGGCGTAGTTGTGACAGATGCTGACGGCCTAGCTGACGGCGTCGCTACGCCTCGGGAATTGCCAGTGACAGCCACGTGGCCAGCCTACGCCGACGGTGAGGCCGTCGGCGTAGCGTCGCCACGTGGCGGTCACTGGTTGGGAGGCTCTTGACGGCGGCGCCGTCGGACGCCGTTTGGAGTGGAACTATGCCGACGGCCTGGGCCGATGGCATAGTTGTACGGACGCCGTCGGGGTAGGCATCTATGCCGACGGCCTTTCTATGCCGATGGTTACCTGGGGTACGCCGACGTATATGTTGCTGACGGCCCTACGCCGACGGGTGCCGTCGGCATAGGTCTATCCCGACGGGAATCAGGGGTTTATTCTGGTAGTGCATATGGTAAATAATATACCAATGCCTATTTTAAAGAAAATAACTAATAACAATATTGTGTACTTTCATACATGTTCTATAACTTGAACTTTTGGAGTAGAGTCCTCAGTTTGTTCAACTTCTCCGTTCAGGGTATACAATTTTTCCATGCTGGTGACGAGATACTAAGATCTAAGTCCATTGATCGAGATTCATATAACTCTGGTGATTGGTTTAACAAGTAATAAGCTGCCCTTTCTACCTTGATGAAACATCTGTTTCTCATGATCTAATATGATTGATTTTTTTTTCAAGAGTGGGAAGATTAACTAAACTTTCCTTGAAAAACAATTATTATGACCGCCTTCTTTACCATATATGAAGTAGAGTTTAAGGGACAATGGTAGTTCTGTAGCGTCTTTAACTGCGTGGTAATGTTCTGTTTTCTTCTTTTTGTTAAGGCTTGATTTTACCTATGAAACAAACAATTGGGGTGTTGGGCTTCCTCCAAGTGAAAAGAACGAAGATAATTGGCAGGGAGAGAAGAAGGCAAGTGTGACAATAAATGGGCCCATGTTGTTCTATTCATACAGAAAAGCAGTCAAGGAATGCAGCGACAATAACATGTGTTTTTTAAGTTAACCGCGCGGGCGGCAGCGGTAGGAATAGCGATGACCTGGCCGCGCGAGGAGTCACGAAAATCAGGTAGTGGGGGCACTCATGCTAGCCTGCTGGAAGGTGGCATCCAACAGGGCAGATGAGTCGGGCGGACGGGCGGGCAGCTGGACAGGCGGGCGGCCGGCGTGTCCGTGTCGGTGGCCATTTCTGGGTGCTGGCGGCGGATTCCGGTGGGGAATCAAAACACAAAGATGAGGGAGGTGGTGCGGAGGCGCAATCGCATGGGGTTTCATCTCCCACGCAAGTTGATCTCCTCTGCGAGTCTCTCGTCTGCAGCTATTCGAAGGTGGAAGTGGCGGCGTGCGTCGATCGGGTGTAACACCACTGTAATTAAGCTACAGTGATTCCCCTCTTAACAGTGCCAAGTCACCATATTTTGCAAAGCCACATGCCACTTGTCCTTAAATTCAACTCAAATTTGAATTATAAAAATAAGAGCAGAAAATGTTTCTTCAAACATAAAAGGAAAAATGTTTATAATATTACAAATAATTCATAAGTAATTATGTTAAGGAAAACAACATCACCCAAATAACCAATTTATCCCTAGCAAATTAAACAGTGGGCAAACAGCACATAAGAGAACCATTTAAATTCAAATCCATTTCAAATGGATTCAAAATGCCACCAAACTTTGTGGACAAATCCAAAATATTGCAATGTATTTATGTGACAAGTTTTGCATTGAGCAAAAATCATTTGAGGCAAAAATTAAATGGAAAACAGTGCTGAAAAAATGAAACAGAAAAAGAAAATAGAAAAAAGAGAAGACTCACTGTGGGGCTGGGCTCTACGCGAACATAGTGCAGCCCAGCCCAGCTCGGCTGGCCTTTCGTCCTCCTCTCGCCGCGCTGGACGCAGGGCGCGCGCCCGAAGCCAGAACGCCGTCCCCGCCAAGCCACCTTGCCGCCCGCGCCGCTACAGGTGACCGTGGGAAGATAAGATCGCCAGCACCGACCCTCTGGACGTCCCCAAGATCTTTTTACCCCTCCTCTCGCGCTGCTCTCTCCTCCCCCGCCATGGCCGCTTCTGCCGTCGCCGTTGCTCTGCCGCCCGCGTAACCACCGGCCTCCCCTCGCCAAGCCACCGTGCCTAAAAGCTCCGCCGTGCTCCATAGCTTCGCCTGCTGCCTCCAGATCGAGCCGGGCTCCTCTGCTTCGAGCTCTTCATCGTCGTCTTCAACCTCGGGCGCCGGAGATCGCCACCGTCCGTTCGTCTGCTCCAGGCCTTCCCCGAGCCCACTGAGCTGCTCTACGTGATCACCGTGAGCCCTTCTTCATTTCCCCTCTCTCCCCGCGGTGGATTTCGAGCTCTAGCCACCATTGCCATGCGAGCCGAAGCTCATCGCCACTCGAGCTTGTCGCCGACGATGGTTCGATGACCATTTGGTCACGCGCCGGTGCCCAACGTCTTCGCACGCACGCGTAGAGTAGATCTGGCCGCTTAGTTTGCTCGCTCGCGCGCTGCTGCTGCTAACCCGCACACACCCGAGCTCCGGCCGCCGCAAAAGTCGACGCCGCCGATGACTCTGGCCACCTCCGGTGCTGCCACCACCACCATTGAACGCGGCGCAGCCCCAGTTTTCGAACGCGCCTAGCCACGGATCGAGCCGTGGCCTCTGCTGCGATCCCGACGCGGCTCCGCCGTCTCTTCCATTGCCGGCGATTAGCCGCCGGCTAAACCCGGCTTAATTAGCCACTAATGACCCCCCTGTGACGCTGACAGCCAAGCCCCACCGCCTAATTAAACTCCGTTTAAAATTTAAATAAATATTTAGCACAGTTACTGACACTTTGCCCCACCACTGCTAATTAACTTAAATAAATTAAACTAACCACTGGTAACACTAACAGTCACTAAACACTGGGTCCCACTGGGCCCAGTTAACCCAGTCAACTGCTGACTGGGCTAGCCCGAGTCAATGACATGTGGGCCACCCTTGGCCCATTGATCAGACAACTGGTCCACGTTGACTGCTGACTCAACAGTCAACCGGACCCACCTGTCAGTCTCTGTAGCTGCTGCTGTGTACACTTTCTTTGTGCAATTACAATTAATATTTAAATTAATTTCGAATTAATTTAAATTTAAAATTCCAGAAAATCATTAAATCTTTGGAAATTCATAGAAAATAAACTGTAACTCGGATGAAAATAATTTATATATGAAAAATGATCAGAAAAATACAATAAATCCGAATATGTCATTTGCTTGTATGACAAACACTCCTATCATGATGAACATGGAACATTTGCATCAGGATCAACACAGACAATAATACCTGGAGCTGGGAAAGTATTCCCAAATATTTTCCCTCTTCTTTTATATTGCTTAGTAATGCACTAGAGCACATTATCATCACCATCCTGCCATGACATGCATTGTGTTGCATTTGTATGCCCGTTGTTTATATGTTTCCCCCTTCTCTGCTTCTTATCGGTAGACCTCGAGACTGCCGTAGCCATTGAGTACGACTACGACCACAATGACCAGTTCATTTCAGCAGAGCTTCCAGGCAAGCAAACCCCCTTGATCATTCCGATATCTCCCATTCTTTCTCTCTCTATATTCTTACATTAGTTGTGGATGCAGTTACTGTTATATCGGTAGATCATATTCTGATGCATGGCCTGATTTTGTAACCTGTCGTTGCTACATTACCTGCTATCCTATCATGCCTAGTATAGCTATGCTGTTGTCACATCAATGGCCCTACACCCTTGTCCATTTGCCATGCTATACTATTGGGCCGTGATCCCTTCGGGCGATGATCATGGATATACTTTATAACTGCTACATTAAACATGTTGTTGTTAAAGTCAGGTCGGCTCGGAGAGCACCCACGAGTGTTTCATTGAGGTGGAACAACAGGGTAGGTGGAGACCATCCTGAGAGAGGTGGGCCTGACCCTGGTTGTGTCCGTGGTTGTTTTAATAACATGCTTAACGAGTTCTAGGTATTTGATCCGAGTTTGCCACAGGCATATCGCGCACTAACCGCCATGCGAGATAATGGCTATGGGGCCCTCGGCATCATCAGTTCCTACCGAAAGCTCTGTCAGATGCCACAGTTCAGAGATGCGGCACGCGCTCGGGTGAGCGGATACTGCCTGCTGCTGATGCAGAGGTGGGCTTGGTCCCGGCCGTCCTCACAACGTGCTGGAGCGCATTAGGGTGAGCGGCCAAACAACCTTTTTTGTGCTTAGGATGTAGACCGGCGGGTGACCTCTTTGGAAAGCCGAGTTAGGACTTCGGTGTATTGATTGCCCGAGGCTAGGCATTACCCCAAAAAGTGTGTCCAGCCAGAGGTAATCGAGCATGTCGGGCTATGTGGTGCACCCCTATAGGGAAGATAATCTATTCGAATAGCCGTGTCCACGGTAACAGGACGACTTGGAGTTGTATCCCGAGCTTCTTACAACTTAAACCGGATACTTGATAAAAATCACCAAGATAATACATAGGAATGCCCGGTGATCGCTTTTCTACCGGGAGACGATGAAAGGATCGCTGGGTATGTTGCTGCTACATGAGTACCAGTTGGTGTTATATTCACTCTATCTCTTCTACTGCTGCAAGAAATGGGTAGTCTTCGATAAGATGAGCTTCTCCCCCTTATTCTGGCATTTTTGCATTTTATTCCAAAGATATAGCCCCATTTCTCTTGATACCGATGCATATCTAGTATAGTTCTGATGAAAGTCTTGCGAGTAGTTTGGATGAGTACTCACCGTTGCTTTGCTGATCTTTTACCTTCTACCCGATTGCTGCAACAGATGATGGCACCCAGGAGGCAGGTGGTTCCGATACCGGCTACTACATGGAGTTCAACGCTGACGAGTAGTTCGGAGGTCCCAAACAGGAGGCCTTGCCTTTCGGTCTAGTATCACTGTATGTTTCAGCCTTCTTTAAGGCATTTGTGTTGAACCGTGTCTGTACTCAGATGATACCTATTTTATGACTGATGTATTATGGGTCCCTGTGCCCTGGTTTGTAATATGATGATTTATGTTTAACATTTGTGTCTTAGAGTTGTGTTGTGATATTACCGTGGAGTTCTTCTCCCATTACAAATGCCTTTGGCAATGTTGTATCCTCTACTTCTTACCGTCTGTATATCCGCCCTTGCATGCATGGCACGGAGGGGCTGTGTGTGCTTTCTCTGGTGGAGGGACACGCGTGACATGTACCATAATGAATTGGGACTGACTACTGACCAGGACATGTCACGTAGCCATGGATGGAGGTCTGTGCAAGACGGGACATTGACTGAGGGCACTGATTACATCACATCAAACTGGAAAACAAAGCAATCCGTGTGAACCCAAAAGTTTCATGGGTCATACTCTACTGGTGTTTCACCAGATAAATTTTCAGTGCTAAAACATTCTCAAAAGGTAAAGTGATTGGAAAGAGTGTGCATTGTAGAAGTGGGAGTTGACCCTGAGCATTTGTGTTCATGCCCATGGACACGATGTAGATCTTATCATTGAAGCTTCTCACAAAAATAACTGTACCTTTGTATAACCACTACTAGGGAAAACCCTAGCAGTAGCGCGGGTATTTGGCGTATCAGTAGCGCGGGCACCCGCGCTACTGATACGGCGCTACAGCTAACGTTTAGCAGTAGCGCGTTTTGACACGCGCTACTGCTATACCTACTTAGCAGTAGCGCTTTGCATACCAGCGCTACTGCTAAGTCCTTTAGCAGCAGCGTTTTCCTGTCCAGCGCTAAAGATCGCTACTAATATATTTTCTCATATCTTTTTTTTGCTACGTATTTGCGATGTTTCTGTACAGGTTTCATACAGTATTCTAATCATATCATAAACATGCAATATGCTTATCATATCATACACATCATAGTCTCATCATATCATCCAACACAACTCATGTCGTCACGTCATAATCACGATATAGCTATACAAGTTACATGACATGTCTCATCATACATAATGTAGTACTTCTGGCTACTAGCGTGAACCTAAACTAACTACTGGCTGTCGGTTCGTATCCCTCTCTCGCACTAGCGTGAACCTAAACTAACTACTGGCTGTCGCTCGAAAACCGGAAACCGGTACACCTGGGCCTGACACTCCGGCCACTCGTCGTATACTCCTGGCGTAGCACTTCTTCGCCATCGATGATCTATGCACCTGCATCGTCACATGAGTTGATGATATGCAACGTATATAGTTGAGCAACAGAAAGAGACAGACTTGGCAAAAATAGAAGCAACATATCATAAGCATAAATAACAAAGTTCATCGTACCCAAAATGCCCTAACTAGAGTGATCTTCGCTAGTTGAGGAGGACGGTTTAATTACATCACAAATAAAGTTTCGTCGTGCATAACTCAAAGTTTCGTCATAGAGAAAGTATGGACTAAACGGACACATTGTCATATATCGTCAATCACTCCAACATGTCGTGCCATCCATGCAAGTCAGGGAGATAGTCTCCGAGCGTAGTGAACGGCTTCAGGTCGAGACGCTGAGCGGCTACGCGTGTTCGGACGTCTTCCCGCGACATTTGCCCTTCTTCGTAGAACATCCCTGTTTTTTCGAGGACCTCCTTCATGATGATTTGGGCAAGTTCACGCTGGATGTGATAGAACTCATCTCGGAGTCGATGATCCGGGATATCTCCTAGGTTCTTTGCCCATTGCAGAATATGGGCATCGCCGGATCTAGGTGACATGCGAAGGTTCTGCTGATCCCGTCTGAACTCCTGCATGTGGTGGAGGACATAGAATCCATCACTGATAGTACCACTCGGTTGCTGGATGCAGCAGAAGTCAGTCTTATGGCCGAAGCAGGGCGCGCGGTTCCTTGTCTTCCTGAGCGTGATCTCTCCACCCCGTACGCCGTACGTAAAGATAGCACTGTCGAGAACAGACTTGATGTGGGTGTAATCCTTTTTCTTCATGTTCTTCGACGAGTCCAAGTAAAGAGCGTGGGAGACTCGGGGGTAAAGGATGATGAGGACGGCGCGCCCGTCGCTGCGCAAAATAAGTACACCTCAAATTAGCCTCCACGCGTGCAAATGAAATGATTGAAATCAAAGGAAGGATATCCGCACGGATGACTTACATGGGATGATAAGGCACGAGAATCGTCTCCTTGTCCTTATTGCCGACCATGAAATCGGTGATGTAGTTACTCGCGTATTCACGGTGCTCTTTGCAGACTGCCAAGAAGCTCTCGTGCATGAAGTACGGGTCAGCGACACAGATATAAGGTATCTGCTCAATCCTGATGATGTAGTTCATGTACAAGGCAAAAAGGCGGACAAACGTACAATCCAGCTTTTTCACGTGAAACATGTCGAAGATGTAATCGAATCGAAGGAAGAACTTTTCCGCGGGGAATGTGTCGACGTACAACCTTTGCTGTGGCACGTTAACCACGTAGAGCGGGTATCCTGGATTTTGCGAGGCGATCAGGCTTTTCTCTCTTCACAGCAGATCGTCATGAAGTCTCCTGAGATCGCCGTATATGGCCTCTACCGCTGCCTTAGGTAGGATTGGTTCACCGGGGATATGGTATTTCGCCGCACCCATGACAGGTATACGGTCTTGAACCCGAGGCTGCGTAGGCGGCTGGATCATAGAAGCAGCTTTGTTGCCTTTCCTCGCTCTCTTCCTATGCTTCTTTGCTACTGGAAGGTCGTCTATAATACGTTCAGCCTCCGGAGGCGGCAATTCAGGCACTGACTCATGACGCTCAAACCCTGAGTACTCATACTGCTGAGCCATCAATCCTCCGTCGTCATACGCGCCAGTATTGAGATACTGTAGAGTGTCATCGTCATCCTCATCAATGGCATCGATATCATGCATTGCTTCTTCGGCGGCGGCGACGTCATCAGCGACTAATGGAGCCTCTTCCTCACCCCGTCCGCTATCACCCGGCACGACAGGCGACGCTAATTGGGTAGGTGGGGTGTTGATGTTCATACCTTGCTGAGTCTGCGTGGTCGTGGGTGTGCTCCCGGCCGCCTCCAGACGAAGCAGACTCTTTGGCCACAGCAGGACCCACCTCTTGCAATCGCCAAGCCACCGCGGGGTCTCATCGTCGTCTCCCCCTAGTACCGGAGGAGCCAAATTCTCGTGGCCCGGTTTGACACTGGCCACGGAAACCTTGAAGACGTCAGGGGGGATCGGCCGGCTGTGGAACAATTGTTCCTTCGGCTTCACTATCGTCGCCTTCCCCACGTCCACCTTCTGGCCGCTGATGGTGTACAATATGGTGCACGGGGTAACGTCGGCCTGCAAAGACATGTCTGCGACGTGAGACATCCGAAAGGCAACGGAAATGGGAGATTACACATTTATTGAAGAGGGCCGGTGTGACAGGTACCGTGAGGGCGTCGAGCTCAGCCAAAGACGAAGCACCGCCGAGCACGTCCGAGACGGAGGACGGGCTGCTATGAGCAGGTGCGGGAGCCGGTGCAGGAGCTGGTGCAGGAGCAGGTGCGGGAGCCGGTGCAGGAGCTGGTGCAGGAGCAGGTGCTGGTGCAACGCTAGTCGAGCTGCTTCCGAAGAAGTTGGAAAGGGGAAAGTCCGCTGCCTCTTTATTTGGATTTTGCCTGCTCCAACTGACGATATTCGGAACCAAGACACCATACGAAGATGCAATCTCCTGTTTTGCGGCAGCTACCGCTGCTGCGACCGCAATCGCAAGCTTCTTGTCGATGTTTTCTTCATTTGACCTCCGTCTTTCCTTTCTCTCCTCCGTGGTCTCATGGCAGTACTTCTTCCACGTGGCGCCGTCTCTGACGCTGTGCACGCGTCCATACGACGGCCGAGTGTCCATCGGGAGTCCTTTCAATATGTTCAAGTCCCGGTTGAATGGGGTGTCCCACTTGGGCCTCGCCAACGCCTCAGACGGCGAGTCACTTTCGGCCACGATCCTGTGCTGCTCTCTCTGCAAAAGCAACAAGGATCATTTACAAATATGACTAAACGTGCAGTCGAATTGATCAGAAGCTAAAATTAGGGGGTAAATTAAAAATTACCAGCAGTCTCATGAACTCCGTCGTGACCGCGTCCGTCTCGAAAACCTTCTTGACTGGGTCCCAATGGTACCAGGCCCTGAGGACGTCACGCTCCTGCGGGACGGTGAACTCCGCCAAGGGGTCTGGGATGCCCAGACTTTCGCGTCCCGCGTCCTCCTTGGCCCATATGGACCTCTTCCCCGCGTAACCACGGCACCCCATGTTCCTCTCTTGAAGCCCCTTCATGTACTCCGACTTTTCTTTGGCAGCTTCGGCAACGCAAGCCGCCTTGAATATTTCAAACTGCTCTTCCGTAATTGTCGGATTATCCTTTACAATCTTGGAGTAGGGTTCCTTTTTGTCGATGATCCTTGCTTTCACCCTTACTTTCCAGGCGGACAACGCGCCGCTAAACTTGCCCATGGCGCGTCTGTTTATCTTCTTCATTGCCGGGTCTTTATCTGGATTTTTATATTTGATTTCATCCCGGCCCGGGAACAAGAACACCTGGTGCAGCTTCGTTAGGAGGGACTGCTTCATATCTGGTATCTTCCATAGTTTCGCATCGTTGATGGTGGCGGTTGCCCGTAGGATGCAGCCTATTTGATTGCCGAAGCACGCGCGCGCTTCCGCAGGCTCTTTTGGCTCAAAATTGCCGTCGTCCACCTCCGTGACCACCAGTCTAGTAGTGATGAGCTGGTTTGGGCGCCGTTGCCTCTTTGGTTTCGGTTCTATACCGGCTTCGCCAGTCTCGGTGCCGGTCTCGGTGCTGGTGTCAGTCTCAGCGCCGGTCTCGGCGCCGGTGTCAGTCTTAGCGCCGGTCTCGGCGCCGGTCTCGATGTCGGTCTCAGTCTCGGATGTGACAGGTGGGCCCTGCAACAACCGTTGCTCATAGAGAAGGTTCAAATAGGCGTGTGCCGCCGCGTAGATGTTGCAATCACCAGAACCATGTCCTTCATCGTTGCTAGCCATGTTTCCTACGATTAAATCTAGTCAATTAATTCTAGACCTAATAAAATGAATACTGACATAAAAAAAGGCCAATGTTTTGCAGGAATGTTGATTCATTCCCGTTGCGGCAAATCCCGGGCACTCAATGTCCTAGTTTGTAACACAAGTCATGCCGAAATTCACGGAAAATTTCGGCATGACCTTTGCTACAAACTGGACAAATAGAGCGCCTGAAATTTGCCGGAACGGAAATGAATCAACATTCCGACAAAACATAGGCCACTCGGAATCATTCCCTGCAAACTATTTTCAAATATCCATCTTCGACACCGCAACACATGTCCAAATATACACGAGCAACCACATGTCCAAATTTCACAAGTTAATTCAAAAACTAAGTGTAGAAGCAAATTCAGCTAACTACTAATAGAACAAAATTCATTTAACTTTAGTGCTCTACAATGATGAAATGAAAAAAATTTCAATTAACTACTAATAGAACAAAATTCAGTTAACTTTAGTGCTCTATAATGATGAAATGAAAAAATTTCTGTACTGCCCTAGAATAATATTTCTGTCCTAATTTGATATCTAGCTGAATTCATATATATCAAAATAGATACCTAGGGTTTATACCAAAACCTAGCTGCCTAGGGTTCATACCAAAACCTAGGGTTCATACTTAAACCTAGGGTTCATACCTAAATTCACCTAAGTAAATTAACCCACTGCCCTCTTGCAAACTATTCACCTACTGTACCACTACTACTCTGCTTAAACCTAGCTAGGGTTCATAACTAAATTCACCTAAGTAAATTAACCTAGAGAGGAGGGGTGGGGGCTTACCGAGAGGGTGCTCGGGGGAGACGGTGGTGGGGAGGTGCTCGGGGGAGACGGTGGCGGGGAGGGCATCGAGGGTGGCTCCGGTGGCGTCTACGGCGGCTCCGGTAATGGTGAGGGAGGCAGGGGGTCGAGGGAGGCAGGGGCGGCGAGGAGCGGACGAGGGTGGCTCCGGGGGCATCGAGGGCGCGCGGCTCCGGTGGCGGCTTCGGTGACGGCGACGGCGCGCGGCTCCGGTGGCGGCTCCGGTGAGGGCAACGGAGGCAGTGGCGGCGAGGGAGCAGGGGCGGCGGTGGTGGCGAGGGAGCAGGGGTGGCGAGGGAATGGGGAATTGGGGAAGGAGGGATGCCCACGCAGGGGTAAGTCAAACTTAGCCGTAGCGCGGTTCATGCAAAAGCGCTATAGCTACTTAGTCACAACGCGTGTTATAGGAAAGCACTACTGCTATAGTTAACTTATCTATAGCGCGTGTACGGGAAACGCGCTATAGCTAATATAACTATAGCGCCTTCCAGAACAGGCGCTGCTGCTATTGCTTTCATTTTTTCTTTTTCTTTAATTTTCCTTTTCTTTTTTTCTTTCTTTTCTTTTCCTTTTCTTAGTTGTAGCGCTGGCCCCTTAAAACATGCTACTATTATTTTATTAGCAGTAGCGCTGTCTGTAGATGGGCGCTACTACTATACCTAGCATGTGGGCAACGGTGTGGCAGGTATAGTAGTAGCGCTTTTTATATGGGACGCGCTACTGCTATATATATAACAGTAGCGATCTTTTTTCACACCACGCTACTGTTATATAACAGTAGCGCCTCATTTTAACAAGCGCTACTGCTAAACTTCTGTGTATAAGGTTTTCCCTAGTAGTGAACCATTCGGTATCTCCTTAATTTAATCCCTTGCAATTATGGTTCTGACCATGTTCTCATTTGATATGACTTAGAGAAATCCATTCCGGAATCTCGTCCATTTCTCAGACAAGGTTAAAGTACTTGTCTTACGCAGATCAATACACCGGTCCAACCTCTATTCTGATCTACCTTCGAGTATTACCCTCTGGTATCTTGAGGATATCATGGACTGCATTACTTCTTATGAGTTCTTCATCAAGTATTACTTCTCATCGATCTCAGTCCTTCCTCGGGTTCTGAGTTGATTGTCACTCGAGAACAGCAATAAGTGAATCGAGTCCGCACTGCGATTCAATGACTCTTTGTAATTTTTGTTGCTTACGAGTTGAACTCAACCATGTCATTCCCAGCCTGTTGGCTACATCATCATCATCATGCTAATGCTTGACTGTGCTACCTAGTCCTTCATCTCTGGAATGCAATTCTGACAGTGCGCTAAGCTTACGCCGAGCTTTAAACATCATATTAATTGTCTTGACGGCAACTCTGAATTCTGAGCTTGCATCTTGTCTGTGGTTACAATAACATCCTTACCTTCCTTCCAACACCGACTTGGTCATGATTTGGTTATACCTTAAGTTCCTTGCTGTTTTTGAAATTGTTCCTTGTGTGTGTTTCTTCTGATCTTCAAATCCAATCTTTGCTTAATACACCATATCATTGCTACTCTGAAGCATGCACTCAGCCTCCACAAGTTCCCTGACTTTGCAACACTCGTCGACCTGCCTATGAAAGCGGAGACTAGTCAGGCTGAACTCCAGGAGTCGCTCAAGCGCACCCGAGACGTTGGCTCATCTTCGGGCCAGCCTTCTCAGAAACGCCAAGTGTGGGTTCCACACAATGTGTACCATCAAGCTGCCCCTGCCCCAAGGCCATCGTACGTTGCACCTCGTCTGCCTGCTTCACCACTGAGGCAACCCAGAACTCAAGGTGGACAAACCAACACTGCAGCTCCACGTCCCAATGATGGTCTATGCTTCAAGTGTGGACAGCCAGGTCAGCATGCAAGAGACAGCCGCCAGAACCAACTGACCCTTCCTTCCACTGGTCGTGGAACTGGCTGTAGCAACGCTCAGAACCGCAACTACAATGCTAGGCCGTCTGCTTACGCCATGGTCATGCCAACCACGTTGATGCTGAAGAAGCTCAGGAGGAACCAACCATCATGATGGGTACCCTTCCTGTTAATTTAGTACCAGCTTCTGTTCTTTTTGATTCAGGAGCATCGCATTCATTTATCTCCGAAAAATTTGCATTCATGCATGGCATAACTTATGAAGAGATGCATTCACCATTAGTTGCCAGTACCCTTGGAACTCAGTGTCGTGTTATCATGATAACCCATAATACCCCCATTGAGATTGAAGGACTAGAATTCCTTGCCTCGCTCATCGTCCTCAAGTCATCCAACATAGATGTCATCCTTGGTATGGATTGGCTGAAAATCCATTGTGCCTTGCTCGACTGTGCTGCTAAAATAGTACAGCTCTTACACCCTTCCGACCAGATAGTGAAGTACTTAGCTCGAAAGATCCAGATTGCCGAAGCCTAGATATACACACTAAATGCCTTGAAAGCTTCACCTCTGGATAACATTGAGAACATTCTGGTCGTCCGTGACTTCCAGGATGTCTTTCCAGAAGAACTTCTAGGAATACCCCCTGTTAGAGCTGTTGAATTCATCATCGACTTGAAACCAGGCACTACTCCTACCGCCAAGCGCCCTTACAAGATGCCGCTGCATGAACTCCTCAAGCTTAAGGAGGAGCTCGACATATCACTTCGCAAAGGCTTCATCCGTGCAAGCTCTTCTGCATGGGGTTCCCATTCTCTCTTTGTTAAGAAGAAGGATGGAACAAACCGATTGGTTGTTGATTATCGTCCTGTCAATCAGGCGACGATCGAAAACAAGTATCCACTTCCCAGAATAAACGACATCGGTCTTCCCAGAATATATGATCAACTTGCTGGATCTTCGGTCTTCTCTAAACTCAATTTGAGGTTAGGATACCATCAGATTAGAGTTCATGAAGAGGACATCTCGAAGACCGCTTTCGTTACTCGTTATGGTTCATACGAGTAAACCGTCATGTCCTTTGTTTTAACCAATGCTCCAGCAACCTTCTCCGGATTGATGAACTACATATTCATGGACTACCTCGACAAATTCATCGTAGTTTATCTCGACGACATTCTGGTCTTTTCTAAGAATGAAGAGGAACACGCCGAACATCTTCGACTTGTACTGGAGAAGCTTAGAGAACATTAGCTATATGCCAAGTATTCCAAGTGTGAATTCTGGTTATCTAAGGTGACCTATCTTGGTCATGTGATATCTGCAGATGGCATTGCTGTTAAGCCCGAAAGAGTTCAGGCTATTCTTGAATGGACTCCTCCAAAGAATGTCAAGCAAGTCAGAAGTTTCCTCAGACTCGCCAGCTATTGCCGCCGTTTCGTCAAGAACTTCTCCAAAATTGCTAAGCCACTGACTGATCTATTACACAAGGACAAGAAGTTTGAGTGGACACCTCAATGTCAGGAAAGCTACCAAACTCTAAAGGATAAATTGACTTCTGCCCCAGTGCTCGCTCCACCTGATACTCACAAGGACTTCGTGATCTACTGTGATGCATCTCGCCATGGATTAGGCTGTGTCCTAATGCAAGAGCGTAACGTGATAGCTTATGGTTCTCCCTAGTTGTATCCTCATGAAGATAACTATCCCACTCATGATCTCAAACTTGCTGCAGTGATGTATGCTTTGAATTCTGGCAACATTACCTCCTTGGTAATAGTTGCGAGATCTTCACCGATCACCAAAGTTTGAAGTACTTGTTCACTCAGCCAGCTCTAAACATCCATCAGCAAAGATGGATGGAGGCCATTTTAGACTATGATTTGGGTATTTTCTATACCCCTGGCAAGGCTAACGTGATGGCTGATGCCTTGAGCCACAAGTCCTATTGCAACAACCTTATGGTACAGCAAGAACAACCACTTCTTTATGAAGAGCTCTGCAAGCTGAACCTCCAAATTGTTCCTAAGGGTCATCTGAATACCCTGGCTCTTGAACCAGATCCGAGCAAATAATCAAGACTATCCAGAAGTATGACTCCCAAGTCGAGAAGATTAAGCACTATTTCGCAACCGGAAGGTCCTCATTCTTCACTGTTGATGATGATGGCACCTTATTCTTCAAAGGTCGCCTATTCGTCCCTAACAAAGAAGCAAACTTGGATATGAGGTCAGACGTGCTGAAAGAAGCACATGACACACTGCTCTCAATTCATCCCGGTAGCACCAAGATGTACCAAGACATTCGTCGGAGATTCTGGTGGCCGAACATGAAGCAAGACATTGCTTAATATGTTGCTGAGTGTGACGTTTGCCGTCGCATCAAAGCAGAACATCAAAGACCTGCTGGAACTCTGCAACCGCTTGAAATCCCCGAATGGAAATGGGACAAGGTCGAAATGGACTTCATCACTAGATTTCCTAGATCACAAAAAGGGTCATGATGCTATTCTTGTTGTCATTGACCTATTCTCTAAGGTTGCTCACTTGCTGCCTGTCAAGGAAACTATCACTGTTAGTCAGTTGGCAGACTCGTATGTTTCCCGAATTGTCTCTCTCCACGGCATTCCATTGGAGATCAGCTCAGACCGTGGCAGCCTCTTTACCTCAAGGTTCTGGGAAAGCTTTCAAAAGGCTATGGGAACTCATCTGTCCTTTAGCACCGCGTTTCACCCCCAGTCCAGTGGTCAAGTGGAAAGAGTTAACCAAGTGCTCAAAGATATGCTCTGAGCCTCTGTCATCTCATTCAGCAAGAAATGAGAGGAATCACTTCTGTATGTTGAATTCTTGTAGAACAATAGCTATCAAGATAGTTTGAACATGGCACCCTTTGAAGTATTGTATGGGCGTAAGTGCCAGACTCCTCTGAATTGGTCAGAAACTGGAGAACGGCCACTCTTTGGTCCGGATATTATCCAACGCGGCGAAGAGCAAGTCCGCATTGCTCGTGAACATCTGAAGACCGCTCAGTCTCGTCAGAAAAGCAACTATGACCGTCATCATAAGGAAGTGGTCTATCAACTCGGTGAACAAGCATACCTTCATGTCACGCCGATGAAAGGCACTCACCGCTTTGGAATCAAGGGCAAGTTAGCTCCTCGCTATATTGGTCCCTTCCGCATTCTTGCCAGACATGGAGAAGTGGCATACCAGTTGGAATTGCCGTCGAACCTTTCAGGGGTTCACAATGTATTCCAAGTGTCGCAACTACATCGCTGCTTCAAGGATCCAATCCGTGCAGTGGATCATGAAATGCTTTAATTACAAGACGGCCTCTCTTCTCCAGAGTATCCAGTCCGTATTCTTGATCAAGCTGAGCGTCGCACCCGACAGAAGGCCATCAAGCTCCTTAAAGTGCAGTGGTTGAATCATTATGAAGATGAAGCCACTTGGGAACGATAGGATCGTCTTCGTGAGGAATACCCCGCTCTCTTCCAGTCATCCTCTTAAATCTCGGGAGGAGATTTTCTTTTAGTGGAGGAGAGCTGTAACACCCCTGTAATTAAGCTACAGTGATTCCCCTCTTAACAATGCCAAGTCAGCATATTTTGCAAAGCCACATGCCACTTGTCATGCCACTTGTCCTTAAATTCAACTCAAATTTGGAAACCAGCCCACTAAGTGCAAAAAATGTTTCTTTAAACATAAAAGGAAAAATGTTCATAATATTACAAATAATACATAAGTAATAATTTTAAGGGAAACAATATCACCCAAATAACCAATTTGTCCCTAGCAAATTAAACAGTGTTCAAACAGCAGATAAGAGAGTCATTTAAATTCAAACCCATTTCAAATGGAGTCAAAATGCCACCAAACTTTGTGGACAAATCCAAAATATTGCAATGTATTTACGTGACAAGTTTCACATTGAGAAAAAATCATTTGACGCAAAAATAAAATGCAAAACAATGCTGGAAAAATGAAATAGAAAAAGAAAATGGAAAAAAGAGAAAACTCACTGTGGGGCTGGGCTCTACGCGAGCACAGTGCATCCCAGCCCAGCTCGGCTGGCCTTTCGTCCTCCTGCCGCCGCGTTGGACGCAGGGCGCGCGCCCGAAGCCAGAATGCCGTCCCCGCCGAGCCACCTCACCATAGGCGCCGCTACAGGCGACCGTGGGAGGATAAGATCGCCAGCGCCGATCCTCTGGATGTCCCCAAGATCTTTTCCCCCTCCTCTTGTAGGAGATATGCCCTAGAGGCAATGATAATAGTTATTTTGTATCTCCAAGTTTGTAATTAACGTTTATGTTCCATGCTATAATTGCAATGATTCTCGAGTCTGCAATGACCACAAGGCTCGGAGGGAAACTCATGTGCACGTGTGGTATAATAAACGGTAAAATGTATTCCTAGTCATGCCTCTAAGAATAGCTCAAGTGTTGCATGATGGTCCTGTTTTCCTGATCATGGGCATGACTATGCCGGCAATTTTGAGGGCATAATGTTAGGAGAACACTTGTGTTGAATCGACCCGATTTGATGTTATGCTCTGAGATACATTCGTCACAAGTAAATGGTTAATAACAAAGAGTAGGTTAACGTTTGCATAATTCCTTAGACCATGAGAGTATCGAGTTCCTTCATACTTGCTTCGTGAACTTTGGGGTTTGTTAAACGTCATCTGTAATAGGGTGGCTATTACGGCGGCTTATGGGTTCACGGAAAAGAATGACAAGCAACTTGATAGCTCAAGATTGGGATTTGCTCCTCCAATGATGGAGAGATATTCTTTGGGCCCTTTCGGTGTTACGATATCCATCATCGTCTGGCCAGACACAATATGATTTGATCACAGGGATGCCGGAACGCGGAAACGAGAAAAGAGAACAAAAACGGTAACGAGGTAACTGGCATAGTGGACAAGTTGTTGATTCACGGGGATGCCGATAAGTCTGACCTCGGGTGTTTGTAACATATCCCGTAGCAATAGGAATAGCACACGACAACTATAGGTTCACTCGGATATTCATTCGTGTGGGTACAGGGATCAATATGGATGTCCACGGTTCCGCTATTGATCATTGATCCAAAAGTGTTCCGGTCATGTCTATACTTCACCGAACCTACAGGGTCACACACTTAAGGGTCATCTGTCTACTGAGTAATAGACAGGGAGTTTGAGAGAAAGAAACCGGAAAAGTTTCGGAGACGATGGAACAGTTCCAGAGAGAAAACCGGAAGAGTTTCGGTGAAACCAAAAAGTTGTTTCGGAGTAAACCATTAAGCCAAAAAGGTTTTAGCACACGCCTAGAACTTCTTGGAGGGTGCCGGAATTGTTCTAGGACCTTCTGGAATTTTTCCAGAGAGAACTGGCGCAAAAAAGATCGATGTTCCCCGATAGGGGACCAGATCGCACTTTATGGGCTGGTTTCCAAATGTGGTTTTTATTCTATAATAAAATGACTTTTAGTGAGGGAAAAGGTGGTGGGCCCCCCCAAGGGGGCAGCCAATTTCGTTGGTGGCTTGGGGGGGGGATGGGGCTTCCTTCCACCATTTGGTGGATAAGATCAAGCCTTCCTTATGTGGCATGGTGGAAAGATCTTGTGCCCCTTTTGGTCTTTTCACCCCTTGGCTCTACCCCTTGCTCCTCCTATAAATAGAGGTGGAGAGGGCTGTCCAAAATAAGATTTATCTCACAAACAAATGCCATGCATGATTTGGCTTTCTCTCCTTCCCTCCACGAAATAGTTTCGTGCTGCCGAAAGGCTGTCTAGTCTCCGGTAGGAAATAGTTCTGGACGGCGAAGCCCTGCCGGATAGCTGACACCGTATGTGTGCAACCCCGTAAAGAGATCGTAGGTTCGATCTTTTGCCTGAGGGGCTGTTCGAGGGTCTTCCCGAAGGGCTGTCCGTGACACCGTCCGAGGGACTGTCCGACCACCTCCCGAAGGGCTGTCCGAGGGACTGCCCGAGAAGCAGACGAGAGAGAACATCCTCGCGGTTGAGAGGTTGTAAATCCTAGCTGCTGGGATCTGCACCACCGATCTTCATCGACTCTACTTCCGCTGCGCTACGAGTCGGTAATGATCAGATCAAAACCCTATATGCATCTTCATAGTGGTCCTGGGCGTGTTCGTAGTGCGGAAATTTTTTGTTTTCTGTCGCGTTACCCTACAGTGGCATCAAGAACCGTGCTATGCATAGATGCAGGTTACGATCTATAATACATGAGATGTATGGGTATTGCATAAAATAATTTTGTAGTAGATGAGATCTATTGCTGAAAATTATTTGTGCGGGTAGCAGATGAAATCTATTACCCGATGTTCTTGTTGCTTCCCTTGAATTTGTGTAGTCCTGATCTTGGCGGCATGGTAGAATCTTACAAAGTTCTGGCTATCCGCGATCCTTCCATGCTGTTCCTGAGTATGCTGGTTGACATATCAACGAAGTGCTAACAGTTCTTTGGGTTCTGCCATAGTTAAAGAAAGATGGATGTTTCGCAGACTAAAGGGCAATGCAGATATGATCTGCACAGGGTTCTTGCGTATGACGAAGTTCAGTATGGGGCTTGAGATTTTATTATATCGTGTTTCATACGCCCCACAAAGTTAATTTAGCAACTTGAATAATCATACTTGATGATAAACATTGGTAGCTGCGGTTTAAGTCAAAACCTTAGAAGCCACGTAAAATAAAATTTTGCATAAACCGATTACAGGCGTCTAACTTGGTTTTATAGGATGGCATGTGATGTGGTCTAGCGGTTCTCATATTAATTTGATTATGTATGAGATGACTATATGATGTAAATTAATTAACATGACCTGCGAGTCATGATTCGGCATGATGGCTGGAGCCATATGATTGTCACATTAAAAGACCTGCGTGTCAACCTTATGTAATGCACTAAATTCATTAGCTATAAAGATAGCAATATTATCTGGTGCATCGACAAGGTGGTGGCAATCTTCGCGAAGGTGAACACCGACGCAAATGCCGAAGATGAAGAAATTAAAGACTTCTCCGACAGAAAGGGCTATACCATATCATGCTATTATGAATTGCCTGAGATGTTTATCCCTCTTGATGCACCCTTCTTGATTGCGCGGTAGTCGATTTTTATTAGGGTGATCTCTCACTAAAAATATCAAGTAGTTAGTGTTCTCCCAAGTGTAGCACCGTCACGGCACCTATCTCTTCGGGGTATCACATGATCTCCATGGGTACAAACGATTAGAGAAGTGTGAGGCGGGTGAGTTGAGACCTCGCAGCAAGATCACTTGGTTGTCTTGACGTTCCAGAGGATCGTCCTGAGCTCGGAACACGCCCATCTAAAGATGAAAAAGAGTCACATAGAGAAGTGATCGGCAAGTTTGCCTACCGATTGAAGTTCGCGCCATCAGTGTTCATCTCGTTCAATGGCGTTGAATGGAAATGCGGGTCTTGCATCACTCACAATCAATTATGAGAGATATTAATTTGAGTGGGAGCGCACCATAGAATAAAATTGTTTATTCACTAGTGCAAATTAATTATGAACAAAGTCTAAGTGAAACTTGTGTTTACCGTTGTAGATCACATGGCTCGCAACGCCACGTTCAGCTTTGGCCCAATGCTAGAGAAAGAGAAGTTAGCTGCAACTGGAAACAACTATGCGGACTGGGTCCGTACCCTGAGGATTGTCCTCAGGAGTGCTAAGAAAGACTATGTGCTTGACACACCTCTTCCAGCTAAACCAGCGGAAACTGCCCCGGCAGATGATAGAAATATCTAGGCCACTAAAGATGATGACTGCAATGTAGTGCAGTGCCTCATGCTAGCTTGCATGAGTCCAGAACTTCGAAAACGTTTTGAATTCCACAATGCCCGAGATATGATCCGGGACATGGATGCTCTGTAACAGAAAAATGCATGGTCTGAACGTTACGATGTAACAAAGACCATGATGGAGTGCAAGATGGTTGAGGGAAGCTCAGTTGGTGAGCACGTGGTCCAATTTATTGGCCACGCTGAAAGGCTTAAAACCCTGGAATTTCCGCTTCTAGCAGAACTTACGATAGACAGGTTGCTTGCTTCACTCCTCCCGTCTTACGACGATTTTATCATGAACTACAACATGAATGGGAAGAACAAGACACCAAACGAGTTGCTTGCCATGCTGAAAACTGCGGAAGGAGGACTGCGTAAAAATCGTAAGCAAGTGTTGGTTGTGAATAAAACTGCCAGTTTCCAAAGAAAGGCAAGTCCAAGAAGGGCAAGGGCGCCGGTAAGACCGGCTCCCAGAGCAACTCTAAGGGCAGAGCCAAGACTGAAACTGAGTGCTTCTACTGCAAGGGCACCGGACACTGGAAGAGGAACTGCAAGAAGTACCTGGCAGATAAGAAGAAAGGTATAACTCTTATACATGTTAATGTCATTGACGTTTTGCTTGCTAGCGAAAATTCTAAGTCTTGGGTATTTGATACCGGATCGGTTGCTCACATTTGCAACTCGATACAGGGGCTTCAGAAGGTGCGCAAGCTAGCAAAGAATGAAGTAACGATGCGCGTCGGGAACGGTGCTGGGATCACCCGTCAAGCTGTCGGCATTATGCCTCTACGTCTCCCTTCAGGATTTATCTTAGAACTAAGTAACTGTTATTTTGTTCCGGCATTGTGTAGAAACATTATCTCTGGATCATGTTTGGAACACGATGGCTATTCCTACAAGTCTAAGAACACTGGTTATTCACTTTATTGTAAGGATATGTTTTATGGATTTGCATCCATTGTTGGTGGCCTTTTCATACTAAATCTTGAATGTGGAAATGATGTCTTTAACGTAAATGCTAAACGCCTTAAGAAGGCTGATACCACCACAACTTTTCTGTGGCATTGTCATCTTGGCCACATCCGAAAGAAACGCATGCAAAGACTCCACAAAGATGGAGTTTTACCGTCTTTTGATTTTGAATCATTTGACACATGTGAGGCTTGCTTGATGGGGAAAATGACCAAGACGCCGTTCACGGGTCGTCCTGAACGGGTGAGTGAATTATTGGAAATAATACATAGTGATGTATGTGGTCCAATGAGCACAATCACACGTGGTGGGTATTTTTACTTCGTGACTTTTACTGATAATTTAAGTAGGTATGGATATATCTACTTGATGAAGCATAAGTCGGAAACCTTTGAAAAGTTCAAAGAATTTCAGACTGAGGTAGAAAATCATCGTAACAAAAGGATTAAGTTTCTGCGATCAGATCGTGGGGGCGAATATCTTAGTCATGAGTTTAGCGAACATCTGAGTGACCGTGGAATCGTTTCACAGCTTATGCCTCCCGGAACTCCACATCGAAACGGAGTGTCGGAGCGACGTAACCGAACCCTGTTGGACATGGCAAGGTCGATGATGTCTCTTACTGATCTACCAATATCTTTTTGGGGCTACGCATTAGAAACTGCCGCTTACACATTAAACAGAGCACCATCTAAGTCTGTTGAGGCATACGTATGGGAAGAAACCCAATGTGTCGCATCTCAAGGTTTGGGGTTGTGAGGCATACGTAAAGCGTTTATAGCCAAGAAAACTCGAACCTAGATCATACACCATTGGGTATTCTTTCTACCACCAGTCCGAGGGCAAAGTGTTTGTTGCAAAAGTTGGACACTTTCTCGAGAAAGAGTTTCTCACGAAAGAATTAAGTGGGAGCACAGTACAACTTAATGAGATTAGTGAATCTTCGGCAACCATTGATATGGCTAAGGAACGGGAAGTAATTCCGCAAATTATCATTACAACCGAGCCGGAAGTTGTCGCATGTGATGCGGAAACTTCAGACAAGTATGTAACTGAACCGCGCAGATCACGTAGGGCCATCGTGCCACCTGAATGGTTTCATGACGAAATCTTCATGCTTGAAGATGATGAGCCTGCACACTACAAGGAAGTGATGGCGGGGCCCAGCTCAAGGGAATGGCACAAAGCCATGAAATCTGAAATGGAATCCATGTACGAAAACCAAGTTTGGAACTTGGTAGAACTTCCAGAAGGCGTAAAACCCATTGGATGTAAATGGATTTTCAAAAGAAAGACAGACGCGGATGGTAACATTACTATCCATAAAGCTAGACTTGTCGCGAAAGGATTCACGCAAGTTCCAGGAGAAGACTACGATGAGACTTTCTCGCCCGTAGGTATGCTTAGGTCTGTACGGATTCTGTTAGCAATTGCTGCTTATTTCGATTATGAAATATGGCAGATGGATGTCAAAACAGCTTTCCTAAATGGATACCTCGAAGAGGTAGTATACATGATACAGCCTAAAGGTTTTGTTGATCCTAGGGATGCTAAAAAGGTATGCAAGCTTCAAAAAGTCATTTATGGTTTGAAGCAGGCATCAAGGAGATGGAATATTCGTTTTGATGAATTGGTCAAAGAGTTTGGCTTCATCAGGAATGACAAAGAATCTTGTGTGTACAAGAAATTTAGTGGGAGCGCAAAAGCATTTCTAATCTTATATGTGGATGACATATTATTGATTGGCAATGACGTGAATTTTCTTAGCGAAATAAAAGACTCATTGAAGAAGAGTTTTTCAATGAAGGACTTAGGCGAAGCAGCATACGTATTGGGCATAAGAATCTATAGAGATAGATCAAAACGCCTGATAGCGCTTAGCCAACGCACGTACATTGACAAGGTATTAAAAAGGTTTAATATGGAGAACGCCAAGAAGGGCCTACTCCCAATGTCACCTGGCACAATGCTGAGCAAGAATCAGAGTCCTCGAACTCTCGATGAGCGAGTACAAATGAATGATGTTCCATATGCTTCGGCAGTTGGTTCCATTATGTATGCCATGCTATGTACAAGACAAGATCTTTCATATGCGCTAAGTGTTAGCAGCAGGTACCAAAGTGATCCAGGATTGGAACACTGGGCCGCAGATAAAAATATTCTTAAGTACCTCAGAAGGACAAAGGATTTGCTCCTTGTGTACTGATACGTCTTCATCGTATCTATAATTTTTGATTGCTTCATGGCAATATTCTACAACTTTCATATACTTTTAGAAACATTTTATATTATTTTTGGGACTAACTTACTTATCCAGTGCCCAGTGCCAGTTCCTGTTTTTTGTGGGTTTTTTGTTTTGCAGAAATTCCATATGAAACGAAGTCCAAACGTGATAAAAATTTACGGAGATTGTTTTTGGAATATATGTGAATTTTGGGAGTCAGAATCAACGCAAGATGGTGCCCGAGTGAGGGACCAGCCAACAGGGCGCGACACAAGGCGGGGCGCGTCCTGATGGCTTGTGCCTCCCAATTAAGTCGGTTGGAGCTCTCCTTTTGCCACAAGAAAGATAATTTTATAATAAAAATCCCCTCAAAATTTCAGCCCGATTGGAGGTATGGATCTCTGGATATTTAAGAAACGGTGAAGGGGTCAGAAAACAGTCGTGAAAACAGGAGAGAAACAGAGAGAGAGATCCAATCTCGGAGGGGCTCTTGCCCTCCGGGAGCCATGGCGGCCATGGACCAGAGGGGAAACCCTCCTCCCATCTAGGGAGGAGGCCAAGGAAGAAGAAGAAGGAGGGGGCCTCTCTCCCCCTCTCTCCCGGTGGCGCCGGAGCGCCGCCGGGGCATCCATCGTGACGGCGATCTACATCAACAACTTCGCCGCCGTCATCACCAACCCTTCTCCATCAACACCGCCATGGTGCTCATCAATGGGAGTGAGTAATTCCTTTGTAGGCTTGCTGTACGGTGGTGGGATTAGATGAGATTGATCATGTAATCGAGTTAAGTTTGATAGGGCTTGATCCCTAGTGTCCACTATGTTCTGAGATTGATGTTGCTATGACCTTGCTATGCTTAATGCTTGTCACTAGGGCCCGAGTGCCATGATTTCAGATCTGAACCTATTATGTTTTCATGAATATAAGAGTGTCATGGATCCTATCTTGCAAGTTGTAGTCACCTATTACGTGTGATGATCCGCATACCCCAAGGTGACAATAATTGGGATTCTTTCCGGTGATTGCCGTAGTTCGAGGAGTTCATGTATTCACCATGTGTTAATTCTTTGTTCCGGTTCTCTATTAAAAGGAGGCCTTAATATCCCTTAGTTTCCAATAGGACCCCGCTGCCACGGGAGGGTAGGACAAAAGATGTCATGCAAGTTCTTATCGCAAGCACGCATGACTATATATGGAATACATGCCTACATTATATTGATGAATTGGAGCTAGTTCTTTGTCGCCCTAGTGTGTAACTGTTACATGATTGATGTCATATAAATCATTACCCATCCACGTGCCTACGCTTTTCGCATACTGAATCTTGCTAAGTTACTTGACGTCGTCATCACCTAACTTTTATTTCCACGTTCTTTATTACCTTGCAAAACTATCTCTACACCCACTAAGTACTTCTAGTTTTATTCCCGCAAAATAATTTCATACTTGTTCTAGGTAAAGTAAGCGTTAGCGTGCATAGAGTTGTATCGGTGGTCGATAGAACTTGAGAGAATATTAATTCTACCTTTAGCTCCTCGTTGGGTTTGACACTCTTATTTATCGAAAAAGGCTACAAATGATCCCCTACACTTTTGGGTTATCAAGACCTTTTTCTGGCGCCGTTGCCGGGGAGCAATAGCGTAGTGGTTGATATTCTCGTGTGCGCTTGTTTGCTTTATCACTAAGTAATTTTTATTTTCTGTTATTAGTTGTTTTATTTTCTGTTCTAAGTTATTTTCTATCTTTAGTTATGGGTAGGTAACGCAAAATACCAAAAACATTAGATGTACTTGCTGCTCCAAAAGTTGAGGAACCACTAGTGTTCCGTACTACCGAAGAATATTACTTGGATCATCTTCGATCCCTTTGTGCTCGTGCTGAAAACCCAACTAGCTTAGTTGAGGGAAAATCATTAAATGAGCATGCTCATTATGTGCGACACCGCTTATCTCAAAAAGGGAAACTCTTGTGGCATCAAATTAATACTTCGTATTGCTATGCTAATACTTTTTGTGAATTAAATGATTTTACTTGTTGTTCTGAAGTCACTCAAAAACACCTTCCCTATCAATGTGTGTTTAATGATAATGAAATATTATCTTCTTATGCCAAGGATGCCTATTGTTATTATGATGTTGAACAAATTGAAGAATTTGTTGCTTTTAAGGGTGCTTATGAAATTGCTACTTTGATTGAAAAGTATGATGAGACTGTTTACAAATCTGAAAATTTTGCCGTACTTAAATATTGCTATGAAAACTATGCTTCTAATGCTTATGTTAATGAATTTATTGAGAGAATGTCTGCTGCCTTGGAAGAGACTAATATTTTGCAGGAATCTATGGAAGAAGAAATTGCTGAAACTGTGAGCTCATTAGATGAAAACGATGAGGAGGAGAGCGAAGAACAAAAGGAGGAAGAGCGGATTAGCTACCCGTGCCCACGTTCTAATGAGAGTAACTCTTCAACTCATACATTGTTTAATTTCCCTTCGCACATACCGAAGGATGAATACTATGATGATTGCTATGATCCCTTGGATTCATTTGAAATATCCCTTTTTGATGAATTTGATGCTTGCTATGCTTGTGGCCATGATGCCAATATGAATTATGCTTATGGAGATGAACTTGCTATAGTTCTTTATGTTAAGCATGAAATTGTTGCTATTGCACCCACACATGATAGTCCTATTATCTTTTTAAATTCTCCCAACTACACTATATCGGAGAAGTTTGCACTTATTAAGGATTATATTGATGGGTTGCGTTTTACTATCACACATGATGATTTTGATGAATATAATATGCATGTGCTTGCTGCTCCTACTTGCAATTATTATGAGAGAGGAACCAAATCTTCACCTCTCTATGTTTCCAATACAATAAAATTGCAAGAAACCACTTATGCTATGTATTGGCCTTTACTTTGTGTGAATGAATTGTTCTTTTATGACATGCCAATGCATAGGAAGAGAGTTAGACTTCGTTGTCACATGATATATATCACTTTGTGCTCACTACTAAATTACAAATCATTTTTAATTAAAATTGGCTTTCATATACCTTGGGATCCGGGTGGATCAATTACTTGAGCACTATATGCCTAACTTAATGGCTTTAAAGAAAGCGCTGCTAGGGAGACAACCCGGAAGTTTTAGAGAGTCATTTATTTCTGTTGTGTGCTTTTAAAATAATTAAAAACAAAAAAATAAAGTGGGGAACCTAAAAAATTTTCAAAAAGAAAAGTGAAAGTGAGAAAGACGAGCAACGTTGAAGTGGGGGCTAGCCTTGAACTTCGTTCATGCCCATGGAAACTTTGTGAATCTTGATTACAGAAACTTTTCAACAAAAATAATTATCCCCTTGTATAAATCCATTGTATTATAAAAATAATGTGCCAAGAATTACCTTTAGGGTGTTTAAATTGCTTGTTTGATATGTGATGTGTAAAAACAGAAACTTTTGCTGCAGTGTTTGAATTTTAATATTTTACCGGGGCATGCAAAAATTCTGAAATTTTTACAAAATACTGTTATACAAATTCTTTATTACGTCCTAATTTTTCAATATTTTTTGAGTTACAGAAGTATGGTAACCAAATAGATCTTTACAGACTGTCCTGTTTTTCACAGATTGCTGTTATAGTTGCTTTGTCTGCTTATGTTTGAGTTCTTGTTGAGCCCCGTTGACTTGGGAGCAATATAATTCTGATAGAATACAGTCGGTAATGTTAGATTATAAATATACAATAATGTGATGGCAGGACATGATGAGATTTGATGTTATATGTACTAACCTTTCTAATGAGAATTCTGTTAAGTTTTGTGTGGATGAAGTGTTCGAAGATCGAGGAGGTATCGATATGAGAATAATAAGGAGAGGCAAGAGTTCAAGCTTGGGGATGCCCAAGGCACCCCAAGTAAATATTCAAGGAGACTCAAGCATCTAAGCTTGGGGATACCCCGGAAGGCATCCCATCTTTCTTCTTCAACAACTATTGGTATGTTTCGGTTTTTGTTTTGTTCACATGACATGCGTAAATTCTTGGAGCGTTGTGTGCCTTTTATTTTCCTTTTAGCAATGCACCATGCTGGTATGGGAAAGTCCATGGTTGATTTATAGAATGCTCTTTGCACTTCACTTATATCTTTTGAGTATGGCTTTATAGAATGCTTCATGTGCTTCACTTATATCATTTGAAGTTGGATGCCTGTTTCTCTACATATAGAAAACCGTTATTTGTAGAATGCTCTTTTGCTTCACTTATATTATTTGAGCATGTCCAGGTATTTTGTAGAAAGAAATTAAACTCTCATGCATCACTTATACCTGTTTAGAGAGTCAACGGGAATTGGTCATTTACATGGTTAGTCATAAAATCCTACATAAAACTTGTAGATCACTGAATATGATATGTTTGATTACTTGCAATAGTTTTGCGATATTAAGATGGTAATATGTGGGGGTACTACTGAATGATTGTGGTCTAGTAAGAATATTGGTGTTAAGGTTTATGATTCCCGAAGCATGCACGTATGGTCTCTAGTTTTGCGATGAAGTTGGAGCATAATTTATCCTTGATTGAAATCCTTTGTGCTATTATAATCGGGGGCGCGCGATGGTTAATTCCTCCCAACCTCCTCCCTAGGAGCATGCGAGTAATACTTTGCTTCGAGAGAGCTAATAAAACCTTGCAATAAGTATGTGAGTTCTTTATGACTAATGTGAATCCATGGATGTACGCACACTCACCTTTACACATATTTGCTAGCCTCTTCGGTACCGTGCATTGCCCATTCTCACCTCGAGGATTGGTGCAGCCTTCGTCGGTGCATCCAAACCTCGTGATATGATACGCTCTATCACACATATGCCACCTTATATCTTCCTCAAAACAGCCACCATACGTACCTATCATGGCATTTCCATAGCCATTCCGAGATATATTGCCATGCAACTTCCATCATCATCATATACATGACTTGAGCATTCATTGTCATATTGCTTTGTATGATCGTAAGATAGCTAGCATGATATTTACATGGCTTGTCCGTTTTTGATATCTTTTGCTACGCTAGATCATTGCACATCCTGGTACACTGCCAGAGGCATTCATACAGAGTCATAATATAGTTATTCATATTGAGTTGTAAGTACATAAAAGTGTGATGATCATCGTTATTAGAGCATTGTCCCAGTGAGGAAAGGATGATGGAGACTATGATTCCCCCACAAGTCGAGATGAGACTCCAGACGAAAAATGAAAAATGGGGGAGGCCAAATGAACCCACCATATATATATATATATATATATATATATATATATATATATATATATATATATATATATATATATATATATATATATATATATATTATGGGGGAGGCAAAAAGAAAAGAAAAAAATCCCACCATAAAAAAATTAGAGAAAAAGAGAGAAGGGACTTTGCTACTATCCTTTACCACACTTGTGCCTCAAAGTGGCACCATGTTCTTCATATAGAGAGTCTCTTGTTTTGTCACTTCCATATGCTAGTAGGAATTTTTATTATAGAACTTGGCTTCTATATTCCGATGACGGGCGTCCTCAAATGTCCGAGGTCTTCATGAGCAAGCAAGTTGGATGCACACCCACTTAGCTTCAGTCGAGCTTTCATACACTTATAGCTCTAGTGCATCCGTTGCATGGCAATCCCTACTCCTCGCATTGATATCTATTGATGGGCATCTCCATAGCCCGTTGATACGCCGATTTGATGCGGGACTTTCTTCTCCACTTTTACCCCTTTGAAACCTACCACCATATTCTATTCCACCTTTATGCTATATCCATGGTTCACGCTCATATATTGCGTGAGTAATAAAAAGCTGAAGCGCGTTAAAAAGTATGATCCAATTGCTTGGTTTGACACCGGGGTGCTCATGATTTATACTTTATGCTAGGAAGACCAAGCATGACAGGATATATGATTTTGTAGGGATAGCACTCTTTGGCATTGTTATTTTGAAAGGACATGATTGTTTGTTAGTAAACCTAAGTATGGATGTCTTTTTGTCAAATGATAGACTATTGCCTTGAATCAGTTGTATCTTAATATTCATGCCATGATTAGACATTTGTTCAAGATTATGTTAGGTAGCATTCCACATCAAAAATTATCTTTTTATCATTTACCTACTCTAGGACGAGCAGGAATTAAGTTTGGGGATGCTGGTACGTCTCCGTCGTATCTATAATTTTTGATTGCTTCATGCCAATATTCTACAAATTTCATATACTTTTGGCAACATTTTATATTATTTTTGGGACTAACTTACTTATCCAATGCCAGTGCCAGTTCCTGTTTTTTGTGTGTTTTTTGTTTCGCAGAAATTCCATATCAAACGAAGTCCAAACGCGATAAAAATTTGCAGAGATTTTTTTTGGAATATATGTGAATTTTGGGAGTCGGAATCAACGCAAGACGGTGCCCGAGGGAGGGACAAGCCAACAGGGCGTGGTCCGGGGGGGGGGGCGCCCTGATGGCTTGTGCCTCCCCCTTAAGTCGGTTGGAGCTCTCCTTTTGCCGCAAGAAAGATAATTTTATAATAAAAATCCCCTCAAAATTTCAGCCCGATCGGAGTTACGGATCTCCGGATATTTAAGAAACGGTGAAGGGGTCAGAAAACAGTGGAGAAACAGAGAGAAAGATCCAATCTCGGAGGGGCTCTTGCCCTCCGGGAGCCATGGCGGCCATGGACCAGAGGGGAAAGCCTCCTCCCATCTAGGGAGGAGGCCAAGGAAGAAGAAGAAGGAGGGGGGCTCTCTCCCCCTCTCTCCCGGTGGCGCCGGAGCGCCGCCGGGGCATCCATCGTGACGGCGATCTACAGTAACAACTTCGCCGCCATCATCACCAACCCTTCTCCATCAACACCGCCATGATGCTCATCATCGGGAGTGAGTAATTCCTTTGTAGGCTTGCTGGACGGTGGTGGGATTAGATGAGATTGATCATGTAATCGAGTTAAGTTTGATAGGACTTGATCCCTGCTGTCCACTATGTTCTGAGATTGATGTTGCTATGACCTTGCTATGCTTAATGCTTGTCACTAGGGCCCGAGTGCCATGATTTCAGATCTGAACCTATTATGTTTTCATGAATATAAGAGTGTCTTGGATCCTATCTTGCAAGTTGTAGTCACCTATTACGTGTCATGATCCGCATACCCCAAGGTGACAATAATTGGGATTCTTTCCGGTGATTGCCGTAGTTTGAGGATTTCATGTATTCACCATGTGTTAATGCTTTATTCCGGTTCTCTATTAAAAGGAGGCCTTAATATCCCTTAGTTTCCAATAGGACCCCGCTGCCACGGGAGGGTAGGACAACAGATGTCATGCAAGTTCTTATCGCAAGCACGCATGATTATATACGGAATACATGCCTACATTATATTGATGAATTGGAGCTAGTGCTGTGTCGCCCTAGTGTGTAACTGTTACATGATTGATGTCATCTAAATCATTACCCATCCACGTGCCTACACTTTTCGCATACTGAATCTTGCTAAGTTACTTGCCGTCGTCATCACCTAACTTTTATTTCCACGTTCTTTATTAGCTTGCAAAACTATCTCTACACCCACTAAGTACTTCTAGTTTTATTCCTGCAAAGTAGTTTCATACTTGTTCTAGGTAAAGTAAGCGTTAGCGTGCGTAGAGTTGTATCAGTGGTCGATAGAACTTGAGAGAATATTAATTCTACCTTTAGCTCCTCGTTGGGTTCGACACTCTTACTTATCGAAAAAGGCTACAAACGATCCCCTACACTTGTGGGTTATCATGTACGGAGGTGATGAAGAGCTCATTGTACATGGTTACACTGATGCACGCTTCATGACTCATCCAGATGACTTCAAATGTCAATCAGGCTACGTTTTCATTTTGAATGGTGGCGCAGTTGATTGGAAAAGTTCCAAACAAAAAACTGTGGCGGATTCTACGACGGAGGCGGAATGTGTTGCTGCTTCAGAAGACTCCAAGCAGGCGGTCTGGATCAAGCAGTTTCTTGAAGACCTTGGTGTGGTTCCAAGTGCGCTGGACCCGGTGAAAATCTATTGTGATAATAGTGGCGCCGTGGCTCAGGCTAGAGAGCCATGTTCCCACCATAAGACAAGACATATTGAATGCAAATACAAACTCATTCGACATCATGTTGAAGCGGGTTTAGTGAAAGTACACAAAATTCACACGGATCTGAACATGTCAGACCCGATGACAAAGCCTCTACCACGAGCAAAGCATGAGCAACACCGGATAGCCATTGGTGTTAGGGAAGCCATGTAACTAGATTATTGACTCTAGTGCAAGTGGGAGTCTGTAGGAGATATGCCATAGAGGCAATGATAATAGTTATTTTGTATCTCCAAGTTTGTAATTAACGTTTATGTTCCATGCTATAACTGCAATAATTCTCGAGTCTGCAATAACCACGAGGCTCGGAGGGAAACTCATGTGCACGTGTGGTATAATAAACGGTAAAATGTGTTCCTAGTCATGCCTCTAAGACTAGCTCAAGTGTTGCATGATGGTCCTGTTTTCATGATCATGGGCATGACTATGCCGGCAATTTTGAGGGCACAATGTTAGGAGAGTACTTGTGTTGAATCGACCCGATTTGATGTTATGCTATGAGATACATTCATCACAAGTAAATGGTTAATAACACAAAGTAAGTTAACGTTTGCATAATTCCTTAGACCATGAGAGTATCGAGTTCCTTCATACTTGCTTCGTGAACTTTGGGGTTTGTTAAACGTCATCTGTAATAGGGTGGCTATTACGGCGGCTTACGGGTTCACGGAAAAGAATGACAAGTAACTTGATAGCTCAAGATTGGGATTTGCTCCTCCGACGATGGAGGGATATTCTTTGGGCACTCTCGGTGTTACGGTATCCATCATCGTCTGGCCAGACACAATGTGATTTGATCACAGGGATGCCGGAACGCGGAAACGAGAAAAGAGAACAAAACCGGTAACGAGGTAACTAGCATAGTGGACAAGTTGTTGATTCACGGGGATGCCGATAAATCTCACCTCGGGTGTTTGTAACATATCACGTAGCAACAGGAATAGCACACGGCAACTACAGGTTCACTCGGATATAAATTCGTGTGGGTACAAGGATCAATATGGATGTCCACGGTTCCGCTATTGATCATTGATCCGAAAGTGTTCCGGTCATCTCTATACTTCACCGAACCTACAGGGTCACACACTTAAGAGTCATCTATCTGCTAAGTACTAGACAGGGAGTTTGAGAGAAAGAAACCGGAAAAGTTTTGGAGATGACGGAACAGTTCCGGAGAGAAAACCGAAAGAGTTTCGGTGAAACCGAAAAGTTGTTTCGGAGTAAACCATTGAGCCAAAAAGGTTTCGGCACGCGCCTGAAACTTCTTGGAGGGTGCCGGAATTGTTCTGGGACCTTCTGGAATTTTTCCAGAGAGAACTGGCGCGAAAAAGATCGATGTTCCCCGATAGGGGACCAGATCGCACTTTATGGGCTGGTTTCCAAATGGGGTTTTTCTTCTATAAGAAAATCACTTTTGGTGAGAGAAAAGGTGGTTGGAAAGGTGGTGGGCCCCCCCAAGGGGGCAGCCAATTTCGTTGGTTAATTGGGGGGGTGGGCATGGGGCTTCCTTCCACCATTTGGTGGATAAGATCAAGCCTTCCTTATGTGGCATGGTGGAAAGATCTTGTGCCCCTTTTGGTCTTTTCACCCCTTGGCTCTACCCCTTGCTCCTCCTATAAATAAAGGTGGAGAGGGCTGTCCAAAATAAGATTTCTCTCACAAACAAATGCCATGCATGATCTGGCTTTCTCTCCTTCCCTCCACGAAATAGTTTCGTGCTGCCGAAAGGCTCTCTAGTCTCCGGTAGGAAATAGTTCTGGACGGCGAAGCCCTGCCGGATAGCTGACACCGTATGTGTGCAACCCCGTAGAGAGATCTTAGGTTCGATCTTTTGCCCGAGGGGCTGTTCGAGGGTCCTCCCGAAGGGCTGTCCGTGACCCCGTCCGAGGGACTGTCCGACTGCCTCCCGAAGGGCTGTCCGAGAAGCAGACGAGAGAGAACATCCTCGCGGTTGGGAGGTTGTAAATCCTAGCTGCGGGGATCTGCACCACCGATCTTCATCGACGCTACTTCCGCTGCGCTACGAGTCGGTAATGATCAGATCAAAACCCTGTATGCATCTTCATAGTGGTCCTGGGCGTGTTCGTAGTGCGGAATTTTTTTGTTTTCTGTCGCGTTACCCTACACCTCTCACACTGCTCTCTCCTCCCCCGCCATGGCCGCTTCTGCTGTCGCCATTGCTCTGCCGCCCGCGTAGCCACCGGCCTCCCCTCGCCTAGCCATCGTGTTTGAAATCTCCGCCGTGCTCCGCTGCTTCGCCTGCTGCCTCCAGGTCAAGCCGGGCTCCTCTGCTTCGAGCTCTTCATCGTCGTCTTCAACCTCGGGCGTCGGAGATCGCTGCTGTCCGTTCGTTTGCTCCAGGCCTTCCCCGAGCTCCGGCCGTTGCAAAAGTCAACGTCGCCGACGACTCCGGCCACCTCTGGTGCTGCCACCGCCACCATTGGACGCGGCGCAGCCCCAGCTTTCGAACGCGCCTGGCAGCGCATCGAGCCGTGGCCTCTATTGCGATCCCGACGTGGCTCCGCCATCTCTGCCATTGCCGGCGATTAGCCGCCAGCTAAATTAGCCGCTAATGACCCCCTGTGACGCTGACAGCCGGGCCCCACCGCCTAATTAAACTCTGATTAAAATTTAAATAAATAATTAGCACAGTCACTGACACTGGCCCCACCACTGCTAATTAACTTAATTAAATTAAACTAACCACTGTTAACACTAACAGTCACTGACCACTGGGTCCCACTGGAACCAGTTGACCCAGTCAACTACTGACTGGGCTAGCCCCAGTCAATGACATGTGGGCCACCCCTGGCCCATTGACCAGTCAACTGGTCCACGTTGATTGCTGACTCAGCAGTCAACTGGACCCACCCGTCAGCCTCTGTAGCTGCTGCTGTGTACACTTTCTGTGTGTACTTAGCAATTAATATTTAAATGAATTTCGAATTAATTTAAATCCAGAAATTCCAGAAAATCATTAAATCTTTGGAAATTCATAGAAAATAAACCGTAACTCGGATGAAAATAATTTATATATGAAAAATGATCAGAAAAATTCAACGAATCCAAATATGTTATTTGTATGCATGACAAACACTCCTATCATGATGAACTTGGAACATTTGCATCAGGATCAACACAGACAATAATACCTGGAGCTGGGAAAATATTCCCATATTTTCCCTCTTCTTTTTAAAATGCTTAGTAATGCACTTGAGCACATTATCCTCACCATACTGCCATGAAATGCATTGTGTTGCATTTGTATGCCCGTTGTTTATATGTTTCCCCCTCCTCTGCTTCTTATCGGTAGACCCCGAGACTACCGTAGCCACTGAGTACGACTACGACCACAATGACCAGTTCATTTCAGCGGTGCTTCCAGGGAAGCAACCCCCTTGATCATTCCGATATTGCCCATTCTTTCTCTCTCTATATTCTTGCATTAGTTGTGGATGCAGTTACTATTATATCGGTAGATCCTACCCTGATGTATAGCCTGCTTTTGTAACCTGTCGTTGCTACATTACTAGCTATCCTATCATGCCTAGTATAGCCATGCTGTTGTCACATCAGTGGCCCTACACCCTTGTCCGTTTGCCATGCTATACTATCGGGCCGTGATCCCTCTAGGCGGTGATCATGGATATACTTTATAACTGCTACATTATACATATTGTTGTTTAAGTCGGGTCGGCTCGGAGAGCACCCGCGAGTGTTTCACTGAGACGGAACAACAGGGCAGGCGGAGACCATCTTGAGAGAGGTGGGCCTGGCCCTGGTTGTGTCCGTGATTGTTTTAATAACACGCTTAACGAGTTCGAGGTATTTGATCCAGGTTTGCCATAGGCATATCACACACTAACCGCCACACAGGATAATGGCTATGGGGCCCTCGGCATCTTCAGTTCCTACCGAAAACTCTGTCAGATGTCACAGTTCAAAGATGCGGCACGCACCCGGGTGAGCGGATACTGCCTGCTGCTGATGCAGAGGTGGGCTTGGTCCCGGCCTTCCTTGGAACATGCTGGTGCGCATTAGGGTGAGCGGCCGAACAACCCTTTTTGTGCTTAGGATGTAGACCGGTGGGTGACCTCTCTGGAAAGCCGAGTTAGGACTTCGGTGTGTTGATTGCCCGAGGCTGGGCATTGCCCCGAAAAGTGTGTCCAGCCAGAGGTAATCGAGCGTGTCGGGCTATGTGGTACACCCCTGTAGGGAAGATAATCTATTCGAATATCCGTGTCCACGGTAACAGGATGACTTGGAGTTGTATCCCGAGCTTCTTACAACTTAAACCGGATACTTGATAAAAGTCACCAAGATAATAGATAGGAATGCCAAGTGATCGCTTTTCCACAGGGAGACGAGGAAAGGATCGCTGGGTATGTTGCTGCTACATGAGTACAAATTGGTGTTATATTCGCTCTATGTCTTCTACTGCTGCAAGAAACGGGTAGTCTTCGATAAGATGAGATTCTCCCCCTTATTCTGGCATTTCTGCAGTTTAGTCCAAAGATATAGCCCCATTTCTCTTGACACCGATGCATATCTAGTATAATTCTGATGTAAATCTTGCGAGTACTTTGGATGAGTACTCACCATTGCTTTGCTGTTCTTTTCCCTTCTACCCGATTGCTGCAACAGATGATGGCACCCAAGAGGCAGATGGTTCCGAGACCAGCTACTACGTGGAATTCGACGTTGACGAGTAGTTCGGAGGTCCCAGGCAGGAGGCCTTGCCTTTTGGTCTAGTATCGCTGTATGTTTCAGCCTTCTTTAAGGCATTTGTGTTGAACCGGGTTTGTATTCAGATGATACCTATTTTATGACTGATGTATTATGGGTCCCCATGCCCTGGTTTGTAATATGATGATTTATGTTTAACATTTGTGTCTTAGAGTTGTGATGTGATATTACCGTGGAGTCACTGTTCATGATCGTGCATGATGCGTGTATGATTAGTGCATGATTATGAATGGGGGCATCACATCGGGTTGTCGCAGAGGGGGATCCGGCGAGATCTGGCTTGGCAGCTGGCGATGAGGTGGAGATTCTCCGGTGGATCGTTCATCGGCGGACGTCGCCATCGGCGGTGCGTCCGTGGAAGGGCCCGCTGCCCAAGGTAAGTCGTCCTGCCGTTACTCTTCAGGATTACTTCATTGCGGGAGAATGGAAGACGGTTTCCAGGAGGAGGAGGAAAGCTTCCTCACCGGTGGTGAGGCCGCCGGAGCCAGGGAAGATGGTAGAAATCGCGGCGGTACGGGCGCGTTGTTTGAAACTATTGTTGGCTTAGGTTGGGCCGGAGGCCGAGAGAGGTACGGTGGGCCTTCCATCTGTTGGGCTTGCGGCCCAGGTGGAACCGCTGTCCAGTGGGCCTGAGTGTGCGGCTCGGGCCACTGGAGAGGTGCAGTGCATGGCAGGCGTGGTCGCATCTTACGGGCATGCGGCCCGTCCCAACATGGATCTGTCTTATCCATCGCGTAGACGATGTGCTGTCCTAGCGGTTCGTCGAATTTGTCATGGACGGGCTCCGAAGGTCTGGGCAGCGATGGCGGCTGGCGATCGATGTAGTTTTGCGGCTGCCCTGATGGCTTCTGGTCGAGGGAACGGGCCACCGTGTTGGCGCTGCCTCTCTTGTCGCAGCGCCACTCTTCTTCTTCTACATCTCACAACTCTCTTGTGATTTCTCTCATGGACATACACACTACTCGGGAGGACACACACACGCACGCATGAACCAAGGAAGAACACATAGCTTTGCCTCGTCACTCTCCCTTGGCTACCACGAATGCTACATTTTTCCACCAGCCCTCACGGCCTCGCTTTTCCATTCACTTGTTCAACTTAAATAGCCAAGTACAAGACAAACACGCACCCACTAACCCCACGCACACACGCACATACACATGCATGGTCAAGCCCACGGTTGCTTGATCCGATTAGTACTCCAACGCTTGGGTAACAGCCAAGTCAGCAGAATCTTTGGATACGCACGTATAGGAGCAAGCCTCAACTAATTGCTTCCTATTCTTTCTCCACGCAGAACTGCCGCGCGACTCGGATGCTCCGGTTCCATAGCTAGCTAACTAATCCATCCATGCAGCCTACTTGCTAATGCAACGGCACACCTACGCGTGCATGCATGCTACTTAGCTGATGCTAACTCAACTAACTACCTTGGCCCTAGTAGCTTGCATGTGTACACGTCCTCACATATCTACGTGCATACTCACTGCCCGCAGCCTCATGCCTCAACTTACCTATATGCATGAACCAAAATATAAATCTAGCACTAATAACAAGATTAGTTCCAACACACCGCCGGTGGCTGTGCCGACGGCCCCGGTTGTTCGCCCGGAGGCGCGGGATCTGCGGGCATCTGGTCAACCTGATGCCTCCGGCCGGGGTGCCGCCGGTGCTCAGGTCGCTGGGAGATACGGAGGGCGGGCCATGGCCAATGCTCAAGGCGGCGGCCACCATGGTGGTCAGCGTGGCCGCGGTGGCTTTGGATAAGGCCGTGCAAGGTTTGGAGGAGGTTTCGGAGGTGCCGATGGAGATTATGATGGCTATGGGGCCTTCGGAGATGACATGTTTAGAGGGTTTTCGTCATCGTCCGGCGGACGCGGCGAGTATGGGAACTATGGCGGCGGTCGTGATTTCCGTGCGTCGGACGGCGGTTTCGTCGAGGGAGCTTCTGACCCGCGCCGTGGTGCGGCTTTGGTGCCTAGAGGCGGGCATCGGGGTGGCTACCGTGGGGGTCACCAGGGCCATAGCCATGACCCTTCTCCTCGTACTGTACCGGTGGTTGTGCCTGACCCAGTGGTGGTGCCCAACACGGTGGTGGGGCCTACTACTCCGACGGTGATGCCTCCAGCGATGGGGGTGGTGCAGCCGGCTGTTGAGCAGACGGCGCCAGTGCTTACGGACGCTGCTATGCTGGCGGTTACTGCGTTGGCAGCGGTACCGATGGAGGGCGTAGTCACGCAGGCCGGGACTCCGAGTTCAACCAGGGAGTCTTCGAAAGCGGACCATACTGGTAAAGTTGCGAGGAAGAAGGAAAAGTTTTACTGCTACATGTGCGGTGAGGCGGTCACTATGCGGTTGATTGCACGGCCGAACTTTGTGATAATTGTGTTAAGCCGGGCCATCCTTCTCATGAGTGCCCGTTGCTATCTCAGCCTAAGCCGGTGGTCACAACGTATGGGGTTTGCGATGATAGGCTGATTTTCTTTGAGACAGAGTGTGCCAGCTCCAGCAGACCTCAGGTGGAGAGTGCCAGGACTGGGATTGTGCGCGTGACATGTGGTGTTTTGTCTGAGGAGCAGGTGGTACATCAGCTGAGGATACTTGTGTCAGCCGATTTCAGTTGGACTTTGATGCGTTTGGAGGACAACGTGTATAAGGTTGACTTTCTGAGGAAGGAGGACCTCGCTCGTCTCATGTTATTCAGGATCTGTAAGGTGCCAGATATCTCCTTTTTCTGGAGTTTGACGAGTGGACGTGCCAAGAGCCGAAGGGGACACCGCTACAGGAGGTTTGGATTAGGTTCCATGGAGCCCCGTCTAAGCCCCATAATGACTTCATGCAGACGTGGAGTATTGGCTCACCGGTGGGTAAGACTGTTCAGGTGGACATGCCATATACTAGGAGGCATGGGGTGACTCGGTATCATAGAGTTGTGTTGTGATATTAACGTGGGTCACCGTTTGTGATCGTGCATGATGCGTGTATGATTAGTGCACGATTATAAACGGGGGCGTCACACTCGGATTCATGTTGGGGTGTGCAACATTGATGCTTTGCCTGAGTTTGTGCCTTGGTACTATAAAGGCGTGGGTTATGACCTGAGGTTGGAGGTGGAGGGCTATACCTTCCCGGATGAGGGGGCCTTACTCGACGATAATTCTGGTGGGGATGATGGTCATTCGCGTAAAGACAAGAGCGGGCAGCAGGAGGACTTGATGGACCATGACAAGCGTGGTGATTCAGCTGATTCGACTGGTCAGGTTTTGAGCACTACTGTGGGTAAGGGGGCTACACCATCTGCGACGCCGACTGCGGAGTTGCACTTTGGATCCATTGGGGCAGCATTGGCGCCTAGCCGCCTTTGGAGTGGTCGCGTGGAGGCGGGAGATCCGTCGAAGCAGGTGGCTCCGCCGCTCTCTCCGCCCTACAGAGTGCGGCCTTGGGAAGGTTGTCATCGGGAGGAAGGCCGAGGCAGGAGGCCTCGTCTCCGCTCTCATCGGTGCCGGTCATTCTCCGGCGGTCTTGGGAGAGAGGGCGAGGCAGGCGGCCTCCTCTCCTCACTCTTTGAGGCCGGTAGCTTCTCCTCGTCAGGTTTCAGTGATGACTCCACTGGCTCTTGCGACTCCGGTGCGGCCTAGGCCTGTGTTTGGGGGGACGTCTGGGTCTGTTGTTCCTCCGATGAGGCCTGTTCAGGGGACTCCGGTGGCGCCGGTCGGGATTCCGTCAAGTGGACGGCCCTCTGCTGGACAGGTCCCCGAGGCGGACGTGGTGGCCTTCGGCGGGATTCCGGACCCGAGGTCTGTCGATAGGTGGGTGAGTCGGCGGATTCAGACGCAGCCGGATGCGGTCAACTTGCAGATGGGGCGTGCCATGCGGGCAGCCAAATTTTGTGAGATCGAAGCCACTACAGGTATGTCTGTTAATACCAATTTTCAGTATTAAATTTTTTTGAGGAGGAAATAGTTAATAATGCTGATAGGATTGATGATTCACTTGGGTCTAATAGCCGTGAGTTTGCGAGGTATGTTAATGATTTGTTAGATCTAGAGGCGGATAGAGCTATGGAGATGTAAAAAAATATTGCGGCTCTTAAACCAATGAAAGAGAGTGAGGTTAATGCTTTGGGTATTCAGGCACTAGAATGTCTATGCGAGGATCTAGCGTCCACTAATATTTTGGAAGGGGAAGAGTTGGGAGTGGAAGAGCATGCGGCTCCTCTACACCCAGATGAGGGCAATGGCAATGACCCGGGTCATGCGGACGGTGGGGTATTGCCGGAAGAAGCCTAAGTGCACGTGGAAGAGAAAGGTGTATGGTCTCTCTGCGGTGCAACAAAGTACACGGAATAAGTTCAAAAGAAAATTTCATGATGAAAAATGAGAGGAATTTTTTGGAATAGCAGAGGTCTTGCGGACTTGGCTAAGTGTAGCTTTTTAGCGAAACATCGAGAGAACAAAAGTTGGGTTTTATTGCCTTGCTTGAAACCGGCCGAGATAACTTTACATCCCAGTTTCTGGGTACGATTGCCGGAGGTATGGATTATGATTGGTATTGCCTCCCACGACGGGGAAGATCTTGTGGGATCTTACTTGGGGTTAATTGTGAATTTCTGGAGGTTCTGCAGGTGATCCTGGGTGACTTTGCTATCAAGTTTCATGTGCAACCGAAAATTGATGGCTTCAGGTGGGCTCTGGTTGCCGTTTACGGTGCGGCACAACCTGAGTTCAAACCTGATTTCCTTTCTAACCTAGTACGGATTTGCAGGGATGAGAGGTTGCCTATCTTGGTATGTGGAGATTTTAATATTATTAGATGAAGGGAAGAGAAGAATAACGATAACTCTGATAGCCGGTGGTCGTCCATGTTTAATGCCTTTATTGAGAGCCTGGACTTGAGAGAGAGAGAGAGATCTCACAGGAAGGCAATACACATGGGCAAATAATATGGAGAATCCAACATATGAAAAGTTGGATCGAGTTCTTGCCAGTGTGGAATGTGAACAGAAGTTCCCTCTTCTAATGGTGCGAGCGTTACAAAGGGGACTGTCCGATCATACTCCCCTTTTTGTTGACTCTGGTGACGCGACTCACGTTGGCAACAAAAATATTTTCTCATTTGAACTATCGTGGTTTGAAAGGGAGGAATTCATGGAATTGGTCTCCAGGGAGTGGGGTAAAGAGAACCGAGGGGAGTCCAATGTAGAAAGATGGCAATATAAGATCCATCATTTAAGACAATTCCTGCGGGGTTGGGCTAAAAATGAGAGTGGAATATATATAGTGGAAAAAGAGAGACTTCTTAATCTCATTAACGAGTTTGACATAAAAGATGAGACGAACCCTCTTGATATGACTAACAGCGTGGCTAAAAGAGAGGCTGAGGAATAGCTTGCGAAGCTTCTCAGAGAAGAAGAGATAAAATGGGCACTGAGAGCTAAGGTTAGACAGGTGGTTCAAGGGGATAATAATATTCAGTATTTCCATCTAATTACGAATGGAAAGCACTGGAAAAAGAAAATTGTCCAACTTGAACAAGATGAGGGTACAATAGTAGGTCATGAGAACCTAAAATTGTACATCTCCAATTTCTATGAAAAGCTCTTTGGGGCTCCGATCGAGAATTTTGTATCCCTAGATGAAGGGGCCGTGGGGGATATCCCACAGCTTGGGGCGGATGAGAATGAGGTGCTTAACGCTCGTTTTACAGAAAAGGAGATTTTTGAGGCTATCGCCCAAATGAAACATAATAAGGCACCAGAGCCGGATGGGTTTCCGGCGGAATTCTATCAGAAGTATTGGGAGATTATTAAGGGGGACTTGATGCCCATGTTCAAAGATCTGTTTAATGGCCATCTTCAGCTTTTTAAACTTAACGTTGGGACAATCACTCTGCTGCCTAAGACGGAAGAAGCGGTTCACATTGAGCAATTCAGACAGATTTGTTTGCTCAATGTTAGTTTTAAGATTTTTACCAAAGTGGGTACTAATCGTCTCACACAGATTGCGCATTCTGTGGTTCAGCCGACTCAGACTGCTTTCATGCCTGGGTGACACATTCTAGAGGGTGTTGTCGTTCTACATGAAACATTGCACGAAATTCATTCGAAGAAAGTTGATGGAGTTGTCTTCAAAGTGGATTTAGAGAAGGCTTATGATAAAGTTAAGTGGCCGTTTCTGCAGCAGGCTCTGCGTATGAAGGGTTTTGATTCGACCTGGAGGAAGCAGGTTGAAGACTTTGTACAGTGAGGCAGTGTCAGGATCAGAGTAAATGATGATGTAGGTCATTATTTCCAGACAAAAAAAGGACTGAGACAGGGGGATCCGATGTCTCCTATCCTGTTCAATATTGTTGCAGATATGCTGACTGTCCTCATTGGTAGAGCCAAGGAGGAAGGTCAGGTAGGGAGGCTCATCCCACATCTCGTGGATGGGGGTGTCCATATTACAATATGATGATGACACTATCATTTTCATGGAGCATGATATGGCCAAAGTGAGAAATATGAAGCTGGTCGTATGTCTTTTTGAACAACAATCCGGGCTAAAAATTAATTTCCATAAAAGTGAAATGTTCTGCTTTGGACGCACTAAGGAGGAACGGGAAAATCAAAGGCAGTTGTTTGGTTGTGGAATTGGATCCCTTCCTTTTAGTTATCTTGGGATCCCAATTCATCACCGAAAGCTGACCAACAAAGAATGGAAATGCATTGAAAATCGATTTGAGAAGAAGCTTAGCTGTTGGAAGGGCAAGCTTATGTCTTATGGGGGTCGGCTTATTCTTATTAATTCTGTGCTTACGAGCATGCCGATGTTCATGTTATCTTTCTTTGAAATATCCATAGAGGTACGGAAAAGATTAGACTTTTATCGATTGCGATTTTTGCAAAGCGATGAGAATAAAACAAAATACAGACTGGCTAAGTGGGACATCTTATCTAGGCCAAAAGACCAAGGGGGTTTGGGGATTGAGAATCTCGATGTAAAGAATAAATGTCTGCATCGCAATTGGCTTTATCGAATTTCCTCAGAGGAGGAGGGGGTGTGGATATAGTTATTGCGTAACAAATATCTGCATTCCAAAACTTTAGCACAAGTTACGGCAAAGCCGAATGATTCTCCCTTTTGGAAAGGATTGATGAGGACTAAGGTAGTTGTCTTTAACAGGGATAAATTTATCATTGGGAATGGACAAACAACTAGATTCTGGGAGGACACTTGGCTGGGGGAGACATCTCTAGCCTTACAGTATCCAACGCTTTATAATATTGTACAGCGTAAAGACGCATTTTTGAGTACAATATTAGGTTCGGTTCACTTAAACATTTAGTTCAGGTGGGCACTAGTTGGGGAACAATGGGATAGCTGGCTGCATTTAGTGCGTAGGTTGATAGAGGTCAATCTGTCTAATGCGCCAGATGTATTCCGATGGAAACTTTCACTTTCAGGCGTCTTCTCAGTCAAATCTATGTATGTGGACTTGATTAATAATGGATCAATCTCTCGATCTATTCATATTTGAAAAACAAAGGTGCCTTTAAAAATCAAGATTTTCATGTGGTTTGTGCATAAGGGAGCGATTTTGACTAAGGACAATCTGGCAAAACGTAGGTGGGAGGGGAGTAAACGGTGTTGCTTTTGTGATCATGAGGAAACGATTCAACATTTGTTTCTCACACTAGTAGAAAACAGGCCATTAGTCCCGGTTGGGAAGGGCCTTTAGTCCCGGTTCCCCAATACGGAGGACGGGCTTCTTCCGGTGTTCTGCCTAACCTTTGAAATGATTGCCTTTCTTTCTTAAGGCATGCTTGGTCGGAAGAAATCGACGATGTCCTAGGTACACATTCTTCTTGCATTTGTCCAAATATATACTTTCAGTCTCATCTAAACAGTGCGTGCATGCATGGTATCCCTTGTTTGTCTGTCCTGAAAGGTTACTAAGAGCAGGCCATTTCATTGATGGTTACAAATAGCAACGCTCGCAGGTCAAATTCCTGCTGTTTGTGCTCATCCCACGCATGTACACCTTTTTTATTCCACAGCTGTAAAAGTTCATCAACTAATGGCCTTAGGTACACATCAATGTCGTTGACGGGTTGCTTAGGGCCTTGGATGAGCACTGACATCATAATGAACTTCCGCTTCATGCACAATCAAGGAGGAAGGTTATAGATACATAGAGTCACAGGCCATGTGCTATGCTTGCTGCTCTGCTCCCCAAATGGATTAATGCCATCTGCACTTAAACCAAACCATAAGTTCCTTGGGTCATCTGCAAAGTCCGGCCACTCTCTCTCGATTTTTCTCCACTGCGACCCATCAACGGGTACTCTCAACTTCCCGTCTTTCTTACGGTCTTCTTTGTGCCATCGCAACGACTTGGCATGCTCTTTGTTTTGGAACAAACGTTTCAACCATGGTATTATAGGAGCATACCACATCACCTTGGCAGGAATCCTCTTCCTGGGGCACTCGCCATGAACATCATCACAAGGGTCATCGCGACCGATCTTATATCGCAATGCATTGCATACCGGGCATGCATTCAAATTCTCGTACTCACCGCGGTAGAGGATGCAGTCATTAGGGCATGCATGTATCTTCTGCACCTCCAATCCTAGAGGGCAGACAACCTTCTTTGCTTCGTATGTACTGTCGGGCAATTCGTTGTCCTTTGGAAGCTTATTCTTCATTATTTTCAGCACCTTTTCAAATGCCTTGTCAGATACACCATTCTCAGCCTTCCATTGCAGCAATTCCAGTGTGGTACCGAGCTTTGTGTTGTCATCTTCGCAATTTGGGTACAACCCTTTTTTGTGATCCTCTAGCATGCGCTGCAACTTCAACTTCTCCTTTTCACTTTCGCAGTTTATCTTTGCATCAGCAATGGCCCGACCAAGATCATCAGCGGGATCATACGATGCCTCAGCTTCTTCTTCTTCATTCTCTTCCCCCATTGTAGTACCATCATATTCAGGACAACCAGGATAGTTGTCGTCATCCTCTTCTTCTTCATTCTCTTCCATTAGAACCCCTCTTTCTCCGTGCTTGGTCCAACAATTATAGCCAGACATGAAACCGGACATAAACAGGTAGACGTGAATCTGTTTTGAGGTAGAGTAAGTCTTATCATTCTTACACACACCACATGGACAACACATAAAACCATCCCGCTTGTTTGCCTCAGCCGCACGCAAAAAACTCTGCACGCCATTAATGAACTAGGGAGAGCGTCGGTCATCGTACATCCATTGCCGGTTCATCTTCATTACACAACACCGAAAAGACCAAATTAATACAAGTTCATACATAAAGTTCATACACACTTATTTTCTCATAAAACAACATACAACTATCTAGATAAAACATTTAAATGCAACAACAAATGCGATCAAAATCGCAACTAAGGTAGCAATTGATCCAACAGTATAATGATACCAAGGCTCTTTATTAATGGCATATTTTCTAATCTTTCTAATCTTCAAGCGCATTGCATCCATCTTGATCTTGTGATCATCGACGACATCGGCAACGTACAACTCCAATTTCATCTTCTCTTCTTCAACTCTTTTCAATTTTCCTTTCAAATCCTCGTTTTCTTTTTCAACTAAATTTAACTTCTCGACAATAGGGTCGGTTGGCATTTCCGGTTCAACTACCTCCTAGATAAAAATATCTATGTCCACTTGATGGGCATAATTGTCATTAACAGGAAATGCAACAAATAGTTATAAAAGAGAATATACCACATCCGAATCGTAAACTGGACGAGGGCCGACGGGCACGGATATCATAACCATGGCACTATATATAACAACAATCATACTGATGTCTACTACACAACCTTCTTCTTGTAGACTCGTGTTGGGCCTCCAAGCGCAGAGTTTTGTAGGACAGTGGCAATTTTCCCTCAAGTGGATGACCTAAGGTTTATCAATCCATGGGAGGCATAGGATGAAGATGGTCTCTCTCAAACAACCTTGCAATCAAATAACAAAGAGTCTCTTGTGTCCCCAACACACCCAATACAATGGCAAATTGTATAGGTGCACTAGTTCGGCGAAGAGATGGTAATACAAGTGCAATATGGATGGTAGATATAGGTTTTTGTAATCTGAAAATATAAAAACAGCAAGGTAACAAATAGTAAACAGTGAGCAAAATGTTGTATAAATGCTTGGAAACAAGGCCTAGGGTTCATACTTTCACTAGTGCAATTTCTCTCAACAATACTAACATAGTTGAATCATATGTAAATATCTTACACGCGACAAAGAGTTCACTCCAAAGTCACAAATAGCGGAGAACAAACGAAGAAATTATTGTAGGGTACGAAACCACCTCAAAGTTATCTTTTCCGATCAATCTTATGAGCTATCCCTATAAGTGTCACGAACAGCCCTAGAGTTCGTACTAAAATAACACCTTAAGATACACATCAACCAAAACCCTAATGTCACCTAGATACCCCAATGTCACCTCGAGTACCCGTGGGTTTGATTATACGATATGCATCACATAATTTCAGATTCATCTATTCAATCCAACACAAAGAACTTCAAAGAGTGCCCCAAAGTTTCTATCGGAGAGTCAAGACGAAAACGTGTGCCAACCCCTATGCATAGATTCCCATGGTCACGGAACCCGCAAGTTGATCACCAAAACATACATCAAGTGGATCAATAGAACATCCCATTGTCACCACAGATATCCCATCGCAAGACATACATCAAGTGTTCTCAAATCCTTAAAGACTCAATCCGATAAGTAAACTTCAAAGGGAAAACTCAATTCATCACAACTAGATAGAGAGGGGAAACACTCCATATGATTGATCTATATTAATAAAGCTCGCGGTACATCAAGATCGTGCCATCTCAAGAACACGAGAGAGAGAGAGAGATCAAACACATAGCTACTGGTACATACCCTCAGCCCGGAGGGTGAACTACTCCCTCCTCGTCATGGAGACCGCCGGGATGATGAAGATGGCCTCCGGTGATGGTTTCCCCCTCCGGCAGGGTGCCGGAACGGGCTCCCGATTGGTTTTTCGTGGCTCTGGAGGCTTGCGGCGGCGGAACTCCCGATCTAGGTTTTTGCACAGGGTTTTTTGGAATATTTGAGGATTTATAAAGCTGAGAGGGAGGTCGGTGGACTCCCGAGGGACCCACAAGCCAGGGGGGCGCGCCCTAGGGGGGTGGGCGCGCCCCTGTGGCTTGTGATCTCCTCGGGGATCTTCTGGCTTCATGTCCAAGCTCCGTGGGTGTCTTCTGGTCCATAAAAAATCATTCCGAAGATTTTATTCCGTTTGGACTCCGTTTGATATTCCTTTTCTGTAAAACTCAAAAACACGGAAAAAATAGAAACTGGCACTGGGCTCTAGGTTAATAGGTTAGTCCCAAAAATAATATAAAGTTGTACTAAAATGATTGTAAAACATCCAAGAATGATAATATAACAGCATGGAACAAGCAAAAATTATAGATACGTTGGAGACGTATCAACATCCCCAAGCTTATTTCCTGCTCATCCTCGAGTAGGTAAATGATAAAAACAGAATTTTTGATGTGGAATGCTGCCTAAAATGTTCATCATATTCTTTTCTTCTATGTATAGGATGGACATTTGGACTTGTAAATGATTCAAAGCAATAGTCTAGTTTTAACATAATGACTTCAATACTCAAGCATGTCAACAAGCAACCATGTCTTTCAAAATATCAACACTAAAGAAAGTTATCCCTAGCCCATCATGCTCAATCATTGATCCATTCATGAAACACACTCAAATATTAGCTATGCCCAATGCTCAAGTACGATCATAGTGCCCCCTAGTTGGTGCTCATAAGAGAAGATGGAGACTCAAAGCAAAAATAAAAATTGCATAAAGTAAGTAGATAGGCCCTTCGCAGAGGGAAGTAGGGATTTGTAGAGGTGCCAGAGCTCAAGGTTTAAATTGAGAGAGAGAAATTGTTTTGAGTGGCATGCTTTTCCTGTCAACGAAAACGACAAAGTAGCTCACAATACTTTCCATGCTAGATACATTATAGGCGGTTCCCAAACAGAATAGTAAAGTTTTTACTCCCCCTCCACCAATCAATCACACTCCATGGCGAGCCGAATCCACGGGTACCGTCCATACAAACAACAATCCTGGGGGAGTTTTGTTTCATTATTTTTTTGATTTGAATTTTGAGCATGGGACTGGGCATCCCGAATACCAGCCACTTTCTCGTGAATGATAGTGAATCAACACATATCGTGAGAATAACACACCTAGCATGGAAAAATATTGGATACTCCCCACCGTTTCATGAGCGGTACGGGCACACAAAAGAGAAAATTTATTGTGAAAATTTAGAGATGGCACATACAAATTTGCTTGGAACGGCATGGAACTACCGCATACAGGTAGGTATGGTGGACTGATAAGGCAAAACTTGGTTTAAGGATTTTGGATGCACAAGTAGTATTTCTACTTAGTACAAATGAAGGCTAGCAAATAGGTTGGGAAGCAACCAAACCAAGGAACGAAAAATCACATAAGTGAGCATTGAGTCATAACTAACACCGAATAATGCACCACAAGTAGGATGTAACTTCATTGCATAACTATTGACTTTCGTGCATGCATAGGGAATCACAAACCTTAACACCAATATTCCTACTAAGCATAATTACTCACTAACATGACTCACATATTACTATCATCATGTTTCAAAACTGTTACAAGGAATCAACTTTAATTTGTCCCATGATCTTCATGAAAGTTTTTATTATATCCTCCTTGGATATCTATCACTTTGGGACTAGTTTCATATATTGTCATTGCTTTTTGGCAAGCTCAAAAAAATTTAAGTGAAGTACAAGAGCATAAAAATTTCATCTCCCAAAAAGATATAAGCGAAGCATGAGAGGAAATGACAAGCTACTCTCAAAAGATATAAGTGAAGATCAATGAGTAGTCAAACAATTAAGGAGCTATGTGAGGACTCTCTCTCTCTCCCTCAATATATATTTTCAGATCTGAGTATTTTATTCAACAGCAAGCAAAAGAAAAATAGCACTCCAAAAATAGCACGCATCATGTGAACGAATGAAAATTTAGGCTCAACATAGGCTAACCGATAATTGTTGATGAAGAGAGGTGGGATGCGTAGCATCCCCAAGCTTAGATGCTTGAGACTTCTCGAAATATTTACTTGGGGTGCCTTGGGCATCCCCAAGCTTGAGCTTTTATATCTCGTTCGATCCTCTCATATCATGGTTTCACCTATTCTCAAAAACATCATCCACACAAAACTCGAAAAGAACTCGTGAGATAGGTTACTACACATAATAATGAATCAACACTTCATGTACTGCCAAGACAAGTTGCATAATAATATTCAAACATTAGGTACTGTATACTATCATTTCGACCATTTATATCTACCGATATAGGCTATGGAAACTATAGGATAAGTAGATAACAAAACTATGACAGCAATCTGTCCAAACAGAACAGTCTGTAGCAATTTATAAAACCAGTGTACTTCTGTAACTCAAAAAATTATGAAAATTTAGTACATGCTAACTAATTTATATGAAATCACTCTGTAAAAATTTCAGAAACTTCCCATGTTCTAGTAAAATATGAAAATTCAAACACTACAGCCAAAGTTTCTGTTTTTACACAGCACTCATCAAAACATGCAATGCAAGCATCCTAAGGCAATTCTTGGAACTTTTTATTGAAAAACAAGATTATAAATAACACCTAACAGAGAACAAGAAAATAAAATGATGCTCCAAGCAAAACTCATATTATGTGACGAATAAAAATATAGCTCTAAGTAAGATATACTGATAGTGTTGAAGACGAAAGAGGGGATGCTTCCGGGGCATCCCCAAGCTTAGGCGCTTGAGTCTTCCTTGGATATTACCTTGGGGGTGCTTTGGGCATCCCCAATCTTAGGTTCTTGTCACTCCTTATTCTCCTCATATCGGTGTCTCACCCAAAACTTGAAAACTTCAATCACACAAAACTTATCGGAACTTTGTGGCATGACGACGATGAAGCCTCTGGTAGTCATATCGATCATCATGATACGCTTCGTCATCCTCCCAACCTGTAGAATCGGGGTGGTGAAGGCAGTCTATGAGCTCAGGTTTCTGCCACGATTGCCCCATTTTAGTTACGTTCTCCTGTTGCAATCCACAATCCCCCCAGCCATGAGCATCAATATGCCAAGATAATCACATCAATCTACTTGTTCCCTAAAACCCCAGTTCCATATCAAGACAAGCACCAAAACTTCGCACTTCCAAGTAACAAAGACATAGTCACGGAGAGAACAAAAGTGCCCACCAGTTCATTACCAAGACATTACAGTGACCAATCACATTGCCCACCATGATTAGATCTCAAAACAAACTACTAAACACCTATATCAGCTCCTTCAGCACCACGGCCACCCACGCGCTCTACCTCACGGGCCTCGTAGTCGCCCACTGCCTCGCTGGCCATGGCGCCCTCGTATCCGACCCCATCCTTGCCCTCTGCCTCCTCGTGGTACGGTCCCTTCCCCTCTTCCCACCTTGTCACCTCCTCCTGCGTATTCTATCTTCTGACCCGGATGGATGTTTTTCTGTAGATCTGTGATGCGACGCTTGTCATCGTGGTGTTCAGTCTACTCCGTCGAGACCCCAAACATTGCTTGGTTTGTTGCATCAACTGTTTCTTCCCGTCTCCTTACCAAACTTCGTATTTTTGTTCAGTGATAAGGTGGTTCTGTTTCTTCAATTGCAGTTCCATAAGGCGGTTGCATGGGGATTGCTTGGCTTGCCCATAGGTTAGTTCTCCTTTGTGCGTTTGCACTTTGATCTGAGTTGTTAGATAGTAATCATGACTTAGTGATTATGTTGATTTGCTTTTTGGAATAACAAGAAGTGAAGCTGAGTTATTTCAGGATCTGCCAATCTTTCTGCTTTCATTAATGTATTCTTATTGTGGAGCAAAGGAGAGACGTACATGGTCGATGTGTTGTGGCAGTGCTCAGCATCAGACAGGGACGAGCTCCTCCTCAACTAGGCCAGTCCCTCTCATGGGCCTGGGCCATATGGGCTAGCAGTACACATGGGCTCACATACAACACTCCCCGTCATGAGGGGTGATGGATATCTATCATTCCCATCTTATCACACATTAAGCTGCATTCTCTGATTCCCAGTCCTTTAGTCAATCAATCTGCAATTTTTTGCCCTAAACTCACATCCTCTATCTTGATAATCCCAGCATCCAGTTTTTCTTTGATAAAGAACCTGTCTATCTCCACGTGTTTGGTTCTATCATGTTGAACTAGGTTGTTTGCTATATTAACTGCCAACTTAGCTTGTTATCACACCATACATTCATGCAACTAGTCTTCAGTATCTTCAGGTCTTCTAATAGATTCCTTGTCCATACCAACTCACTCAGTCCCTGAGACATGGCTCTATATTCAGCCTATGTAGTTGATTTGGAAACAACAGGTTGTTTCTTGCTTCTCTAAGAGACTACATTTCCTCCTACAAAAACAAAGTGGCCTGAAGTTGGTTTCCTGTCATCCAGACAGCTAGCCCAATCAGCATCACAATAACAACTACAACAGGGTGTCCATGACTCTTGAACAACAGTCCTTTCCCAGGAGAACCTTTCAAGTATCTCAAGATTCTATGTACTGCCTCAAGATGTTCACTTCTAGGCTCATGCATGCATGTGCTCACACACTTACTACAAATGCAATGTCTGGTCGTGTATGACACAAGTACAACAATCTTCCCACCAATAGCTAATATTTTTGTTTATCGACAAGATCACCTGATTGGGCCATCACTTTATGGTTTTGTTCAATTGGGGTTGAAGCAGCTTGACAGCCCAACATGCCAACATCACAGAGAAGGTCCAAGGTATACTTTCTCTAAGAAAGAGCTATTCCTTTTCCAGACCTAGCCACTTCTATACTAAGGAAGTACTTGAGTCGACCAAGATCTCTAACTTCAAAGGCCTTACTCAGGCACCTCTTTAACCTTGCTATCTCAACGTCATCACCTCCGGTGATAATGATGTCATCTACATAAACTGCAAGAATGGTCATTTTCCCTTTAGAGTGTCTATAAAACAATGTATGGTCACCATTGCATTGTCCATACCCCATGTCACACACTGCCTGTCTAAACTTGTCAAACCAAACTCTTGGAGACTGCTTCAGTCCGTAAAGGGCTTTCTTTAACCTGCATACCTTGCCAGTAGTCTCAGAACTGGAGAACCCAGGTGGGACCTCCATGTAGACCTCCTCCTGCAGGTCCCCATGCAAGAAAGCATTCTTCACATCAAGTTGATGTAAAGACCACCCAAAATTTGCTGCATAGGAGATCAGAATCCTCATAGTGTTCATCTTTGCTACTGGAGCAAAGGCCTCATCATAGTCAATGTCGTAGGTCTGGCTGTACCCCCTCGCCACATGCCTTGCTTTATACCTTTCAATCTTTCCTTCTGTATTTTGCTTCACAGTGTACACTGATGGCTCTATATTTTATGCATTTTTAGAGCTCATTTGTTGCAGGTTCTCTCTATATATTATGTCCCATTGAACCAAATATGTGTCTGTTATGCATGATTATCGGTTTTTACAATTTTCATTGTGATCATTGCACATTTGTGGTTTTATTTGATTTTTATTAGTTTTCTTTGTTTTCTTGTGTCTACAGGTGTATTGGAGCAACCTAGGACCAAACACGATGAAAGGACCAAGGACGTGTTCAATACGGAGGACTTCTAGTACCAGACATTGGCGTTTCAGAGGTCGGAAAAAGTGATTTTTCTAAATTGCTCAAAATCAAGATCTAACACCATTGGCATGTCAGTGTCGCTCTCGCGAATGTAACAAGCCCAAGAACATCAAAATCGGAGTCCGTATGAAGAAATGGCAACCGTTTTACCGGAGGAGGACAGAATGCAAGACGGCCAATCATACGACCGCATGCGGTCGTATGCGCGGTCGTATGAGATGATTTCAGCTTCGAAAGATGCCCTTTCAGATGGGATTCTTCACTGATTTAATCCCCGTTTGTTTCCACATGATCCTTCGACAATCCAGGGCAGGCGCACGCAATTTCTGGCACCGGCAAATCTCCCAGCGTGGAAAGCCGGTTCAGTTCGCCTTGTGCCACCGTACAGCTCTTCTACTCCCCCTCGAGGAGGCTGATGGGGCGCGAGGATGAAGCGGTGGTGGAGTCCATGGTGGCAAGATCTCTCATACTATCGGGCATATACCCCGCGGTATAACCCGGCCTGAAGTATGACCCGGCCAGGACTTGGCGCCTCATCGGTAACCCGCCCGGACTTGGTGGCTCATTGGTGATCCGGTCAGTGGGTCGGACAAGCGGCAAGGCCCAAGGCCCAGAAGGCGGCTCGTGAGAGGGCCGGCTCAAGAAGAGGCCTAGACGGCCGGCTCACGGAGAAGGTCCAAGAAGAGCAAGACTCGGCAAGGGAAACAAGACCCGGATTAGGATCCAAGAGAGACTAGTCCTAAACCTAGTCCTAGTAGGACTCTACATGTAAGCCTGCCCCTTCAACTTATATAAGGAGGGGCAAGGCGCCCCAAGAGGGACAAGTTCAAGTCATTAGAGATAGACAGATTGGAAACCCTCGAGACTAGAGGTAGCGATTTCGCACCCTTGTAATCGAGATCATCATCATCATCAATACACACAAAGCAGGACGTAGGCTTTTACCTCCATTGGAGGGGCCGAACCTGGGTAAACTCGCGTCTCTCGATTCCGACCAACCCCTCTCAAGCCGCGACCCTAGTAGCGATGGCCTCACACCTAAGTTTTCTCACGAGGACATCTTGCCGTGACAAAACCACGACAGTTGGCGCCCACTGTGGGGCCGACGCACGGTGGTGTTGTGTTCTTGGAGGGAGCCCTTCAGGGATCGAGAAGCTCGCAATGGATCAGATGAAGAAGAGCCGGCATGGAATGATCATGCACGGTGACCCGTCATAGGACCACCGTAAGGCAACGAAAGTGTGGATTCAGATTTTGATGGTTCCATCAACAAACGAAAGTGACTTCATCAGGCGACTCATGCGCGTGGACATCTTCAAACAACCATGGACACAAGGACTCGACGCCACTCCATACAGCGGACCATGGTTACCAGATTGCGATTTGATGGCATGTTCTACGAGTAGCCCCGGGAAATCTGATCCGTAACTCACCAAAAACAGCATGGAGGACAACTCTCGATGGAGCTACCAAATCAGACCACAGATCGGACAAGCAAAAGCAACAGAAGAAAAAAAAGGAAGAAAAAAGAAGGCCACGATTTCCTGGAGCGAGAGACGGACGTGGATTGGCCGAAACAACCGCGACCTGGAGATAGCCATGGACGCGGACTCGGTCACCGCTGCCCACGTCGCCGACTTCGCCTCGAGTCACCTCACCTCGCCCGGCTCCACCCCGCCGTGCCTTGAGCCACCGCGCCTTGAGCCACCATGGCGTCGGTATCCGCCGCGCCTCGAGCCACCACGGCGCCGGCCTCCGCTGAGCCTCCTCCGCCGTGCCTTGAGCCGTCGTGGCATCGGCTTCCGCCGCACCTCGCCTGGCTAAACCTCACCTCGCCCGGCTACACCCCGCCGTGCCTCGAGCCGCCGTGGCGTCGGTCTCCGCCGGGCCTCGAGCCACCCCGGCGCCGGCCTCCGCTGAGCCTCCTCCGCCGGCCTCACCCGCGGTCGTGCTAATCCGCCGACCTCGCCTCCACCTCGAGCTGCCACGCTTCTGAGCCGGCCTTCTGCCGCGTCACAGCCGCTTCCACCTCGACCCGCCCACTACGCTGCGTCCCGGACGGCCTCACCTCGACCCGCCGCGCTCGCCTCCGCCCTGTCTCGCCTCCGCCGCGGCATGACCTCGCCACGAGCCGGCCTTCCGCCACGCCTCCACCACCGAGCCGCCGGCCTGCTGCTCCGCCTCAGCCGCTTCGCCGTTCCCGGCTCCTCCGCCGACGATGTCGCCCTCGCCATCTGCGCCCGCGCAGATCGAGCCGTCCACTACGCTGCGTCCCGGACGGCCTCGCCTCGACCCGCCGCGCTCGCCTCCGCCCTGTCTCGCCTCCGCCGCGGCATGACCTCGCCACGAGCCGACCTTCCGCCACGCCTCCACCACCGAGCCGCCGGCCTGCTGCTCCGCCTCAGCCGCTTCGCCGTTCCCGGCTCCTCCGCCGACGATGTCGCCCTCGCCATCTGCGCCCGCGCAGCTCGAGCCGCCCCCGCGCTGGCTCCGCCCCGCCGCGCTCGCCGCACCACGCCCCGGCCTGCCTCCGTGTCACGCTGCACCACACCGGTCCGCGCCGCCTCGCCTACCTCCGCTGTCGCGTCCGAGCCGGCTTTCCGCCACCCCACCGCGGTCCGGCCTCGACCCGCCGTGCCTCCGCTTTGCCCCGCGCGCGTCTCGTCTGCACCACACCGGTCCGCGCCGCCCCCGGCCGCGCCCCCCGCACGCCGGCTCCGCCCCGTCTCTGTGCACCCACTGCTGCGCCGCGCTGCCGGCTCGCCGCTGCAGCCGGCAACTGCCGCGACCGTGCTATCTGGCTTGGCCGCCTCACCTCCCCGCATGCGTTGGTTCCTCTTGATGGCCGGCTCCCCAGGCAAAAGAAAAGAAAGATAAGGGAAGGGCCGGCTGGAGAAAAGTGGCCGGCTAAAAAAAAGTGTGGGTAGCTCAAAATTCATCAAAGTACACACGCCATTTATTGCGAGTATCTCCTACTCGCCCGCGGTTGACTTCAACTCCACCACAGTCATCATCAACCCCGCGACTGATAATTTCTGACAAAACATATCAGGTGAAGTTCATCCGGTATATTTTTATTGGTATATTTTTATTTTTCCAAGAACAATTACTCTGTCCAGCGATATTTTTCACGCAGGACAATTATTCATTTCCAAAGTGGCATTATACCGCGGAGATGGAGGCGCGCCAACATCATTCTACACCCGTGTTCGTCCGTGTCGCGCTGCACCGGCTTCCAACGCCGCGGCTGTCTCGCGCGTCCTCGCCAGCTTACAACGTCGCGACCAACTCACGCGACCCAACCAGTTTACAACGTTGCGACCAACTCACGCGACCCAACCAGTTTACAACGCCGCGGCTAACTCCCGCGTACGCGTCAAGTTACCGGCCAACTCGCGTATCTACATCAACACGCCGGTGCCATGCCTGCTCACTCAAGCCGCCCAAAGGACGCGCTCAGCGGCCGCCCCCGCGGTCCGGTCTACATCAACATGCTGGTGCAGCGCCTGCTCACTCGAGCCGTCCTACGGACGTGCGCAAGCCTTCGCCCCCGCGGCCTGGTCTCCTCCAACAGCATTGGGTCAACGGAAAAAGTGACATTTGGAATCATGTCTTACGCAAGGTTGTCAAAGACCGCGCCAGCCCCCACTCGCACCGGGTTATCCAATGGATAGACACACGGGTTTGCCATCCCCCGGTCCGGTCTGCTTCAGCACATCGAAAAAATACGAGAGTCAGACACAGAGGAAACATCCCTGGAGAAGTTACAATTTGAGCCGGCCACCATTGAGCCGGCCATTCAAAGCCAATAGCAAAATGAAACAAATGGCCCTGGAGGAGTCAGGAGAGCCGGACAAAGTGAGAATAGCAAAGAATGGATCAAGAGGCATATGAACTCAATTTGGCAACGACATTTGCCAAGGACATACGATGAGCACCGAGGTAATCATCAACCCGCCGACCTCTGGCCTGAAATTCATCTTTCAGCTATCAATTCTACGACGGCTTATGCCACAGCCAAGTATGAAGAATCTCAAGCCAACTCCTCGAGTCGACTTACGACTCGGGGGCTAAATAGACATGACTCGGCAGATTTGGCCGGTTTCAACAAATACAATAAACCCGGGTCATTGCGAGGAAGATAACCCGGACTTGGGGGCTCCTGCCTTATTGGTGAAAAATTAAAAGTCGCCCAAGAGGACTAGCTGCCACGATGCGCAGTTCAAACATGGGTGCCGTGCCTTATGGGCGAAAAATTAAAAGTCGCCCAAGAGGACTAGCTGCCACGATGCGCAGTTCAAACATGGGCGTCCTGCCTTATGGGCGAAAAATTAAAGGTTGCCAAAGAGGACCAGCTGCCATGATGCGCTGTTCAAACATAGGTATCCTGCTTTATTGGATCATCATATTATCATATTATGATCAAAGGAATAAAGCCGGCTTATCTGGACCATAGATGTTTTGCAGTAGTAGCATTGTCTCCTGTATATCCTATGCTGAGCATTTCCATAATCATAGGTCACTTGGGGGCTTCCAACTCATCGAGTTTAGATTTCTCACCCTCTTGATCCGGCAAAAATGCCACAAAATGGTTAAACCTGCCTGTATGCTTGATGCGACACCGATCAGGTGACCCCATACACTCTTGAGAAGTCAATCCATCTGGACCCTAAACTTGTCAAAGTTAAAACATCGGCTTGAGTCATGTGAGAGCCGGCTTACAGAGAGCTAGGATAAACCATGGGTTATCACAACCGCTTCATTGAAGCAAGACTCGAGCCTCGAAAGCCGGTCTTTATGTCATGCCTTGAAAACTGGCACTTTATATTCTGTTATCATATACATACATCATCCTGCATTGCATCATGCATCATACATACATGTCAAGCTGGTCATCAAACCGGGTTACATCATAACCTCTGCAAGAAAAAATAGATATTTGATAGCCAAAATGGCTGGATCTTCATCATGGTTTATCATAAACAGTATTAAATGATTGGGGTTTTTTCAAGCCAGCTCGGAAGAAATGACTATTCTCGAAGAGCCGCCCTATCACATATAATGCCGGGTCATTTAACTGACTGGCTCTTGGATTTTTTTCAACTTGTGCTCTGTAGTAAACTACAACACTTACGGATTTCTCAAACATGTATTTGTCGGGTTGCACCGCAACCACGAGCAGGGATTTCTTTTCAAGGACAAGGGCATTATTCCAAGATATTCATACAAACGATAAAATACCGGGTTACAACCACGGTCAAGGATTCATTCAAATCAGATTAATATCAGTTTAAGAGAACTTTTGAAGTGCATTATGATGGGTTATATTATTCTCACAGTCATATGATGTTTGGGGGCTACATCATATGATGTTTTTCTTTTTAAAGGAGAAGTACATATAAGCCCCATGTCGCTGCAGGCAAATGACCCGGCACTTGGGGGCTACACTACTCAGATCAAAATTTCTAAAGTCCCAAGTCGATGCAGGCGTGCGACCCGGCACTTGGGGGCTACAGTATTTAGCTGTTTAAACAGATTATAAGGTCCAAATTGAAGACCCGGCCCATCACATACTGATGAGCCGGCCCTTGGGGGCTACACATGTGAAATGCAAGACATTGAGTTTATAACTGGCGACTCAGATGACAACCCGGATTCCTCCAAGATTTCTTTCTACAACATTCAAAACTAAGTTCAAAGTCCCAGACTGCTGCAGGCAAGACAACCCGGCACTTGGGGGCTAAGATAGCTGAAGCTTTCTAAAGTATAAGGCAATTACAAGTCCCAGGTTGCTGCAGGCAAGACAACCCGGTACTTGGGGGCTACACAGTCAACGATATTATTAGAAGCAAGTCTTAAGTTATCACTATGTTCCCCTCTTAAGACTTGGGGGCTACAGGTAATATGGATATAAGGGAGGTACACCTTCAAGTTCTAAGTTTTGAGCAAACCAGGTATCATATTCTTAGTGGAAAATTTGCAAAGTTTATCTCCTCCAAGCTATTCATAGAAAGGCCCGGAGAGCCGACTCAACGATCGGAAGCTATATTAACGGAAGCAAGCATAATTCATCACAAGGTATAAGGACTTGGCCTGGAGGACTTAGGAAGACCAATTATATGACCCGGCGTCTGTAACAATCATGACCCAGTATCATCAATCTCTATAAACTAGGCAAATTCGACGATTGCAACGCGACAAGTTCTACATCCTCAAACCGGCTGAACATCAGATGAATGTCATAATTCTAATATTTTTGTCAAGCCAGAGCATTGGAAGCCGACTCAAATGGATTATTTTTCCCCAATATTTTTCTGAGGGTTTCCATTGAATAAAGCGCCTGGATTTTTCGCATTGACAAAGTTTGACATATCTGCTAAAAAGATTTGTTATGAGATCATGGATACGTATCAAAGTGGCGGAGATCATGTCACGGTATGGAGTAAAACTCAAAAATTGCACGACCCGGGAAAAATTGACTTGGTCAGGTATTTTAATAGAAGGAAATGACAAGGACTTAAAGGATGAACATATGTCGGCTCAGAGGAACCCTCGACCCAGTGCACAACCTGTCAAATTTGTTCTTCTTTTTATTTTCCAGGATAAGTTTAATATGTATAAATCCAAATTAAACTTGGGGCTAATGTCGGGGATATACCCCGCGGTATAACCCGGCCTGAAGTATGACCCGGCCAGGACTTGGCGCCTCATCGGTAACCCGCCCGGACTTGGTGGCTCATTGGTGATCCAGTCAGTGGGTCGGACAAGCGGCAAGGCCCAAGGCCCAAAAGGCGGCTCGTGAGTGGGCCGGCTCAAGAAGAGGCCTGGACGGCCGGCTCACGGAGAAGGTCCAAGAAGAGCAAGACTCGGCAAGGGAAACAAGACCCGGATTAGGATCCAAGAGAGACTAGTCCTAATCCTAGTCCTAGTAGGACTCTACATGTAAGCCTGCCCCTTCAACTTATATAAGGAGGGGCAAGGCGCCCCAAGAGGGACAAGTTCAACTCATTAGAGATAGACAGATTGGAAACCCTCGAGACTAGAGGTAGCGATTTCGCACCCTTGTAATCGAGATCATCATCATCATCAATACACACAAAGCTGGACGTAGGCTTTTACCTCCATCGGAGGGGCCGAACCTGGGTAAACTCGCGTCTCTCGATTCCGACCAACCCCTCTCAAGCCGCCACCCTAGTAGCGATGGCCTCACACCTAAGTTCTCTCACGAGGACATCTTGCCGTGACAAAACCACGACACACACGGTGTCGATGGAGGTGGGGAACATGCGGGGCGGAAGTGGGGAAGGCGATGTGAAATCCCTCTGCTCGGCGGTTACGACTTTTTAACCACGATTCTAGCCCAGTAATAATGTGACATTTCAGTCCTGCAGCAGTAAATCCGTGTGTTCCCCAGGCGACGTTCAATGAGCATGTGCGAAAATCGAGGAATTAACCAATAAAGTCTGCTTTACGTGTTGCTGCCCAGGATCACTATGAAGATGCATACAAGATTTGATCTGATCATTACCAACTCGTAGCGCAGTGGAAGTAGAGTTGGTGAAGATCGTCGGTGCAGATCCCTGCAGTTAGGATTTTACAACCTCCCAACCGTGAGGATTATCTCCCTTGGACAGCCCCCGGACAGAACCTCGGACAGTCCCTTGATACGTCTCCAACGTATCTATAATTTTTGATTGTTCCATGCTATTATATTATCTGTTTTGTATGTTTTATATGCATTAATATGCTATTTTATATTATTTTTGGGACTAACCTATTAATCTAGTGCCTAGTGCCAGTTTCTGTTTTTTCCTTGTTTTTGAGTATTGCAGATAAGGAATATTAAACGGAGTCCAAGCGGAATAAAACCTTCGGGATGATTTTTCTTGGAGCAGAAGAAACCTACCAGATTTGGAGATGAAGGCAGGAGGCCTGCCGGGAGGCGACAAGCCACAGGGGCGCGCCCTAGGGGGGGGGCGCCCCCTGGCTTGTGGCCTCCCAGCAGGCCTCCTAACCCTATTCTTCAGCCTATAAATTCTCAAATATTCCCCCAATACCAAAAAGAGCCATGATAATACTTTTCCGCCGCCGCAAGCCTCTGTTCCCGTGAGATCCCATCTTGGGGCCTTTTCCGGTAATCTGCCGGAGGGGGATTCGATCACGGAGGGCATCTACATCAACTCCATTGCCCCTCCGATGATGCGTGAGTAGTTCACCTTAGACCTTCGGGTCCATAGCTAGTAGCTAGATGGCTTCTTCTCTCTCTATGTTCTTCAATACCATGTTCTTCATGATCTTCATGGAGATCTATCCGATGTAATACTCTTGTGCGGTGTGTTTGCCGAGATCCGATGAATTGGGGGTTTATGATCAGATTATTTATGAATATTATTTGAGTCTTTCCTGAATTCTTATATGCATGATTTCATATCTTTGCAAGTCTCATTGAGTTATTGATTTGGTTTGGCCAACTAGATTGGTAATTCTTGCAATGGGAGAAGTGCTTAGTTTTGGGTTCAATCTTGCGGTGTCCTCACCCAGTGACAAAGTAGGGGTAGCGAGGCACGTATTTGTATTGTTGCCATCGAGGATAAAAAGTTGGGGTTTTCATAATATTGCTTGAGTTTATCCCTCTACATCATGTCATCTTACCTAATGCGTTACTCTGTTCTTCATGAACTTAATACTCTAGATGCAGGCAGGAGTCGGTCGATGTGTGGAGTAATAGTAGTAGATGCAGAATCATTTCGGTCTACTTGACACGGACGTGATGCCTATATGCATAATCATTGCCTTGGATATCATCATAACTATGCGCTTTTCTATCAATTGCTCGACAGTAATTTGTTCACCCACCGTATTATTTTCCTTCAAGAGAGAAGCCTCTAGTGAAACCTATGGCCCCCGGGTCTATTTTCCATATTATATTTTCAGATCTATAAACCAAAAATACCAAAAATACCTTGCTGCAATTTTATTTACTTTTATTTTAGTTTTACTTTTGGCAATCTTTTATATCTATCTCTATCAGATCTCATCCTTGCAAGTAACCGTGAAGGGATTGACAACCCCTTTATAGCGTTGGGTGCAAGTGTTTGATTGTTTGTGTAGGTGCAAATATTGGTGCCTTGCTTGTTCCTCCTACTGGATTGATACCTTGGTTCTCAACAAACTGAGGGAAATACTTATCTACTTCGCTACATCACCCTTTCCTCTTCAAGGGAAAACCAACGCGAGATCAAGAGGTAGCAAGAAGGATTTCTGGCGCCGTTGCCGGGGAGGATATATCAAGCCTACCAAGTACCCATCACAAACTCATGTCTTGCATTTACATTATTGGCTATTTGCCTCTCTTTTTCCTCTCCCCCACTTCTAAAACGATTTTCAGAAAAAACCAAAAAGATTTGCCTTTTTATTCGCCCTTTTTCCGTTCGTATTTTCGTTTGCTTTTTGTTTGCTTGTGTTGCCATGTGCCTTCTATTTGCTTGCATCTTCGCTTGCTAAAAATCTATTGATATGGATCCTCATCCACTTGCTAATCTTTTCAAAAGGCCAAATTACGATGAACCAATTGCTAGTGAGTTGAGTGCACTTGATTATCTCTATGAAGTTTTGTTTGAAAATCATGAATCTGAAAATTTTGATGAAGTGTTGAAAGAAGAAATTTATAAGGTGATTCATGATAGCTCCTTGATTGAAAAGCATGATTGCAATGATGTTACTATAAATTCTTTTAATGTCAATTGTGCTAATGATATGCAAAGCCACAAGCTTGGGGATGCTATGTTTTATGAAGATGATATTTTTTGTCCCCCAAGTTTTGATGAGCAAATTCATTATGATGATTGCATGCTCGTGTATCATGAAAAGAATGATTTATGTGATAGTTATATTGTTGAATTCCTTCTAGATGCTACTGAAATTAATTATGAGGGAGGAACATATGCTTGTAGGAATTGCAACATATCAAGTTTCCTCTCTATGTGTTCAAAGTTTTGAAGTTATGCTTGTTTTGCCTTCCTATGCTAGTTGATTCTAGTTCCCATAAATTGTTTGCTCACAAAATCCCTATGCATAGGAAGTGGGTTAGACTTAATTCTGTTTTTCATGCTATTCACGATGCTCTTTTGCATATCTCTATTACTACTTTTTATGTGAGCATCATTGAAATCGTTATGCCTAGCTAGGGGCGTTAAACAATAGCGCTTGTTGTGAGGCAACCCAATTTTATTTTATGTTTTTTGTTTTTTTGCTTCTGTTCTTGAGTGTTTCACACATTATTACCTCTGTAGTAATTGTGTTTTACTGTTTTAATTAGTGTGTATGCCAAGTAAGACCTTTGGGATAGTTTACGGTGATTGTTGATTTGGTTTTGCTGAAAAACAGAAACTTTAGCGCCCAGTCCAGGAATTTTATAAATTCACCAGAGCGTCGAATGAGTATGAATTTTTTACACAAGATTTATATACAAATTGCCCAGATTTTCGTAAATTTTCAGAAGGTTTGGAGTGACAGAAGTATTCGAAGTCTACAGATTGCTACAGACTGTTCTGTTTTTGACAGATTCTGTTTTCTTTGTGTTGTTTGCTTATTTTGATGTATCTATGGGTTGTATCGGGGGGTATGAACCATGGAGCAGTTGGAATACAGTAGATATTACACCAATATAAATAAATAATGAGTTCACAACAGTACCTAAAGTGGTGATTTATTTTTCTTATACTAACGGATCTCACGAGCTTTCTGTTGAGTTTTGTGTTGTGAAGTTTTCAAGTTTTGGGTAAAGATTTGATGGACTATGGAATAAGGAGTGGCAAGAGCCTAAGCTTGGGGATGCCCAAGGCACCCCAAGTCATATTAAAGGATACCAAAGAGCCTAAGCTTGGGGATGCCCCGGAAGGCATCCCCTCTTTTGTCTTCAATCCATCGGTAAATTTACTTGAGGCTATATTTTTATTCACCACATGATATGTGTTTTGCTTGGAGCGTCTCGTATGATATGAGTCTTTGCTTTTTAGTATGCCACAATCATCCTTGCTGCGCGCATATTTTTGAGAGAGACCCGCATTAATCGAGAATTAATTAGAATACTCTATGTGCTTCACTTATATCTTTTGAGCTAGGCAATTTTGCTCTAGTGCTTCACTTATATCTTTTTACAGCACGGTGGTGTTTTTATTTTATAGAAATAATTGAACTCTCGTACCTCACTTATGTTATTTTGAGAGTCTTTAAACAGCATGGTAATTGGTTTAGGTTATGAATTTAGTCCTAATATAATGGGCATCCAAGAGGGATATAATAAAAACTTTCATATAAAGTGCATTGAATACTATGAGAAGTTTGATTCCTTGCATAAAGTTTTGAGATATAGAGATGGTGATATTAGAGTCATGCTAGTGAGTAATTGTGGATTGGTAAAAATACTTGTGTTAAGGTTTGTGATTCCCGTAGCATGCACGTATGGTGAACCGATATGTAACGAAGTCGGAGCATGATTTGTTTAATGATTGTCATCCTTTGTGTGAGGGTCGGGAGCGCGTGATGGTTAACTCCTACCAACATCTCCCCTAGGAGCATGCATCTAATACTTTGCTTCGATAACTAATAGGCTTTTGCAATAAGTATGTGAGTTCTTTATGACTAATGTGAGTCCATGGATTATACGCACTCTCACCCTTCCACCATTGCTAGCCTCTCTAATACCGCGCAACTTTCGCCGGTGCATTAAACCCACCATATATCCTTCCTCAAAACAGCCACCATACCTACCTATTATGGCATTTCCATAGACATTCCGAGATATATTGCCATGCAACTTCCACCGTTCCGTTTATTATGACACGCACTATCATTTTCATATTGCTTTAGAGTCATATTTTGTTCTAGGTATCGAGTTGTAATTTTTGAGTTGTAAGTAAATAAAAGTGTGATGGTCATAATTATAGAGCATTGTCCCATGTGAGGAAAGGATGATGGAAGCTATGATTCCCTCACAAGTTGGGATGAGTCTCCGGACTTTACAAATAATAAAAGAGGCCAATGAAGCCCAAATAAAAAAAAGAGGCCATAGATGCCCACCAAAAAAATGAGAGAAAAGAGAGAAGGGACAATGCTACTATCCTTTTTCCACACATGTGCTTCAAAGTAGCACCATGATCTTAATGATAGAGAGTCTCCTATTTTGTCACTTTCATATACTAGTGGGAATTTTTCGTTATATAACTTGGCTTGTATATTCCAATGATGGGCTTCCTCAAATTGCCCTAGGTCTTCATGAGCAAGCGAGTTGGATGCACACCCACTTAGTTTATTTTTGAGCTTTCATACACTTATAGCTCTAGTGCATCCGTTGCATGGCAATCCCTACTCACTCACATTGATATCTATTGATGGGCATCTCCATAGCCCTTTGATACGCCTAGTTGATGTGAGACTATCTTCTCCTTTTTCCTAGCAACCTCCACCATATTCTATTCCACCTATAGTGCTATATCCATGGCTCACGCTCATGTATTGCGTGAAAGTTGAAAAGGTTTGAGAACATAAAAGGTGTGAAACAATTGCTTAACTTGTCATCGGGGTTGTGCATGATTTGAATACTTTGTGTGGGGAAGATGGAGCATAGCCACACTATATGATTTTGTAGGGATAACTTTCTTTGGCCATGTTATTTTGAAAGGACACGATTGTTTGTTAGTATGCTTGAAGTATTACTGCTTTATGTCAATATTAAACTTTTGTTTTGAATCTTATGGATCTGAACATTCATGCCACAATAAAGAATATTACATGGATAAATATGTTAGGTAGCATTCCACATCAAAAATTCTGTTTTTATCATTTACCTACTCGAGGACGAGCAGGAATTAAGCTTGGGGATGCTTGATACGTCTCCAACGTATCTATAATTTTTGATTGTTCCATGCTATTATATTACCTGTTTTGGATGTTTTATATGCATTAATATGCTATTTCATATTATTTTTGGGACTAACCTATTAATCTAGTGCCTAGTGCCAGTTTATGTTTTTTCCTTGTTTTTGAGTATTGCAGATAAGGAATATTAAACGGAGTCCAAACGGAATAAAACCTTCAGGATGATTTTTCTTGGACCAGAAGAAATCTACCAGACTTGGAGATGAAGGCAGGAGACCTGCCGGGAGGCGACAAGCCACAGGGGCGCGCCCTAGGGGGGGGGGGCGCCCCCCTGGCTTGTGGCCCCCCAGCAGGCCTCCTAACCCTATTCTTCGGCCCATAAATTCCCAAATATTCCCCCAATACCAAAAAAGCCACGATAATACTTTTCCGCCGCCGCAAGCCTCTGTTCCCGTGAGATCCCATCTTGGGGCCTTTTCCGGTAATCTGCCGGAGGGGGATTCGATCACGGAGGGCATCTACATCAACTCCATTGCCCCCTCCGATGATGCGTGAGTAGTTCACCTCAGACCTTTGGGTCCATAGCTATTAGCTAGATGGCTTGTTCTCTCTCTATGTTCTTCAATACCATGTTCTTCATGATCTTCATGGAGATCTATCCGATGCAATACTCTTGTGCGGTGTGTTTGTCGAGATCCGATGAATTGTGGGTTTATGATCAGATTATCTATGAATATTATTTGAGTCTTTCCTGAATTTTTATATGCATGATTTCATATCTTTGCAAGTTTCTTCGAGTCATTGATTTTGTTTGGCCAACTAGATTGGTAATTCTTGCAATGGCAGAAGTGCTTAGTTTTGGGTCAATCTTGTGGTGTCCTCACCCATTGACAAAGTAGGGGTAGTGCTAGATCTCGAGCATGCGTTGGTTTTCCCTTGAAGAGGAAAGGGTGATGCAGCAAAGTAGATAAGTATTTCCCTCAGTTGTTGAGAACCAAGGTATCAATCCAGTAGGAGATACAAGCAAGTCCCCAATAGGCGTACCTACACAAATAATCAAACACTTGCACCCAATGCAATAAAGGGGTTGTCAATCCCTTCACGGTTAATTGCAAGGATGAGATCTGATAGAGATAGATAGATATGATTGCTTGAAAGTAAAGTAAAACAAAAGTAAAAAGATTGCAGAAAGATATTTTTGGTATTTTTGGTTTTAGATCTGAAAGTATAATATGGAAAATAGACTCGGGGGCCATAGGTTTCACTAGAGGCTTCTCTCATGATGGCAAATAATACGGTGGGTGAACAAATTACTGTCGAGCAATTGATAGAAAAGCGAATAATTATGAAGACATCCAAGGCAATGATTATGCATATAGGCATCACGTCCGTGTCAAGTAGACCGAAACGATTCTGCATCTACTACTATTACTCCACACATCGACCGACTCCTGCCTGCATCTAGAGTATTAAGTTCATGAAGAACAGAGTAGCGCATTAGGTAAGATGACATGATGTAGAGGGATAAACTCAAGCAATATGATGAAAACCCCATCTTTTTATCCTCGATGGCAACAATGCAATACGTGCCTCGCTACCCCTACTATGTCACGGGGTGAGGACACCGCAAGATTGAACCCAAAACTAAGCACTTGTCCCATTGCAAGAATTACCAATCTAGTTGGCCAAACCAAACCAATAACTCGAAGAGACTTGCAAAGATATGAAATCATGCATATAAGAATTCAGAAAAGACTCAAATAATATTTATAGATAATCTGAACATAAACCCACAATTCATCGGATCTCGACAAACACACCGCAAAAGAGTATTACATCGGATAGATCTCCATGAAGATCATGAAGAACATGGTATTGAAGAGCAAAGAGAGAGAAGAAGCCATCTAGCTACTAGCTATGGACCCGAAGGTCTGTGGTGAACTACTCACGCATCATCGGAGGGGCAATGGAGTTGATGTAGATGCCCTCCGTGATCGATTCCCCCTCCGGCAGATTACCGGAAAAGGCTCCAAGATTGGATCTCACGGGAACAGAGGCTTCCGGCGGCGGAAAAGTATTTTCATGGCTCTCTTTGGTATCCAGGGAATATTTGTGAATTTATAGGCCGAGAAATAGGGTTGGGGGAGCTGCCGTGGGGCCACAAGCCACGGGGGAGCCCCCCCCTAGGGCGCGCCCCTGTGGTTTGTCGCCACACGGCGGCTCTCCTGACTTCATCTCCAAGTCTTCTGGGTTGCTTCTGGTCCAAGAAAAATTATTCCGAAGATTTTATTCCGTTTGGACTCCGTTTAATATTCCTTATCTGCAATACTCAAAAACAAGGAAAAAACAGAAACTAGCACTAGGCTCTAGATTAGTAGGTTAGTCCCAAAAATAATATAAAATAGCATATTAATGCATATAAAACATCCAAAACAGATAATATAATAGCATGGAACAATCAAAAATTATAGATACGTTGGAGACGTATCAAGCATCCCCAAGCTTAATTCCCGCTCGTCCTCGAGTAGGTAAATGATAAAAAACAGAATTTTTGATGTGGAATGCTACCTAACATATTTATCCATGTAATATTCTTTATTGTGGCATGAATATTCAGATCCGTAAAATTCAAAACAATAGTCTAATATTGACATAAAAACAGTAATACTTCGAGCACACCAACAAGGCAATTGCGTCCTTTCAAAATAACATGGCCTTAGAAAGTTATCCCTACAAAATCATATGGTCTGGCTATGCTCCATCTTCCCCACACAAAGTATCTAAATCATGCACAACCCCGATGAACAAGCCAAGCAATTGTTTCACACTTTTAATGTTCGATGATGCATTAACTGGATTATTCGAGATGTATTAGTGATATTATATTCGATAATATTCGATGATGCATTAACTGGATTATTCGGCGGCTGACTACCATGATTCAGTTTTTGCTTATTGAATGCATTCTAATTTGAATACTAAATTGTTTTATCTTTCTTCTGGATTAGTTAAGCTATGGACGATAGCGGCAGAGACCATGAAGAGGATCTCTTCAAGATGATACGCTCCGGACGAAACCCAGAGATTGAACTAGATGACGGCTCACAATATCTGAACGAGTCCGGTGAGGGAATTGAGGAAGAACCAAGAGACGAAGGGCACACAAACAATGATGGCGAAGGAAATCTTCTTCAATTAACAAAGTCCGGCGAGGTATATATATAAAGTCTGGTGATCATTACATGTATTAATTGATTTGTATATATATATATATATATATTAACGAATCTTTCTTCTTTTAGCCCTCCGGATCGAGCAAATCTTCTACAAGGGTAGTACGAGGCCCGGCCAAAAAGTTGCCCGATGGCGTAAAGTACAACATCGATGAAATCAAAGCAGATGGCGAACCGATTGCTCCTAAAAAGCATGCGGACAAATTTATACGTCAATGCGGAGTTATTGTTTGAGACCAAATCCCGATCACCGTTCAAGAATGGAATAAGCCAAAGGAAGATCGAGGAGTTAGTTTTGTGGACGAAAGAGCAAAAAATCTGCTTTGGGATACGCTCATGTCACATTTCACCCTATCAGAGGGTTTCACAGATCTCCAACGGGAGAAAGTCAAGAAGTGTGCTCTTAAGAAGATGGCCACACAATTCCAGACTTGGAAGAAAAAATTATGGGCCAACTACGTCAACGCAGGAAAGAAGACTCCAGAATTCACTGGACCACTAGATAAGGTAAAAGATCACTGGGACTTATTTGTGCAGTTCAAGGAATCGGAAGCAGCTAAGGAACAGTCGAGAATAAACAAGATAAATGCTGAGAAAAAAAAGTTTCACCATGTTCTGGGGCCAGGTGGCTACAAAACTGGGTTGCCTAAGTGGGATAAATCTGAGGAAAGGATGATTGCTGCAGGGGTCACTCCAAAAACAGTGGGTTGGCCCGACAGGTGCAGGACTTGGTATTATGCGCATGGGGGAAAGTTGGACCCAAAGACAGGGGAGATTATTGAACAGGCAAGTCTTAAAGAAGCCTCGGACGCTTTACTTGAAGCAATAGAAGAGGCTCGAACGGGGGCGTTCCAGCCCGAGAGAGAGAACGACGAGCTTACACGCGCCCTCAAGAATCCTGAACACCCGGGACGAACACGAGGTGAAGGCGTTGTTCCGTGGATTGAGGGGTTTGCGGGGTGGAATGCTAGTTACAGAAGCCGTGCGAGAAAGAAGAAGCAGGATGCAGACCGGCTTCAAAAGGTAGAATCAAAGAACGCGGAGTTGGAACGCGCTTTCATGCGGCAGCAGGAGCAAATCGACACCCTTAGCCAGCAAAGGGCGTCTCAGCGGCAGGAGCAACCAGATCCAGCATTGGATAGTACCATCCCATCTATGCTGAAAAGCAGCGTGAGTTCCATGGGGGTCCCGGCCGATGATGCACTGCTGGCTCGCTACCCCGTGGATGATATCCAATAGACGACAACTTGTGAGCTACACATGAAAATGAAGAACATATCCATGAAGGTGGCGGACGGCTTTGCTTTACCGAATGCACCTGAAGCAACCATCCACGACAATCCGATTCCACCTGGCTATGCTCGTGTCGGGGTGGATGAAGTTCTGTCGGGATATGACTCACTAGAGCTTGACTTTCCTGGAGGTCAAGGGGAGCAGACACTGGGAGAATCCATACGTGGTCTCATTGTATGAAGAAAGGAATGCATCGTGTTTCCAAACTCGGTGCCAAGGCCACCGACTCCTCCTCCAAGTCTGCCGCGTCAGCCGACTCCAACCCACCTCGAGACGGAGCGCAACGCGAGTCCGCCATATCGATCTCCGCCGCGTCAGCCGAATCCACCCCACGCCGAGACGGAGCCTAGCGCGAGTCCACGATATCGATCTCCGCCGCATCAGCCGACTCCAAAGCGGAAGAGAGCACCAAAGAAGAAATCCGAGCCTCCTTCCAAAAGGAAGTTAGCTTACGAGATGGCTGTCGAGGAAAACGAAGCCCAAGTGGCTTCCGAAGTGAAGGCCCATTTTGCACCGAGACCGCCCCCACCGCCAAAGGAGAAAATACCTAAGAAAGTCGTACAACACTTTGTGGATCTTGCTAAACCGGCTGTGGAGAAAAAGCGATCAGACTATGAACGCTCTATTAGCAAGTCATATCATCAACAAACAAATCAATCGTCGAGCCTTACAGGTAGTAATAAATGCGGGAAAACTGTTCCCCAGCTCGGAGAACAGGCAGTGCAATCGATCCCCCCGCTCAAGGTGAGTACCGATAAGGCGGTAACCGACGCTGATAGAGAGATGGCTAGAAAGATCGGTATCACTGTTGAACAACTCCTAGGCATCGAGGAAATCCCCACGAAGGAACTAGCATGGAAATATGTCCCCGGGAACCCTCTGGTCAGACCTGACAAGGAGAAGCTTCTATCAACGCAAATGCGCAACTTGCATGACTGGTACCTGAGAGAAATAAAGGTCGGGCAAGAGGGCCTCATGGTGAAAGTCAAGCCAGAGCATTACTTCCACGCAAAAGGTGTGTGGATTGAATTTCCAGAATTTTTCAGTTGTTCAATCAAGACGCACTTGACAAATCTCTCGTTAGTTGCTATTGTCTGTAAGTGATTTCTTTCTGTAATTTAAGTCTCTAAGTCAGCTCGTTCATTGCCTGTAATTATCCTCACTATATTCTTTTGTGTGGTATTATGCAGAATGAAGATTTTTGAATTGAAAAGAGATGGAGTCTATGGCATTGGGTTCATTGACCCAAATACCGTTAATCAAAATATGTTAATTAACCACAAACAAGACACAGAGAATAACTTGCTAATGTATTTGAAGAAATTAAATACCAGACCAGAAATACTTTTTCCTTACAACTTCAGGTGAGTGTTACTGTCTTGTACTACAAATTCTATTTTTGCTTACTCGATGTTAAGTGTAGTTGATGAGTTATGCATGCCCGCTTATACAAACGTGTGCGCAGATTCCACTGGATCCTGCTAATCATTAGAGTTGACGAGGGAACTGTTGAAGTACTGGACTCACTAGTTAAAGACCCTGAAGAATACATCAGCCTGTTTTTGATGCTCGACAGGTAATTTCAATCATTATCGTACTATGTCGGCCTCTTTAGTTCATTTCCTGATATCAAGTAATTAATAACTCCTTTATTCATTTTCTTTGCCGGGCAGAGTTTGGAAAAAGTTCATCAAAAAGGTTGTCGGTGACTGGAAACCACAGCTGAAATGGCGACGGTCCAAGGTAATTAAGTAGTACTAGCTACGTCAGCGCATCTCTTTAATTCTAATTTCAATACCATTATCATGCTTGATTATTATCTGATTGAATTTTATTCTCGTAAAGTGTATGCGTCAGGAAAAGGGGACTAATTTATGTGCATACTACGTTTGCGAGAACATTCGCTTTATGACCGAAAGGAGCGAAGATGCAAGACATCTTTGGGTACGTAAACACTATTCACATTTTTTTTATGATGACCTAATATATATACACACAACTAATATATTCATATTGATCTCCTTTAAAGATGGTGGAGATGCGGGATAGGCTCCTACCAAAGGACCGCATACGAGCATTTCAAGAGGAAATGGCGGGATTTTTGCTTGAGCAGGTCATATATCCCGACGGAGAATACCATTTCACCTAATGCCTGCATGTAATGATCTGCAAATTGTAGGAGAAATTGTATATACCAAATTGTATATATATATGTGTATGCATGGTCGTACGAAAAATTCTATGATATATGATTGGTTATACAAGAAATTCTATTATATATGCATAACGTGTACAGTATGTAATAGCGTAAAATATGTTTGAAATGAAAAAGAATTAAATGAAAAACACAAAATGAAAAGGAAAAATAAACAATAAACCCTAAACCCCTAATCCCCTAAACCTTTAGTCCCGGTTGGTGTCACCAACCGGGACTAAAGGTCCCCAGCCCCCGGCGTGCGCTGCCGGCCACGTGGCAGGGATCTAGTCCCGGATGGTGTCACCAACCGGGACTACAGGTCCCCAGCCCCCGGCGCGCGCTGTCGGCCACGTGGCAGGGATTTAGTCCCAGGTCGTGGCCAACCGGGACTAAAGGGTGGGGGCCTTTAGTCCCGATTTACTAGTCCCATTTGGTGAACCGGGACTAAACGCACTTCCCAACCGGGACTAAAGGCCGTTTCTGCACTAGTGATAGATGGTACATAGGCTTTTTCGATGCTTGATTCTTATTTGTATGCGTTGCCATCATCTTGTGAATGAACGATTATTTCTGTGGGAAGCAAAATGTAAATGAGCTTACCACTTATTTTAAGGGTATGGTTTGACTCCCTTGACAACTCCTTTACAGATCTCTTTGGTAATTTGTATTCACCCTTGAAAAGTGAATCAAAATTGCAGAGGACAAAGGTGTGAAAAAATTAGATACTGATAGTTGAACCTGGTGAGCACGATATAATTGACTACAATTTGTGATCCATGAAACAAAACCTCCACCATAGAAGTGCAATACTCATACTCATGATTGACTACAATTTTTGTTTAGTTACTAAGAGGCCGGAAGCTACAACTTCTACCATGGCATGTGTTCAGAAGAGCACCAATGATTTATTATGTCTATGCTTCAAGAAAACGCATGCAAGGAATTCAGGAAATTTGCTGAGAACATAAAATGATGTACTAACAATAGCGAATTGAGACCATGTGATATGGCAGGACCAGGCTATTATTTAATTATTTAATGGTACAATCGTTATATAGATCGTAGATATAACCAGAGACAATTATGTTTTATATGAACAGCAAAATCAAGCCTGAAGCATATATGTAATGGGACCATTATGTATTAATGCAAGCATAACGTCATTCAGACAAGATAAAGTATAGAAGCTTCCATGAAGATACCTTTAGTCATCATTCGTACTAGTGTTCCCCAAAATGAGTTGAGTGATGTCAATATGTCATCTTTTGACATATGTTTCAAGAAACAACTTGCAGCAGCTTTAGTAAATGCAATTCAACACTTTTGTAGTGTAAGTAAAAATAAAGAACATCAGTACAATCTATGAAGAAACAGAAACTAAACGGACTATTAGTTTGCATCCTTTACTACTCTTATTTTGTAAATACTCTGGTATTAATATCTGAGTGTTTGGTGCACCTGAAAGTAAATAAAACTATAGTACCATGAAAAACTGTAGTATTCTCAAAATACTTAGAAACTATTTACAACTGATCAACTTACCCCGTGCGGCGGCTTCCAAGAGGTACATATAACACAGGTGACCTAGGTCAATACTGATCCATACTGCGCCGGGGGGGGGGGGGGGGGGGGGGCACGGCCCAAGCCTACTCGCTTTGCTCGCTCGTCAGAAGTTAGCCTTTATCTTTATACTTAAATTTGAAGCATAACATAACAAACTCCACCTTGAGACAAATTCTATCTTGTAGCATGAATGAGAACCTTCTCCCTGAACAACAAAGAAAACACTTTCGGCGTCAAACAGCCACCAGGGCTAATGAGTTATACCAACTAAGTCTGAGCTCTAGTCTGAGCAGAGCTCAAACTTAGCAACATGAATTGGCTTTGTCAACATATCAGCAGGATTATCATGAGTACTGATCTTGCATACCTTCAGTTTACCTTGCTCAACAATATCTCGAACAAAATGGTATTTGACATCAATGTGCTTTGTTCTCTCATGGAACATCTGATCCCTAGTGAGGTATATGGCACTCTGACTGTCACAAAACAGATTAATTCAAGAATTGTTTCCACAAAGCTCAACATACAGACCTTTCAGCCAAATTGATTCTTTACATGCTTCTGCAATAACCATCTATTCTACTTCAGTGGTAGATTGAGCAACTACTGCCTGCAGTGTTACCCTCCAACTCACGGCACAACCACAAACTGTGGACACATAACCTGTAAGGGACCTCCTCTTGTCCAAATTGCCGGAAGCAAAATCTTAACCCACATAACCAGCTAGTCCCTCACCGGTCCTTCCGATTTTCAAACAAGCATTAGAAGCACCGGAATGATATCGTCTTCAACGGCGCGACATCGTCTCTACCACAGACAATCCAGTGTATACGTGAGGAAGGAAAGCTTTTAGTGAAGGTGGGACTAATTAAGGGTGATGTACTAGGTTTCGACTTAGAGGTTGTGGAGTGGGCGACGACGGAGTAATGCGCTGAGCTAGATAAATTAGGTGGGTCGGATGAATTCCGCATGTAAATAATTACTATAACTATGGATTTGGGATGTCTTCCTCTTCTTTTTTAATGAATGATACACACATTTCGTACGTATTCGAAAGAAAAAAGATTTGATTGTAGAGTTTTTTTTTTCTTGACTCTTATAAAAAATATCAGTAGAGTTGGATGTAAATGGGTCCTAATTTTAATGTAATTGAGCATCACGAGCAAACCGCATAATTTATTTATAACGATGAAAAAAAATGGACATGTCCTGTGGCCCATCCCATACAGAGTCTCTACTCCTAAAGGGGGACTGCGAACGTTGTTTCGTTCGTACTCACATCGACCCCTCCCCCCACCGATCCCCTCGATCACACCTCCCCCAACGATTTTTCTTTCTTGCCTCGTCGATTTATTTTCGCTAATCATGATTTTTGTTACGAACCGAGGAGGCCATGGTTCAGAAGCCCAGGCCAGCCCACCCACCCCACTCTCTCTCGCCTCAAGAAATGCATGCACACACGACCCCGACCCCGCCACGCCCTAGGGTTAGGCCGCCGCGCGGCCTCACCCCTGTGCCTCCTGCGATGGCTACCAGGAGCGGCTGCGATGGCTGCCATAGCGGCGGCTCCGGGAGAGATTGCTCCCGGGACATCGTGGCGTCTCCTCCCTGGCTCCCACTAGACCGCGCCATACGGATTCTCCCGTGAGACCACACCGTGCCACCAACTCCCCACGCCGGCCACCTGCCCGCCCCACACCACCTATCATCGGCGCCTCCGACGACCTACCATGCATCCCATGGGTCCTTTCTTCCATCGGGAAGCCGGATGGCAATATTTCAGGAACTCCATGGAGGAGCGTTTCGTGCTCTGTGCAACCCTGCTCGCTGCAGCTGGAGTCATCCAAGTTGGCCTCGATCGATTAACAACCTAGCTAGCTAGCTCGTTACAATTTTATCTCATGTACTGATCGTACAATTAATTGATCGATCCAAGTTTGTGTCGTTACAGTTGATCTCATGTACTGATCAAACTCACTCTGGGCGCAGACGAAGCGTTCGTCCTATCTAGGCTACGGCGCCGCAACCGTTGGTCGAAGCCGAACGCCCAAACCTTTTTGCAGCGAGGAAGCCATGCCCGGTGGACTTCGCATAGATGAACTACACGGTGCCCTTACTGACCTCGAACTCTCCAGTCGTATTAAGCATGGGGACATGGCGGCTGCTAGGCACCCGGGATGCAGAGGCTCTGACTTTCGTGCTGCGTTGATGATCGACATGGGATTCGGCTGCGTCGTCGAGTGTGCCAACCAACGGGGGATCACGCTCAACTGGTTCCTTGAATTCATGTACGGATTTGGCCATTAATGGGTCCAGCTCCGCACGCTCAACTGCAAGAAACTCAGGTCCCTACATTTCTCCTACACCATGGTGAGCCATTTTTCTTCTTGATCTCTCAATCACGTTTTTTTCTACATGGGTGTACATGACCGGCCATCAGCTCAATAATCCTTCACCAATATGTACACTATAAAGATGAAGAAGCCATGGCACCAAGTTATCTTCGTACTCTCATTTTGCTCGATTTGCTAGCCTATTACTTAGAGTTTGATGTTTTTTTTTGCAGTCCTGGAAATCATGACTAGATGATACACTAGCACAAGTGCACAACTTAGCCCACAGTCTTGTGGAAGATCAATGAGTGATGTTTTTGTGTGAGATCATGTCTTGATAATGTAGGTACACATGTACATGTATATGTTTTTCCAGGTGAGGGGAGATTGAAAAAGATACGTGCTAATAATTATTTATAAAAACTATGGTAAGAACGCTAGCACATTATGATGTACTACTAGGATTTTCTGGCTTCTCATGTTGCTACAATTTCTAAATTTCAGTCATGCATTTGTCCTTTTTCACTAATCCTTACAGTGAAGAATATTCACCTTCCAACTTCTCATGTTGATTTGTATCCTGCCATGTAAGCTTCTCCTATGTGGAAATATTTTAGTGATTTGGTGTACTGAACATGGAGAATTAGAGCAGTGCAAAGATAATTGTGATCTTCCCTTCATATGCATATATGTATACAAGTTTCTGTAAACTGAAAACTATTAAATAGTTTGGATTGTGAATTCCATGGTACTGCAAGTTCAAACAAGAAGTTCATGTCCTAATATTTTTGTATTCTGTATTATCAAGAAGTTAGAGTATGAATTCGGATAATAAGTCCATCTCATACAGAAAGCTTGAAACTTCATATTAGTATTGTAGGTTTATGATTTAGTGATTGCAACAGTTTCCTTCTGACAAAAAAACTGCAACCATTTTCTCTCCAGCGAGATTTTTTTCAAGTCAAAACCCAAGGGTCGTGGCTGGTCGCCAGCGATTTCGAGGAGTGCGACGCTCCTGCTGCTGGGCCTAGCATGTAGCCAAAGGAACCCGGTGAGAGGCCTAGGGCGAAGGCCATCGTGCAGATCCCGGTGCGCTCCGCCGCCACCGGATGCACATGTCGTGCAAGAGGCCAGAATTGGGCCTCTGTGTCGATGACTTGGGTGGATGGGATTGACCTGGAAGCTATAGCTGCACAGCCTGTCCGACACAAAACAAGGTACCGTTTACCTTTTCTATCTTCATGTCACTCCTTCCCCATTCCTTTCCCTTCTCCTTATTTCTGGTTGTAGGACAACACACTGGAGGTGTTCCTCGAATTATTATTGCAAAGGCTTCTAGGAGGTGAAGATGTGCAAGGATGATAACTTGGCTCCAGTATGCTGCTAGTGTCGAGCATTTTGTGTGGTCTAGCGTTTACACAGTACCAGCGGCACCTTCTATGGCAAATATAATGGCCACAACTAATGTCAATCTGCATAATTCATGGTAAGCAAATATGATTTTATTTAAACAATAGATCAGAATGAGATGTTGGTTCATGACAATCTTATTTGATGGCAGTATTTTTCATGTGAGAATCGAGGAGTTAAGAGCTGTGAAGTTGCAGGTTTGTTCAACACACTTGATATTAGAACTTGGTCGATTGAGTCTGCTCGCTGGTCATGTACGCTCCGCATGCTTGCGCTTATTGAGTTTGCTGAAGTAAGAAAAACCTGATATTTGAATCAAATATGAAAGTTAATAATAATTTATTATATAAAGTTTCATTAATAATCAAACATGATATTTGAAATAAATGTTGCTCAAATAGATGTATCTAGATGTGTTTCAGTGATAGATACATCCGTTTGAACGCCAATTATTTTCGAACGGAGGAAGTATTTATTTTTGCAGAGTATGAGAGAGATGAAGATGGATTATGTCAACATTCAAAAATAATTCATCGACAAAATTTCGCCGAGTTTTATACAACAAAAGGTTCGTGGCAACGCACCGGCGTTCTACTAGTTGGATGTAAATGGCCACGTGACTACGATCGATCGATCTTGCAGCTATCCAGCAGAAGAAATGCCGGCGCTCAAACTGAGAGCCGCCGCCACCGCTCTGCTCCAGGTTCCAGGCAGATCGACGAGGTGGTTTTGGTTGATTGACCGTGGCCGGAGATGAGCGGCGGCATCCGGCGGTTCGTGAACCTGGGGGTATATGATGGGCGCAACCGCGTGTATTTGCTACGACGCTTGGACCTCTCCAAGATGGACTTGTTTCACCGGACGGCAGATGACGCGGCCGCGCATGGCAAGCTGCTGCCAACACTTACGCCCGCCAAGGCCTGGGCGCCCTACAGGAGAAGGATCTGGAAGGCTGACCTGGCTGCGGCGGAGGCGGCGGCGCCCATCATCCGGACGCCGGCAAGCGAGCTGGTCATCAAGCCACCGGAGGTATCGGGCAGCCTGCCGACCCATCACCGCGTTCATTTCCTCCCCACCGCATCGGAGGACAAGGTGGTCTTGGGCGACCGCGCGAACTGCATGTTCCGCTTCGACGCCGGCGAGGGCCGCCGCTGGATGGAGGGCCTGCCAAGCCTCCACCAGCACAAAGACTCGCCGCTGTCCATCGCCGTCCCTCCGTCGGACTTACACCTCCGTGACGGCGAAGACGGCGGCGACCTGTACATCATCGACAGGATCCTCCATCCGGACAAGTCGGAGGCGAAGCCGCAGTTCGAGGCCCTGGTGTGGAGGCCGGAGCGCCCGCGCTCCTTTTGTGGCAGTACCTGGCACTGCGACATCCTCCCGCTGCCACCGTGGATCATCCACCAGAAGCACGCCTACGTCTGCGGTCACGCTCTCGTCGGCGGTGACACCATCTGCTTCTCCATCGCCGGCGCCGAAGACGCCGGCACCTACTGCTTCCACATTGCGACTCGCGAGTGGAGTAAGGCTGGCGACTGGGTCATGCCGTTCCAGGGGAAGGCGGAGTATGTCCCGGAGTTTGGGCTCTGGTTCGGCGAATCAGGCAGCGTCCCCTGCGCTGCCGACATCTCTGGCGTCGTCAGAGGGGAGGAGCCGGCGCGGGAGAAGTTGCGGATCTGGGTGGATGATGACCTGCCAAAGGATTGGCAGCCGAGCGACTCGCGCAGGTCCAAGGTCATCAGCCTCGGTTCTGGCAGGTTCATCGTCGTGGACTTTTTGGATGCCATGGTATTGGATAAGGACTGCAACGAGATGGTTACAGGGAAGCAGTTTGCCCTCTTCACTGGTATGGAGCTAGTGTATGATAACGGCCGCAGCAAGGGCAATGTCAAGAATGGCATCAATGGTGCTGGCAAAGGCAATGACAACTACAATAGTGGCACCAATTGTAGTTCCGGCGGCATCGAGAATGGCAACAACGGCGGCAAACTGAAAGGGATGATGCGTGGCCTCCGTATGGTTAAGCACAAATCCAAACGTTACATGTTTAGCATGCAACAGAGTATTGATACGGTGCTGTGAATGATTCAATAAGTCATTTTGACTTGCTGAACTCCAGTTGTGTTTTCCTTGACTATATGTTATCATGCATGCTGGCTAGGACTTAATTTGATATCGGTGTACTCTTGCTGCTCTTCAGTTTTTTTGGCTCCTTGTTTGTTTACAGTATGCAGTATTATTGACTTTAGTGTTAAGTCAACTTAGTACCTTGGAATAACCTTATGGTATAGTATATGATGCATAGTAGCCGAAAACGAGGGTTGGCGCCATGTCCCATGTCCTAAGTTCATGGATCCCAATCGAGGGTTAGGATCGAGTGCAGGTCGATAGGATATGATCTGCCCCTCAAAAATCAACACACGTATGTTTCTCCCCTAGTGTTGTGCACGGCCAAAAGAAAAGAAAAATCACCCCATGGTTGCTCTAACACAAGTAAATGAAGGCTAACATTTCATACAACCCAGCACAAAAACCACTCTACATATACAGGTATCATAAAAACATGATGGCCCCAAAGTACACAAGGATATATAGCACTTGTGAGATGTTCTATCTACACGCACCAGCGCTACACATACAGGTGATCATTTTGTTATATTTGATGACTGACATTAACAACTCAAAATCCCAGCATAGGTAGGTTAAGGATCCTATTATCGAAACTAGTGGACCATTGCCAAACCCACGGCACAATAGCCGGACCATCTCAGAGAGAAGGAGAGCAGACCAAGGACTCACCTGAACCGAGGAATAGATGATATGGGTAGTAAACTTAGTAGGAGTAAACTTAATTGAACTGCCGGTATTCTGGAGCAGTCCATCTTCCATTCAGATTTTGTAACTAATAAATAATTGCCAATATGACTGATGGATATTCAGGAATTTGATGCTAATTTCCCCCTCTTTGTGGGTGCTTAAAATAACTATATAGTAGCAACATAACTCTGATGTTATTTCAGACTTGCCAAGATTAGCTGTCAACGTAAGTCTTTGCTTCAATAAGGGAATTACACAAGTTGTTTTCAACCAATATATCGAGCTGGGGATTTGCTGTACCATGGTCACGTTAAAGCACTAGGTGAATGCGTGCCATTTCTAATTTCTGTTAATCAACACGTACGTGGAAAAGAAATAAAATAGCGCAGGCGAGCAAAAGAAACCAATAGCACAAAAGTTCAAACTTGCCATCAAACAATTATTTGGTTTGCCAAAATCTGAATGCTAGAGTCGGTGCTACTTCTGTAAACAGGGACCCAAAATCAAAGAGCAGCAAGAGGACGTACGCACAATGCCGGCAAATTAAGTCCCAGCGTGCGTGCGTGCGTGCATGCAGGCATAAATATAGCCAAACACTAGAGTTCAGCAAGTCAAAATGACTGCCTAATGAATCATTCAGAGCACCTCTGGATCCTCTGTTCATTGTTAAACATGTAACGACACGATTTGTGATATATCATACGGAGGCCACGAATCATTCCTTTGCCTTTGCTGCCATTGTTCTTGTTGTTGTTGTTGCTGTTGCTGGTTTTGCCATCGTCATTTTTGCCTTTGTTGCCGTACGCTACCTCCATACCGGTGAAGAGGGCAAATTGCTTGCCCGTAACCATCTCGTTGTAGTCCTTGTCCAATACCATGGCATCCAAAAAGTCCACGACGATGAACCTGCCAGAACCGACGCTGATGACCTTGGAGCTGCACAAGATGTCGCTCGGCTGCCAATCCTTTGGTAGGTCATCATGCGCCCAGATCCGAATCTTCTCCGGTGGCGGCTCCTCCCCTCCGACGACGCTAGAGAGGTCAGCAGCGCAGGGGAGGTTGTCTTGTGAAGAGATGCCAAACCAGAGTCCAAGCTCCGGGACGTAATCTGCCTTGCCATAGAAGGGCATGAGCCAGTCGCCAGCTTTGCTCCACTCACGAGTCGCGATGTTGAAGCAGTAGGTGCCGAAGCCCTCGGCGCCAGAGATGGAGAAGCAGATGGTGTCGCCGCCGACAAGGGCGTGGCCGTAGACGAAGGCCACCTTGTGGTGGGTGATCCAAGGCGGCAGCGGGAGGATGTCGCAGTGCCAGAACCTGTGAGACGCGAGGGACGTGCTGATCCCCCTCCACACCAGGGCCTCGAACTGCGGGCGTACCTCCGCCTTGTTCGGATGGAGGACGCTATCGATTATGTAGAGGTCGCCGGTGTCTTGGCCGTCAAGGAGGTGCAAGTCTTTAGGAGGGACAGAGAATGGCCACCGGCGAGTGCTTGAACCCGTGGAGGCCTGGCAGGGTGTCGACGTAGCAGCAGCCGTCGATGATGTCGGAGCGTAACATGCGGTTGGCCCAGTCGGCCAAGACGACCTTGCTCTCCGAGGCGGTGGGCAGGAAATGAACGGCGCGAGGGCTCCGTATGGAGTAGGAGACTTGCGGTGGCCGGATGAGCAGCTCGCTTCTTGGCGGATCGATCATGGGCGCCGTCGCCAGATGTTGTGTGTTGCGGGTCCTTCTTTTCCTGTTGGTCGCACAAGCCTTGGCAGGCGTCAGTGTTGGCACCACTTTGCCATGCGCGGCCGCGTCTTGTGAGGTCTGGTGAAAAAGGTCCATCTTGGAGAGGTCCAAGCGGCGCAGTGAATACGTGCGTTTGTGGCCGTCAAACACCCCCAGGTTTAGGAACCGGCGCATCTCCGACGATGTCGTTAGTATGATCCTTCCCTGTCTCCGGTGAGGGAGGGGAGGGTACGTAATAAGGACGAAAATTAGATGGACTGAACTTAATTCCTAGCTAGGTTTGTATGAAGCTTCAAAAAAATAACCCACGATTCGGTGCATCAAGTGAAGTTCCTATTTGACTAACGTAACTGCAGGTTGTGCTATGAACAAATCGATGGATCGATATGCATGGTTGCTCCCAAGTGAATTACTGCTGGGGTAGTAGGATGTTAACAAGACCAGATAAAGTAGCACAAGACAAGATCATGTATTGTACGTATAGTGGAGGAATATTTGACGTACAGAAATCACGTATAGGCAGCGCACGGACGAACCTGCAGTAGAGTGGAAACGCGGTCGGCCGGTCGATGAGCTGATCGAGGTTGGACGAACGGTGACGACTGCGGGTGAGAGGTTGAAGGCGGCGAGCTGGGGCTAGGTATCTGCGGGGCTGATTTGGGTATTTCCTTTGTTTTACTGTAGGCTTGCTTGGTCACATGGGCCCAAAAGCATTTTTGTGCATGGAGCCAAACGGGCTAATCCTGTGGGCCAGCACATTTTTTGAAACGCAAACACTTTTCTAATTTGTGAGCTGTTTTTGAAATTTCCAAACATTTACTTGGAAAAGAAAAAAATAAACTTAAAAGTAGAAAACATAAATAAAAAAACACGGCAAGGGAGCATACGATCTCAAAGCTTTAATGAAGAATATGAAGTTTCTTCCTTCTGTTGGATGGGCCCAACAACAAACAGGTATTCAACTAGCATTAGCTTTTCCTCCCCTATCCCTTGGCGGCCAGAGCAAACTCTCCATTCTAGATTTTGTGGCAAGCCTATGGTCGGTCGCGGGAAGGGGAATCCTGGTGCCTCCGCTTCAGTTAGTAGTTTAGGGGTTTTTAATCCTCGTAGGTCCGACGTTCAGGCGGGTGGCATCACTTCTTCTTCGAGTTTTTCTTCTGGACTCTGATCCTCCTTCAGGTCATCTATCTAGATGTAGTCGGCGAACCTCCCAACTTAGATTTTTGCCGTCTCCTTGGGGCGGCAAGTTTAGGTTTTAGTGTCGTGTGAGGAGATTTGGTGTTAGATGCTTCCGATCTATTCGATGCTTCAACGGAAATGCTTGTGGCTCCAGGGCATTCCTTCGGAGCGTGTGCACGAAGACTTCCCGACTGTCATTGGCAAGGTCAAGCCGGCTCCAGTGGTGGCTCCAATAGTTTTGCTTGCCCATGGTTTACTTGGCATTCAAGCCACAAACATCTAACCAATAGTTTTTTTTTAATATTACAACAAGAGTTTGAAAAATCTCTAATACTTATATTGTAGAAAGAAGGGCATACAAATAATACTACACATGACAACCAACAAGTGGTTGAATGGTTAGCAGGGTACTGGTACACTAACCCACCAAAGATCAAACAATAGGTTTGACGCTCTGGTGCCCTTTTCTGGAAGTTTCATCTGTCAATATATCTCACATGAAAAAGAATTAAAGCCGTAAAAATAGGGGAATCCGTCTCTCACAAGCTCCAGAGTGATATCTTGCTTGGTACCCAAAAAACAATCCTATGGAATCACCTACAAAGGTTCAACATGATATAGGTCAAATGCTTCGGGAACACAAGCTTGTGGAATGACCTACAAGGAGGCTACAAACATCAAATTTGATAACGAAACTAAAGTGTTCTACTCCTACTGTTTGCCGCTGACCCCACTTTAAAGTTTAAACACGACATCAAACAAGGTAGATGCGTAGTTTCCTACCGTCTACAAGGTAAACCGGCGGCAGTAGACATGAAACAAATGATCAAAACTCAAAAAGGGAATTTAAAAAAAGCCGCTTGCTACCGCTGGCGCATACGTTTCTGCTTCATTGCTACACTAGTGCCATGAATTTTAAAATACACTATGAACATTTTTAAATACGCCAGAAACATTTTATACACACGGATGTGAATATGTTCTCATTTCCGTGTATAAAGCTTCTATTTTACAAACTTGTTTGACATTCTTTTTCCATTTTAAATCTATGAAATTAAAACTATTTGCTGACAACATTTGTTTTTAAAATATGTGAAAACATTCCCCCCTGAATAAATATGTGAACGTGTTTTTTTTCTGACTTTTGTTTAGGCAATTCTGACTTTTTCTTGTGTGATGAATAGAAGCACTCCATTCTCCTAAATCGGTTTTACAAGGCCCAGCTGGAAAGCATTGGGCCATCCCCAAACGGGCACTCTACTAGTCCAATCTAAGCCGTTCTGTTCCAGGTTCGCCGCCGCCGGCAGATCAGATGATCGTCCACTTAACTGACCTTAGAAGGTAGATCGTCGAGCGGAAATGAGCGGCTTCCGGCGGTTCGTGAACCTGGGGATGTTAGACTACCGGCGCAAACACGGCCTGTACAATCTCCGGCACCTGGACCTCTCCAACTACAAGCTGGACCTATTTCACCGGACGACACAAGAAGTCGCCGCACATGCCAAGGTGGTGCTTCATAGATCCTCTGGATCATGTAGGCATAGGAATTAGTGGTTGTGGTAGGAGGAGATGGGGATTATACCTTCTCCTTGGGTGGATGTGCCCGCTCCGGTGGCCATGGTGGAGGGGGCGATGGCGTGAGTAGGCAGTGGCGGCAGTGAGGGCAGAGAGAGAGAGAGAGAGAGGTGGTGGTGGAGCTTCCCGTCGGCCTGGCGCTGACCTAGATCAGATCGGGGTGTCGGTGGGGGTTGTGGCGCATGGTCAACCTCATGAGCTGTGCGTCCGGCCCCCACCTCTCTTTATAGCGCTGGCGACAGGGGCCCACCAACCAGATGAGGGTTGGGCGCCCCCGATCAGGGCGCGAGGCAAGGGCCCGATCGGGAGGAGATCAACCTAACATTCTCCCCCTTGATCTCAACTTTATTTTTAACTTTATACTTTTTACTTTACTCATTTCATCACAGATCAATACATAGAACATGTTTCATCGTCACAGCTCGATTGCCGATAGAATCAGATAGCTACAACATACCTCTCTATTCTGAAACAAATTCTGTTCCTTTTGGGCCTCTCATGATCCAGGAATCATAAGGCTTTCCCTTAAACCCATGCCGGCTAAGTGTTCCTTGAACACATTGGGTGGTAAGCCTTTCGTAAGCGGATCCGCAAGCATATCCTTTGTCCTTATATGCTCGAGACTTATAGTGTGATCCTGGATTTTATCTTTCACAAATTACTCAACTTGTTGTTTTGAGCATAGAATACTGCGGGCTGGTTGTCACAGTACATCTTTAGTGGTTTGTGAATACAATCTACCACTTTCAAGTCAGGTATAAATTTCTTTAGCCATATCACCTGCCCCGTGGCCTCAAAACATGCTATAAATTCTGCATACATCGTGGACGATGCAACTATTGACTGTTCGGAGCTTTTCCACGAAATAGCCCCTCCAGCGACAGTGAACACGTATCCTGACGTGGATTTTCTATCATCTCTTTTCCCTGCAAAATCTGCATCTGAATACCCTCTTATCTCTAGGGAATCAGATCTTCTGTATGTTAGCATGTAGTCCTTCGTGCCTTGCGCATAACGCAATGCCTTCTTTACCATCTTCCAGTGCTCTATGCCTAGATTCTCTTGATATCTACCGAGTACCCCGGTGACAAAAGCTAAGTCAGGGCGAGTGCACACTTGTGCATACTGTAAGTTTCCAACAGCCGAAGCATATGGTACTGCTTTCATTAGATCGATCTCGTACTGATTCTTGGGACACTGGAATCTCCCAAAACTACCGCCCTTGACTATAGGAGCAGGTGTGGCTTTACTCGCATGCATATTATACTTTTGAAGAACCTTTTCTAAATATGCCTTCTGCGATAGTCCTAAGAATCCATTGTTCCTATCTCGGTGAATCTCTATGCCCAAAACATATGATGCTTCACTAAGATCTGTTATATCAAAATTTGAGGACAAGAACTTCTTTGTTTCTTGTAGTAGACTAATATCACTGCTAGCAAACAAGATTAGGAAAATATATTTCTCATTTTTAAACCTTGCATAAATGCAGTTATCCTCAATATTTTCTTTAAATCCAAATCTTTTAATTGTCTCATTAAACTTTAGAAACCGCTGTCTAGAGGCTTGCCTTAATCCATAAATAGATTTCTTCAGGCGGCATCCCATATTTTCCTTGCCTTCCATGATAAAACCCTTGGGTTGTTTCATGTAAACTTTTTCTTTTAAATCCCCGTTCAGAAATGTTGTCTTTACATCCATTTGATGTAACTCTAAATCAAAATGTGCAACTAATGCCATTATGATTCTGAAGGAGTCCTTACATGAGACCGGGGAAAAAGTCTCATTGTAATCTATTCCTTCTCTTTGTGTAAATCCTTTTGCCACAAGTCGTGCTTTATACTTTTCTACATTCCCATTAGGGTCATACTTAGTTTTGTAGACCCATTTACAGCCTACTGTTTTGGCTCCTTTAGGAATTTCCTCTAAGTCCCAGACATCTTTGGAACTCATCGATTTCATTTCATCTTCCATTGCCTCTAGCCATTTTGATGAGTGAGGGCTTCTAATGGCTTCTTCATATGTAGTGGGGTCACCTTTCATATGAACCATTTCTGTGTTATAAACTTTATAATCAGTAGAAATAGCTGATCTTCTTGTTCTATTAGATCTTCTAAGACCCTCAGTTTCTGGCACATTCTGTGCCTCAAGTTCCGGCACATCTTCTACAATTGGCTGCTGCACCTCCCTTTCATGCTCAACAACGGGTTCAGTTGGCTCCTGACGGACAGGTTTCGGGCTCCCATAGTTGTCATGGGTGGAGTTACAACTGGTAGTGAGAAAAATGGCTCCTGAATCATCGGATTAGGTGCATGCACCCTCTTCTCCTCAAGATTAATTTTCCGAGCTACCATGCTCCCCCTCATCATTTCGTCCTCTAAGAAGACTGCATCTCTTGTTTCTACAAACTTTGTATATCTGTCTGGACAGTAGAAACGAAAACCCTTTGATTTGTCTAGATAGCCAATGAAGTGGCAACTCACTGTTTTGGGATCTAACTTTGCAATATTTGGATTAAATATTTTGGCCTCAGTAGGGCACCCCCACACTCTGAAGTGTTGTAGGAAGGGCACTCGTCCTGTCCACAGCTCGTACGGTGATTTGGGCACCGACTTGCTTGGCACTCTATTGAGAATGTGAATGGCGGTTTTAAGCGCCTCCATCCATAATTCCAATGGCAAGGTCGAGTAGCTCATCATGCTGCGCACCATATCCATAAGTGTACGGTTGTGCCTTTCAGCTACTCCATTTTGCTGAGGCTCGCCCGACATTGAATACTGGGCTACTATGCCAGTCTCCTGTAAGAACTTTGCAAAAGGTCCAGGGACTTGGCCATATGGAGTGTGTCGACCGTAGTACTCCCCCCACGGTCAGATCTTACTATCTTTATTCTTTTATCATGCTAATTTTCAACTTTAGCTTTGAATATCTTAAATTTATCCAATGCTTCAGATCTTTCTTTGATTGGATAAATATAACCATAGCGAGAGTAATCATCTGTGAATGTTATGAACGAGTCATATCCATCCACACTTTTCACCAGAAATGGTCCACAAATGTCTTAGTGAATGATGTCTAGTGTGCCTGTGCTATGGATTGCACCATTTTTGATTTGTTTTACATACTTTCCTTTGATGCAATCTATGCAATGTTCTAAGTCTAAGAACTCTAACGGAGGAAGAATTTCACTTTTAACGAGTCTTTCTATTCTCCCCTTGGAAATATGGCCCAAACGACAGTGCCATAATTTTGATGAGTCATGAGTTCTCTTTCTTTTCTTTTGTTCTTTATTCGACGTGGAAACATGCTCATTCACATTGGACACAAAATACACTTTTTCACGGAGTGATAATAAATAAAGCTCATCGTGTAGGAAAGCAACACCTACATGAGTATTATTAAACCATATGGCACATTTGCCATGTCCAAAGTGACATTCATAATAATCTTTATCCAAACAGGAAACACTAATTAAGTTTCCGTGACATGAAGGAACATATAAAACATCTCTAAGTAGAAGCTTGAATCCATCAGCTAACTCCAAGGAGATGTCACCGACAGCTTCAACTTCTGCTTGAACTCCATTTGCAACTTCAATGCATCTTTCGCTTCTTTGCGTAGTCCGCGTCGAATGGAATCCCTGTAAAGAATTTGCAACATGAACAGTTGCAGCTGAGTCAATCCACCAAGTAGATCTCGAAAACTGTGTATACAAGGATTCATTTACAAAGGAAACAATGTTTTACCTCTCTTTGCCATTATTGACTTTAGCCAATCAGGGCAATCTTTCTTGTAATGCCCTGTCTTCTTACGATGGAGACATGTATCCTTGTCCACTGGAAGAGACTTCTGCTGATGCTGATAGTGAGCTTTTCCATGTGTCTTTGAAGGGGAACCTTTGCTATTTTGATTGTAATTCTTTTTCTTGTTATCTTTCACATAGTTCAGAGAACCACCATGTGAGGCTTTAAGTCTTTCCTCTTCTTGGACACACATGGCTATAGTCTTTTCAATGTCCCATTTTTCAGGTGACATGTTGTAGTTGACAACAAAGGTGTCAAACTCTTTTGGTAGTGAAGCCATAACCAGGTGGACCAGGAGCGCATGTTTGAGCTCCAAATCCGCATCCATGGGCTTAAGCTTAGTTGCCATGTTGCTCATCCCGAGGATGTGCTCTCTTATGCCATGACCACCACCTGTGTAGTTTTCTGTCACCAGTTGCTTTAGCAACTGGGTGGCTTATATCTTTGAAGAACCAGTGAACTGGATCTTTATCTTTGAAGAAACTCCCCTACGGATGTACACTCTACAATTGAGCCCACAATGGCGTTCTCAATTGTGTTTTTAATGAAAGCCATGCACTTTTTATTGGCGGTGAGCCACTTTTCGTTGTTGAGGGTATATGACATCTCCACTGGAGCATAATCCCTCCTCTTTTTGTCCCATGCAGCATCATCATCATTGGCATCTCTGACTGGCTCTGTTGGTCTGACCGGTTGTGGAGTGTCCACAACCCAGTCCACCCCAGCACAGACAAAGGCCAAATCAACTTTCTTTCTCCATTCGGTGTAGTTATCACCTCTGAGTGTTGGAACATCCTTTAGGCAACTTATCAGGTGGTAACCTCCTGAAATCACAATGAGGTGAGACCATAGCAACAATTGCATGTAATAATCCAACGTTGGTCAAAATTAAGAACATACAACTGTTTGTGCAATTAAAGCTATATCACCGTTGGGCAGAAAATAGAAATAAATGCACATATTTCAATAATAATAAATCATGATTATGTTATTAACAACGTTGGTCATAAAAATAACATAATCATATTTATTTCATTAATCACTTTAACATGCTCTTAAAATTTAATTTTCATTAAACTTTTATTTTTCTTTAAAAAATATCATTTATATTTATTTTTCATGAATAGAAAAATCTTGAACTTTACTATTTGCAGAAACTTTTATTATCTTTACAAGAGCAATTTTATTTATTTTGCAGCAAAAAAATATGAATATAAAATTCATGAACTTTTAAGTCTTTTCAGAAACTTTTCTTTTACTAAAGAAAGAATTCATGAACTTTATTATTTTCTTTATAAAATTCATGGACTTTTCTTTTTTTGAAAATTTCCTATTTTCTTTTGCAGAAACTTTTCTATTTTCTTTTTCTGAAACTTTTCTATTTTACTGTTCTATTTTCTAAACAGAATTTTTGTTGGAAAAAATGAATAGAAAAAGACTATATAAAATTTGCCCAAAATCTGAACAAAAAACAGATAAAACAAAATTTCAGAAAAAGAAAAAACCGCCAGTGACTTTTTGCCCCGGTCCACGGCCCGCGCGCCCTTTTGGCCGAAACCGGCCCAGCCGCGGCCTGTGGGGAGCCACCGCCCGCCCTGTGCCGTCCGATGCGGGATGGGGCATCCAACGGTCCCGCGCCGACATCGGGCGGTCAAAACCGCGTCGGTTCGCCAGCGGGGGGGGGGGGGGGGGGGGGACCCCAATTCATACCCCCCTCGCGCGCCGCTCTCCACCCTCTCAGCTCCACGCCGGCCGCCGGCGACGGCGTCGAGCCATAGCGTCGGCCCCTTTCCCCTTCGCCTTTTCTCCCCCCTTTCCTCTATTTCTCCACCACCCGCGCCTCTTCTCTGCATCACCGTAGATGACGACGGCGGCGGAGCACACGGCGGCGGAAGCCGTTGCCATCCCCTTCGCCGGTGGAGCGTTCCCCTTGCGGTGAGCGCACCGCCATCGAGTTAGCTCATTTATTTGTAGCAGGTGGCCACGGTCACTCATAGCGGCGCCCTTTGCCCCTATGAGTGACCGTGGCCAACCAGGAAGGCTAGAGCAGCTCATTTATTTGTAGCAGGTGGTTAATGACACACATGGACGGCCGCTTGTCCTCCCCGCTCTATGCAGTGCATCCAACGCTCCTTGCCCTCTCATGCATCTTCTCTAGGTCCGTCCCACGCACACACAAACACTGAAATTGCATGGTCATGGCCTGCCGTTAGTATGTATGAGTGCCCACCGTAGATAGGTGCGCCTCTTGCAACACCAAAATAATAACAACACCTTGGGAAGTGAATTTTTGGGACATGCGGCCACGCGATGCCGTAATCCAGTGCGTCCGTGAGCGTGTCACGATTGCTACTTATTATAGCCACAGTGACAATACCTGGCACGTTATTAACCAGCTTTCCCGAATACGTCGTCTATACGCCCGGGAAGTGGACCAGACGCATTAAATTCCGTATGGATAGAACCTTGGATACTATCTGTCCATGCCACGGTTCTGGCTAGTCTGCCAGTTGGAGTGAATGCACACATCCTCATAATGCGATGTTTCAATGAATGGTAAATGGAAGTGATGTTGTGCAGTGTATTCAAGTGCTCTAAATTACTGAATTCTAGTTGATATGCATTGTTCCGTTGATGGATATGTTGTTCAGTGCATTCACACATCTGAAGAAATCGAGTGATGAACTATATCAAAAATAATGAAAAAAATCACATGAACTACACTATTAGTAGAGTTTCGGGAGGAGATGCAAAGTTCACTCAGTTTGCAGTTGGGATGGGGTACCACGTCTTAATAGTTCACTAAATGCACATGTGGTCTCATGTGATTATTATCACATTTGGTTTTTGTTTTTTTAACTCGACCATTATTGGTGTATGTTTATAAAATAGTCCAGTTTCGCACGCCTCGGTCCATTGCCACCTCTAATTTCTCAAACATAATCAAGCTTGACTTAAGAACATATTCATCCTGTGCCTCGCCAATCCGCTGGCCATCGCCTTGTTGTTCGTCCACAAACACAGAAGCTGAATTCCTCTCTGAAGGGAGCATTGACATCGTCAGCATCTGTATTCTTTTTCCCTGCATCATGCATCGTATGCACTTCCATCTACTAGTACGTGCTTTTGTTTTTGCCATCGATAGTACGTGCTGCTTGCTCACCTAGGACGCAGGCAGAAAAATAGTCTGCTATCAATAATGTAGTGCATATAGATTTTGTTAAAAGTCAAACTTTGCTAACTTTGATCAAGTTCATAGAGAAAACTGTCTATATCTACAATACCAAACAAGTACACTATGAAAACATAACTCATGATGTATCCAATGATGTGCATTTGATATTCTAGATGTATTTACTTTTCTATATAAACATGGTTAAAGTTTGTAATGTTTGACTTTAAAAAAAAGTTATATGCACTACATTGTGAAATGGAGGGATATATCAAACGGTTGCATGTATGCACCATCATTATGGAATGTTTATTTTCGCGTCGTTGCTAACTACGCAAGCTCTAATTACCTCTACCCTGCCATAACACGGAAATAAGTATCTCACTTGCGGCCGATAGCGGTTTAATTGGACACCAAGACAACTCAAATGGCTCCTGCACACCCATCAAGCCACCCAGCCCTCTTGCAAGGCACCCAGCTGAAAATGCACAGCGGCCGTCCATGTGTGTCATTAACCACCTGCTACAAATAAATGAGCTGCTCTAGCCTTCCTGGTTGGCCACGGTCACTCATAGCGGCGCCCTTTGCCCCTATGGAGGGGTTGGTTCTTCTTCCCGGTCGCCTTGGCTTGCCGATGCGCGACGGGATCGAGAGGAACGGGCGCGGCCTTGCAGCGGCGCACTCTGCCGACGGCCCGAGGCCCTTCTCCGGTGAGCGTTGTCTTCCTTTTTTTTCCTTTTCTCTGGTTTCAGGGGGACTTTCTCTGTGTTTGATTTCAACAGAAAAATCCTATACTCAAACCTGTCTGATACCATTGATAGATCCTCTGGATCATGTAGGCATAGGGATTAGTGGTTGTGGTAGGAGGAGATGGGGATTATACCTTCTCCTTGGGTGGATGTGCCCGCTCCGGTGGCCATGGTGGAGGGGGCAATGGCGTGAGTAGGCAGTGGCGGCGGTGAGGGCGGAGAGAGAGAGAGGTGGTGGCGGAGATTCCCGTCGGCCTGGAACTGACCTAGATCGGATTGGGGTGTCGGTGGGGGTTATGGCGCACGGTCAACCTCGTGAGCTGGGCATCCGCCCCCCCACCTCTCTTTATAGTGCTGGCGACAGGGGCCCACTGCTACTTCTTGAGCTTGCGTTGGTTTTCCCTTGAAGAGGAAAGGGTGATGCAGCAAAGTAGATAAGTATTTCCCTCAGTTGTTGAGAACCAAGGTATCAATCTAGTAGGAAATACAAGCAAGTCCCCAATTTTCGCACCTACACAAACAATCAAACACTTGCACCCAACGCTATAAAGAGGTTGTCAATCCCTTCACGGTTACTTGCAAGGATGAGATCTGATAGAGATAGATATAAAAGATTGCCAAAACGAAAAGTAAAACAAAAGTAAAAAAGATTGCATCAAAGTATTTTTGGTATTTTTGATTTATAGATCTGAAAATATAATATGGAAAATAGACCCAGGGGCCATAGGTTTCACTAGAGGCTTCTCTCTTGAAGGAAAATAATGCGGTGGGAGAACAAATTACTGTCGAGCAATTGATAGAAAAGCGAATAATTATGAAGATATCCCAGGCAATGATTATGCATATAGGCATCACATCCGTGTCAAGTAGACCGAAACGATTCTGCATCTACTACTATTACTCCACACATCGACCGACTCCTGCCTGCATCTAGAGTATTAAGTTCATGAAGAACAGAGTAACGCATTAGGTAAGATGACATGATGTAGAGGGATAAACTCAAGCAATATGATGAAAACCCCATCTTTTTATCCTTGACGACAACAATACAAATACGTGCCTCGCTACCCCTACTATGTCACTGGGTGAGGATACCGCAAGGTTGAACCCAATACTAAGCACTTCTCCCATTGCAAGAATTACCAATCTAGTTGGTCAAACCAAACCAATAACTCGAAGAGACTTGCAAAGATATGAAATCATGCATATAAGAATTCAGAGAAGATTCAAATAATATTCATAGATAATCTGAACATAAACCCACAATTCATCGGATCTCGACAAACACACCGCAAAAGAGTATTACATCGGATAGATATCCATGAAGATCATGGAGAACATGGTATTGAAGAACATAGAGAGAGAAGAAGCCATCTAGCTACTAGCTATGGACCCGAAGGTCTGAGGTGAACTACTCACGCATCATCGGAGGGGCAATGGAGTTGATGTAGATGCCCTCCGTGATCGAATCCCCCTCCGACAGATTACCAGAAAAGGCTCCAAGATGGGATCTCACGGGAACAGAGGCTTCCGGCGGCGAAAAAGTATTTTCGTGGCTCCTTTTGGTATTGGGGAATATTTGGGAATTTATAGGACGAAGATTAGGGTTAGAAGGCCTGCTGGGGGGACACAAGCCAGGGGGCGCCCCCCCCTAGGGCGCGCCCATCAAGCTTGTCGCCTCCCGGCAGGTCTCCTGCCCCCCTCTCCAAGTCTGGCAGGTTTCTTCTGGTCCAAGAAAAATCATCGCGAAGATTTTATTCCGTTTGGACACCGTTTAATATTCCTTATCTACAATACTCAAAAACAAGGAAAAAACAGAAACTGGCACTAGGCACTAGGTTAATATGTTAGTCCCAAAAATAATATAAAATAGCATATTAATGCATATAAAACATCCAAAACAGATAATATAATAGCATGAAACAATCAAAAATTATAGATACGTTGGAGACGTATCAACCATCCCCAAGCTTAATTCCTGCTCGTCCTCGAGTAGGTAAATGATAAAAACAGATTTTTTGATGTGGAATGCTACCTAACATATTTATCCATGTAATATTCTTCATTGTGGCATGAATGTTCAGATCCATAAGATTCCAAACAAAAGCTTAATATTGACATAAAAACAATAATACTTCAAGCATACTAACAAGGTAATTGTATTCTTTCGAAATAACATGGTCAAAGAAAGTTATCCCTACAAAATCATATGGTCCGGCTATGCTCCATCTTTCCCACACAAAATATTTAAATTATGCACAACCCCGATGACAAGTCAAGCAATTGTTTCACACCTTTTATGTTCTCAAACCTTTTTCAACTCTCACGCAATACATGAGCGTGAGCCATGGATATAGCACTATAGGTGGAATAGAATATGGTGGAGGTTGTGAGGAAAAGGAGAAGATAGTCTCACATCAACTAGGCGTATCAACGGGCTATGGAGATGCCCATCAATAGATATCAATGTGAGTGAGTAGGGATTGCCATGCAACGGATGCACTAGAGCTATAAGTGTATGAAAGCTCAAAAAGAAACTAAGTGGGTGTGCATCATAATGAAAAATTCCACTAGTATATGAAAGTGACAAAATAGGAGACTCTCTATCATGAAGATCATGGTGCTACTTTGAAGCACAAGTGTGGTAAAAGGATAGTAGCATTGTCC